>CM075471.1:23440306-24640306 GCA_037950665.1 Hypophthalmichthys nobilis | reverse complement strand
CAGTTTCAAGTGGTGCTCGCTGCAGAGCCAAATGACCTCCAGCTCCTCCTCTCTGGAGCTCAAGGGTGGAGCTTAACCTGTTTAATGGGTGGAGAGATAGGGTTATGGATAGGGTTAGGGTGTGGTTGGGGGATGCAGCTCCACCCATCATGCCGACAGTAGGTAGAGAGAGGGGAGCTGGAGGTTATACTCCACCCACCCTCTTTCTGAAGCACAAAATGACCCATGACCTACAAAAGAGCAGTGAATGGCTGTTAAAGATCTACAGAGGTGCAGAATTTGAAGGTGTAAAGTTGAATGTGTTGTCAAGATAAGACAGCAGGCAATCAGCCATATCACAAAAATAAGTCCAAAAGGAAGCCTCTAAAGTTGAGCATTTCAAATGCACAAAGTTTTGGTCCTGAAGAGTCAAATTCATGTCGATCGTGTTCCTTGATTGAAATTTCTCAGAAAGTGTAAAAGACATCAACAGCATCATGTGAGAAGACATCTGGTACGTCGCTTAAGGGGGTGTCACACTACACTTTTCATTCCATTGACTTCCATTCATACGCATTCAATTGTGGGAGACTGGAAATGCAAGCTCAAGTGAGTAAGTTTTGAATTTCGCTGCATTCCAAAGTTCAAGTTTGTTGAACTCTGACCTGCGAAATCGTATCACGTAGTTTAGTCGTAGTTTAATTTTTTGTCATGTGGCGTTGAGTACAATTTCAGTATGGCTGTCTCGTTGCTCAATAAAACTAAAATTATTCAAAATCATTTTTGGTAATTAAAATAATAATAATAAAATAATTCAGAAATATCAGATAAAAAATTTAAACTTAAAAAAAATCTTTATATAAAATATATTAAAAAAATTAAATAAATTAAATATGTTGAAATACTAAAATTACTAAAACTAAAGCTAATTCAAAATATTAATAAATACTATAATAGTATATAAGTATACTATACTATACATATATATACAGTCATGGTCAGAATTATTGGCAGCCTTGGTAAATATGAACAAAGAAGCCTGTAAAAATAAATCTGCATCGTTAATCCTTTTGATTTTTTTTATTCAAAAAATTAAAAAAAGG
Organism: Hypophthalmichthys nobilis; assembly: GCA_037950665.1. Classification (NCBI taxonomy): domain Eukaryota; kingdom Metazoa; phylum Chordata; class Actinopteri; order Cypriniformes; family Xenocyprididae; genus Hypophthalmichthys; species Hypophthalmichthys nobilis. Next base: position 24,639,224 of record CM075471.1, on the reverse strand, counting down.
TACTGAAAATGTGGGCAAAATCTCTTTATGAAATAAATGTTTTTATTAATTAATTGGCACCCTTTTATTAAATACTTTTTGCAACCCCCTTTTCCCAAGATAACAGCTCTGAGTTTTCTCCTATAATGCCTGTTAAGTTTGGAGAACACCTGACAAGAGATCAGAGACCATTCCTTCATAAAGAATCTCTCCAGATCCTTAAGATTCCCAGCTCCATGTTGGTGCTTCTTCTCTTCAGTTCACCCCACTCATTTTCTGTAGTGTTCAGGTCAGGGGCCTGGGACGGCCATGGCGGAAGCTTCATTTTGTGCTCAGTGACACATTTTGATGTTTGTTTTGGATCATTGTCCTGATGGAAGATCCAATGAGCAACCACGGCCCATTATAAGATAGCAGAGGTGGTCAGGTTTGATTTATTTCATCTGTTGGTATTTAAGAGAATCCATGATCCCGTGTATCTGAACAAGATGTCCAGGACCTCCAGCAAAAAAAAATAGGCCCACAACATTGAAGATCCAGCAGTATATTCAACCGTGGGAAATTTTCTACATGGGGTACTTTTTATCCCTGTTTGCACCAAAGCCATTTTGTGTGTTTTTTGCGAAAAAACTCTTTTTTTAGTTTCATCTTGTTTGAACTCAAATGAGTGAGTGATGTGTAGCCAAGTATGGTGTCCCATTCTCAGAATTTGTGCTCTGCATTTCACCTATCCAAGTGCACACATACAGCAGTGAGTATTGAACATTTTTGTTGCGGCACCCAGGGAGTGATTGGGGTTAGGTTAAAGGGCACCTCACTTGTGGGTAATGAGAGTGGAAGAGAACGCTATCATTCACTCTCCCCACCTACATTTCCTGCCTGTACTGAGACTTGAACCCGCAACCTTTGGGTTACAAGTCCGACTCTCTAACCATTAGGCCACAACTGCCCCAACTGAATATGCTGGAGTTGGTTTTTGGGTGACAACAGAGGATTTTTTTTTTTTTTTTTGGAAACCCTCCCAAACAATATGTGGTGATGTAGGGGGTGTTTGATATTTTTTGGGGAGGGCTTTCTGATCCCAAGACTCAACTAATCTCTGCAATTCTCCAGCTGTGATCCTTGGAGAGTCTTTGGCCAATCAAACTCTCCTCCTCGCCATGCATTAAAACAATATAGACATGTGTCCTCTTCCAGGCAGATTTGTAACATCTTTAGTTGATTGGAACTTCTTAATTATTGCCCTGATTGTGGAAATGGTAATTTTCACACAGCCACTTTCTATTTTGTGAAGCTCAACAATCTTTTGCTGCAAATCTATACTCTTTGGTTTATTCTTTGGTTCTACTCATTGTGAAGGATGATTAAGGGAATTTGGCCTTTGTGTTTTCTCATATTTATGCTCAATTAAACAAGAAGTCAGGGCTGAACAATTTCATGTTCCTAGTCAATGGTGCGCTAAAAAATGTAAATATGAATGTGAATATACTTTAGAGTAATTTTACTCATAATAATTTATAGGGGTGCCAATAATTGTGGCCGACCTGTTTCGGAGAACATTTTGGAACATTTATTTCATGATGTGATTTTTTTATTACCATTTTTTTAAATATAGTGAATAAACTGTAATAATGAATGAAATGTTCAAGGTGTCTGAATAAATTTTGGTTTGACTATATATATATATATATATATATATATATATATATATATATATATATATATAGTCAATATATATATATATATATATATATATGTATATATATATGTATCTACTATATATATATATATATATCTTGAGTGTCACATGATCCTTCAGAAATCATTCTAATATGCTTGAGCAGCAGATCAGCATATTAGAATGATTTCTGAAGGATCATGTGACACTGAAGACTGGAATAATGATGCTAAAAAATCAGCTTTGCCATCACAGGAATAAATTACTTTATAAAATATATTCAAACAGAAAACGGTTATTTTAAACTGTAATAATATTTCACAATTTTACTGTTTTTACTGTATTTTTAATTAAATAAATGCAGCCTTGGTGAGCAGACGAAAACATTAAAAATCTTACTGATCCAAACTTTTGACTGGTAGTGTATATATAATACAAATGACTGTAAGTGGATCCTCCCTCATGAAAGAGACAAAAATTTGTAATATAAGTGCCTGGATGTGAATTTTGCCTCGTTTGTAAGGATAAAGCCACTTACAATTGTTTGCATTTTGCAGCCCTTCTGGAACACCAACAGTATTATTTGAGTACATCATATACAATATTTTTTCTTATATATAAATAATATTTTACTTTCAGTGTAGAGATCACAAGTACATGTACATGATACTTGAAACATCACGCCTAGTTCCCAGAGGCTTTTCTCAGGAAACTTCATGAAAATGACCAAAGTTCTCAGTCATGTTTGTTCTAATTATCAACTTGTTCTCATATGTATCTATTGAAAATCCCTTACGAGAAATAAAAATAGACACAAATGTGAAAACTGTTGACATAAAATAAGAGTATACAGTGTTAAATCAATGTGGGCCGCAGCTCAGATAAAGATGAGAACTAGTTTGTGAGTTCATACTGACTTTTGGTTACAGTACAATTTGAGATCTTTTTCTTAGGAGAAAGATTCAAGAAATAATCTTCAAGATTTATGAGATGTTTTTAGGTTGAAGTTTGGTAAAACATCAATATAAAATGACAGAAGGAATCAAGATCATGGGATAACCTCAAGGCACTGTGTGTCTCGAGTCCAGGTTTGCCTCTCCTTGTTTTGGTGCTGGTTGACCACTAACAGTCTCAGCGGTTTGTAAACTAGAGTGAAACTCTAATTAGAAGTCATATCATGCAGTCTGTTTACATCTGGGATCAAAGAGTTTGACAAGCCAGTTTGAAGTGTGTGGTAATGGAAGAGATGCGTTTGATTGGTGAAGTCTGAAAAGAGCTGTGTTTAGAGCAGATCTACTAACATGAGGGAATTACTAACACCACACGCAAACATGAGCCTCACAATCATGTCTATTCATAAAAGACAAACAATACAAGAAACGAGCAGCATCATTAACAGGTAGAAATGCACTGTGGATCAAGGTCATGTCTGAGTCATTTGAGGTTCATTGGAGGCCGTAATAAGAAAGGAATCATTTGCAGACACACAATAAACCCACTGCTGCAAGGTGGTTTATTTTGCCATAATGACCATCTGACTATATTTCCCTACTTATTACATGGCTACTTATCAAATAAATAAATAAATCTTTTAAAATGGAAATAAATATGGTTTTGGGCTAAAAATTATATATTGTGTGAGAACATGGAGTAATACCAGATAAATACCACAACTATGAAATCACTTGACAGGTAAATTATACAGGTTAGCATCATTATAGTGCACAAAAATATTATTGCTTTATTTTTGTATGACACTAAATAAATATTTCATTTACTGACCAATCTGAATTGAGTATTTCAGAGAAATAGCTCAGATTGCTCAAGAAGTTAATGCTGGCTCTGATAGAAAGGTTTCAGAATACACAGTGCATCGCAGTTTGTTGCGTATGGGGCTGCATAGCCGCAGACCAGTCAGGGTGCCTATCCTGACCCCTGTCCACCGCCGAAAGCACCAACAGTGGACACCTGAGCATCAGAACTGGACCACGGAGCAGTGGAAGACGGTGGCCTGATAGGATGAATCACGTTTTCATTTACATCATGTGGATGGTCGGTTGCGTGTGCGTCACTTACCTGGGGAACACATGGCACCAGGATGCACTATGGGAAGAAGGGGTCCTGCCGTCCATGTGGATGTTATTTTGACACGTACCACCTACCTAAGCATTGTTGCAGACCATGTATACCCTTTCATGGAAAGGCTATTCCCTGGTGGCTGTGGCCTCTTTCAGCAGGATAATATGCCCTGCCACAAAGCAAAAATGGTTTAGGAATGGTTTGAGGAGCACAACAACGAGTTTGAGGTGTTGACTTGGCCTCCAAATTCCCCAGATCTCAATCCAATCAAGCATCTATGGGATGAGCTGAACAAACAAGTCCAGTCCATGGAGGCCCCACCTCACTACTTACAGGATTCAAAGGATCTGCTGCTAACATTTTGGTGCCAGATACCACAGCACACCTTCAGGGGTCTAGTGGAGTCCATACCTTGATGGGTCAGGGCTGTTTTGGCAGCAAAAGGTGGACATACACAACATTACGAAGGCGGTTATAATGTTATGCCTGATCGGTGTGTATATATATACAAAGACTCGAACAGCTCACATGTAGTCATTTTAAAAGCTTTATCGATTCCAAATCTTATTTATATTACATATTACTGGTATATATCTACATATATATTGCATCAGACATGTCACTTTGCTCACAGCTGATTGATCCGATTAGCTCAAACAAGACAATAGGGAGGTTAGCAGGTTAGCTGAGGAATGTAATTTAATATGACAACGAAGCCAAACCACTTTCATGGTGCCTAAAACCCAGCGTTGGCACAAACTTAACTGGTTTCTTGGATTACGTTAAGTAGAGAGACCACAGAACAACTAGCTTAGTAGTTTTTAAGAATGTTTCACATTCTTCAGTTTTTTTTTTATTTACATAAATTTATTTTAAATTAATATATTTTTTTAATTGTTTAGATTATTTATTTTAAAATCATTCAATTTTTTAATGATTTCTTATTTATTTATTTATTTATTTGATGTTTATTTATGTAAAAAAACCTACTGACCACAAGATATTATTTTATTTGGCTAAGAGGGAATTGAAGTTATATTATTCTAACATTTTTCTGTTTATTTAGAGTGAAGCTTATTTATTTAATTTCTCTAAGGAAACTTTTTTTTTTTTAACTTCAATTAATAACTTTATTTAAATTATTTAGTTTAATTTAAATTAATTCATTTTTTTAATTACTTTATTTATTTATTTATTTATTTAGTATTTATCTCAATAAACATTAAAAACCTACTGACCACAAGATATTTTATTTTATTCAGTCAAGTTGGAATTGAAGGAATTTAATTTTTTTGTTGTTGTTGTTCAATGTACTGTAGTGTTTCTTATTAGCTTAATAAAGGCAACATTTTTCTTTGCTTTTCAAGTAAAATGAACAAATCAAATTTTAGTTATTTGGCTGCCACTGTAATGTCTTTGAATTATCTTCATTTTCTTAGTATATATTGATAAATGCAGTTAATTTGACGTATGAATCAGCAGTTATTTAAATTAAAACTTTAATTGATTGACAGCCTAAATGGAAACACAACTTCACGGCTGTTGAAACAGTGTGGCTTTGTTTTCTTTGCTCAATGACAGACTGAAAAGGTCAGTCTCAATCTAGAGGAACGGCCGTGCCAAGAGTCGCTGAGGTTTGATCATATTCTGTTATCGTACGTATCTTATCCTCTTTCCCTCTGACAGTCAAAACAATAGCACAACATGTCCAGCTTTAGTGCCTTACACAGATCAACACGCTGCTCTTTTGGCCCGGGTGGACTGGGATTTGTTGACATGGGCTAAGCTGTCTGTTAGCAATCCGCCCTATGGACAAAGGTTTTCCCTGAATGCCAATGAGAGTGGAGAGGCACGGCAGGTCTTAGCCGAGGATAAGAGCGCGGCTTATTGTCTTCGTTCAACCACCTGCCGGCCTGACCTCCTGGCTTAGACCGGACGTGTCACCCGTCATTAAACAAAGCAATACGGTCTAAATCCGATTGGCTGCAATGCCTCTCCAAATCGAAGGATTACCAACCAGATTTCACTCGTCCGGGCCCGGCATGACGGCGCTCCATCCCGTGAGGCTCCGCTCAACATACATTCAAAGGCCATTTAGCTGCAGAGAGAGGAGGGAGAGAGGATTTTAACATCCTGCCAAACTGAATGACGGCTTCTCCCTGACCCGTGGCTAAACTGCTGCGGTTGTTTGTGGCGTTGGTTATCTCATAACTGCACAGTCAGGAGGAGGAGGAAGGATTCTTGTGCGTTTATTGAACAAGGCCGCAGGGTCTCTGAGGGAAGCCCCTCATATTAAATGGGCCAGTCTGAAGGCATTTGTACGGCAAAATGCTCATGGATTATTTGTTTGATGTGGATTCATTCAGTCTTTGTTTGTTTGCTGTGATTTCAGTAGAAGACATTTGAACTTGAATGAGGAAGACAGTAATTCATTCTCTCTCTCTCTCTCCCTTTCTCTCTTTCACTCTTGAAAGTAAGCAGCTTTGTGTTTCTCCCAGCAGTTAAAGTCAACACAACTCGACCATTAACGTGAAGGTCGTTAGTTTCTCCTCATAATGACGTTCAGAAATAGAGATATTTTCAATCTGCAAAGGAATGTCTGAGATCTTTTTTGTGTGTGTCATGTCATGTTTTTTTTGCAGTGACCAAATCAAACTGAACCTGCATTTATTCGCAATAAAAGATATATAAATGTTATCAGTTGCTTGTCAGTCGAAAAAAATTCTGTAGTATTTAATTTTAAACGATTTTGCTAGTAAATTTCACAAATAATTACCAAAGAAACAAGTAACACATTGAACTAAATGTGAAATTTTGAAGTTGATAGACTTAAACATTTTCTTGTAAAATTTACTCCAATAACTTTTGATTTATTTACAACTTTGAATGTACTTTAATGTATTCTAGATCAAGTTTTTAACTGACTAAACTTTTTTTAGGTCAATGACGTGGCGTTAAGGTTTTTTCCCACATAAATTATTTATTCAAAATACATTAAAAATGCATTAATACAATGACTTGAATACACCTGGTCTATAATGTATGTTTTAAAAAGAGTTGAAATAAAAATTAAAAATTAATTTAGCTATAGTTTGGGAAGCACAAAGTACAAACTGTCTGGTTTGGTATAACCATCCAGAGATCGGATTGAAATGAAATGAAATGAAATGAAATGAAATGAAATGAAATGAAATGAAATGAAATTAAATTAAATAAAAAAATTAAATTAAATTAAATTAAATTAAATTAAATTAAACCTTAAGCATAATGTTTTATTATTGTTTCTTAAGGAACGTGGTTATTTAAAAAAATAATTTATTGTTTAAAAGGTTAATATTTGAAACACTTTTGTCTGCCACATCAAATATTTTGAGCATTTTATGACATGGCAGTTTAGGTTGTCAACTGTCATGAAGAAAAAACCCTGTACAAATAGTGCAATGACAAGAAGACTCCAAATTCATTTGTCACTGGTGAGATCTATAGACCAGAGTGACGAGGGCAAGCTTTTGGTTTGTCATTTCCAGCAGGAGCTGCTTTGTTAATTCAAATTGAAAATATGCAAAGCATGTTCAGAGAGAAATGTGACCTCAGGACCGTCTATATGACTAAATTAGCTCTGTCACTTACACAGGCCTCGTGGAACCAGTGTTCACTCTAAAGTGTGCACATGTGCGACCCTGCACAGACCAAATCAATTCTGTGCTTAAGGCAGACTCAAAATAGAGAAAAAAAAAGATTTCTGAAATTCGCAAGCAGCATTTGAGATAAAGTCCATCTATTGATTGTCAGTTTGTAACCGGAGCTGTAAGAAAGTAAATGTAGAAGCCCACAGAGGCCATGCATTATTATTTTTCGGCCTTGTATTCTTTAACATGACAAAACAAGTTAATTCTTGAGTTTTTCTCATTAAATCAAGACAATAAAAATAATAGCAATGAATGTACTTTACTTTTTATGCAACTTTATCAATGAGCAAACTGATGCACTCACATGTATTGTTAGTCATAATTTTACTTGAAATGATTATTAGCCTATAGCTAGGCAAATTCAAATAAACTTCTATCACACTGCTTACTAATATTAAATAATCATATTCTATAATCATCCTGAGAGTTAGCCTAAACAATACAATACAATACATACAATTTATTGAATTTCTAAAATTAAAAGGGAAGACCAAGCATTGCTATACTGAAGCATTCATTCATAATTATCCATTGCAGGAATAAGAAAACTCATGAATCAACTGGATGAATACCAGTGACTGAATTGAAGTTGAATGTGGATTGTTATTCTGCAGAGCTCATAAGGAGCTGTCAGTGGAGGAGCTTTCTCTCGCCACACAATCCTTACTGACAGAGCAGGAACTGCAATCATGTGACACGTCTGTTTCTATGGTTACAAAGTCTTCATTCCTGAAGTGAAGCCCACCGTTTTTAAATTCAGATGATGCTGGGTCAACAAATAAGCCATGTTACATTATCAGGGTTGACTAAGCATTAGATGAAGTCAAACGCATATTGTTCTGCACGCACATGTGGAGAATTAGCAGTAGGTTTGACAAACAGTGGCACTGTATTGAGATCCCCCTGTGTAAGGATCGGCAAGTCTCCTGCTTGACATTTAGATATTGATGTAACATAACTGTGCCTAATGCTCTAAGCCAGTCTAACAGGCTTAAAGATCCAGGATATTAGAACATTGTGGATAAGATTTTACTAAGGTTAAATGTCTTGTCTGATATGTGCAGGGAATGCAGTTTTAAAATCTTTTACTTTGGTTAAAAGATTCACAAAGATTTTTTCACAAAGATTCTTCCATATTACCACAGTTTTCAGATCAATTCATTTCAAGTTTACTTGTATAGCTCTTTTCACATATATTTCAAGCTCCAAAAAGGACCACAAAAAACACCATAAAAGTAGCCTATACAATGTGTACATGATATTCAAATTCTTCTGAAGTCATAAGACTAATCTCTTCTTCACATAAAGTTATCACTCACTCACTAAAGTGCGTCTATCCACTTCTTTACCTCTCAAATCTTTACAAATCTCATTTTCCATTTCACATTTCTGACATCTGGGAACCAATCAATCATGTCAAACCTGGTGCAAATCTTCAACACATAATTTTTGAGTCTAAATGTTAATAGAAAAGTTAATTTCCTGTTCTGAAGTGATTTGACAGCTGAAATTTAAGTCATTATTTAGTGATATTATTGTCCTTATCTCTCAAATCGCACTCACTTTAAAGGTGCAGTAAACGATTTCTGAGAAACCCTGCTGAAAGTGGAGCAGCACAACACTTGTAGCCAATCAGCAGTTGGGGGCAAAGACTATAGAATAACACAAGACGTGTCACTCGTATAGTTTTGAATGGGAGAATGTGCAACGCGCAACATGGTGGAATAAGTCCCGCCTTCTAAATAAGAGCCAATCATCGACTGGTAAAGTCATCGTGTCACTGCAGCGGCCGTTAGAATCTCCGGTTTCTATAGAAACAGTCAGGCGCGCCTCCAAAATGAGACACAAGAGATGCACATTTAGGTCTGCGCATGCACATTAGCCTGATCCAGCCTGAAAAATACCGTTTTTTTTGTCATGATTCAAGCGTTTAGAAAAAAAAATTATGAGACAGATGTTGTCAGATTTCATTGGTGATTACAAATATGAAATTTAATCGAAAGCTTGGCAAACAGCTTTGGAGAATTTGATGTTTCCCCATTCAAAGAGATAGGAGCTGCACTTGCATGCCTGAGAGGCGTTTCAAAAATGGCCGCCGAGTGAAATGCCTTGTCTTAAAGGGACTTTGGTTGGGGGCATGTCCACTCATGATGGGGGAGGAGAGAGAGTGAGCAAGAGGGAGATTTAAAGAAAGATAGATGGCTGAGAGACATTACAAATGAGAAAAGGTCAGAAAAGGTTGCGTTGTTTCTGCTCCATACGTGAGTAACATTGGTTTTGCTGTTTGACAGAACCAAGATACTGGACAGATTTGAGTGTCATTGTTTGTCTTGAGCTGGTGTGCTGCTGGAGACTTTAGGCCGCATTTACATTGCATGTCTTGATGATCAATTCCGATTTTGTGACTATATCCGATTTTTTGGACTACGGGCTTCTCCCCTTCCTAGGTAATGTCCCAATTATCTTGATGGTTCTATAGATTATCTTATTAGATTTTCCTGTGTTGTGGTGTTAAGAGTGACTGAATCTGCTCGGAAGAACGTCGGAGGCGCTCCGATCACGAATCATAAATATTCAACATGTTGAATCCTGGTGTGTGGGGGGAACCCCGAGGACAAACTCGCGCACTCTGGAGATTATCACGTGAAATGAAACAATATTCAATGAGAAAGCGAACTGACAGAAGACAGAAACATAACAAACGCAGTCATGGCGCAGCACAAAGTTAAATGGATTTGGACAGCAGAGAAGGAGGATCAGCTTGTCGATTTGTGGCAACAGCACAATACAACGCAATTTCTTCCTTCCTATCGTCCGTCATGTTTACTCTGAAGTCTTGAGAGATTTTGCGAGATTTTCCTTGTTCACAGTCGGGACTCTGGTTGAAAATCTGTGTGTGGTGTGCTGTCTTTGTCACATTACGGCACACCACACACTATAGGAGCAAAACGGTTAAATCTAGGATTTTTTTGTCCTCATGTTTGTGGTCTCTCACATTTTAAAAATCGTATAAGTTTTCAAAAATATTTTAGTGTGTACCCAGCATTACACGGCAGGTGCAAATGCACGTATCCCATTCATATCTGATTTATTTCCACATATGAATGAGGCCTGAAACTGATCTGTAAATATATCGGAATCCATGCGCTTTTTTCCTGCTTACATGGTCGTGGCTCATATCCAATCTGTGCCACATGGGAGGAAAAAAATCAGATTTGGGTCACTTGAACCATGCAGTGTAAATGCGGCCTAACAACCAACCTTTGCTTGTGTACAGTACTTTATGTTATACTCTTGTGTACTTCATGTTCATTTTTTTTTGTTCTTCCTTGTCGTTCATTCATCTTTGCTTTATTTTTCGAGAAGCATTATTTTGCTTCGCTTCAGCTATGATAAAGAGACATCCACTCTTGCATTGCGTGTTCGTGCATTTGGGCGCGGAACAATGAAGGGAGGGTGTATTTGTTTGAACTGATTTCAAATATCAACAGTGTTTCTCAGAAATCTGCACTTTTAAAGGATTAGTCCACTTTCAAATAAAATTTTCCTGATAATTTACTCACCCCCATGTCATCCAAGATGTTCATGTCTTTCTTTCTTCGGTCGAAAAAAAATTAAGGTTTTTGATGAAAACATTCCAGGATTATTCTCCTTATAGTGGACTTCAGTGGTCTCCAAACGGTTGAAGGTCAAAATTACAGTTTCAGTGCAGCTTCAAAGGGCTTTAAACGATACCAGGCGAGGAATAAGGGTCTTATTTAGTGAAACGATCTGTCATTTTCTAAAAAAACGGAACGAACGCAGCGCCAGTTCTGTTTTTTTCCATAAGTAGAATAGGGAAGGCATAGGACATACAGTGTAAGCTTTTTGAAGAATACGGAGAGCGGAATGGTGTAAGCACTTGCAAGGCGATCATTTGTGTTTAAAAAGCATATACAGTTGTATTTTTTTTTAAGAAAATAACCAATCTAGTTTCGCTAGATCAGACCCTAATTCCTCGTCTGGTATCGTTTAAAGCCCTTTGAAGCTGCAATAAAACTAATTTTGACCTTCAACCGTTTGGAGACCATTGAAGTCCACTATAAGGAGAATAATCCTGGAATGTTTTCATCAAAAACCTTAATTTCTTTTCGACCGAAGAAAGAAAGACATGAACATCTTGGATGACATGGGAGTGAGGAAATTATCAGGATTTTTTCATTTAAAAGTGAACTAATCCTTTAAGGGGTGATTTTTGCCCCCTGGAATTGATTTCCAGGGGCCTTTTTGACCTTTATAGAGAATTTTTATAATAACCCTATTAAATGTATTTTATGAATTAGTTTTATAGCTTCTTATGCATTAGAAAATCAAGACTTCACATTTATCTTTGTAGCATGAAAAACAAAATGGTTATTCAAACTGTTTATGATGATAGAATTTGTGAGAGTGCAGAACTCAGTGAGTGTGAGCTGAATAAAACTGTGCCATAAAACTCAATGTTTAATTGTGTAAGGGCAATTTTTTGTCAGACAGAACAAACTATGGACAGACAGATATAAAGGAAAGAAAGAAAGAAAGAAGCCATAAGTCAGAGTAAAAAACTGTGTGTAATTAGGAGGTTTCCAGTGAAGAACTACACTATCCATAATCCTGAAGCAGGATCCACCAATCAGATAAGCTGCTGTTGCCATAGAAACAGAAACTGCACCAAAAAAGCCCCAGCATGGACCACCCACTGCCATAAACCGACTGACATAATCAAGTTGGTACCACAATAAATATATTTTATAATTTGTATAACTGCAAATATATTCTTTTATTATAAATAACTCATATGTAATACTTTCCTCATTTAAGATAAAGGAACAAAGAAAAGAGAAGAAAATAGAAGAAAAGAAAAGAAAAGAAAAGAAAAGAAAAGAAAAGAAAAGACAGAGTCTGAAGTAGTGAAAGCATTAACTGATGGTGGGCGTTTGGTTGTGCATTTGCATATATTACTAATACAATTCCCATAATGCATTTCTGCATACTTCAAATAATTTCTTATCATGAACAAACCCACTCTGATTCAATGCTTTGATCCCTGTCCCCCTTAAACCTCTCAATTCCCACACAGACAAACACATGCAGGCAGAGAGAATGTGAAAGAGAACAGCATGAAAATACACTGATCATGTTCTCACTCTGTGCAAGTCTAATATTACAGAGTCTGTTTCAAAGAGCAGTACTACCTGAATTAACCCACTCAAAACACTTTAAACTGAGGTGAATGTAATCTTCTTACAGCTTTCACACTGGTCATACTTCACCTTGGATTAGTAATGAGATTACACAGTACATATGAAAAATGCACAGAACTATAAATGTCATGACTGATCACACTAGATCTGCAGACAAACAGAAATTAATAATCAGAAAACAGTTACTTTTGAAAGGTTGTATGCTTTGTGTGTTCAGATGGTGTATTTATGACATCTGCTAACCAGCTAAAACTTGACTCTTCATAATGTTATTTATGTGTTTTAATTACGATAACGTGAACAAATGTGGCACTCAACATCACCTGTGTTAGTTCTTTTCCAAAAGTAGAGTACAGCCTGACTGTAAATTTTGGTAGGGCAGATTCTAGGTCTTAGCTTTAGTTTATGTTAAACACTTCATAAGATTTATATTCAAACCACTGAACACATGCAGACACACTTCTGGCAGAGGTCTAGTGTCCTTGCATTATACAGCCTGAGGGTGGTGCTCTAATAATGACTGACAGGCTTTATGTAGCTACAAAAGCATAGAACGCTATCTTAGAATGTCCTTAGTATTTGTCTTTGAATGTTGTTTTATAATATTACAAGTTGCGGGGGAATTCTGGTGAGGAAAAGAAAGTCATGTCTATTCTCAGAGCAAACATAAATGAAACAACAGAACTAAGCACGTTTAAACTAATGTATTTATACTTTATACCTGATGCAGACTAATATACACATAGCTGAAGCAGACTGATATAGTCTTGGTCTGGAGTGAGGTTTACGCAAGGTAACGTGAAAATAAGCGGGGCAGTGTGAAATCTGCCCCAGTGGGCCATATCATACACCTGGCGCAATACGACGCCAGGCACGACACAAGTGTTTTTTGCTAGTTTCAGCCCGACGCAGTTATCATTTTCACGTCCAGAGCCCACGTTGTTTAAATAGCAAATCCACTCGTGCCCAGGTGTGTTCAGGTGCATTGTTGGCGTGTTGCTATTTTGAGGCAACTGAAAACGACTGCGCCATTGACCAACAAAAACCTGGTCTAAAGTCAATTGTGCAGTTTTTTTTTATTTTTTATTTTATTTTAAGGGAGCGTTAGTAATATGCGCCTATAGGCGGGTGCACAACGAGCGTACACTCTGCTTGTTACACACACAGGGATGTGCAGCAGCACACAAACATGCCAAATATTAAAAAAAAAGGATTACAATGTAAAAGATTATTATTGTGTACATAAAGATATAAATGCCTACATGTCATAATGGATAGTCATTGCATGTATCAGAATTACCTATTTGCATTTCAATGATGAATGAAATTGGCTAATTAATTGGCTGATTGGTTTATTGCACATTACGCCCAAAACACACCCATGACTCATTAAGAGACTAGGTGCAACCCTTTTGGACCATGCGCCTACCGCACCGACCACTTTTTTTCCGCCATTAAACTAGGATAGTGCACCTGCGTCATGTGCTTAAGACCATGCGCTTAGATCGTTAAAATAGGGCCCAATGGCTCTCAATTAGAGAGCGCTGCAGTTAAATTTTTCACCACAGATGTACATTAAAAAACTGTGGGGTGCTGTACAGCTCGGGAAGGCTCAGGCACCCGCTGCCCCACTTAGTATCATAAATCATGCCTGCCGAACCCATACGTTAAATTTTAATATATGCTGCTCACTTTACAACTTAAAATAGTCTGGAAAATCCGAAAAATGTTTGTTGCTAAATGCTAAGCACATTTGTCAACTTGTTCATGATTAAGTTTATATAGAGGTCTATGTTTTGAGTGAATATTTTGGTGTGGCTCTGTCCCACCTGCCCTTTCAGACGAGCTGCGGCTGTTATACATGCAGTTTAAAACAGGCTTTAGACTTTACATTTTTTTATACATTCATGAAAGTCATATCTGAGTGGGCAGGTAGAAGATGTTTTTATTTGTAAGAGACTAATATGGTCCACCAAATGAAATGAAGATTATATGAAAACAACATAATAACTCATCTCTGAAATGCACAGGCATCGAGGGATCAAACTACATTGTTTTCATGGTCAAGGACAGATTTTATTGGATCTTTTCTGACAGCTATCAAAACTTGCATTTAGGAATTGTACTGTCACTGAACATGCTGGATCAAACATGGCCTTGCAGCATTAAGTCTTCAGTTGTTTTTGCCTTCATAAATGTGGATGAAGGCAAACTCTGCCAAAACTAACCAGGGCTGCGTTTCCCAAAAGTATTGTAAGCCTAAGTAATGGTAGAACCATTTCCACCCTCTGCGATCAACTTAGTTGACAATGCTTTTGGGAAATGCAGCCCAGGTTGGAAGGCAATATTCTAATCAATTCTTTTCCTAAATTTTTCTCATTGGGTATACCGTTTAACTTTGAAATATGTCAGATCAGATTACAGAAGTAAATGGGTTTTGAACGGCATTGTACGACTATCCAGGATAAGTTATCTAAATGAATGAGACATCAAAAGCCTTTGCAGTGATATCCTCCCACTTCATCATCAGAGTGCCACCTCCAAACAGTGAAGCAGAGCGAAAGCGACAGGTAATTGCCTTACATTAAAGAGCGTCAGAATCTGCAGTGCTTCACTGGAGAGGTAAGAGCAGAGTTGGGCAGAACTTCACTTTATTGCTTGACAAATTACTGGCACTTCCCACAAACACTGTACACTTGGCTGTCCCATTCCTGAAGCATCAGGGACACAGTTCAAAACTACTAGATAAGCTTGACTATTATCTAGCAAAGTTAACTTAGCATCAAACCATTTTTTGTCTTGACCTTTCTGGTTGTGTGCAACTATACTCATTTAACTAAACAATTCACAAACTTTAAAGACCAAAAAAACTAATATTTAGCTGTGTACCTTCAGAATTTTGTGGTTACTGCATGATTTCTCCCCAATACAAAAAATGTAACATTAGTTGTCACAAATGACGTACCATGCACTTGAGGTACGTACTCTACTGTCTAGTACATGAATTTTAGAAGGGTAGTCTCAAATGGCACACTATTACATGTTATTTAACTAACCAGAAGTATATGCCATTTCTCATCCAATGGCAAGTGATGTTGAATGCACATAATGTGAGCTTTAGCAAAAGAGCCAAACAGTGAAGAAAAATGAATTTCTACATTTTATTGTTCATATTACTGTATCCTTTTATGCCAAACAAGACCTTAGGCTCTACAAGCATAGGCTCACCAAATCTCATCTGATTTTGGAAGCTAAGCAAGGTTTAGAAGTCTTCTCCTCATGCAAGTGTACACTATTTTTAACATATTTGTACTATTCCTTTCTTTTGGTGTAACATTTTAAGAATGAAAAAAAATAATAATAACACTAAGTAGAAATAATATTCCTGATGAATTATTACATTTTGGGCAGAAAGAAATTGAATAGACTATAATTGAACATGACTGAGTAATTAAACACCTGTTATAACAATATATTTTTATGAACTGTGAGCAGTCTTATTAAGTTAAATCCATGTGTTTACTAAGCGAACAATGACAGCAACAAAACAATTAAAAAATAAAGAATAAGTCTTTAAAAAGTAAATTAGAAGAGCAAAGTATGGAAAGACAAAAAAAAATATGCCACTGTTGCACTGTAAAATTTACCGGTTTTATCAGTTTCAACAGTACTTTGTTAGAGTAAAAAACACTTTTTATCTCAATTCTGAAATTTTCTTGCAATTCTGACTTAATATCTGACTTAATATCGAGTTTATAACTTACAACTCTGAAAAAAAAGTCAGAATTCTGAAATTAAAAGTCATGGTGTAAAGAAGTCACTTTTTAGCAGGCTTCTAGGATGTGGCAAGTGATTGTGATGTAGGAAAAAAAAACTCGAAAATGCACTCTGGTGCAAGGTGATGTTTATTTACATCCACAGGTGTGCAATATTTACAAAGTACAAAAAAAAAAAAAAAACTGTACAAAAATATACAAAACACTGCCACTGGTGTTTTGTATAAACCCCAGCAAAATAATAATACAAAATATATAGATATCTATTTATGAATATATTTATGTATCCACCATATAGACTCCAGCAATAAAGGGTTTTGACTCGTTCACGGCACTACAGTTGCACACTTGTACAAATAACTTTGGAGCAAAACCTCCTTTTATAATGGTCACATGACCTTACACAGTCCCCTTCCGGGTGACTAGCGAGACCGGAAGAGCGTGGCTTTTAACATAAAAGACCATCTCCGGCAGTGCTCTGGTTCACCGCTGCTTCATCCGCCCCAAAACAACATCACACATAACACAGGTAAAACATACATTTAAAACCTCTTAAATTACATTTCAGTGTAATTCAGGTATAATGTAAATGTAAGGCAGAGGTCTTCAACCCTGCTCCTGGGGACCCACTGTCCTGCAAAATTTATTTCCAACCTGCTTCAGCACACCTGCCTATGATTTTCAAGCAATCCAGAAGAGCTTGATTAGCTGGTTCAGGTGTGTTTAATTATGGTTGGAGCTAAACTCTGCAGGATAGTGGGTCTCCAGGAGTAGGGTTTAAGACCTCTGGTGTAAGGTATGTATGCAAGTGCAAATAATGTTAGATACAGAAGGGAAAGAAGTTGATTGATGTCTATGTGCTGTAAAATAGCGTGTTCACCCGCCACTACAGCGGCCACGGAGGGGGAAAAGGGAATGAGCAGCGTGTATGTATGTGTAACCCAGTGCCATTCAGCCAGGGATATATTTCCTCCTCCACATCACCTCCTCCTTCTCCTGGTGGACTACCATCTGTTACATGAGACAGGTAGTCTGCCACAACATTAATCTTCCCAGAGATGTGCTGCAATTGGAAGGGTTGTAGGGGATGAACCTGGGATGAACCTCTGATACCAGCCGATCAGCCCCAGGAATGACCTCACCTCCTCATTCAGACACGCTGGATTGCCTCTACCTTGCTGACTTGTGGTTTCAGCTGACCATTGCCCAGAATATATCCTAGGTAAGAAGTTTCTTGCTGTGCCCATCGACATTTCCCTGTGTTTTAGGTTAATCCTGCCCTCTGTATCCTTCCCAGTGTCTCTTCCAGGTGCTTGAGGTGATCTGAATAGGTGTCGCTATAGATGGTCACATTGTCCAGGTAAGCGGCTGTCCACATCTCACAGCCTTGCAGGACTCGGTCCATCAGATGCTGGAATGTGGCAGGCGCCCCATGCAGGCCGAAAGGGAGGACGGTGAACTGGAATAGTCCAGAGGGTGTGCGGAATGCAGTGTAGGGCCTCGAGGCAGCATCAAGTGGCACCTGCCAGTAGCCCTTGCACAGGTGTGTTGTTGTCAGAAACCAAGCCCAGCCAATCCTTTCCAGGAGATCATCTACGTGGAGCATAGGGTAGGTGTAGGTGAATCTTCATGGGCTGTTTAGCTTCCAAAAGTCGATGCAGACACGTAAAATGTGGGTGTGTTTTGTGGTGACCCCTGTGACCTGGCCATGGAACAGAATGGCCAATTTGTAACACAATCTGTCGACAACATTTAGGCAACACAAGAAACTTTACATTTTTACATATAAAACCCCATTGTCAACTACAAACTGTTAGATATATGGGAGGGAAAGGAGTTGCGATCGCGTGATTAATGTCTATGTGCCGTAAAGTAGTGTATGCAAACCGTCACTACAGCAGCCACTGAGGGGGAAAATGAGCAGCGTGTATGTATGTGTAAACCAGTGCCATTCAGCCAGGGCTAGAGCTCCTCCTCCACACACGATAACTGTATTTTGATGGTCCCCTTTAGACATTCTGCTGACTATAATTAACGTTGTACCTACATGTCAACTTAATCATTAGAGTATTAGTAGACTGTCTGCTTAAAATCTCCAAACACTTTATTGTAATGATCCTCCAACAGACATTCTACTAACTATAAGTAACTTTGCAAGTACATGTCAACTTTAGAATAATGATCCATCGTTAATAAGTAACTATGTAGGAAGTAATGCAGGATGAGTAGTACTATATTAACACTTCAGCTACTACTATTAACTAATATAGAAACAAGCTTAACTAATATCAAATTTAGAAGATAGTTCCTTATTAGCTAATCAATAATTACCTAATGAGATTAGCATTATTAATAACTATTAACTAACTGACAAATTGTAAAGAACATTATCGTGTGTCTGAGATGTAATCAGTCATCATTTTTACTCTGAATACAGTCATAAAATGCATCACTAATTACTCAAGTGTTACCTAGTCACTATGCAGTAACTACTAGTGATCTGGACCATTATTTTAAAGTGAAAAACATCTTTTCACTTTAAAATAATGGTCCAGATCACTAGTACTTCTTGAAGAATGGCTAGGTACTTGAGAAATAAGTGATGCATTTTATGACCAGGTTCCGAGTAAAAAAGGACAATCTTCAAGAACTACTATTGATCTGGACCATTATTTTACCTATTAGTTACCTATTAGTTCTTAATGATGCCAATCTCATTCTGTAATTACTGATTAGCTAATAAGGAACTGTCTTAGTCCTAAATTTAATATTACTTACTGATTAGTTAAGCTTTTTTCTATATTATTTAATAGTAGTAGCTGAAGTGTTAAAGCAGTACTACTGATTTGTCCTGCATTACTTCCTGCATAGTTACTTATTAATGACGGACCATTATTCTAAAGTGTTACCACTTATTCTACTAACCCAAACCCCTTATTCTACTAACACTAACCCTACCCCTAACAGTCTACTAATACTTTACAAATACTTTAATGAGAGTTTGTTGACAAATAGGTGCAACTTTACTTATAGTCAACAGAATGTTTAAAGGGGACCATCAAAATACAGTGTAACCAAAGTTTATTTTTTATTCCATGGTGGAAACAAGCTTCCATATATTTTACTGCACAAATAAAACCTAAATGCACCTAGTACCCACAAGGAAAACAACTTAAAAAAACATGTTAACTAATGTCTTAATGAAAATAGAGAATAATTTGGACATTACTATGTTGCTAAACAGCCGGTACAAAATACAGGACACACAAAACGACTGCTAAAATATTATCAGTGTAAACGACTCCACTGATTATGGTTTTGTAGACACTGTGACTTATATATAAAGCGGATAATGTGGAGCAACATATATTTACATTAGCTAATCTCAAGACTACAATCAAATAGGCCCTACTGCAATGATGGACTTTATACTCAGATGCCTTTAAATTGAAATCAACACATTTCAGTAGCAGCACCATAAGCGTAGCACTATTGGCTGTTTAATAGATGATGTTGCCCATGAATACACGCACAGTGATCATTAGACCCAGTGCTCCAGGGAAGCGACGCGACCATGACTAACTGATCATCCCTAAACGAGAGCCATTACATGAGAACCATGAAGATTCTTCATGGTAAGACATAGAAATTGAGTAATTGAGTGCACTGGCCCAAAAAATGACAATGTTGTTAACGCTTATGAAAAGAGTGTACAGCAAAACAGATTCCCAGGCCTTATCTGCATCTGATACACATTTAGGACAAAAACTCAAATGTAGTAAAAAAAAAAAAAAAAAAATGCTATCTTGCTATCTGCTCAGTCCTGATGTCATATTTGCACCCTTACCTGAGAGAAATGAGATTCATTACGATCTTCATGAGAGAAGAACATATCTGTGAAGACACCGTCATATCTGCAACACTCATAAATAAATGTTTTCTATGTGTATATATTTTAAAATGTAATTTATTTCTGTGATCCAAAGTTGAATTTTCAGCATCATTACTCCAGTCTTCAGTGTCACATGATCCTTCAGAAATCATTCTAATATGCTGATTTGTTGATCAAGAAACATTTCTGATTATCATCAGTTGAAAACAATTGTGATCCTTCAGATTTTTGTAGAAACTGTGCTACATTTATTTAAAAATCTTTGATGAATAGAAAGTTCAAAAGAACAGCATTCATATAAAATGAGATTTGTTTTTGCAAAAAAAAAATTTTTTGATCACTAGTGTACTGTAGGCCTATAGATCATTAGTTTAACTGTATACTGTTTTTTTGCAATTGGCAAGCAACACAATAATTTATGAATTAAAATATTTTTTGCAGTCCATATGTGTGTTCATCTGTATTTTACAAAAGCTGTGAACGCAGCTCATTCAATCAGAATGTAGACTATACACCAAAAATCACTCACCATAATAGGCTTTTCACACATGGGTTAACATAATCCAGGGTTAATAATTACAATCCCAATGTAATTATTGTATAATAGTTCACCTAAAAAAGAAGAACCTGTCATTATTTTCTCATCCTCATGTCATTCCAAACCTCTCTGACATTTTTCCCTCATGAAACACGAAAGAGTAGAAATGGAGCAGATGAGCAGATCTTCACCCAATGAAAGTGAACCAGTGAACTCAGGCTGTCAAGCTGTAAAATAAAGACAAAGAAATAAAGCATCATAAAAGTAGTCCATGTTTGCTAGGTTCCAAGTCTTCTGAAGTCTGAAGCTTTGTTTGAGGAATAAACTCTAATTTAGGTTATTGTTGGAAACAGTGGAGCTCCTGAATATCATTGAATATACTTTTGAATTTAGGTTCATTTGGACATTTAATGCAATTTAATCACTAACATTTGATTTTGCATTTTGTTTACTGCTTAAAATGATGGTGTTTTCAGAGTTATTTATTAGTTGTATTATTTGATGCCATCACCCTTATTGTTTTTTTTTTTGTTTTTTTTTTTTTGCAAAATAATTACTCCTTATTGAAAAAAAAAATGTCTAAAAAATATCAATCACTTCTATGCATTTAACTAGCATTTGTTAGTAGTGTAGAGTCAACTAGTTTTTCAAAAAGGTGAGACTGACTGAAATTTAGCTATTTTGTTTGAGGAATAAACTGTCATTTTAAATTGAGTATGAGTTGTCTCAGTCTTAATTAATCTCAATGTTCAGTACTATTCTTACCACTTCTTTTTCACAGTAAACACACAATATTTATGCTTTGCACAATATGCAAACTTTGTGTATGCATTCAACACCCAGGTGACCTGCTATATTTGGCAAAATGTGTATATACAACAGAGCACACTGCATGAAATACAGTATTTCTCAGTAATACAATGATTTGACCTTCCATTTCCAGCATTATGAATGTGATTACACTGACATGATTTTTAGCATTTTTCTTTATCCATTTTGTGCAAAAATGCTTTTGGCAGTCTAAGCAAATAATGAGATTGAAAATCCAAATCAACATTTTTTTCCCCCTAGATGTTAACTAGACGCCACTCACATGCTCACTTGCTTTATTATAAACAGCAGGCAGTATACCATGTATAATGTGCATTGTTCAGTAAGATGTTATTCCCCTCCAAACACACTTTATGTGCAGACCGGACAGTGCCACCCTGACAAGTTTCTGTAACAACACCACCGTTGACCAATCAGCATCCACTGAAGCCAGATGCTGGACTCAGTCAGTGACAGGCAGAGGAAACCGTGGCATTTCAAGAAATTAATTGAGTGCCACCCTCTTTATAATCCGCCATCAATATCTCAGCCTTGCGGCCCATAGATGTTATGGAAACAATGCTGGGAACAGAAAATTAAAGATGGCAACAGTCTGGTGACGGAGGATAATTGGGGTTGCGGTCAGTGCTTAACGACGGCTTTAAGCTCTCAGCTCAGACTACAGGAGATGGAACGATGATTTGATGAAAAAGAGCAATCGTTCAGCTTCATTCAATATTAGTTCATATGTCATACATCCTTTGTTTTGCAGTACTTTGTTGTCTATGCCATGCAGAATAAAGTTAATTACAGTATGTAGCCTCTGTAACAGATTATGTTCAAAAAATAGTTTTCTGTGACTTTAGCGCAAACTCTCCCCTTTTGTGCAGCAAACTATACCAGCAATCCCACTACACCACTTTTTTATATAAATCAGGCTTACAGAATGTGCCATATTCAGAAAACTAGCAATTTGCTAGGATCAATTAACACAGCGCTTTTGTTTCCTCTCAGGACGTTGGCAGTAAATGCTTTTATTTAAAATAGATGTTTGTTTACATGTTCTTGCAATCTTGGCAGCAGTAATTCATCAAATGATGCCATTTGTATTCTTTGTTGTTGCTAGTGTTTTTATTATTAAAATATTGTAATTCATGGAGTTATGATGTAAAAATTCCATGAATTAGATGTACATTTATTTGTCATAACCTACTGTGTGATGGATTGAGTGGAATCATTCAGTCTGAATTCATTGTCTATTGATATAACGATTTTAAGATTTTTTTTTAAAGAAATTAATACTTTTATTCAGCAAGGGTTCTTTAAATTGATCAAAAGTGACAGTAAAGATTTGTTAAAAAAGATTTTTATTTCAAATAAATGTTCTTCTTTGTTCTTTTGAACTTATTCTTTTGAAATGCTGTTCTTCTGAACAATAAAGAATCCTGAAAAAAATGTACCATGGTTTCTACAATAAAATTAAGCAGCACAACTGTTTTCAACATTGATAATAATCAGAAATGTTTCTTGAGCATCAAATCATCATATTAGAATGATTTCTGAAGGATCATGTGACACTGAAGACTGAAGTAATGATGCTGAAAATTCAGCTTTGATCACAGGAATAAATTACATTTTAAAATATATTCATAACAGTTATTTTAAATTGTAATAATATTTCACAATATTACTGTTTTTAAAGTATTTTTGGTCAAGTTAACACATTCTTGGTGAGCAGAAGAGACTTCTTACTGACCCCAAACTTCTGAATGTTTATATCTGTTAATAATTCATAGAATAATATAGTTTATACTACAGGATTGAATGCTCGAATCTGATTGGTTGACGAACGTTCTATAGTGTGCAATTATTTTCAGGGAAATGCACGGCTAAAGTAGTTCCAGGTAGGTCTTGACCGCATTACAGTTCCATATCACTTCGCCAAATTATTTCTGTTATTTCAAAAGGTCCTTACAGCCTACAACCGCAAAAGAACCAAAACTCACCGACCAAGCAAATAAATATAGTAAACAATAGAATAAAAACGACAAATTATTGTCATGGTTTTGTTATGTTTTATATGTTTTATTATGTCCTAAAAACACATACTCTTTCTCCCGCTCTCTCTCACTCACTCAAACGTACACACACTCGCAGAGAAATGTAATGTCCGCGCTGCTCTGACGAATTAATCAGTAAAATAGTTTAGCAACTTAAAAGCTACATGACATTTCTCACCAGCGAGGTAATAACGGTGTGGTTCTTGAGGTAGATTACAGTTTTACTATTTTTAGAGACACTGCTGCTGAACACTGTTGAGAGATGCACAGATTCTATTAGGCTAATTTACATATTCTTATTCTCTCTCTCTCTCTCTCTCTCTCTCTTTCTCTCTCTTAACTGCGTTAATAACTGTATTAATCTGCTATCAATGGCTCAAGTCTCTGTTACTAGCTCTAAAATGATGTTTTGGAATTAGTAACGGAGGCTTGGGATGAGATGTGTTAGAAATTAGTCCCACACACAAGAGTGTTTTAAGGACAAAAACCTGACAAATGTCTTGAAATACAACATCGGAACAGTGTCTTGAGGTGTGCTAACCGTAGTATAAGTGGAACAATTGATGCCGGGCTGTTGAATTATTAGAAAATAATGCACGCCCGAGGTTTACTGACCACAATGCATTACCGCATTACTGAAATTATTTTCTAATAATTCATGCCCCGTCGTCAATTATTCCTTACTTAATTCAGGTGTATCTCTTTCACTGGGATTCTGTTATTTGATTTGTCTGTCATTATTTTATTCTACACTGATCAGGCATAACATTATGACCACTGACAGGTGAAGTGAATAACACTGATTATCTCTTCATCTTCACACCTGTTAGTGGGTGGCATATATAAGCAGCAAGTGAACATTTTGTCCTCAAAGCTGATGTGTTAGAAAGCAGGAAAAATGGGCAAGCATAAGGATTTGAGTAAGTTTGACAAGGCCCAAATTGTGATGGCTAGACGACTGGGTCAGAGCATCTCAAAAACTGCAGCTCTTGTGGGGTGTTCCTGGTCTGCAGTGGTTAGTATCTATCAAAAGTGGTCCAAGGAAGGAACAGTAGTGAACCTGCGACAGGGTCATGGGTGACCAAGGCTCATTGATGCACATGGGGAGCGACGGCTGGCCCGTGTGGTCTGATCCAACCGACGAGCTACTGTAGCTCAAATTGTTCAAGAAGTTAATGCTGGTTCTGATAGAAAGGTGTCAGAATACACAGTGCATTGCAGTTTGTTGCGTATTGGGCTGCATAACCGCAGAACAGTCAGGGTGCCCATGCTGACCCGTCTACCGCCAAAAGCACCAACAGTGGGCATGTGAGCATCAGAACTGGACCACGGAGCAATGGAAGAAGGTGGCCTGGTCTGATGAATCACGTTTTCTTTTACATCACGTGGATGGCCGGATTCGTGTGCGTCACTTACCTGGGGAACACATGGCACCAGGATGCATATGGGAAGAAGGCAAGCCGGCGGAGGCAGTGTGATGCTTTGGGCAGTGTTCTGCTGGGAAACCTTGGTCCTGCCATCCATGTGGATGTTACTTTGACACGTATCACCTACCTAAGCATTGTTGCAGACTATGTACACCCTTTCATGGAAACAATATTCCCTGGTGGCTGTGGCCTCTTTCAGCAGGATAATGCACCCTGCCACAAGTCAAAAATGGTTCATGAATGGTTTGAGGAGCACAACAATGAGTTTGAGGTGTTGAATTGGTCTCCAAATTCCCCAGATCTTAATCCAATCAAGCATCTGTGGGATGTGCTGAACAAACAAGTCCGATCCATGGAGGCCCCACCTCACAACTAACGTTTACTTAAATAAAACCAGACTGCATGATTCCTGACTCTTCTCCAAAATCACAATTAACAAAAGTATCAAATCTACTTTTGCACAATTTCTTTTAAACATAATAAAGCAATGCAATTCACAGCCAAAAGTGACTGCCTCACGCTCCCGATTAACACTCAAAACTAAAGGGCAAAGTTACTTTATTTTGTTCTGTCTGCCAAATCGTGGTTTCAAGGCATTGTGTGTCCTTACTGTCTAAAGCGGCACTTTCATTTCAAGGCAAAACAATGCATTTCATCTTTCTAAAGGCCTCTTATGTTTACAATGTCCTCTCTCAGATAGACATTCCCATAGTGCCCTATGCAGCGTGGCACAGTGCTTTGAAGCCTCTGCCTGTTGAGTGGCCTCTCTTATCACCACCTGCCAGCACAGCACATATCTGGACAGAAAAACACTGAACACAATCTAAAGCTCCGAGACAAAAGAGAACATTTACTCTTTGAGCAGGTACTTGAGACATGCTGCAAGCCACCAGTGTCAAGATGTGCCTGAGCATAAAAGCAACTGAAGGTGCATCTTAAAGGAAAAGTTGAACAAAAAAAGAGAATTGTATGATCATTTACTCAGGCTTAAGACAATATAGACAGAAGTCCTCTTCCATGCAGATTCGTAACATTTCCTGTTGATTGGAACTTCCTAATTATTGCCATGATGGTTGAAATTCAATACTTTAGATATTTTCTTAGAGCCACTTTCTATTTTGTGAAGCTCAACAATCTTTAAACCAAATATTCTTTGGTTTTACTCATTGTGATGGATGATTAAAGGCACAATATGTAAGATTTTTGGAGTAATATATCCAAAAATCACTAGACTTTGTATACTTATATTATCCTGATGTTTCCAAGAATTTTTAATTCCAGAGAAATAAGAAATTTCAACCAGGACACGGACCGTGATCGTGCGTCGCCTATCAATGACATCATACCCGGGTTACCCTCAATTTCCAGTTTTATTTTGTAGAAACCATGGAAACACCAAAGACACTTTAATATATTATGTGTTTTTATTAGACAGGTGAGCAACTTTTTGGATACATTCATCGACAGAAAACTAATCATTGTTATATAGCTCAACAATAAGTCTTATTGTTTAAATCTCATTTTCTTGATTTACAGTGAGTATCATGTTTTACCATGCCTAATATCGATCTAGCTTACTGCAGTGTGCAACAAGTGTCTCATAGTAGCCGCCAAGCGTACGCACAAATGTAGCACTATAACAAGTAGCACTATAGCAACTTTCAACACACAAATGTATCTAATATAATAAAACAGCGTTGCGTTCCCCCACATACTCATGATCGGAAAAGGCGGATACATATTGTGCCTTTTAATGGAATTTGGCCTTTGTGTTTCCTCATATTTATACTCCTGTGATACAGGAAGTCATGGCTGGATAGTTTCACGTTCCTAGTCACACTGGTGTGGTAAAATTGGAAATATGAATGGAAATATATAGATATTTTAATCATAAGATTGTCTAGGGGTGGCCGATACTTGTGGCCGATGTCTAATAGAGATTTATTTCATAATCAGAAATTATGATCACAGCTGTGTTTTTTGTCGACATGATTAACAGACAGAACACAGCATGTCAATCAGGTTTCCAAACCTCTCATTCATCTAATCAAACAGAAATAGTTTGATTTTTGTATAATAATACATGCATATCAGAGGGCTGTAATTTGATGCCCCTTTCCGCCTAAAATTGCCTCTCTAGAAGAGCAAAAATCATCACAGTCTTCTATTAACTCACATTAATTCAAACCAAAAATGATCTGAATTATTTCATTCACAACACACTACATTTAAGAGTCTTAAACTATGCAATTTCCTTTAGAGGAAACCTTAGCACTTCCACCATTAAAAAAAATCACTTGCATGTGAGAGTGACTATATTTGATGGGACACACATTTATGCATAAGAAATGACCAGTTATATGTATTTCAGTGCTTCGCTTCTCCTCTCTAGCAATAATCTATTAGTAATATCATAATTACAAACCATTTTAAAAGGGTCATCTCATGCATTTTTAGTTATTTTTTTCCCTGAGGGTCCTCTTACAATGTTAGCAAAGTTATTAGTGCCGATGTTTCATATGGCCGTTTTTCACCTTGACGTGCTTTACATTTAAGACTAACAATGTTTACCATACTTAAGAAGAAGAGTTATTCCAGTGGTTTTGCATTGAAATATGCTGCTCAGACTGTTCAGACATAAATGATTATGTAAATTATTAAACATAAACTTGAGTCCCTGGTTTCTAACGTTTGGATTCTTCAAAAGGATTCTGTAGAAAGTTTTGAGTTCTAAAAGTTTTGGTATGTTTTCATACACTCAGAGATCACGGAAATGGGGGTCACGTGATGCTAAGAAGCTGAACAGACGTGGAAATCCGAGCTCCTAAACTATAGTCTCAGTTTTACTTCAAAACAATGCTGAACACTCTTATACTCAACGTTTTCAACTTCTCATAGTTCGCCTTCAAGTTCTCTATGGATCACCATTCTAAGTTAAAGAAAGACCCCCAGAAAACTCATGAACATATTGGAGGTGATGCAACAAAGATCAAGGAAATATCGACTTCTCATGATATGTGCACTTTAAGAGATGTACAAATGTTCATGTGTTTTTTTTTTCTCAGTTTCTATCACCTGATAGAACTTTACACAGTTACTGAACCAAACAGAATCAACACTGAACAAATTTCAACTGAACAACAGCAGAATTGAATTCTGTTTGAATCATTGATCATTACTTTACTGTTTATCATTGTAGAGCTGCTTTGAAACAATCTGTATTGTATAAAGCGCTATATAAAAATAACGGAGTGTCTATTTATACAAAGTGCAAATAGCGTCCCTTGTTGGCTAAATGCTATTTACACTAGCTCCGCCCACCAATGTCTGTCACTCAAATTTAAAAAAAAAAGGCATAGAATTCAACGTCTTCAGTGGTGCAGCAGCAGTAGTGAGTAAGGCTCGTAAACTTGGCTTTTAACGCGATCGACGTGGGTTACATTTATTTTCAATAAAAATGAAAATAATGTTCTAAAAGTGGAAATATACTGTGAACGAGTGTTAAATAATATTAAAAGTGTTTATTGCGTAGGGTTAGGGGAAGGTGTAGGGAGGGTTTTTATTCTCCCAATAAGGCAGCATCCATTTAATAATTTTAATAAATATAATCAATTACACTATGATATTATTGCATGCGTTTAATGTACAAAAATACTGAGGTGCAAATAGCATCTGCCAATATAAAGTATAGATAGAATCTAATTACTATTTACTCTTATTGCAAAGAACTGATTCTTGTACATGATAGAATCTATCGCTATTTTCACCTAGTTTAAATAGCATATCACTAAGAAAATGCTGCTATTGTCACTTAGTGTAAATAGAATATATTGCTATTTTCACTTAGTGTAAATAGCATCTATCACTAAGAAAATGCTATTTTCACTTCTAATTGCTATTTACACAGTGTAAATAGCATATGTCACTATTTGAGCTTAGTGCAAATAGCCACTGCCTATAAAGAAAGGTAAGATGTGCTGTCTGACACGTCACTGTAACTGTAACCAAGAAACAATGATTGCCTGAACTTGCGCAGATATACAGCCCATGAAATCTTCATAGTGAGATTATGTTTTCAGATGAATTACTTAAAGATGACAGTTTCTAGAGTCAGCTACCATAGTTTTTTTTTTTTTCTCTCTCAAATACAGACTAGCTAATCATGCTTGTTGGTGTTTGATTGACAGCTCCAGTCTTCATTCACTTTCGTTATATAGAAATGAACAGGCAGGATATTCTTCAGCAATTCATCTTCTATATTCCACTAAAGAAAAGTCATACCTGTTAACGTGAGCTGACTGTGCTTTGTGTGAAAGCACAAGGTTTTTCACAGTGTTGTTTGTTTTCTCACATGTTGGTAGAGGTTGGATGTTGAGAATGATCGGCCAGAAGAGCTGAAGAGGAATATGACCTTTAGCGTGACACTAAACTACTTCTTGTCCAATGGCTGATCCAATGGCTCAGCATCTATCAACAAGTCTGAAAATGAATAAAAGCCACCCGTGAACAACCTGTGTTCTCACAGAGCGAAATCAACTCTGCAGTAGTCAATGCAAAATGGCTTATTTTGATGAGAACAAGAGCAGGGATTTATTTTTTGGAATCAAATAAAGCAAGAATAAGCCAGATTGGCAGGGTATGTGCGAGTGACTGCATTAGACTGGCCAGCCCAGTTAATTAATGTGTAGGCTGCTCTGCCCAATAGGATTCTGGGCCGTCTCCATCACCAGTCACTTTGAATCAGGAAGCTGCCACAATCTGACTACTGGAGAGCCAAGTTCACACTAGCTCTGGATCCCAGGCTCTTTGAAATATTGATTTTACCCTGTTATCTAAGTCATGGGAATGCCTTCCATCACTATCTGTGCTTGGTGAAGAAACAGAACAGCACAACCCATTTCATACACACTGATCACGTTTGCATGCACATTATTCAGATTACATGGATATTTTTGGCTTCAATACACGCAAAGCCCAACTGAAAGCACTTATATAATAACTAAAAACAAAAACAAAAAAAACAGTGATGGGTTACAGGTTACAGTGATACACTTACAATGGAAGTGAATTAGGGCAATCTGTTATTGGCAGTCTGGTATTGTTAATATGTGTTAACGTGGGAACAAATGCTCACTATCCTTTTCTGTGCAAAGTTATATCCAATTTTAAAACTTCGCCACCATGACAACATACAGCCCGAATTCTGGAAATGTTGGGACGTTTTTTAAATGTGAATAAAATGAAAACTAAAAAGACTTTCAAATCACATGAGCCAATTTTTAATCACAATAGAACACAGATAACATAACAAATGTGTAAATGGAGAAATTATACACTTTTATCCACTAAATGAGCTCATTTCAAATTTGATGCCTGCTACAGGTCTCAAAAAAGTTGGCATGGTGGCAACAAATGGCTGAAAGAGGAAGAAATTTTGAAAAGATTCAGATGGGAGAACCTCTAGCAACTAATTAAATTAATTGATATCCGAACAAAACAATTTTCCTCTATGCTAAATTGCAAAGGCTTTGCAAATCTCATCATCTACAGTGTATGACATCAAAAGATTCAGAGAAACTGGAAAAATCTCTGTGCGTAAGGGAGAAGACCTTTTTTGGATGCCCGTGGTCTTCGTGGCCCTCAGACGACACTGCATCACTCATCGGCATGATTGTGTCGGTAAACACAATCCGCCGTGCCATCTGCAGATGCCAACTAAAGCTCTATCATGCAAAAAGGAAGCCATATGTGAACATGGTCCAGAAGCGCCGTCGTGTCCTGTGGACCAAGGGTCATTTAAAATGGACTGTTTCAACGTGGAAAAGTGTTCTATGGTCAGACGAGTCCAAATTTGACATTGTTGTTGGAAATCACGGACGCCGTGTCCTCCGGGCTAAAGAGGAGGGAGACCTTCCAGCATGTTATCAGCGTTCAGTTCTAAAGCCAGCATCTCTGATGGTATGGGGGTGCATAAGTGCATACGGTATGGGCAGCTATCATGTTTTGGAAGGCACTATGAATGCTGAAAGGTATATAAAGATTTTAGAGCAACATATGCTCCCCTCCAGACGACGTCTATTTCAGGGAAGGCTTTGTGTATTTCATCAGGACAATGCAAAACCACATACTGCAGCTATTACAACAGCATGGCTTCATCGTAGAAGAGTCCGGGTGCTGAATTGGCCTGCCTGCAGTCCAGATATTTCACCTATAGAGAAAAATACATCAAAGACGACCACAAACTCTTCAGCAGCTGGAAACCTATATCAGGCAAGAATGGGACCAAACTGCAACACCAAAACTCCAGACACTCATAACCTCGATGTCCAGACGTCTTCAAACTGTTTTGAAAAGAAGAGGAGATGCTACACTATGGTAAACATACCCCCATCCCAACTATTTTGAGACCTGTAGCAGGCATCGAATTTGAAATTAGCTCATTTTGTGCATAAAATTGTAAAATTTCTCAGTTTAAACATTTGTTATGTTATCTATGTTCTATTGTGAATAAAATATTGGCTCATGTGATTTGAAAGCCTTTTGGAATTCATTTTATTCAAATTTTAAAAACGTCCCAACATTCCCGGAATACGGGTTGTAACATCTAAAACCGTTTTAAGAGAAACATTATTGTAAGCGTTTAATAAAATAATACGCCTCACATTTCTGCTTTTATCTTCCAAAAATTGGCCCCATTCACTTCCAGTGAGTGCCTCACCATAACCTTGATCATTGTTTTTTTTAAAGAAAACAAAGCCATTGTCAAAATTATTATTTTGTAGTAATCAACATTATGCTACAAAAGGCAGAATATTTATTTAAAGGCCATATTCTGGCTTTGTTTTGGAAAGTACCATATGAATGAAAAATCAAAAGTGATATCTCTTTAACATCTCAAATGTTTCTCCTAGACAAATGAGGTTACTTAAACATCAAATGGAGACTTTTGCTTGAGTCTTCTGCTTCTCATACTTGTCTCCTGAGACATTCTCACAATGGTCTCCTTTAAAGTTTTAGAAGAGATCTCAACAAAATCACTCACTATGCTCAGACTTTTCTCCTTGGCTAGAGACTGTGGTGGTCTCACATTTGTCTCCTCTACATTATTCACAAGAGATCTCAACAACATCACACACTGTGCTCAGATTTTTCTCCTTACCTAGAGACTCTGGAGCTCTCACATTTGTCTCCTCTAAAGTCTAAAAGAGATCTCAATAACATCACACACTGTGCTCAGATTTTTCTCCTTAGAGAGACGGGATCTCTCACACATGTCTTTTCAGAAGTTTCATAAGAGATCTCAATAACATCACACAATGTGCTCAGACTTTTCTCCTTAGCTAAAGACTTTGGCGCTCTCACATTTGTCTCCTCTAAAGTGTATACCAAGTCAAATGTCTCAATGTGAACTCAAACATTTCTATCATATAAGATATATTAATAATCAGATTAGTCAAGGATTGGGTCATAAGCCATTTAATGTGCCTTTCAGCAAAGAAAGCTCCAGGGTTACCTTTCCTGTAGCAATTTTCCTGATAACAGCGCCTGGTACATTACTATTTCCATCAACAAATGATGTGCCCTATGCACATAAACTCTACTGCTTTCTTATTGTATCAACAATTAAGAGTAACGTTAACCTTATTTCTGCATATTTTCACTCTTAATATAGGCTTAAACGCTGAAATTATGGATTGTTTTTTTTTTTTTTTTTACTTTATTGGTGCACACTTTTTAAAGTTGTTAAGATCTCATCTAAACTTTAAAAGGAGACAAATGTGAGAGCTTCAGAGTTTCTAGCTAAGGAGAAAAATCTGAGCACAGCGTGAGATGTTACTGAGGTCTCTTTTAAAACTTCAGAGAAGACAAGTGTTAGACCATTAGGATCTCTAGCTGAGGAGAAAAGTCTGAGCACAGTGTGTGATGTTATTGAGATCTCTTCTAAAACTTTAAAGGAGACCATTTTGCAAAGTGCTTCTGAGAAGCTTGTTGCAAAAACTTCTTAGACTAGTCTTAAAAGTTAAGGTGTTTTCACACCTATGGATCATTTGTTTTGTTCCAAAACAGGAACTAAATTTGCTACAATGTTGCATTTTCTTCTTGGTTCGGTTCGCTTTCACAAGGCAATATTTCAAAGCATAACAAAATATGTTTATGCAAGTCACATG
Organism: Hypophthalmichthys nobilis; assembly: GCA_037950665.1. Classification (NCBI taxonomy): domain Eukaryota; kingdom Metazoa; phylum Chordata; class Actinopteri; order Cypriniformes; family Xenocyprididae; genus Hypophthalmichthys; species Hypophthalmichthys nobilis. The sequence continues at coordinate 24,605,906 of CM075471.1, read as the reverse complement.
CCAGTACAACTGTCCTCTTATTGATCAGAGTTTTCTCAGCATCATCCATCAAATGAGCTTATTGTGGCTTTATTTGTAACTGTCAAGACACATGCAAACACTATACGAATGTAGCCGTCATTCCCGCTGTTAAATTATATACTACATTCCAGAGAGAGTGCGTTTGAATTTGCCACAGTACTGTGGCAAATTCAGACGCACTCTCTCTGAATCTCCCAGCACTGTTGAGACCAAATATGAATGTTATAATGCAGGTAGAGTCGGAATCAAGGCTTCGTCAGGACAGCATTCTTGCACGAAAAAGCGCAATTACACAACATTTTAAGATAAAGAGGCACTCTTTGGTTTTCAACTATGGTAACTAATGCGCACACTCACAGAATCAGACACTACTGCTTTTTATATAACACATTTCCCATTATGAATTAGATTGTTTGGTCCGTTGTGTCGGATTGCTTTCACATCTCAAGCGAACCGCTCTTTTCCGCTCTCATCTCTCTATGGAGGTCTCGGTACGCTTGTTTGGTCCCATTTTGGTGCGCACTAAATGAGGCATGTGTGAAAGCACCCTTAGTCATCTTTTTTTTTCTTCAAGCCTGGTAATAAAGGCCTTCTGAAGTGAAGCTATGCCTTTGTGTAAGAAAAATATCCATGTTTAACAAGTTATAAAGTAAAATATCTAACTTTTACCAGACCGCCTTCCGTATTCAACTTAGGAAGAAAGCATATAACTGATGCTGCGTCAGTTAAGCTTTTTTCGTAAGTTGAATACGGAAGGTGGTCTGGCAGAAGCTAGATATTTTACTTTGTAACTTGTTAAATATGGATATTTTTCTTACACAAATGAATCACTTCCCTTCAGAAGGCCACCCGGAGCCGTGTGGAGTACGTTTTGCATTGGATGGATGCACTTTCTTTAGCTTTATACTCCTTGGTCCCGTTCACTGCCATTATAAAGCTTAGATGCGTCAGGATATTTATTAATATAACTCAGATTGTGTTCATCTGAAAGAAGAAATTCATATACACCTAGGATGGCTTAGGGTGAGTAAAGCTTGGGGTAATTTTCATTTTAAAATGAACTAATCCTTTAACACTATCCGTTTAGGTAGGGTGTAGTGTAGGTAGTACAGTGTTATATTTTTCCAGTGAGCCTGGGTTGGAAATATACATCTTTTCAGTGGAAATACTGGATGTCTTTTGCAATTTATTTCAATTAAAGTTTTTTTTTTTTTTTTTAATTCTGCACAATTTAATTAACTCATTAATTCTCATTCATGTCCTTGAAGACAGCACACAAGCATAATAGTATCTATCACATTTCCTCTTTATTACCTCATTGTGAGTCGGTGGGTCAAATTTCTGATCACCCAATAGGTGTGGCTGATTTAAATGTGGGTGGCCATTTGTTAAAGCAACTAACTCTCTTTCAATCCCTTTCATTGCATCATGAGGTTCATTGCATCGTGAGGTTAAATCTTGTAGTGCTAGAACAAAAACCACAGTACACAGTTTGGCAAGAAGGTTGCATGAGAAACCCTTCAAAACCTCCTTCACACTCTGGACTCTCTGTGGTTCATTCATCTTCTACAGAGACGGTGTGTTTTTGACATGGTTGCTATGGCAGCAAAAAGAGACAAACAGGGCACTGTGTTTCGATGTTCCAGCGTACATAAAAGTCTCTTGTCTTTCCTCAGATTACTGTTCAAATGCCTCTCTGTCTCATGCAAGAGTTTGTACATCTTTCTCCCTCTCATATTTAAAAGAATGATTCACCACAAAATTTAAATAGTCATCATTTACTCACACTTGTGTCATTCCAAACCAGTTTGACTTTCTTTTATGATCACAAAAGATGCAGAAAGTTCACACACTTCTTTCCCATGCAGCAACAGTTCTCTCTTTTTCTCTTACAAGACTATCATGACTTCAGAAGACTGTTGAATGAACAACTTTTAGATAATGGTACAGATACTTTTACTGATACTGGTGCTTTTTCATTCATCATTTTCCAAACTTAACATCTGCCCCCATTTAATTAGCTTCTGCTTTTGTGATCCAGAGAAGATACAAATTCATACAGGTTTGGAATGACATGACGATTAGTAAATGATGACAGACTGTATTTGGGTGAACTATCCATTTAAACTTATACAAGACATGGAGTTTTGGAGTTTATAATAAGACTAGTGCTTATAATAAGACTGTTAAATAAATGATTCCCCATATCATATTGAATTCATTGTTCATTGATTCAGTGTTTTGAACTTGAATGAATCATTACATTTTAATGACGTGTACTTCTGTTCGGACATCTACAGGCAGCTATCTATATTTATATAGCCTCCTATGTAAATGTCAGAACAGAAGTACATGTCATTAAAATGTATTGTGTAATCAGAGAAAAAAGTTTACAGCACCTCTGTAGTAACTGTGACCATCATAAACTGAAAATAATGGGAAGAGTACTTTCCAAAAGTGTTGAGCAATTAATGTGCTGTTCAGCTAATTACATTCAATTTGATGATTCCCGAGGCACATTTCACTTTAACAAACCAAGACTGATTTAACCATCAAACAAGTAATCATGGCTGACGGCGCTTTATAGCAGGACTGACACAGTCAGAGAGTAATGTGCCAGCTATTATTGAACTCCAAAGCTTTGCTTTGGAAGTACAAAGAAAGACTTACAAGTTCATGGAAGACACTCTGGTTTTAAATCTACCCTAAAAATAGGGTAAGATGACAGGTTCACCACAGTAATGCAGTCCATCTTTACAAAATCATACATGAATTGCCAAACTTTTTTTTTTTTTACTAAAATGTATCTGATATTTGTAATATACAGATATTTGATGGAATACATACATTACTCCAACTACAATCTTTCCAATTTTGGTGCATTTGGTGCCTGTTGAGTGTTAAAGGGTTAGTTCACCCAAAAATCAAAATTGTCATTAATTACTCACCCTTATGTCGTTACACACCCGTGTAGCGAATCAGCTCAAAGGGGAAATATTAATAATTATTCATAACTCATTATGATTATTAATTATGATTATGAATATTTGAATCAGTTAATCAGATTAATTTGATGTAGCTACATTAAAATTACAATCAATAAATCAGTTCATCCTGTGAACACTCAGTATTGATTATTAATTAATTCTAAGAGAAAGGAATTTTTCATGGCCACAGAAAAATAATTCTTTCTTAGCATTTACAGTACTAAGAGCTGGTAATAAGATCTGATCATTTAAGAGACAATCTACAGCAGACAGAGAGTCAGAACTAAACATGTATTGTGCACAAGTTTTATTAACTAAATCACGAACACATAACTAAACTAACAAACACATGCATACACACAAGTCACACCTACATAGGTAAAATGAGGAATGATAGAGTGGAACCAAAGTGGGAACAGGAAATGGAGCTATGGAGAAGCCCAAAACCAGGAAAGAATCATCAGTATTCATTACAAATCTTCTTTGTTAACAAAGGAGGTTCACAACTTTAACTAACTAGCAGCAATTTAGTATATCGTACGATACTTGCATTAGGCCTCGGCCTTTTTGAAGAGCATCCCAAATATACTGTTCCAGTAGAAAGTCCTGAGGGATCAGTCCGATGGTGCTGCAGTTGCAATCGATATCTTCTGTGTTCAATGAAGAACCGATGACAAACTTGCATGGTTAGTTGCAAGGAATCCTAGTGGGAAAGAGTCCTTTTCTCTCCTAGTTAAGCACATGGCTGGGGTGGAGGCCGCCCTGCAGGGCGTCAGTCCATCGAAGAAGCAAGAGAGAGAGGGAGGAGTATTGTGCGCTGGATTTTAAGGTCCGGTGCTGGCCATTCCTCCTCTGGATCAGTGGACCAATCATACATGAGCTTCCGACAGGAAAGTTTAGGATTCTTTTGTGTTGAGCAGATTGTGTGCATGTAACTGGATTGGTTACAGATGGACAAGAAACTATTAAAGATTCCTGTAATACTGATATGTTGCACAGGTATCGACATATCATATACACAAACGTATGTTATTTTTGTTTGTTTGTCCTGTTTTGAGTAACTTTTTTCCGATCAACTTTACTAGGGACAAACTCCTAGATATCAGAAATAACACACCAAATAACTTTTTGCCAACTTTTGAACATTCAGACATTTTACTGGAAATGCTCCAAGCAATGCAAACGAGGGAAGCGCGCCGGTGCGCTCGTGAAATTCCGACAGCACGGGTTTAGGACTCCACTGCCAAATATTCATCTAGCGAATCTCCGCTCCCTTGCAAATAAAACAGACAAACTACTCCTTACCTGCACAAACAAGGACTTTTCAAACTCTGCTGCACTTTGCTTCACGGAAACCTGGCTGAACGGAGCCATCTCAAACAGCGCGCTTCATCTGCCGGATCATCATGAGCGGATCACGTCACCAAGTCATTGGGGAAAACAAGAGGCAGTGGATTATGTTTTTATATCAATGAAGGCTGGTGTACAGACGTGACTGTGTTAAAGGAGATGTGCTGCCCTAATTTGGAGGCTCTCTTCATTAACTGTAAGCCTTTTTATTCACCGCGGGAGTTTTCTTCGTTCATTCTGGTGAGTGTTTACAATCCTCCTGATGCGTGCGTGAGCGTGGTGCTAGAACAGCTGGCTGATCAGATCACACACACAGAGCAGTGTTACCCAAACTCTTTCATTATCATTCTCGGTGATTTCAATAAAGCTGATCTCACCCGTGAACAGCCTAAATACAGACAGCACATCACATGTCCCACTAGGGACAGTAACACACTGGACCATTGCTGCACTGCTTTAAAAGATGCATACCACTCAGAGCGGCTTTGGGACTCTCTGATCACTGTTTGGTTCATCTTCTACCAGCCTACAAGCAGAAACTTAAATCTGCTAAGCCTGTGATAAGAACCGTAAAGAAATGGACCAGCGAAACAGAGCGGGCTCTACAAGCCTGTTTCAACTGCACTGATTGGAGTGTTTTTGAGGCTGCAGCCACTAATCTGGATGAGCTCACTGACACTGTGACATCCTACATCAGTTTCTGTGAGGACATGTGTGTTCCCACCAGGACTTACTTAACATATAACAATGACAAACCTTGGTTTACTGCAAAACTCCATCAGGCCAAAGAAGTTGCCTACAGGAGGGGGGGCAACGTCTTGTACAAACAGGCCAAAAACACACTGAATAAAAAGATCAGTGTAGCAAAGAGAAGCTATGCTAAGAAGCCAGAACACCAGCTTTCAGCTACTGACCCGGCATCAGTGTGGAAGGGCCTTTTCATTTTTGGGTGAACTAACCCTTTAATTTTGGACCCTAGAATATGATGTCAGAATCAAGAATCAAGTGGTAACTTTTGGCCTTTTCAAGCTTAAATGTTAAATTATTCAGATCATCTACTGACGCTGTATCCACACAAATAACAATTTCCCCACCTAATTTCATCCTAAGTTTCCCTCAAAGTCTCCAGGTTTTCAAAGTAACCCAAAATCAAAGGATCTATTAAGAATGACCTTCCTTCCTCCTCCAGAGCAGTGGAGAACAGAGCCACCTGTCTTCACCATCTCCTTCCTAACGTGTGTTTATCTGAGCAGCAGCTTTTCAGAGTGTGTCATCTCCAAGTCCCATTTGCTGCCAGTAATGAGACCATAAATCATATATTGATGTGTCTCTCTCTGACATGCCACGCGGCAGAGTTTTCGCTGCTGGACTAATGCATCATATTAGCTCTACAGCACCTACAAAGATACACAGATGACTGTCTGCTACTCAGAAGTAAGTGTGTGTGTGTGTGTGTGTGTGTGTGTGTGTGTGTGTGTGAGTGTGTGTGTGGTCTTCATCCTGACCATGTCCTACATATTCCAAATTTTCATACCACATTTGAAGCCTGGCAGAAACAAACCACTATTGCAGCAGTGTCTAGTGTTGTACAGACTTTTGAGAATCAGCATAAAATCTGGTCCACATTGCAGGTTGTTCTGGCCAAGAATGGACAGACCACCGATGTGAAGCATTACAAATCTTTTGTTTTGAATCAGTGGTTCGGAGCGTCTATCAAACTGCCAAAGTCACGTGATTTCAGTAAACGAGGCTTCGTTATGTCATAAGTGTTTCAAAATTTCAATGGTTCACCACTGGGGGGCGTGACTTTGGCAGTTTGATACACGCTCTGAACCACTGATTCGAAACAAAAGATTCATAAAGTCAAGTCACCTTTATTTATATAGCGCTTTTTACAATGCAGATTGTGTCAAAGCAGCTTTACATTGATAACTGGTATATAATTTTGGCTGCACAGCAGCTCTTAAAGAATAGTGTCAATGTCGGCAGATCAAAGCACTGTTCAATATCAAATGTCAAGTGTCCCCAACTAAGCAAGCCAAAGGCGACAGCGGCAAGGAACCCAAACTCCAACAGGTGACATCAGATGGCAAACAGGTGGCAAATAGACTTCTGTGTTAAAATGGAGAAAAAAACCTTGGGAGAAACCAGGCTTAGTCGGGGGGCCAGTTCTCCTCTGGCGAACAGTGCTTTGTTACGATTCAGGTTGCTATCATATGTCCGATAGGATCGCAACATTCAAAGTATTTATTCCAGTTCAGTCCAGTTGAGGATCGTATTCATCACACCGGTATGGACGGTTTGTTGAGGAGCTGTGCCACTGGCTGTCGTGTCGATGAGGCCTTCACAATGGATGATCTAGTTGACTCAATCTCTGCTGATACTTCAGGGCTGCGTTGTGAGTCGTGTCAAGGCGCCCGGTCCTCTGTCTCACCTGGATACGGCCCGGATCCGGTTGACTACGGTAAACCTCGGGATAAACAGAAAGACTAATATTAGCGTAGATGCCATTCTTCTTTTGATGTAACGAGTACATCTGGTGTTATAGGAAGTGTTCCCGGTTCCGGCTGACCTAATTTATGCAGCCTAATAATCCTTTAACGGATTTGAAAATATAAATTGATAATGTGTTATGTGTATGCCAGGTTAAAGAGATGCGTTTTTAGTCTAGATTTAAACTGACAGAGTGTGTCTGCTTCCCGAACAATGCTAGGAAGATTGTTCCAGAGTTTAGGTGCCAGATAGGAGAAGGATCTACCACCTGCGGTTGATTTTGATATTCTAGGTATTATCAGCTGGCCTGAATTCTGAGATCACAATACGTGAAGGACTATAATGCTTTAAGAGCTCACTCAGGTACTGGGGAGCTAAACCATTTAGTGCTTTGTAAGTAATTAGCAAGATTTTAAAATCTATACGATGTTTAACAGGAAGCCAATGCAGTGTTGACAGAACTGGGCTAATATGGTCATACTTCTTAGTTCTAGTAAGAACTCTAGCTGCTGCATTTTGGACGAGCTGTAGTTTATTTATCAGGCGAGCGGAACAACCACCCAGTAGAGCGTTACAGTAATCTAGCCTTGAGGTCATGAACGCATGAACTAACTGTTCTGTTCTGCATAAAGCTTCGAAGCTTCATGAAGCAGTGTTTTGAAATCGCCCATCTCTAGATATTGTTGAATCAAGTCATTATTTTGTTTTTTTGGAGCACAAAAAGTATTCTCTTAGCTTCATAACATTAAAGTTGAACCACTGTAGTCACATGAACTGTTTAAAATATGTCTTTAGTAGCTTTAGGGCATCTGAAAGTGTTAATTGTCTTGCTGGCAAAGGAGGCCTCACTGAGCCATTGGATTTTTAAAAAAATATCTTAATTTGTTTTCCAAAGATGAACAAAGGTCTTACGGGTGTGGAACGACATGAGGGTGAATAATTAATCACAGAATTTTCATTTTTGGGTGAACTAACCCTTTTATTTACAAATATATATTTTTCCTTGTTAATTAAAGGTGCGGTATGTAGGAATGACACCCAGTGGTCGAAATAGGTACTGCAGTCCAAATTCAAAATATTGTTTGCCCCGCCCCATATTCATGATAGCTAATACACTAATGAATGGTAACTGAGTTAACGTTGTTATTGAGAACATTATGAACAATATGAAAACTATATATATGATTGAAGCATAATCTGATGGCAATCGGATAGTCCACATGTCCACATCTACTGATCAGTGGCTGGAACCAGGTTGTTTAGCGGGTGTACGGATATCTCAGGACACACTATAGGTCGTAGAGCTTAGTGTGAGCATGCGAGTGTGGCCGTATCTCTGAGCACTGCGGGGTGGAAGATCACTCAGCTTTACTCTCTCTCTTCACTCTTATCCAAAATGGAGCTCCCTCATCCCTCTCCAGGCCAGGCTCTGCTCCTCACATGGTTTTAGGTCCTCTCTCAGCCAGCTTTCCCTTTGTAGCTCACTAATCTCTGGGCTGTGGTCGGCATCTAGAGTCTGACAGAGCCAGTGGAGCTTCGGAAGACATTTTCTTGGTTGGAAGGAAATCTAATCATTCCGCTTAGGCCTTTGGCTCAGACCTGGTGCTTGGGTGATATTGTGCTTTTCATCTGCACAGGTAACCAATAAGCTGCTGTTCACACTTTTTATTACAAATGTGTTCTTGCTTTTGTTTTTCCTTTGTTGCTGTATTAATTTGTCTGGGCTGAAATCCACAGCTTCAATCTTGGGTGCATTTCACAAAAGCATTGTTAGCCTATGGTCGCAAGTTCCATCATTATCACCACAGTTCAACAAGTCGGTGTTTCCCGAAACCGTAGTTCCAACAAACATTTGCAAACAGCATTGCAAAGCTGTGTGGTTGGAATGACAGCTCTCAACCTGTGGTTAGAAGCATAGTTTCTTGTTTTTGCATGACATGTGGACTTGATAAATCCTTATCTTGAGCAAAAATAAGCAAGCTGACATTCAATATATCTTTTATTTTTTCGAATATATACAAATTACATTTATGTCTTTTAGTTTGTCAAGAGATTTAAAGAGATTCAGTATTTGAAGAGTGTGCATGTGCGTACATGCTCTAGTACGTAAGAAGGAGCCTATGATTGAATTTAAAAATAAAGCAAAATTGAGAAAAAATAAGAATTAGACTTCAGATGCTATGTCTGTAATTTATAGCAAAAATCTGTCATTAATTCGATCTCAAATGGATTCATTAAAAGAAGTTTTTACTCCACCACCTGCGCAACATTAACCAAATTTCGACAGTATGGTTTCAGGAAACAGTTGTGACTAGCTAGTTGATTTCTTCAAAGATGCATCGTATTATGTTAGTTAAGCAGCGAGTTACATCGTTGTATACGAGAAACGCACCCCTGATTGGCTGGTGCTAAGCAACTTCTGGAACACACAAGTCTGTCTTAAAAATAAAGAAAGACACATTTGCGAATTTAGAATGAACTAATTAAGGAACTAAGCAAGTTTCACAGTGCAATGCTTGATGCTTTACCTAAGTAAACATACAAGAAAGCATAAGAAATCAGTAGTAGCATGTTCAAGTTGCATGTTAACCTAGGATTAGTTCATTTTAAAATGAAAATTACCCCATGGTTTACTTACCCTCAAGCCATCCTAGGTGTATATGACTTTCTTCTTTCAGACGAATACAATCGGAGTTATATTAATAATCACCCTGATGCTCCAAAGCTTTATAATGGCAGTGCACAGAAACCACCTGTTTGAAGCTCGAAAAAAAGTGCATCCATCCATCATAAATGTGCTCCACACTGCTCTGGGGGGGTTAATAAAGGCCTTCTGAAAAGCGATGCATTTGTGTAAGAAAAACATCCATATTTAACACATTACAAAGTAAAATAACTAGCTTCCGCCAGACCGCCTTCCGTATTCAACTTACGAAAAAAGCGTAACTGACGTCGCTTCAGTTATGCTTGTTTCATATGCTTGTTTTCAGTTGAATACGGAAGGTGTAGGACACAGCGTAAGTGTTTTGAACTATGAGAGGTGTTATACTTTTGTCGGTCTGGTGGAAGCTAGTTATTTTACTTTATAACATGTTAAATATGGATATTTTTCTTACACAAATGCATCGCTTCGCTTCAGAAGGCCTTTATTAACTTTATTAATGACACAGTGTGTCGTAACTAACTACTCAGTAGGAATTTGAATTCTTTGTTTAATTTTAAGTAGTCTCATTGTTTTGTACAATTCTACTGGTTGCTGAGCTTAAAAGTCAACAGTAAATAACTTTTCTTGTTGTTGACCTTCTAAGTACCTTTGTAACAATGGTAGGTAGTATTCTTTAGTGTTAGTTAGCTGAAGGGTGATCGCCACTAACTGTATTTTCGTTTTTAGTCAGCGTAGTTTATTTAGGGCGTCGTATAGGCTGAAGATTTCGGTTTTGTTTCTGCATTATTTTATTAATTTGGTGACACTCTTGTTTTGTGTTATATTCCTAATAATTTTCTTTGTTGTAACCTCATTACATCCCTCCTAATAAAAACGACCTTAATATTAGCAGAACATTGTTGTTGGTTGTCTCTGCCATCTTCACACACCTCAACAGTTACGTATATCTCACTTAAATGTTGCGCTATCATCCCTTTTACATCTTTAAGAGCTTAACAAGGTGGATTCAGTGCACTGCCATTATAAAGCTTTGGAGCATTAGGGTGATTATTAATATAACTCTGACTGTATTTGTCTGAAAGAAGAAAGTCATATACATCTGGCTTGAGGGTGAGTAAATCATGGGGTAATTTTCATTTTAAAGTTAACTAATCCTTTAAGCTACAATAAAACTAATACAGAAGCAGATATTATAGCAGATTTTATACAAGAGACCCATAGAGATATCGAGTGTAGACATCATGCAGGTGTGGAGGTAAAGAGTGACTCTTGACAAAAGGTGATTGCTGAAGAGGTTTGTTTGAATGCTAAATGGAGAGTACAACTGTAGTTTTCTTACTAAAGAGACAAAACATGACATGCATAGTTTCCAGGCTAGTTTTAAGAAAGAACTAGTCACTTTTAATGCTTTTTTTTTTTTTTTTTTTTTAGCTTTCTATTCATCAAAGAATAATGAAAAAAAAAAAAATGTAGCATAGTTTGCACAAAAACATTAAGCAGCACAACTATTTTCAACATTGATAATAAATATTCTTGAACAGCAAATCAGCATATTAGAATGAGAAGGATCATGTGACTGAAGACTGGAGTAAGGATGCTTAAAATTCAGCTTTGATCACAGGAATAAATTACATTTTACAACATATTACAATAGAAAACAGTTATTTTTAACTCTAATAATATTTGACAATATTTCTGATTTCTGATCTAATAAATGCAGCCTTGGTGAGCAGAAGAGGCTTCTTTCAAAAACATTAAAAATCTTACCAACCCTAAACTTTTAAACAGTAAAGTAACATTAAAAAAATCACTATGCTCCTCTGAAGATACTATATGCAAAGTCAAATAGATGCTATGTACATTTCTGAAAAAACATTTGAAGTTCTATCGAATTAAATTAATGAGCAGAGCAGTTTATCATTGGATGCAGATATCGTGACACTGACATTTGTTTAGAACATTTAAGTTTGAAAGGAACATGCTGACATTTACCTTTCACATATAGACAGGATATGACAGAACTAATTAATCTTTTAACAGAAGGTCAGAAATAACAGGCAAATGCCAACAGAGATTTGAAGCACGCGTCCATAGATAAACGCACATGCAGAATCAGTGCTGATGTCATTTGTTTCGACAAGTGTCAGTCAGATAAAAGAGTTCTCATTGGAGGATGAACTGTGGCCTATTTCATCACTATGGCAGCTGCGATCTAAAGGAGGTGTATGCTAAATATTCATTTATTTGGCCAAACATAGCCATTAAATACTGTGCTAAAATGAGCCAAACCACTCATGATGGACAGAAGACAGAGAGAAAACTTTTCTCTACAACTTCACTGTGCAATAATGTACATAGGAAACTACACATGTATCATTTACTACTGAAAATAATTTTGTACATATGCACGGTGTTTGTGGATTGGAAATTGTCCACTAGAGGTTCTTGTAGAGGTCATTGTGAGTGAATGTTTGCTCCTCACAGCTGTTCTCTCACACACCCATATGTTCCTTGCACTCTTTCTGCAAGATAATCAGGTCACCCAGTTACCAAACTACAACCAGCCCTTCTATGAAGAGGTGGAGGGTGAATAACAAAAACATCTCTTCAAATCTGATCGTCATGATGTAGAAACAGAGAGATGACCATTTGAAGCATGACGACTACAGTGGACAGATCTTTAAAAGTCACTGTTCAGTCACACTCCATCAGTCATGAGTGATCTGACCTTTGACTTTCACCTATAATCCCAAGTTAGTTACACTGTTAGTTACATTTTGAATTCTGTGTTCTATAAATATGAATCAATACATTTAAATTTGGATTTTTTTCTGTTAAGTTTCTTAGTATAAATGCTGCGTTCACGCCATGTGACTTTCTATTCGAAGCTGTTCACGTACTTGGACTTAGAATTAGGCATTTCTATGGCAACGCTATCAATGCTAAAATGAATCTGCAGCGGTCAGGTGGTACAACTTGGAACTCTCAGAGAAGTTCCAAGTTCCACAAGGATCTGAACGCTTGGTACAAGTCGTAATCTTGTATCTAAGGTAATTAAGACGTGGCGTGAACGCACCTTAAGCCGTTAAGACTGAATTAATTGCAGAAATGTGTGGGGAACAAAAAAATTTGACCGTCTGAGGAATATGAATACAGTACTTTTGAATAGATTAAATGTATTTAATTATTAACATTATTTACATGGGGTAGTATATGAAATGCTTTAGAAATAATCAGCCAGTTAAACAATGAAGTAATCCCTGAACCAATTAAACAAACACCCTGAACAGATGGCCATAAATTGGTCCTCAGTGAGCAATCATCTCAATGAAAATCTCTTTCATTTCACTCCATTTTATCAACAGCACCAATATGCTGTAAGAATGTGCAGTCGATTGGATCACAAGACTCTAAACTCAGTATTAGTTACTTCTTAAATTGATGTAAAGGTGGTGATACACAGGGTACATTTTTGGGCAATGTTGCTGGGCAATGCCCTGGATACTTTAGATCAAAATTTGTTGCCCATTCTCAATGGGGAAGTGCACAAGCAACATCACCTGGCAACACTGCTCAAAAAGTTACCCTGTGTATCATCACCTTTACACTAATGTCCAGTTTTATGAATTTTTAAAATGTGTTACAATCAATGCACATAGATTAATTTTACATCATATCATTAGGATAGTTATTTTTGTTGTTGTTTTTTATCTAAATGAATTTGTTTGGGTTTTTTCCCCAAATATTGCCTGTTTAGCTTTGTATAAAAAGTCAAATACTTAATCACCATGAAATCAAAATTTTAACACTTTACAATAAGGTTTCATTAGTTAACTACTTTAGTTAACATGAACTAAGAATGAACAAGACTTCTACAGCATTTAGCTATTAATCTTAGTTCATGTTCATTTCAACATTTACTAATATATTGTTAAAATCAAAAGTTGTATTTGTTAACATTAATTAATGCACTGTGAACTAACATGAGCAAACAATGAACAACTATATTTTTATTAACTAACATTAACAAAGATTAATAAATACTGTAACAAATGTATTGCTCATTAGTTCATGTTAGTTAATACATTAACTAATGCTAACAAATCAGACCTTATTGTAAAGTGTTACCATCAAAATGAACTATTCTTCTTCTTCTTTTTATGGAATACTGCAGTATTTATTATACATAATTCCATGCACATCATTATTTTTATTAAATTCATGTGCCTCATAATAACTTCCCCTCCCTCTTGCAGCGACATCTTTTCTCTTCTCTGATGACGAGGGCGGGGCAACCTGTCACTCACATGAGGTCCACCAATAGCAAACCACAACCATCCAATCAATTCCCCATGAACAAAATCAAGCCACAAGAGGCTGTGTTACAGTGATTTTACTACGGTTAATGGGGTGTTCTTAGACACTCCATGAAATGGCAACAACAGCATCAGTAGCAGCATGATTTATTAAAAGTATTATTGATTATAAAAAATACTTTTTTTGTGAAAACAAATGATAGCTCCAGTCAGTGCGGAGAATGATACAATTGATACAAAATTGTACATTTATAAAGGAAGAGTTAGAAATTACAATGACGTCAGACCTGATCTTACATGTCCAAAGGTGCCATATTTGATTTGAGAGCTAAAACAGAGCAATATTTTCAGTGAATATAGAGCATGAGTCACACTAACTACTGTTATGATAATCTCTTTGTACTTTTTTGTCCTTTCTGGAGCTTGACAGTCCCTGCACCCATTATATGGAAGAGATTATTCCAAATGTCACCTTTGCTGATGTTGTAATAGTGAGGACCTCTCATAGATGCAACAGCTTTCATACTAAGACAATATTTACTATAACCCCCATCCCTAAACCCACACACAAAACTGTTGATACGATTAGATTGAAAGCAACACTAGGATTTGGCTGATTCTTTTAAGCATGGCAGACCACTGTAAATGTTCGGTTTCGCTATATTTGTGAGGACATTTTTAACAATGTGGCCCTCACTCGTACAGACAAACCTGTAAACGTGCACACACACTCACAGAGAATAGAGGACGCCTGTGGCTCTCTGTCCTTCTCCAAAGAGAATTGAAATCCTACAGGCACAGCACTCACTCACACCACATCAGGTCACATCAGGCTTCCTGTAGGCTACAGAGAGACGTATTGAAAGCTGTTTATCTACTCACAGAGTCAGATTAGGAAGCCCGAGGACCTCCATGTAAGAGATGATCATGGAAAAGAGAAGACTCGTATTTTCCCTTCAGAATTTCAATTCATGAGTTGAGTTTGAACTGAATTGGACACATTCAAAATTCAAACAAATTTAACAGTGCCACACAATAGAGTTCAAAATTATTCTCTGATATATACAGACTACATGTTCTCCAAATCTCTAAACTACAAAATGATTACAAAATATCAAGATGATTAACAGCCACACCACAAAAATTTCTGTACACTGATTTTAGGCAAACCGTGCAACCACACACACACACGCACACACACATTTTAACAATTTATTTAAATCCACTTAAAAGAAATAATCCACAGGGACATAAATATTATAGATGCAGTCAAATACATGTACCAAATCATGGACCAGTAGCATACAGCAGATCATCACAATATTAAGCATAACTCTCAGTTTTTATGGGTATAAGTAACAACGTCTCCGCCATATATGGCGGCTGCCTATAAATAGCAGACAGAGCACAGTACCTTGCTAACCACTTAGCCCTTTTTTTGGGCATCCCAAGCTGTTGAAGCCCCTTTACTACCAGCCTGTGTGTATGTCCTAAGCCACCAAATATGAAAACAAGTAATCAAGCCCGATAACCTATCTCTGAAATGGTGTTTAGGAGTGGTTGGTATTTAACTACTTTAGTCATAAAGGCTTCCTCCATATTGGAATCAAAAGTACAAGCAACCTCCAAAACGAACACTTCTCTAGACTCCTCACACACACACACACACACACACACACAAGTTCATGTACATTCTTTTTCAGAAATGAACTTTATCCTCAGATCAATGAGGCCTATGATCAATCAGTTTCAAAAATAAATACAAAACCTGTCCTAATTGAAAGAAAACAAGTTGACAAAAAGACTGAATCCAATTTTGATTGATCTCAGCTTCACTGATCTGAGGATAAAGTTCATCTCTGTGAAAAAGAAAGCCTGTAATACTCAAAAAAAAAACAAAAAAAAAACACAAATCTGTTAATAAATTATTGAAATCATCTGCAAAATGATGAAAACATAAATGAACTGACCACAAATGAAGAGCCACATCACACATACACTAAACAGCATATTATACACTATAGCATAGACGCTCAAAAAAAAAGAGCAAACACACACACACACACACACACACACACACATTTGTTTTGCTATCTTAGTGGGGACATTCCATAGGTGTAATGGTTTTTATACTGTACAAACTGTACATTCTATCCACCTACATGACTCATGAAATGTCCTAATATTTCATGTTTACGTCGTAATACCAGTGTAAAACCCATGTCATTATACAAATTTGTGTCCTCATAAATCACAAAAATGCATGCACACATTCACACACACACGCACACACACACACTAACCTTACACATAAAGTAAGGCTTCTGTGGTTACAGTGTTTGCCATAATGTCATTTACATTGTTTAATTTGTTTTCCCATGCGTCCACTTCAATTGTAATGCAAACGGTCAACATTTGCTCAGTGGCGGTCTGGGGTGAATGTATTTTTTGTTCCAGATTCTTGTTTAACTACAGAAAATGCATTTCAGTGCCTTCTTAAAGGGTTAGTTCACCCAAAAATTATAATTTTGTCATTAATTACTCACCCTCATGTCAATCACATATAAACATTGATCAGCGAACATGAACAGAAGTTCAACCGAGAACAAACCTCTTGATTCACTTTGACCACAAAACAAGCCGACAGAAACCCCTGAAATGGTGGGTCTCAGTCCACTTCCAAACAAACTCTGGTGAAGTTTGACTGAAATATGAATGCAACACAGACCAAAGACACCTAAACAAACCAAAAACAGGATGTGATGTCACAAGATGCGATCCTAAAAAGGAACAAATGCTCAAGCATACCAGATTTTTCTCGTTATCAGAATTACAGAGGAAACGCGTCTTCTTGCTGCAGATTTTCGTTCCTGTGTTATGAAGGAATTCCTGCCACTGTTTTGACTCCTTTGCACATTTTATAAGCTCTTTGTGATTTCTCAGCTGGTAAAAATACCATCATATCTGTAAGCAGAAATACAACAAGCTCATTTAGGCCAGCTCACAGCATTGTTTTAGATGTTCAGTAAGTTCAGTCGCAAATTAATCATCATAAAAGACGCTTTTCTGTTTTATATCTTTAGGTTTGTTCTTAAAAATGGCAGTGGCTGCATCAATATAAGTACCTACTCAAGAGAGTATGCAATTTCATATACAGCCAATGTGAATGCTAATCGAACCGGGACTAAATGTATCATTTTCTTTTTTTGGTCCAGACCAAAAGAACCAAGGGAACCGAACTAGTGTGAACACACCCAAAGAGACTGCAAATGGCAAATGTTGTTGCCTTTTATAATAAACTGCTTCTGACACTCCTCATTTGTAATTCACTTTGAATAAAAGCTTCTGCTAAATGACTTAATGTAATGTATTTGCTCTTTAAAGTGTCTGATTTTTGTTACCTTGAATTTATAGCATTTGATGTTGTATTACCTTGAATCAATAACACTTAAAGATATGAATATTACAGAAAAATAGTTTATTCTCTGGCAAAAAAACAAAAAACAAAACACCTCTCAACTGCATTTATGTACACAAACTTTAAAAGAGCTATTGACATGGTAACAGATCTAATACTGAGAGAATCCATGTACAACATATTTTTTTATAATATCCTAAACAAAAAAACAAAAAAAACAAAAATGCAAAGAAAATGTAATGCCCAGTGCAGATGTTTGGGCTGAACTGAAATTAACATTCCTCTCCACAGTGTCCCATTTCCACCGCCAAGAGCGGCTGTACGACATGGCGGCCATCTCTGCGGCTCCATCTCTGTGGATTTTGAGATGAGTCCTAACCTGCGTGTGAAATCTTCACCTGTGAGGCGAATCCGTACGCCTCAGCGGAGCCGTGATAAGAGGCAGAAATCTGAGAGTTCAGAGATGAGAGAGGGTGTGTGGAACGACAGGGATTTACAGCTTATCACTGCAGCCAGATGATGAAAACGCAAACAGACTCATTAAGTTGGGATGAAATGACACCGGACAAGTTCATCCGGACCAGAAACTCTAAACATGAGTGGGTAGAATTTAACATACAGGCCTAAGCATTCACTTTTTTATTAGAATGTTATATATGATAAGTGATAAGTAAGAATATATTAAGAAAACATGCTCCATCATTTTGAACGTATAATCCATGGCAGATGTAAATATTCCTTCTGACCTACAGAAACTGCAGCAGCTATTTTGCCCATGGTTCCCATTCTGTAAAAAACATATTTTGATTATGTACGAATGACAACCAAATACACTCCAGAAAAACAGCAGTAACAACCAAATTGACATTAAATTGAGTGTACAGAACAGAATGATCCACTTTGGAGCCCAAAGCAAACCAATTACAATCCATTTACAAATATGTTAATGGATTGTATTTTTATTTTGTTCATTTTATATAAAATACCATTCAAAAGTTTGGGGTCAGTAATTTGTTTTTAAATAAATTTGTTACTATCATCGAGCTAGAATGCATTAAATTGATCCAAACAGTCAGAAAATATATTTATATGATTTGAATACCAAACAAAATCCATTTTCAAATAAATGCTGTTTCATTTCATCACAGAAACCTGGAAAAAAAAATGTATCACAGTTTCTACAAAAATATTGTGCAGCACAACTCAATAAAATATGTTTCTTGACAACTAAATCAGCATATTTGATTATTTCTGAAGGATCATGTGTAAATTGTAATACGGTTTTAAGTGGTAACACTTAAAGCCTTTATATATAATGCATTATAAAAGTATTATTAATGCATTAATTATGCCTTGTAATGCACCTTATTGTCACAATAACAGAAGAGGATGACACGATGATAATGCAAAAGACACAGGCTGCGTTCCACTCCACTTTCAGACACATACTCATGAACTTTCCTAAACACTTCCCCTCGAGGGAATCCCCGCCGCCATTTTGAATTGTGTTCCACTTCGTGAAGTGGACGAGGGAAGTTTACATGAACAGACTCTCGTCCCCTCCATTTTGACCAAGGGAGCGAGTCTACTCTAATGTACACTTCAAGCAGTTCTACATTCCACAATTCAACTTGATCACGCTTAAATGAAGCGTATTATATGTTATGTTGAGATTTATTTGCATAATACTTGTAGCTACCTTATGTTCACAGTCAAAGTTTATACTATTGATATTTTTTTGTGTGTGTAATTTTATATATTTTGCATTAAACAAATTCAAAAATAAAAAAGGGGTTTAAATAATAAATCAGCCATAGTAAATTCCAAATGATCAAGGGCTTGGTGCATTCCATTTAAACCTTATGCACGAGTTCTGCCAGTAGTGGGCACTCATGCAATGACGCACATCCGAGTCCATGAGAAGGAGGGAAGTTAGCAAGTGAAGGGCATAAAAATTTAGAGTGGAACGCAGCCACAGTCTTTATTTATAAGCTGTTCAAGACAGTTGAGATGGACACAGGTGAGTAGGTAATTCATATAGTAACGTTGAACTTAACTGAATGATAAAGAGTCTTTATGTTTTGCACATGCTGATGTGGCTGAAGGAAAAGCTGAAGACTGGGGCTGAAGTCAGGCACTACACAGGTAAGTATACAAGGTGAGTAGATGGGTAAATCCATCTGTATGAAACAACATAGGTAAGCAATTCTTAGGCAAAGACGATATAGCAGTCCTAGTAACGATGAGACCAGACAATGAATGAGCGTTTGGTGCTTGCTTATATAAGAAAACTGATGAGGTCGATGGCAAACTGATGTGAAGATTGAGCTGAGTGTGCAGATGATGGCCAGGGAGGATTATAGGAAATGTAGCTTGTTGTGGTGACAGGCATGGTAAATGGAGATTGTGATATTTACTCTCCAGAATCCAGCAAAGGAGGGTGGGCGGGTATCCTGGTGCTGTGCAGGTGAATGCAGAGGGCCAGGGTGGAGCAGAAGACCACCACAGCAGTGCAGACAGTACTGAAGACCCGATGGGGATGCATTATAATGTGCATTATGAACACTGTTTTAATGCATTATACATAAAGACTAAGTCAAGTGTTACCAAATGTTCTTGCTTCAATCATCGTAAGTTAGAGTGACTGATGTTTGGACATGCATTTAAATGTCACTTTCATAAACTGCACTGTGTACTTGGCCAGTGTGACCTCTGACCTTTTGTTCACAGCAGTGCAGAGCGATCTTTGGGTGAGAGATTGGCAGTGCAGGCTATTTGTGACTCTGTTGAGTGACTCAGCTGCCACTGCACATGTGCTTCAGAGAAATAGATGGCAGCTCAAAGCACTTTGTCTGAGCGTACACTTGTGCATGTCACCAAAAAGAGACAGCAAAGCCGCTCTGTGTCGTCTTCAGCTGCGACTCCGAATCATAATAAACACCCACACACAGCGGTTGTGTGTTTACTGGCATTGCAGCGCTGAAGCTATAAACTGTGTTGGCTGCAGGTTGCGCTCTCATTGTCAGCGTGTCAGCGCAGTGGGCCTGATGGCTTCTATTTTTACAGCTTAAAGTGGGTTTATGTAAATGCATAATTATACAGGATTATTGTGGCAGTTTTAATCTTCTGCTGCTCTGAAAAAACAAAAAAAACAAATTAACAATTCAAGTGAATGATCTGTGCTGAAAGATAAGAATAAAATAGCTGGAGACAGAGTTTCTCATTTTAAATATAGCTGCATGTAGAGCAGCAGCAAAACAGACAGACGAGCATGAAGAAGCTCAAACTCGACGTGACACTTTGATGAGTTTGCACTTGAAAGAAAGACTGCTCACAAATCACTGCATAAGGAAACTGAACGTGGATGAAATGTACAGTCAATGTGCTACTGATAATCATTATATAATTCTATTCTCTAGTTTCTAATGCTGTGTGGTAGTATCACATGTCTGAACACTAATACGCATAAGGAAATATGCAGAAGAGTTCTTGCATAATAAGCTCCAAGTATGGATATTTCAATAAAGCTTGTCCATGTACCTGTCATGGTCAGGTTAGGCAAGGAAGATGAGATGAGGTAAAGCAGATCTAAATACAGCACTTTTAACTTTAATATGGATAAAACAAAACAAAGATATAACACAGAGATAATCTGATACACTCATAACAGCATGTGCAAAACACAAACAACGCCAGACAAAGAAACAGATCAATATACCTGTGTATACAGAGCAAACTAATGATCAAAATAAGAAACCGATGTGTGAAATCAATGAAACCATGAATAACCATTGCAACATTTTTAACGTAACCACTCTTTGTTTGGGTTTTTTTAAATGCTGGGGTGCCAGACAGGATTTCTGTCAGTAGTTTAAGTTTCAAGTAAAGAAAACGTACAAAGGTCTCGTGTAGTCTGATTTGTCTTACAAAGAACCCATAACTTAATGAGATAAGGATTTATACACCAGCAATCAATGCAATAATACCAATAATAATCACTCTTAAATAGGAAACACAACCCATTCAACACAACAGGACACATAGAATTGCATTCAAATATGTATATTCAAAAATGAGCAAATTCAAGTGTTCGGTTAGAGAGAAAAAGAAATCAGTTCAATATTGTCCAGCCACAAAATAGGCTACAAAAAGAGAAAAACAAAAAATAGTCCAGTTCACAAGGCAATCAGTAATCCAAGCAGTAAACAACCCACAGCAAAAATAGTTCAAGTAGTCAAAATATTAGGAGAAAAAAAAAACAAACAAAAAAAAAAAACAGTCGACAGTCAAACAGTCATCCACAGCAGGCTAAATTGTACTCACGACTCCTTTTTAATAGTCTGGTACATGTTTTCCAGGACTTTTCTGGCACTGGTATTTTTAAGGCTGGAGGCTCCCACTCCGTTAATCCAGTTCAGATTTTGGAACTATACATTACACATGAATGATGATTGATAAATGCAAGACAGATGAACAATTTTTTGCAATTTATTTATTTATTTCATTTTGACATCGTCACACCATGACAACCAATGAAAAAATACGTAGTAACCAAAACAACCAAGGAAACACAGTAGGGTCATTCTGTGTCAAATCGACCAAATTTCGGAAAATTCCCCAGCTGTAATTTTTGATTTTGTTAATATTTTTTCAAACATTTAAATAGTGATGAAAGCCAAAATATTAAATGTCATAAGTGTATCCCCCGGTTTCACAGACAAGGCTTAAGCTAGTCCCAGACTAAAATGCATGTTTGAGCTGTTTTAACTGAAAGCGACTTGTACTGACATATCTTAAAATATGTCAGTGCCATTGTTTTGTCTCAAGATGTTTTTTTCAAGTGTATGTTTATAAAAGTTACTTAAATATCCTAATTAAACTAAGGCCTAATCCTGGCTTAGGCTAAGCCCTGTCTGTGAAACTGGGCCTATATTTACTGGGTAATCCACTATTTTGTAGAGGAGGTCAAAATGTCTATTTTCACCTGAGATTTGGAGCCAATTTACAGGGGTGTAAAAGGAAAGATGGCAGCATCATTATTTGATTTTTACACAGAGATTGGTTGGTCTATTAGTAAAACCTGTTGACTTTAGCAATCTTTGTTTCATTATATGCCAACGGTGACAGTTTAAAAATGGCAAAAAGCACTTTTTGTGTTTTTTGCCTCAAGTTTGCATGTCTGTAACTCAAGAAGTATTAAAGATATTTTAATATCCTTTTAGATTCTGGTTCTTAACAAACTTTCCTTTTGGTATCTTCATTTTAAAGGCCCTCGATGGTTCAATCCTAGAGATATGGACATGTTAATGTGGCTCCATGAGTAAATTGGTAAATTGTACACATTTTCAGTGGTCAAAAACCAAATGTGGGTCACTTTGCATACAGCTGATACTTTTTTCTTTTATAAAGGAATATCTGAAGTACAAATAATGCTGAAACTAGAAATGTATTTTTAACTCATTTTCCAAAGTTTGCATGCCTGTAACTCTAAAAGTATTCAAGATATCATAATATCCTTCTAGATTCTCATTCTTAATAAACTTTCCTTTTGAAATCTTCATTTTCAAGGCCCTATATAGTTCAGTACCATAGATATGGGGATCTCAAAGCAGCTCCATGTTCAAATTGTTGATTTTTACCCAATTTCAGTGATCAAAAACCAAATGTGGTTCACTTTGCACACAGCTGATACTAATTGCATTTAAAGAGGAATGTCTGAAGAATAAATAATATTTAAAGTAGAAATGTATCTAGTTCCCTCTATCAAAAGAATATCATAAAACATAACCCTCTGAGTACCAAAAATCCACTGAAATGGTCAAGTTGAGGCACATTAACTTGCTCTCAAAAATGTATTTATAAGAAACCATAATGAGTCAGTTTTAGGGACATGAGTCTTGACATGAGTCAGTTTTAGGGATATTTGGAAGATGGGATTTTGTTCATTTGAACAGCTTCTGAAGCTACCAAGAGTTCAAATACACAGTATCGTAACTACACGTTACCACATTGACATTCCAATATCTCCGGGATTTAACCATATAGGGCCTTAAAAATTAAGATTCCAAAAGAAAAGTTTCATAAGAACAAGAATCTAAAATGACATTAAGATATCTTTAACACTTCTTGAATTAAAGGCATATAACAAACCAAAGATTGCTAAAGTCAACAGATTTTACTAACAGACCTACCAATCTCTGTGTAAAAATAATATAAAGATGCTGCCATCTTTCTAACGTCATTTGTACCCCCCCTGTAATTTGGCTCCAAATCTCAGGTGAAAATTGTCATTTTGACCCTCCTCTACAAAATAGTGGATTACTCAGTAAATATACATCAGTGACATTTAATATTTTTGCTTTCATCACTATTTATCTTTGTCTTCCTACAGAAAAAAAATATTAACAAAATAAAAAATTTGAGCCGGGGACCTCTGGCTGAGTTGACCCAGTAAACAATGAGAAACAAACTCACCCTGGAACCTATTTAAAAAATAAAGATTATGTTTGCTTGTGCGATATCAACCAGGAAGATGGACTTTTCACAGATTCTTAGGGTGCGTTCACACTTGTCATGTTTGGTTCGATTAAAACAAACCCTGGTGCGATTGCTCTGTTAGTGCGGTTCATCTGAACATATGTGAACGCTGCCATCCGAACCCTAGTGTGCACCAAACAAGCGGACCGAGACCCATCTTTTCAGATGATGGTACGCTTGTTTGGTGCACACTAGGGTTCCAAACGAACTCTGGTGCAGTTCGAATGATATATGAACGCAACACGGAACAAAGACACGTAAACAAACCAAAAACAGCAAGATGAGACCCTAAAAATGACAGAATCCTCATGCATATCGTTTTTTCTCATCATAGTCGCGAGTTTGCCCATCACAGGCATCAGACGCACGTCTCCACGCAGCAGAACGTTTGTGTGTGTGGCAGAGGATTTCCCGCTGCTGTTTTGACTCCTTTACACATTTTATAAGGTCTTCACGAGTTCCCAGCTGGCCAAAATACCATCATATGCAGGCTACGCACACACAACAAGCGCATTTACCTCAGCACACAGCATTGTTTTGGATGTTCGGTAAGTTCCGTCTCAAAATAGGCAATACGTCATAAAATCCGACCAGGTTGTGAACGTATCCCTATGCCTTTAAGTTTGGTATCTTTTGGTTCGGTGATAAAATTGCCAATCTGAACGCTAATCGGACCAGGACTAAATGTTTTGGGGTTTTTTTTGGTCCAGACCAAACGAACCGAACTACAAGTGTGAACACACCATGTTTGAGCTCCCGAGCAAACGTCATTATGCGACAAGAAGCTCATGCTTCAGACTTTTCAGACGTTTGCCGATGCTGTGGATTACAGGTAATAATGTTGTAAATAATGTTCAGTGTCTTGCACAAACCGATCGTTTTGCTTCATATGGGATTACGTTTCTGCCACAATTCTGCGCGTGAACTGAGTTTTGCGGAGAAATGTTCGTCTCGCAAATAAAAAAGTATTTTGAGTGAACGAAAATCAATTTTGCATTTAAAAGAAGTTTATTTGGATGTGCGCAGACGTTCTCTTTCGAGTGTGCAACGTTTCACTTGCTTGCTCTCCTGATACCCATGCTGAGTGCTCTCAATCGCCGAAGGCTCGCTTGCTCAACACAGAGCGTTACAATATGCCATAATTCCAGCCAATCAGAGATGAGGCTGCTAAATTCTGATTGGCTTGCTTGACAACCAATCACAAGACTTCCTGCTTTACCGACAGAGGAAGAGGGAAAATACATGGTGGAAGAGACGTTTGTTCAATGGCTTGAACACTATCAAAGTCCCTTTAAGACTATATAAAGTCTCTGACAATATTTATTTTCAAGTTCAAATGTCTACCAATCGAAGTAGCTTATTTTTAATCAAAATCATCTCGTATTATTACATAATGGCATGTCCCAATGTTTCCTACATCTCAATTGACTATATGCAACGGAGCGTTCTTTAGAACTTCCGCAACAAAATGTCATTTGCTGGTGTGTTGAGCATCAGTAGTGTAATACTTAGTTTAAAATCAGAATATAGTCACTTAAATAGTCAGGCATAGCATTAATTTATTTATTCAAACGTAAGACATCATAAAAAATAAATAAATAAAGACGTACCTCAGTGTTCCTCCACTTTCATGTGGAAAAAAAGCGTCAAAAATTAATTATTTATTGTGCACTTTAGTTAGATTAATTGAATAAAATGTGTGTTTTTACAAGTGTGCTGAAATCATTGATCTTGCGCTACATTGACTGACAGCTGCTGTGTAATTCATTCACAAGAAAAGTTATTGTTTTTCATAAGATTTTGTGAGTACTTCATACTTCACATTGACAAAATGTATTTTTAAACCTAGTTATAATGTTTAATATTTAGTCAAAAAGAAAATAAGTGAAAAACGATTAGAGGAAATGGCTGATATATGCGCAAATAAATGCTACTTTGCCGCCACCTGCTGGTTGAAGTGGTAATTATTGTCTTTTTTATTTTTAAATAAGTTTTCTATCAAATGTTGAATTTCCTACATTTTGAAACGTTCGATTTTACAATGGGGACAACCTCAGAAGGATGAACAAGTAATGTTTGTGGTCATCACATTAAAAATAAGAAGTGCTGGAAAGAATTGCTGGAAAAAAATGCATGTGTGTGTGTAATTACAGACATGTCATTTTTAAACGGTCCCAATAGCTTTGTCTATATTGCAATCAATAAAACTGGTTTACTGGCAAATTAGGTAAATGTGATAACTGCATTAAAATATGAATACAACATTAAAAAGTCAACCACTGATGATTTTGTGTCGATGTACAGTGAGTACAGAATGAACAGTTCACCGGAAATGCCCGAGCTGACTTAACAACAACCAGGAAGTAACCGTGCATATAGTCAATTAGCTGGTAAGTTAGTTCTAACTTCTTGCTGAACTGCAGGTTATGTAATTAGTGGAATTTAAAAGTGACTGAGCTGGTGTCTCTAATGTTGCATGCTTTCAGAAATGAAGATGGACAGACTTTTCCCCTTTTAATTAGTTAAGTGTGTAAGCAAAATCTAATTATGTGGGTAACAATGACATATATGCAAATATAACTGTGAAGATCTTGGGTGTGTGACCCACAAAGTAGTCATATTGGGTCACACCCAAGATTTTTGCAGTGAGAAACAAGCCTGCTTCCCAATGTGCATACTATCCATCCTAAATAGTAAGATTAGTAATCCAGTCTTTATTTTTTAGCACGATAGTTTTTTTGTTTGTTTGTTTGTTTTTTTTTACAGAATATCTCGGTTGTGAATGTTTTTGTTTAAATAATTTCAAGAATATGAAGTATTTTGATAATTACTTTACCGTTATTACGTTATTATGTTTTATTTTTAAAAATCCAGAGTCAAGTTTTGTACCTTACTTACACACTTAACTAATTAAAAGGGAAAAAGTCTGTCCATCTTCATTTCTGAAAGCATGTAACATTAGAGACCCCAGATCAGTCACTTTTAAATTCCACTAATTACATAACCTACAGTTCAGTAAGAAGTTAGAACTAACTTACCAGTTAACTGAGGTGTAGGAAACACTGGGACATGCCAGTATGTAATAATACGAGATGATTTTGAATAAGCTACTTCGAGTGGTAGACATTTGAACTTGAAAATAAATAGTGTCAAAGACTTTATATAGTCTTAAAGGGACTTTGATAGTGTTCAAGCCATTGAACAAACGTCTCTTCCGCATGTATTTTTCCTCTTCCTCTGTCCGTAAAGCAGGAAGTCTTGTGATTGGTTGTCAAGCCAGCCAATCAGAATTTAGCAGCCTCATCTCTGATTGGCTGGAATTATGGCATATTGTAACGCTCTGTGTTGAGCAAGTGAGCCTTCGGCGATTGAGAGCACTCAGCATGGGTATCAGGAGAGCAAGCAAGTGAAACGTTGCACACTCGAACGAGAACATCTGCGCATATCGAAATAAACTTCTTTTAAATGCAAAATTGATTTTCGTTCGCTCTGAATACTTTTTTATTTGCGAGACGAACATATCTCCGCAAAACTCAGTTCACGCGCGTGTGAAATGCACTCAGAATATGATCTTGCACGCGCAGAATTGTGGCAGAATCGTAACCCCATACTTCACAAGACCTCATTGTATTGTCAAGAGCCACTGGTATTCATTTTGTTTTGTTTTGCCTGTAATGTTTTTTGACTCTCAAAGTGACGGTAGCCATTGACTTGCATTACACGATTCACCAAAGTCTACGGTTTCAGCTAATCTCTTCTTTACTGCTCTACTGAAGAAAAAAAGTAATCTACATCTTGGATGCCCTGAGGATGAATAAATTTAACAGCAAATTTTTATTTTTGGGCAAACTATCCCTTTAAAGAAATAATTCACCCTCCAAAAAATTCTGTCATCATTTACTTACCGTCATGTCGTTCCAAACCTGTATGATGTTCTTTCTTTCAGATCCCAAAAAAAAAAAAAAAAAAATCCAAAATGGTGCTCTTTCCACAGTAAATAATGACAACATTAATTTCTCAGTAAAGTATTCCTTTAATATCATGCATTTACTCCAGCGGGATGTTCTCTGAAGCACTAATGGGAACTATGTTTCCCAGTAAAACACCTCTTGCTCATCCTGAAGTCTATGCATCCACAGAACCGCGGTAATAATGGCACATTGACATCATTTCCTCATGGACCCCATGGCAACAGCAGTTCAGGAATTCAAATTTAGGCATTAAATCTGCACGACTTGTTGTGTTTGCACTATGTTTGTGTAAACTTGTGTATTTGTGCACTTTGCACTTGATGTTGCTGCTATTTTGCACCTGAACCCTCCCTCTGGGATCAATTAAACCCACCAGCTCTGTCTGTCTGTTTGTGGAAGCAGTATTCCTTATAATCAAATGCATTTGGATAACACGTCGGTGTGACACAAACAGAAATCTGTTTATAATCACATGATGGACTCAGACACTGTGTAAAAATTATATTGACAAACATTCCACATCCGTCTCTCTCGATCGATCAGTTTCAGCCAACATGCGCTCAGCAGAAACATGAGAAGAAATCGCACAAGATCAAGCTGTGGGATGGGAGTTTTTGGGTTTATAAATGTCTTTTCTGCCAACACTGTGCCCAATTTGGAACTGTTCAGCTTGTTTAAAGAGAACCCCGATAATGTCCTCAGCAAATCTGCAAAAAATCATTTTTACCTGAAAAATAAATAAATAAATCTAAATATAGTTACAACAAACTAGGAATACTGGCATTTTATTTTCTTGTTTTAAGCATAAAAAAAAATCTATGAATTTATGCTCAAAACAACTAAATGCAAGATCTGTTCTGTTGTATATAGTCTTAAAATTGCATGCAATTTATCCTGCAATTTATCCTGTTTTAAGCACTGAATTTTTTTTTATTAAATTAAATCTTCACACCTGGAAACAACAGAGCGAACCGCAAAAAGTGTTTACAGCTGTCTGAATTGACTTCTTCACATTCACATATGCCATTCAAAATGTATTGAATGGTAAATAAATGAACGAGTGAGTGGTTTCAGAAATAGCATATTGAAAATGTGGACCAGTTTAGCTTCAAATACAACCACAAGAACCATGGGTTAAAGGAAACACTCGAGTGAGAAGTGGAGAGAAAGAATAGAGTTTTGCTGCATTTTTTGGGGTGTTGGACCAGAACTGTTTGTGTGACCCACAAGGCAACAGCCATTAGGAAGGAACGGTGACCCACGACGGACTACCGAACACTGAATGAAATGGAAGCACTAAGATACAAAGAAAGAACATTTGAGATTCAGGGGGAGAGTGAAAGGTAAAGAAAGAGAGAGAGACACAGAGAGATCAGGATTAATGGACTGTTCTGAGAGGTCAAACATGGCTTCACACCTGGAAACAACTGAGTGAACTGCTCACACGGCACTGTTTGCTGACTGAACCAAACTAACACCACAAACAACAGAACAACAGTGTTAGCCAACCAAAAACCAGCCAGCAATACCTAAACCACTCATTTGCAGTGTCAGATTATGATTATTATAGTAAATAAACAACAATAATAAAGATAAAAATAGACAGTTAAATTATTTAATAATAACAATAATAACAGCAATAATGTAAATATTAAAAAAATAAATAAATTAAGTAATGAAGTATTTACTTTTTATTTTATTATATTTACTTCATTTATGATATTATAATTAGTATTATTAAAGTATTATAGTATAATAAAGTAAAAATACAAAATAATAATAATAATAATAATAATGTATTATTGATAATATTATAAACAAATGAAATTAAATAATATAAAATACCATGAAATAAGATAATACATTTTAAAATACAAAATGAAAAAACATAAATAAATAAAAAATAAATAAATAATTAAATTAAATTAATAAAATATTACTCAAGGTTTATTGCCCCACAAACAGAAATTGGTTTTCCATCACAATTTTCCACCTCTCATGTACCTAGACTTTTAATCAAGTCTGTAATGCGCAACATACTCTAGCCATTGCCGAGAAGAAGTCCACCTGAGAACATGCAATACAACCTTGTAAACACATCTTGGTTTTCAGGCAGATTGATTAAAAATCTGTGTCTTTATTGACATAAAGCAAGCCAATCAGATTAGAATTGGTCAGATCAGGAAAGAAACAGGGCATCCATCATCAAACTTTTATCATCCCCGTCTCTCTCAGACATGCCAGACAATATGACACATTGACAAAACAGAACAAAGCAGCGGTGACCCTTAAAACATCTTGTTCTTTCAGAGCTTCTCTAAGTGGTTTAAATGAGCTTGCATTAATGGCAGGGGTGCGCTGTAATGACTCTTTCCCAATGAAGAGATAATACAATGTGATTTTGAAACACTGCTCCCATTACTCCCTGTGACACAAGTGGGAGAAGTGTGATTTAACAGGCCAGTGATGCAGTTTGATGAAACATCCTCTCACTCGCTTCGTGTGCACTCTCTGACAATACCTTTAATTGCTGAGAAATAATAAAGAGCAATTATGGAGTGTGTGAGTATGATGATGCATTAAGGACGTTAATTACAAGCACACTTTGTGCTTACATATTCCTAATAGATGATTCCATTTCATGGAAGCGAAACTCACAATACAAACTGTGAGATGGGTTAAAAAGATTTTGGTCAAAGTTGAAGACTAGTGAGTGAGTGAGTGACATGGGCTGCGTTCCAGTTTTTTTTTTTTTATTCTCTCAGTCTCGTTGACTCGGATGTACGTCATTGCTTACAGTGCATGAATGCCCACTACTAGCGGAACCTTTGCGATGGGCTGAATTGGAACATCCTAAGCCCTTGATCACTTGGAATCCGCTATGGAGTGGATTTATTTATTTTTTTCCCCCTAGCAAAATTGTTTAATGCAGCATTTTATATATATATATATATATATATATATAGTTGTGTTGGGGTTGTTTTAAATATTAAAAAAAAAATAATAATAATTAATATATCATAGAGTTGTTTGTGGTGGGGTGAATTAAACCCGATATGTGCTGACGTCACAGTCGTGTTGCATTGTGGTATATGGAGCTGCCTAAAGTGTACATATGAAGTAGACTCGCTCCCTCAGTCAAAATTTAAGGAGTGAGGGTCTGTCCATATTAACTTCCCTTGTCCACTTCACGAGGTGGAACGCACTTCAAAATGGCAGTGGAACGCAGCCTGAGTGAGTGAGTGTGTGAGTTACTCAGTGAGTGAGTGAGTAAGTAAATGAGTGTGTGTGTGAGTGTTTGAGTGAGTGAGTGTGAATGAGTGATTATATGATAACAGACATAGATCCTTCATCTCTCAGATCATTCATTGCTTGAGAACTAACCCCACCGTCTGATCACAGTCAAATCACTGTGTATCTCAAAAAGACAGAAAATATCATTAACACAAAGCCCAGTAAGCTGTACAACATCAGAAAACCATACAGATGGGCTGAAAACAGCGCTGAAGAATATCAGAAAGCACTTAGCAGCCAAAAAATACAAGCGCTGATAGATAACTTTCTAAATAACACCTAAACTCACACTAATGAAGGTGTCAATCAAATCAAACCAAAAATTGGTTTGATCAGGACTGCCAAACTATTCGCAAAAATCTGAGAACATTGTCAAATCAGAAACACAAAGATCCAAATAATGTAGAGATCCACCTTCTTTACAGTGAAACACTAAAACAATACAAACATACACACAGAACCAAAAAAAGCACAATACACCAAAAAAAAAAAAAAAAAAAACTGACAATAATCAAGAAATCAGTGAACACAAACCAATTTTGGGAAAATTGGAACAATCTGAAAAAAACTGATCATGAAGAATTGGCAATCCAAAAAGGAGAAATATGGGAAAGTCATTTCCAAACATTGTTTAATAAAGTACAAACAAACACAAGTGTAAGCACATTCAAACAATCAACCAATTGGAAAAACTAGAATTAACAATCAAAGATAACTAAAACCCATTAGATTTCCCAATAACTGATAAAGAACTTAAAGAAAAAAATAAAAAAACTCCAATACAAAAAAGCATCTGGACCTGATGGGATATTAAATGAAATGATAAAACACACAAGCAGTAAATTCCAATTGGCCATTCTAAAACTATTCAATGTGGTTCTGAGTGTAGGTTACTTCCCTGACATCTGGAATCATGGCTTGATAACACCAGTCCTTAAAAACGGAGATAAATCTGATCCTAACAACTAAAGAGGCATCTGTGTGAGCAGCAGCCTGGGAAAGTTATTGTGTAGCATAATAAATGCTCGACTATTAGACTTCATCATCACACACAATGTACTGAGCAGTCAAATCGAATTTTTACCAAATTACCGTACATCTGATCACATCTATACATTACATATTCTAATTAAAAAACATGTTAACCAAGGTAAAATATATGCATGCTTTATCGACTTCAAAAAAACTTTTGACTCAATTTGGCACCAAGGGCTATTTTACAAAATTATTGAAAGTGGCATAGGAGGTAAAACCTATGTCCTTATCAAATCAATGTACACTGACAGTAAATGTGGTGTAAAAATCAGCACCAAACGTATCTTTCCCAGGAGTGTGGAGTGAGACCGGGCTGCTGCTTAAGCCCAACATTATGCCTGCTGTATGCAGATGATCTGGTTCTGCTGTCTCCCACTCAACATGGTTTACAGCAGAATCTAGACCTGCTAGACCAATACTGCCAGACCTGGGCCCTGACGGTCAACCTGAATAAAACCAAAATTATGAAATTTCAGAAAAGATCCAGATCCCAGGGAACACAACACACATTTACATTAGGCACTAACCAGATAACACACACATCACACTACAACTACCTGGGTTTGAAAATCACATCCACAGGAAACTTTAATAATGCTGTGACAGAACTGAGAGACAAAGCACGCAGGGCCTTCTACACCATAAAACGGCAATGTCCTATAGAAATCCCTATTAGAATTTGGCTGAAAATATTAGAATCAGTAATTGAGCCCATTGCACTCTATGGCAGTGAGGTGTGGGGTCCACTGGCAAATCCAAATCAAGATCTCACCAAATGGGAAAAACATCCAATTGAGACCCTGCATGCAGAACTCTGTAAAACTATATTACATGTGCACCGGCATACAACAAATAACGCATGCAGAGCAGAATTAGGCAAATACCCTCTAATCATAAAGATACAAAAAAGGGCAATTAAATTTTGGAAACATCTGAAACTTAGTGACCCCCAATCATATCATTATAAAGCCCTGCAATACCAAGAGATGAGCAAAGAAAGCAACCCCTTCCCTCAGCTGATCCAGAGCTTCAGTCCTGATGTTTCACAAACATCTACTGCTCTGAATTACAACATCAGAATCAATCAGATTACTGCACAAATCAAACAGAATTACATCATTCATTGGCAAACCCAAACACAACAACAGAGTAAAATGCAATGCTATTCGGCCCTAAAGAGAGAGTACAGTATGACAGAGTATCTGTACACAGTGTCAGATAAGAAGAACGTTGAGCAGATACAGACTCAGCGGACACAAGCTGATGATAGAGACGGGCAGACACAGAAAAACATGGCTGCCCCCGGAGCAGAGATTGTGTTCACACTGTGATCTGAATCAGATGGAAACAAAACTGCACTTCCTAACAGAATGCTCCAAACACACAGACATACGGACAGTGTTCTATGATAAAATACAGCAGATCCATCCGACATTTAAAACTCTTTCAAACAAGGAGAAACTGCCATATCTGTTAGGAGAACGCAAGAACTGCTGTGTGTTTGCTGCTCAATATGTGTCTGCCTGTCACCACAGAAGAGAAAACACTCAATCTGTCCTGATCTGATGTTTCCAGCACATGTAGATTATATTAAACCGTATCACTCTGTTATATTACTTAGATGTATTTTGCTTCTGGAAATCTGTCTAATCCCTCATCTTTTTTTTTTTTAGTTTATATACTTACATACATTAGTAATTCATTTTGCACTACATACTACTGATACTATAATACATACTATTCTTCTTCTTTTTTCTGTTAATACATATATGCACTATTTGTAAGCAGCCCAGCTGCAGTTGCTTTGGCAATACAAATGTATAGTTTTTGTCATGACAATAAAGCACACTTGAATTGAATTGAATTGACTGACTGACTGATGGAGTGAGTGAGTGAGTGAGTGACTGACTGACTGACTGACTGACTGACGGACGGAGTGAGTGAGTGTGTGACTGACTGACGGAGTGAGTGAGTGAGTGTGTGAGTGTGTGAGTGAGTGAGTGACTGACTGACTGACTGACTGACAGAGTGAGTGAGTGAGTGAGTGAATGACTGACTGACAGAGTGAGTGACTTTGTGTGTGAGTGAGTGAGTAACTGACTGACTGATGGAGTGAGTGAGTGTGTGAGTGAGTGAGTGAGTAACTGACTGACTGACAGCGTGAGTGACTGTGTGTGTGTGAGTGAGTGAGTAACTGACTGACTGATGGAGTGAGTGAGTGTGTGAGTGAGTGAGTAACTGACTGAGTGACTGAGTAAGTGACTGAGTGTGTGAGTGACTGACTGACTGACTGAAGCCCAGCTGCAATTGCTTTGGCAATACAAATGTATAGTTTTTGTCATGCCAATAAAGCACACTTGAATTAAATTAAATTAAATTAAATTAAATTAAATTAAATTAAATTGAATTTAATTGAGTGAGTGAGTGAGTGAGTGAGTAACTGACTGACTGAGTGACTGAGTGACTAACTGACGGAGTGAGTGAGTGAGTGTGTGTGTGACTAAGTGAGTATGTGAGTGTGAGTGAGTGAATGTGTGACTGAGTGACAGTGAGTAAATAAATATTGTTATTGCTATTATTAATTATTATAATTACTAATCATATTTAGTCAATTGAACTTATTATTTAGTTGAATTCTCATCAACACTATTCCACAGCAAGAATGAATGAATGAATGAAAATCACCCTGTTCTACACCTATGGGTTGGTTTGCCACAGGTCATAAATAAAGTGATGATAACATGAGAGTATTGCATTTAATTTTGTTCCAGTGTAATTATTGAACTAAATAACAAGCCTCTTTTCTATAAAAGACACAAAAGAGACTCAACTTTATTCCACTTGAGTCTGAGCTGAATGAATCCCAGACCAACTTATCAAGCGCTTTAGAAAACCAGACGAAACAGGTCTGTGCCATTTACTTGAGATATGAAAGAGAAACCTGTGAGCAATAAAATCTCCCTCACCATCTAAATATTCTCTCACTGAAAAAAATAGATCTTTTGGGACTGCTGTTAATCATTATTTCAGTCAAACATGTGTGGGTAGTATCTGTGAACGCAGAACAACAGTATTGTGATGTCCATATGGATTAAATCCAGTAGCATCTGGTAAAGCTCACCTGACGTTTATCTCTCAGTTCATTTCATATTCTGCTGATGTGAAACTACACAATCAATATTTATCACACTGCATAACACCGGCCACAGGTTCCATGAATGTCAATGATTTGTTGTCAGAGTAATTGACTCTAGTCTTGCTGGTGTAATAACCTCAGCTACAATGTCATTCAGTATACTGCCTGGATCTTAATTTGATTAGTGCAACCACACAGATGAAACATGCGGCGGCTCGAGTGAAATCACGTTATTCATTTCTGCATCAGTTATGCTGCAGTCAATGCCACTTCACCCTGAATATACATCATGTCTGAAGCATTTTAAGGAGAAATTTATCAATCAAAAAGAGAAATTACTACAAGAAGTAAATAGGACTCTAGTCATTTTGATCAATTAATGACAGATCAGTAAATGCAATTAGATTCAGTGCAGGTTAATTGGCTGTTTTTTGTCCCTTTTGAGATTATCTGGCACAGTTACGTACAAGCTGATATCTTAAAATGGCCAAATACCAGCCATTTAATCAGCCTAGTCTATCATTAGGTTAACTCTTTCCCCATCAGATTTTTTTTTTTTAAATGTTGCCAGTCAGCGACAGAATTTTTAATCATTTTCACAAAACTTTCATGGCCCCCAGAATATTTTGTTGTATGAAAATCATTTTATTCTAGCTTCATGCATTTTTTCTTTATCAATACTTTACCTATAACCCTTTGTGGGTCAACACTCCATTTGGTAACATTAGGCAGTTTTGATATATATGCGGTTTAATGTTTGATGATCGCATTCACTTACATGAGCGTAAGCAATGCTTGCATCGCTTGTTTCTGCTTCTTCGCCTGTGTTTTGATCCAAAGACTCTGTACTCTTTCAGAAGATGCATAATAGAGCCCCCTACCGTATAACAGTGAAGACAAAATTCTGTCAATGTCAAAGAAGTGTTGTGTCATAAATGACGGAAAATTCCATCAATGGTGGTGAAAGAGTTATATGCAATTTGATGGGGAAAAGTCCGTACTGTGCAGGTTTAGAAAGGTATAAACAGAAAATCACAACATATTTTGGACGTGACCCTTATGTTATGAAGAGGAGCGATTTTTCTAGTGAATTGAAAGACTTAACTGCCATCGAGGAGGTAGATATAGAAAATGTGAAGCTGCCGTCACGCCGCGTTCAGGTCTGGGTTTGTTTATTTCGCGCTGCCTTTCTACTCGTGATGTTAAGGACAGTATTTTTGATCTTCTGTTGTGATTGTGAAAAATGTCGCCATTGTAGGTCATTTATGCTAAATTGAGAATTGCAACAGGAGCTCACTTCATCGCTCAGGGAAAAAACTGGACGGTGTAAAACAATTTTCGCCTTTTCTACATGTGAAAACACTAAGGGAAGCAGGTTGAGGTGGTGACGGGGGACGTCGTATATCAAATCTAATAATGTCACTGATTGAACCCACTCCCTATCACTCAATGAAATAATCACAAAGTTGAGTGTTTCTGAAAATGTTGTATTTTGTTTAGTTTAATAATTAAAATTACATTTGCAAGTACATTTGCAACATTTGTGTCGGTGTCTGTCATAGACTGTAAAAAAGGGTGTCTGTCCGCTGAATGCCCCTCCGATTCTCCTCCGTGGTCATATGGAAAGTGAATATTTACAAAGAAAACATTAAAACTACAGTTACATTTACACCCTTCCAACAAAGAAATAGATCGACTTTTGTCAGTTTGTTGAACACTTTTTTTTTTTATTTGGACATTTTCTACCATATGATGGCTGAAGCAGCAGCATGTGCCCAGCGCGTGACACTGTTTTCACGGTAACAAGATCAACACTGTAAACGGAATTCTACAAAACTGAAGTGAAAACGCCAATTGATCATGCAATGGGATAAAATATCTTCTCTTCCCTGCAAACGATACCATGAAGAATGTGATTATTTAACCAAGTCAAAAACAAAAAAGGTAAGCAGGTATCCATATTCATTTCAGTATCGGCAGACGCAAAACGCTATAAAAGGTGACAACTTTTAAAGTTAAAAAACGATATAAGTTATGTAAACGAAAAAAGCTCATTGTGGTTTCTCGGTTTGATAGATTTGAGCAACCATAAACGACGCAAAACAGGAATTTTGAGTTTGTGATAGGATTCCTATATAGAAAAATCACTCCTTGCCCTCCAGCCGCATTTCGCGTGCAGCAATGACGTCATGTGCAGCAATGACGTCATGTGCCATATGTCTAGAGAAGTTGTCATTCTTCCTACTAGTGTCAAATCTACCGCAAACCTTGTCAATGTGTATTTAGCAATTTTGTGAACATTTTATTTGTTCTAATTAAATTTGTCCACCCAGCTCTGTTTTTCAAACCATAAACTCCTGTCAGAACCCTAAACTGTTCACGGACTGCCTACGATTTTAACCAGAGGACAAAAATGTAATATAGAGCTACTACAGAGAGTTTTGTGCAATTTATCTACATACAGAAGACAGAAATAGACCATAGACTGCATAAACTGGACATGACAGATTACCGTACTGTATATCCTATAGGCACATACACACAAAATGAGCAAATAGAAATCATGCAGCACAATACCTGCACACTTTAAAGGGAAAAATGCACAAGGTGTTTATTGTCATTTTTGTAATAATCCTCTATTTCTCCTCATTTCATTGTTTTCAGGTTGGAACCAGTATACACAACTCTTTGTCTCTTATTTTACTGTCTTCAACACGTGTGCATGTGATCTGTACAAAAAAACACAAATAAACAATTACAATAACACAACACTACTCCAAAGTAAGATTTTTTTTAATGTTCTTATGCACACACTAAGGATTTGTTTATTTGATCAAACAAAAGTAAAAGCAGCAATATTGTTAATATTATTACAATTTAAAATAAGTGTTTTCTATATTAAATGTAATTCCTCATCCTCGTCTGCGTTCTTCTAATTGTCTGAGCACAAATTCGCTGGCTTTCGCGGCACATGACCTTATAAATGAAGACGTAAACACTGACTTCGGTGACCTCCAAAAAAAATAAATCGGATCTGAGCAATAAATCAGAATTGAGCACTAAGGCTTGCAGTATGAACACTGCCTTAAACAGTCTGTGGAGTGGCTATTAAAACAACCCATATGAGCTGACCGCTAAAGTCACACCCAGCACTGATCCCACTCATCTATGAGAAGAGCAAGCAGAAGTTCTTGACTTACCCTCATAACCATGGACAAGACACCAAGGATTGAACATCTGAACCAATGGCGGGTCTGCGTTAAAACCCAATCCCCACAGAACAAATGCTCTCTATTACAGCACTAGCATCTGATTTGGACCGTTCACTGTGGAGCAGATGAATTAATTAAATGCTGTAAAAAATAATTAGTAGGCATCCATAATTCATCCGTGGAAATGTAAACTCATGAATCTTTCATGACTGTGCTCCAAGATACCACTGAAAATCAGTTTTAAGGGGAAAAAAAAAAAAATCAGAAAACGTGGGCCATCTCTAAAAGCTTGGAGCGGCGATGTTATTTAAAGCTGAGACGTAGAAAATTGCTTTCTTGCTTCCTGAGAAAAATAAGCACCGATAGAAAAGGCAGCAGAGGTCTCCATCTGCGGATCTCTTATAAGACTAATCCGCATATCAGATATGTGCAGCAGTGCAAATGTTAGAGGAGGCGGACTAGATTTATGTGTCGTGTCAAAAACGCCATTATATAGAGAGGAACTCAAACAAGAGGTTCATATGTCATTTGTAAGTACACTGAAGAATGTAGCGCTTCTAAAACCCAAGGAAAAAAGTATTAAAGGGGTCATTTTATACACATTCATAACAGTTTTTGCCTGAAGTCTACTTATGTTTCTTGCACAAAAAAGGTAAAAATGTTTTTCTTGACCATTTTAGTTTAGAATTAAGCAGGAAGCTACTGTACCTTTAAGACTTCTATACGTGTTACTATATTATTGCATAATCAATCATAGTTCACACATGCATTTGAAACAGCGTTGCTTAAACAGCAGCAGTGGACCTTCGTCTGGATAGACAGCATAATTAATATGCACAAATGAAAACAACGCTCTAAGGGATAGACATGCTGTCCTTTAAGAAGCTGTACTGTCTTAAGGATATTGGTCATGTCATGAGTTGTTTGTCCACTGAATTTTTATTTTATTTTATTTTATTTTATTTTATTATAGGGCTGTCGATTTAACACGTTAATTTAAGTAATTATTTACGGAAAAAATAACGTGTTAAAATTATTAACACACCCGCCCCAGACCTACATACGTCATCTGACATTTCATACTGTTGATGTTGATGAACATGAAGCAGGGCAACAACTCACTGCATGATGGAGCCTATAGAATGCAGTTATATGCCCCTAAAATTCAAGATATCAGGGCAAAAATGCCCCTGTATGAGTTTTTGTCTCATATTTATATCATACGATATAGTTAAGCAAATCACATGACACAAGTAATGAGCGCAATATCACACGAGTGCTATTTTTGTTCAGAATGTGAGTGCAAATGTGACATTGATTTAAAGGCAGGAACACACCAAGCCGACGCCGACGAACTAGTGGCGACGAAAGCAGACTTCGGGGTTGGCTCACGTTGGCAGCGTCTGGGTCCAAAGTTGCCCTGACACACCAAACCGACGCTCAACACCCGATGGCCAAGTAGCACATCCGTTCTGCGCCTGCGTAAGATGAAATGCCTTTCTGTACCAGCAGGTGGGAGTAGCTGAACAGCCAATCAAAATGATCAGATGGCCCGACGGACCGACGAGCTCCGATGCCGATTCAACATATCGAATCGGCTGAAAAAAAGCCGACGAGGACCAACTTCAGCCGACAATGCGGAACACACTGAGAAGAGATGAACAGAGATGAACAAAAACTGCCCAACGGCCGACCGTCGGCTCGATGTGTTCCTGCCTTTATACAACAGTTAAGTTAATATTGTAGTATATTTTAGACACAGTATTGTCTGTTTTCATTACCAATAAAACCACAGCAGAAATGTTGCGTATCTCCAAGCAACACAGCACTATTTCGTTTCTAAATGAAACCGTGTTTTGAAGGAATCGGGAATCAATGATTCAATGGCTCATTCATAAAGAGAGTTATTTACTTCATTACGGGTGTGCCTCATACGTCCTGAAAAGTGAAGCTGCGGGCTCTTTGATCGCCCCCTGGTGGCTGGATGCAGTATAGGTCATAAACCTCGCCCTCTCCATGCAAACGAACGGGAATGAATCAACATAAAAAAATAAATTACGCTTCAAATAAAATTTTCCAAAAGATGGTTTTGGTCATTTAAGGTAGTTGTTATCACGCTGATATATATTCAATTGTTCGTTTTTGTGATAAGTTTGACTTTAGCTAGCAATTTGATGCTATAGAAACGGGGCGTGTCGTCATGATTGACAGTTGTGACTGACAGCTTCTCTGAGGACTGTCAGAGCTTCAAGGGGAGATTGAAGATATATAACTAACTATTCATTTTAAATTTCTGTGTTATTTCACACCGACAAAATGAGTTGCTCAGCAGTAAACTGTACTAACCGACCTACAGGATCTGACGGATCACTGAACTTTTTTTAGGTAACGTTAAATGTGGGCTTTATAAGCTAATTAATAAATGTTATTAGTTAAGATAACACGCCTAACGTTAACCATGTCGGGAAAAAGCAGGTGATCGTTATCTGGCAGTTACTAATTATTTTTATGGGTATAAAATAATAATTAGAAGGACAAAACTAATGATAGCCTACTCTAATTAATTATAGAGCACTGTCTACAGCAATCGATCTCAACGTTAGTTCAACTTTATTTAAAATGGCAGGACCGTTTATGACATTTTATTGTTTCTAGTGGCATATTATATTGAGTTTATCTACTGAAAAATATTATTGCTTTAGAAACAGAATAGCCTATTATTTTATAGGTAGAATTTTAAATTGTGTATAATTTATATAGCCTATTTAAAATACATCAATGATGACGCAGTCGTCTGGGCGGAAGTCTGATACCG
Organism: Hypophthalmichthys nobilis; assembly: GCA_037950665.1. Classification (NCBI taxonomy): domain Eukaryota; kingdom Metazoa; phylum Chordata; class Actinopteri; order Cypriniformes; family Xenocyprididae; genus Hypophthalmichthys; species Hypophthalmichthys nobilis. The sequence continues at coordinate 24,564,656 of CM075471.1, read as the reverse complement.
CGACTCCGCCTCCGGGCTCCACTTCCTTCTGCGCATGCCCAGGCTCCAAACTGACGTTTTTGCGTAACATGTCAACGCCCATCGTCGTACATTTTACATTCAGTTTATTACAATGGAAGGAAGCGGCGTTGCGTCGTCCATCTTTTTTTACAGTCTATGCTTCATTACTATATGAATCAGCCGTTTGAATGAAACAGATGAATGGGTATGACTCAATGACTTGATCATTTAGACATCTACCGCCACCACCTACTGGCAGTTTTAGATTCTTATTTAGAGTATTATTTCATTTAAAAAAAAAAATCATTTTCCATATTAATAAAAAACCCATTAAAGGGTACAGTTCAAAAATGAAGATTCTGTCATCATTTACTCAGCCTCATGGCCTCATGATCATTAACGTAGCCTAAAAGTCCAAACGATTATGTGTAATAAATTCTATGTTGAATCAAATATAAAATGTTTTGTTCTAAAGCTACTTTTTGTAATGTCTATTTGATGCTTTTCTCATTTAACACATTAATGACATTAAATTATCTTTTGGGGGTAATTTCTCAGTCAAATTTGATGTGCGATTAATTCGATTAATTAAACGCCACAAAGCAATAATTAATTAGATAAAAAACAAAATAATCGCTTGACAGCCCCAGTACATAATAATAATAATATTTTAGAGTCTTTACTAAGCTCACTTTACAATCAGATCTTCCCTGACTAGGACTGATTTGTGTTATGTTTGCAAACACAATAGTAGTCATCGCAGCACATTAAACATGAACAGATGAGGAAAGTGTTTGTAAATTTGACACCCTGTGGGTGGTGGTAACTGAGGAGTTCAAGTATTTTTGATTTTAGCTTGGAATAAAACTCAGCACTTCAACTCAGCATCCTGTTATCTGTGTTTAGCTCACTAGGCTATCAGTTTCAACCATGTATCTCAGAGCTAATGAGCTAAAATGTTAAACACTCTTCAGGCCAAGTCACAGAGCAGTACTGCTGATGAAACCCAGCGCCAACCTGACATTCAAGCAGTCATGGAGCTCTGCCACGGCTGACTTCAACTCTCTTACCATTATCCCCCAACTACACTAACAGATCTTCTCTTTAATGTTTCCCACCAAATGGTGAATCTTCTCACCGGATGCCAGGTAATGAATGAGTCTTTCAATGTGCATGTAAAACTGCAAAGCTGGAGGCGTCCTGCCGTCTTGAATTCATGTGTCGCCAAGTGAATCTACTAAAGTGTTTCTTCTTCCTCCTCCTCAGAGAGCAGTTTGAATACTGAATTTGTGTGACACTCTGAAAAGGGAGCAAAATTTCCATTTTCCCAAATTACCCCCACAAACAGGTGTTAACCCTGAGCTAATGCATGTACTACACCAAAGTACAGTGACATTTAACTTTAACAGAACATTGCTGTTATATCTATCCTTAAGTATCTCAATCATCTAAAAAGTTCTCAAAAAGTCATCATTCCAGTTGCACAAGTTTAATAGTATGCTTGCCAGAGCTGATGGTATTCATGGTATATAATAGCATCAGCTCTGGCAAGCATACTATGTGACAACTTGGTAGTCATGTGACTTGTGGATCATGTGACTTGTGTATATTTGCCAGAGTTATTTCCTGTTTTAGCTTGTTTGAACATTTTATAACCTGGATGTTTTAGAAAGTCATGAATCTACATAAACTGATGTTTATTTGTGTTTTATCATTCTTGTGCTGTATGTTACGGTGACCGGGAGGGGACATGTTTGGTTCACTTAGTTTTGTCGTGGCCACGTGATGTAAAGTCGTGGCCTTGAGATCATATGGTGAGGGAACGATATATTTTTCTCGTGGGCACGACTTCATTATGTTGAGGGAATGACATCTATTTCTCATGGCCACGAGTTAAATGTGTAAACAACCTGCGAGACCATAGCAACCTGGACTATAGTAGACTATAATAATATTTATTTTTAATTTAGAAAAAGAACAGAATTAAGAAATTATTATATTAACATAGTGCATATTATATTGTATTGCGCACGATGTTGCTTAGACAGCATTCAATTGAAGTTTAAATTATATTTTAATCCCATCCAGTCTCACTGATTGTTTATTTTTTATTTAATATTTTTATATTATTATTAGTTACATTTGTAAATTTATTTACAAATGTATATTTGTAATATGTAATATGTTTATTTACAAATGCACCTATGTTTATTTACAAACATAGGCTATAACCTATGTTAAAAGAATATTTTGTTTATTATTTGTATATAACCTATGAAAGCTGTATTTATGATTTTATTTTATTTCTGTAGGCGCACGGGAATTTTACAGAAAGTTCATTTACGGGAATTTAACACACACACACATATATATATATATATATATATATATATATATATACACTACCAGTCAAAAGTTTGGACACGGTAATATTTTTAATGTTTTTAAAAGAAGTTTCGTCTGCTCACCAAGGCTGCATTTATTTAATTAAAAATACAGTAAAAGCAGTGATATTCTGAAATATTATTACCATTTAAAATAACTGTTTTCTGTTTGAATATATTTTATAAAGTAATCACATGATCCTTCAGAAATCATTCTAATATGCTGATTTGCTGCTCAAGAAACATTTATGATTATTATCAATGCTGAAAACAGTTGTGTACTTTTTTTTCAGGATTCCTTGATGAATAGAAAGTTCAAAAGAACAGCATTTATCTGAAATACAAAGCTTTTGTAACATTATACACTACCGTTCAAAAGTTTGGGGTCAGTAAGAATTTTTTTTTTTGTTTCTTTGAAAAGAAATTAAAGAAATTAATACTTTTATTCAGCAAGGATGCATTAAATCGATCAAAAGTGACAGTAAAGACATTTATAATGTTACAAAAGATTATATTTCAAATAAATGCTGTTCTTTTGAACTTTCTATTCATCAAAGAATCCTGAAAAAAAAATATTGTACACAAATATTTTGTACAATTGTACACAATAAATGTTTCTTGAGCAGCAGATCAGCATATTAGAATGATTTCTGAAGGATCATGTGACACTGAAGACTGGAGTAATGATGTTGAAAATTCAGCTTTGATCACAGGAATAAATTACTTTATAAAATATATTCAAACAGAAAACAGTTATTTTAAATTGTAATAATATTTCACAATATCACTGTTTTTACTGTATTTTTAATTAAATAAATGCAGCCATGGTGAGCAGACGAAACTTCTTTTAAAAACATTAAAAAATCTTACCTTGTCCAAACTTTTGACTGGTAGTGTGTATATATAGGTTAATAATCATTCCTTAATTCCACCCTTATTTTTCATTCTTAATTAAAAAAAAAATATTATTATAGTCTTATCCATTTCTGATAATTCCAGGTTGCTATGGTCACCCAGGTTGTTTACACATTTAACTCGTGGCCATGAGAAATAGATGTCGTTCCCTCAACATAATGAAGTCGTGCCCACGAGAAAAATATATCGTTCCCTCACCATATGATCTCGAGGCCACGACTTTACATCGCGTGGCCACGACATAAGGATATCGTTACCTCGACAAAATGATCTCGTGGCCACGAGTTATTATCTTGTTCCCACGAGTTTATATGTTGTAGCCATGACAAAACTAAATTAACCAAACATGTCCCCTCCCGGTCACCGTAGTATGTAGTTTATTAACACAAGTCTGTCTCTTCATAATCCAGCTAAACAAGTTGTGTTTTTATCCTCCAAGAGCGCACACAATCTGTACAAATGTATAGACTAAATGGTTCCATCGACAGTCACAGAAACAACAGAATTCTTTAATTAATTAATACACGTCAACTGAGCGACTGACATCTTTCAGTCATGGGAAATAGTCCTAAAAATTGAGCACAATTCCCTAAACTGAACACAATGAGGAGGACAAGCATCCTCTGTTCTGTGGAGGCCCATGTGTAAACGCCAAATATGTCCGCTATTCTCCCTCATTCATAGGGAGGCATCGTAAAACAAACATTGGGATCAGGAGAGCCTGAAGATGAAATGATTTGACTCCATTTCAACACACAGTGCAGCAGTTTGATCCTACTAGCGTTTGATCTGCGGCCCCAGTGGAAATTCCTCTATTGCCGCGTATTTCTTTGTTGTCCCCATTCTTTTCTCTACACACACAGATGTCTCAAACTGAAGCGCTAAAACAAAGGACAGTATTCCAGTTAAACACGAACAACAAAGGGATGTGTAATTCCATCTGGTGGTGTTCCATTATCAAGCCATACACAAAGGAATACAGACACTTAGTTTTATATTTATTAAACTGTGTCTTTATTTGGCCGAAGACACCATGAGGTATAATTAAATTTGGTCAGCTTGTCCTGAACAATAACTATTTGTTTGTGGTGTTCAATTTTCCAAGTACTGTGGAACACAAAGAGAAGCGAGAACATTTAATTGAACAGTGATTGGTTGGGTTGCCGGTTATTGTGCGGACAGCAGTAGAGCTGTCAGATGTAGACAGTGAAATAATGGGCAACATTGTAAAGGAAGGGAGCTTTAATAAGAGGTTCCCATGTCGACACACATATCAACAAGGCAATTCATTGGCACATCTCACAGCAGTCCTTGATTTAAAAGCAAATAGTTTAACTCTGTAGTTAATAGATTTCGCTACATCAGGGACATGGTCAATTGGGCTAATTTAACTAAAACAAATATAGCTTGATATTTTAAGGCTTTTGACAAATGCCAAATCTAAAGCAGCATTTCCATCATCACTTTCTGGGAAATTTGTGCAAATTATCTAATAAAAATGGAAGTTGCTGTAATTGGGGAAGAAACTGTGTCTCTTTTTTCCTCCATCATAAAAGACTTGCATCTCAGAGTGCATATGATGAAACGTAATAAACTCTAAACTCTGGTGTTTAGGAATGCAATCATGTGCGATTCTTCTGGGAGGGAATTAAACCAAAATAATTCTGATGACAGACTTTGGCTCAGGCATTTCAGAATGATTAAACCAACATTTGAGATGCTGTGTGATCCACTGGTTAATCCAGTTATCCAATCACATCCTCTGTATAGGCAAAGTAATGTGAGTTTTTATTAAAGGGGTGGTTCATTATGATTTCACTTTTTTAACTTTAGTTAGTGTGTAATGTTGCTGTTAGAGCACAAACAACATCTGCAAAGTTACGACGCTCAAAGTTCAAAGCAAAGGGAGATATTTTCTTTTAAAGAATTCTCTGTTTAAGGACTACAACAAATGGCTGGTAGGAACTACAACGAGCTTCTTCCCGGGTTGGTGACATCACAAACCCCAAAATTTACATAAACCCTGGCCCCGAGAACACACAACAAAGGGGCGAGGCCATGTTACTGCAATACAGTATGTAACACAATGCAATAACGTCATAAAAGCAAGATGACAACATGACAAGTTATAACCGTATTTAAACTAAACTATACCTGTTCTATCTTCATGCAGCATATATTCTCTGGCTCTGTAGGCATCTTACAACAGTTATCACATGAGCGATTTAAAGATTATCATGACAGATTATGCTAATCAATGACTTTAAAATGTCCCACATCAGCTACATAAATTAAGCAACTAACCATTCAGAAACATCCTGTTGCATTCTACATGTTGTCACTTCTTGAGTCTCTCCATCATTGTCTGACTTCGGTTTGAATATAAAAGGCTGAACAGTTTATGACATTTTCAGTAAGTCTTTGTGAGGTAATTGGCGTTGCTAACAGTACTATGTGCTAACACCTATTTTTTTACAGTCTATGGCTAACAGGAGCTCTTGAAACTCCGTCCTCTGCTTAGCAGCAGCAGCAGCTCATTTGCATTTAAAGGGACACACAAAAACTGAGCGTTTTTGCTCACCCTCAAAAAGTGACACATTTAACATGCTATAAAAAAATTATCTGTGGGGTATTTTGAGCTAAAACTTCTCAACCACACTCTGGGGACATCAGAGACTTATTTTACATCTTATAAAAATGACATTATACCACCCCTTTAATTTGGTTAATGTGTTTCCATCGTAGTTTATGTGCATGTCTTCTGATAAAAAATGTATCAGCCTCAATTGAGAGCATAAGTTCTTTATGTGCATTTTTAGAATTTATGAGATCTTGCCATTTCCATCCAGCACTTTTTTTATGCAATATTCCAAAATGCACATAAAAATAGGTGGATGGAAACCTACTGTAGCTATTGTATCAAAGTAGATTTAAATGTTTAAAATCTAGTATTTTCAACATACTTTTACACTAAATATTTTCTATGTATATGCACTATTAAAATGATATAAAAAAAACAATAGTTATCTATGTTTTAATTAAGTGAACGTTTGAGTGATAAAAAAAAATCATTCAAGATCTGATTCACTGTAACAGACCATTTGAACCGATTTACTGAAATGAATCTGTTTTCAAAAACTGACCCAGTTTTCTTACTTCACGTTTGTTTGTGGTTTGCAAATAAAAATAAAAATTTAAAAAAAAAATATGCAAAAGATTCAATACTTTGAAAAATTAGATGCCAACAGAGTTTCATGTTGACTTTAAATCAGAGACACTATTAATCTATCCCTTATGAACTTTAAGTATTGAGACTATTGACAATTTTTAGAAGTTTTAAATGCCAAATAAAATTCATATTTACAATATTACTACATTTTATATCATCAGCTAGACCCAGAGAAAAAGAGCAACATGATTCATACATCTATCAATCAAACTAACAGTATCTCCTCTGGGAAATGTGGACAGACACCACTTGGCCACAGCTTTGACATTGCTTTAACTTGAGTTCTGTGACCAATCAAAGAATTAACCTGTTTCTGAAGTTGCTAAGTGCTTGAACATTTCCAGTTATTCCTTCATCTTAGAGTTTGATTTGCATTTAAATAGTGGCGGACAGACATGGCACTCACAGCGCTGATAGAGTATTCACTGGCATTACATGTGACATTTTCTGACAATTACATTTTCTCAGGTAAATTACAGAAGAGGACCTCTCTTTCAGCCTTTTCTGACCGTGAATAACCAGACTCATAATTCACCAGCAATGAGCTGCTTGAAAGAGAAATCTGTATAGCCATGTAAATGATGAGGGTGAAATAGCGCCATAGGCTTATTTTACCTCATTCAGCTTTAACGGAATATCCTGAGTTATTCTCATCTTAATATCTGGTTACAGCATCTGTGGCATACTGCTGCTTATACAGTCAGTAAATTCAATGGTCCTCTAAGTGTGTATAAATGAAAGCATTTACAATATACGCTTACAAAAGAAGCTCAGCAGGTGAGTAAACATTTATAATATGCAATGGCTTTGAAAGTATAATCATAACATATCTTGACTGATGTCCTGCAAACTCCACTCGCAGGAATTACACAGGAATACTTGATTCTGATTGGTCAATCTCAATATTCTCATATAGCATTAAAAGGTTAGTTCACCCAAAAATGAAAATTCTGTCATTAATTACTCACCCTCATGTCGTTCCACTGTAAGACCTTCGTTCATCTTCGGAACACAAATTAAGATATTTTTGATGAAATCCAATGGCTTAGTGAGGCCTCTATTGCCAGTAATGTCATTGAACCTCTCAAGATCCAGAAAAGTACTAAAGACATATTTAAAACAGTTTGTGTGAGTACAGTGGTTCTACCTTATATTATAAAGCGATGAGAATACTTTTTGTGCGCCAAAAAACAACAACAAAATAACGACTTTTCAACAATATCTAGTGACGGCCGATTTCAAAACACTGCTTCATGAAGCTTCAAAGCTCTACAAATCTTTTGTTTCGAATCAGTGAATCGGATCGCGTAAACGAAGCCTCGTTTACTGAAATTACAAATGACTTTGGTGCTCTGAACCACTGATTCGAAACAAAAGATTTGTAAAACTTCAAAGCAGTGTTTTGAAATTGTCCCATCACTAGATATTGTTGAAAAGTCATTATTTTTGGCACACAAAAAGTATTATCGTCACTTAATTTGTGTTCCGAAGATGAACAAAGGTCTTACGGGTGTAGAACGACATTTTTGGGTGAACTAAACTAAACACACACACCGGTTAAGCACAGAAGTGTGCAGAAGTGCCTGGGTGCCATTTATAAATTAAAAAATATTTTGTTAAACACTGCTGTACATCATTATATTCTCTATTTTGTGTTGTATGTATTGTAAATGAACTCCTTTTAACTGACATCACCAATTCCACTTATTTTTCATCAACACCCTCCAACTATCTATACCATAGAGACGCTTATGAAATTATTAAAAATTATTTAAAAAAAAAATAAAGCCAAATATTCATGCAAGCAAAAGCTAGTTATACTACACTAGTTTATCTGTTTATACAGGCTGCACAGGTTATACTGGGTCAGCCTGGATCCATAATAATCAGCAAAGGAGCTAATCAGCAAAGTGAAGTTATGGATTAACAATGTGCATTTTCTAAACATTCTCATCTATACTTTATGAGGGAGCAAATCTGTTAGCCTATCTCCTGATTCGAGATTGCTATGGCTGCTAATCCATTTCTATAACAACAAACTCCCCGTTTCACAGGGAAGCAGTGGATAAATCTAAAGTTCAGCCCTGCCTCCATTTAAAAAGGAATCGATCTGTTGTCTCAATACGGAGTCATGTGATGAATTGTATGAGGTTTTGAGAGTAACCTCGGAAGAGGTACGGAACATTGACTGGGTCTCGTTGTTGACATGCCGCAGAGCAATCAGGAACGCAGGGGTTATGAGAGACAATATGATAAACTGGACTTTACAGGCAAAAAGAATCAATGGGTGCCACCATAAAGAACAGAACGGTTAAGGGTCATTTCTCCTGTGCAGAAAATTTTATTAAACTCACAGTATTTAAATATGGAAATCTAATAGTTTGTTTTCTTTCATCACAATAAAAACAAAAAAACTAAGAACATTGTTATGTCCCAGTGCATAGTATTTTCTTGTAAAACATAGTCCAATAATATTTATTTACATAAGTAAAAAAATTCTTACAGTGTAGGACTGAACTGTAAATAATTTCATCAATGTTTTGTGTGGATCTCTATATGTGGAAATGAAGAAATATATGTCTAGTACATTATATTTTGTAGCTAAATTAAGATTTAGATTGCATCGTGCAATATTAATCATAGTAATATTTATACTAAGTGTAGTGAGTGTAGTGTAATGGACACTATATTTAATTTATTTTGAATACAACAAAATGTTAGCTTTTATATTAATATCTGTCTAATTATGGGTACATATCATTTCCAAAACCACAAGAAAAAATGAAGGCAAACCAAATATTATGCTATTTCATACAACAAATAAAACATAATTCTCATTTACTTCATGGTCTATAAAAACAGCAAAGTTTTTTTCTATTTCCCACTACTGTGTAAATAATCACATAATAATTAGTAAAGCTAAAATGCTTTACCAGAGCAGATTTCTGAAATCTTCTATAGAAATACTTCCTTAAAATTACACTACACATATATGTAACCATTTTAAAAGTTAAAAATTAATTCAGAAGGTGCTGCATAGCTAGAATGACCTGAAGTCCAGTTCCACACATTCAGAATGTCAGAGTCATGATGCCCCTGGATATCCTACTGTGTCATCTACTGAGCTTGTGACATAAATAACACACTTCACCCCAATGGTCAATTAATTCAGCGAAGAATCGATTGGTTGATGGGTCGTGGAAGGGTAATTGAGAAGGTCTAGAAAACAATTTAGATTGACCATCATAACTCTAAACCCTAGTGAATCAAAGATTGAAGAGCATCCATTTTAAGTCAGTACCTAATATTTAACAGCATCTCATTAAATAAAACTACAGTCAAACCAACATTTTTTATATTTTTGATATATTTTTACTAGTGGGTGCAGGACACTATAGTTCATTTATGTAAGTGAGGATAGCAAAATAAAGTAAACTGTGACGTATTATACCAAAAAATTCTTCATACAGTGGACTACCAGTAAAACTGATAAAAATTTGGAATCAAAAATTATTCAGACACTTTGACCTGACAATGTTTTGTTTAAGTGCTATCTGACATAATTAAGATTATTTTTTTCTGACACAGTTTAACTCTGAGATCTTGTCATATTTTATTACCATTTTTTTTTTTTTAAATAAAGTGAATAAACTGTATTAATGAATGAAATTTTCAAGGTGTCTGAATAAATTGTGGTTTGACTGTATACGCCTTGAGTTAGGGCTGTGCGATTAATCATAATTGATTTTTCGATTTCGATTTTGGCTTCCAACAATAATGAAAATAAGATAATCGAGGTAAGATAATCGAAAGAGATACTGCTCCCTAGGTGGCTTTCTGTACATGCACTCCGAAACGGAGCAGAACGCGCATAAGTGAAGTATTCTGTGGGCTTCGGATGTGCTCCAAAACAATCAAAAAATGTTGAAATGCCGTTTTGGTAAGTATCCACGTAAACACAGTCTGGTATGTCTTAAATTACTGTAAACAGTTGAGTTGAGAAAAAAAAAAATGTGCATGTGTAACAGTACTGTATATTGGATCCGTGCATCTCTTAAAGTGACAGCAGCTTAATAAACCTGCTGCAGTAATTAAAGGTGCAACAGGACATTTTCGGAGAGGCTAGCAAATAGCGAGCTAGCTTTCAAATCATAAGATCCCACCTCCATTCAGAGTGTCTCCAAAGCCACACCTCCTCCAAAACACATGAAGGCACACACACAGCTGCTCTCTGCAAAGCGTCACAAGAGAAGGCGTTAAACCACCTCATGTCTCAAAGCACATAAAATTACAAATAATAATGTTGTTGACATGGAAACGCATAATTCCGAGTCTGAGGATGTGAACAGCTCCGGTTAGAACATGACGGGTTGCCATCTCTTAATTACCGGAGTTATGGCGTGAACGCAACATAAGTTTGTTGTTTTGGAGGGACTGTATAGATGGCTGCTGTATGTTTAGGGTGCTCCATGACTGAGGTCTGTCTGTATAAACTCTTCATAGCATGAAACGCGCTGATGACGTATGATGTCTGCGCGAACAGGGTGCGCGAGGGTATGTAAAAACATACACTGACAGGCAGGTAGGACATCTTACTTCATTCTGACCAAATATAATGATTGGATGAACATTTTAAGGTCTACGCCTTCCATAGACGATATATATTTTTAAAAATACATTTAGACCGGTTAACTCCTGTCTCAGGATATGAGGAGACCAAGTATACAAAGACCAACCAGTATAACAAAAAAATGTTTCTGTAGAGAATCACCTATTGCACCTTTAATGTTAATCAAACAACAAAAGACAAAGATAAAATCACTCTTTGCTCTTGATGAACAGCTTTTGAAGTTTTAATAAGGATTAGTCTATAATGTATACAGCAGTGTTATTTTCAAATTTGATAACTTTATTCAATTTCTGTTGTCTATTATAAGTATACTTATCTGAATACCACTGTTAGTACATCTTCCTAAAAACCTAAAGAACTGTTTAATTTGTATTTTTGTTCTGTTGTATTTACTTGTCCATTCTGTTTGAAATTAGTTTCTTTGTTCTTATTGTATTGCTGACTGTTTACTTGTCCTCTGTAACTGTTTTGAGGACCTTTACTTACATTAGTTAACCTAGTATTACTTTTTGCTGAAGTATTGATGATTGTGAAATTTCACTGATATTTAAAATGACTCATATCATGAAATAAGACTTTCACAGAAAATCAGATTAACAAATGCTAAATAACAGTATTACTTCTAAGATGATAATAACTGGACACCACTGATATTGTATACACATACAGTATATACAATAAATATAATTTAAAAAGGATGTAATGTAATGCAGTATTCTTCTCCAAACAACAATCCTAGTCCAGTTTCCAACATATACCTTCAAATGACATTTCAGGATGATGACTGATGCATCAATGTCTGTCTGTCCTCATCTTGCTTTTGTACCACAATCAAACAGTATCTTCAAATCACCTAAACAGCTCATCAAGATATTTTCACTATCATTGCCCATGATGGAAATCAGTTCACCCTGCTAGGCAAATAACAAAGATGAGGCCTGACACATCAGGGGTCATGAACAGTAAAAAAAAAATCTGCACAGGCTGCCCGCCAGATGAGTGATTCCTAATGAGGAAATGTAGCCCACAACTGTCATTTCATTCATTCAAGTTGTCAGTCAGCCGGTTTCCCAAAGCTTTCTGCATGTAACACGACTCGTATCTTATGACACTTCAAAGCCGATTGCGCAGAGTGTGATACTACAGTTAAGGCAACACCATGATATTTAAATCATGATATGTGCATAAATGTTTTATCACACACCATATGCTAACAGATACTCAAAGCAGAGAACAAGTTTGTTGACTTTTGAAACCTGCAGAAATGATGGCTTCATTATAACAAGAGGAAAGGAATCGAAAATACAATCTGCCCAAAATGACGCTCAATTTATGTCTTATTAATGGCTCCTCTACTGATTCTCCTGATTTGCAGGCTTAACTAGGCAAACTCGTACCATCTGCCACTCACAGAACAGACTTTCCTTACGAGGAGCAATTTTGAACAGACTTTCCTTATGAGGAGCAATTTTCACTACCTGTGGTCCTGCTTAGAGAGATAAAAACAACTGTACCTTTAAGAACTGCCAATGCAGCAGATAGTTAAAAGTGGAGTATGACAATTTACAGTCATTCCATATGGACTATAGTGCAGATAAAGTGACAGTTTCAGAATTCCTAATGAGGAAACAGGGTTTCCAGATAGGGACTGGTGTCACGGTAAACAGCCCACCTGTGACAGCACCAAGGATGTGCTGGTTTTATCAGCAGGTCTATATAGCAGGATGCAGTTTAGGAAACGGAGGCTTGTGGTCATGGGCTGAAGGTTCGCCATACCTTCATGCTATGTTTACTCCTCCATCTGTCCAAAAACAGAACGGATGAGTCAGCCGAACTGACATCAATTCCAGCTCGAGCCTGGCCACACACAGTATAACCACTTATTCAGTTATTCCTGGAGGTAATTTGTTCTGCTTACACTTATCTGGATAATGCTTTAACTTTCATTAAGAACACTGACAAACATCAGTAATGTTTATTAATTCAAGCATCTCTAGTACTTATGTTCATTTACCTACTATAAAGTGTTACTGTTTAAATAATTAATAAGATCTCATTACTTGTTAACATTAGCTAACATGAACTAACAATGAGCAAAAAGTAAATATAGCTCTTTTTTTTTAAAGAAATCAATACTTTCATTTAGCAAGGACATTAAATGAATCAAAAGTGACAGTAAAGACATTTACAATGTTAAGCTACTTCAAATAAATGTTGTTCTTTTGAACATTCTATTCATCAAAGAATCTTGAAAAAATGTTTTCTACAAAAATATGAAGCAGCACACCTGTTTTCAACACTGATAATAATAACTGGACGGGAGTTTATTTTCATTCATTATTTGATCAGACTGCCAAAAGTTGACATTTTCACAGAAAATCAGATTAACAAATGCTAAATAACAATATTACTTCCAAGATTATATATAATATCTATAATTAATATATATAATAAATATAATATGTAAGCAATAAGGTACGAGAGGCTGTGCTGTATCGTGAATAAGTCACGGCTGAAGGGCGTTGCAACCCCTTCAGCCATGACTTATACAGCACTAGCCTTTTATAAAACGGTTACCACACAATACAAATGTTAAAGCCAAAAAATATGTATCAATGCAACTTTCATGAAGTAAAATCACTGAAAGCCTTCCTTCCGCCGGAAAAAATAGTCCCTGACCGTGAACAGCAACAGAAGTTACATTATTACACCATTAGATGGCGGCAAAGACTGTCTTTATGAGCGTGTCAGTCAGTAGCGAAGACTTTTATATTGAAAAAACTGAATTGTTGTGAACACGAAACAAGACGCAACTGACAAATGCTTTGACTAGCGCTGTCAGTCACGGGAAAACCCCATAACTGTTAAAAGGACAAGATATTGCAGCGGACATTTAAACAGATTTTTTTTATGAACATAGGACCTGAAGGAAAAGGCTAAATCTGAATGCAGGTAATAAACTCACTCAATCGATCTCTATCTCACAATACTCTTCTACATAACACAGTAAACTTCAATGAACAATATCAATTGAGAACAAACAGTTGCTAAGAGTGGTTGCTAAGGGTGTTGTGTAGTGACACACAGAACCGTTGGGTGAAGCGGTCATAGCCGTGTTTTATCATGAATAAAACACAGCTATTGACCAATCAGATAATATAATATAATGCTGAAAATTCAGCTTTGATCACAGGAATAAATTACATTTTAAAATATTACAATAGAAAACATTTATTTTAAATAATAATAATATTTTACAATTTTACTGATTTTACTCTATTTTTAATCAGCCAAAATTAATTATACATAATTTAATTAATATATTTTACTGACCTTTACTGATCTGATTGATATGCATTTATTAATCTTTGTTATTGTTAATAAGAATACAATAGTTCATTGTTTATGTTAGTTCAGAGTGCTTTAACAGATACAACCTTTGCTTTAAAAAAATGGACAAGTAGATGAAACTAACATTAACTAAGATTAATAATTGCTGTTCATTGTTAGTTCATGTGACAGAAAATTGGTTTCATGAACTCGTGAGTTTTATTTGGTGGGAAAAAGAGTGTTCCTTTGTCCATGAGCTGTCCAAATATTTCCCAGCACTGTCAGACAGCTCGAGTGAACGTGTCAGATGCAGTTTGTGCAGAGTTAAAGGCAGTGGGCCGGAATGATTTGGTGGTCACTCCCATTATTGAGTTCCTTTTTCAAGTACTGCCGGTGACTGTTTAAATCCTATTGATTAGCAATACAAACAGCATCCTCTGAGCAGCTACTGCAGTCCTGCTTTAAACCGCTTCTCTAGTCCTTCTTAACACCCACCATTGGTAAGACCAGAAAGAACGTATCAAACATGCAAGAAACCCAATGCTTCATAAGGAAGTAATACTAGTTTGTTAAAGTGCCCCTATTATTATTTTTTGGATATTATCTTTCATGTAGTGTGTAATAAAGCTGTTTGTGAATGTAAAAGGTCTGCAAACTTTCAAAGAGTTATTTTCTTCGTGTCAGTAACTCCAGTTTTACTTTTTGCTCCAAGCTACGTAGGTTTGTAACACATTAATGTTTTTTAAAAAATAGCATAATAGGAGCATTTTATTATTGTTAATGAAAGTAGTTCAAAAAGAGTCCTGTAGAGCAGGAAAGACCATTAAAAAAAAAAAAAAAAATTACAAATAAGATCTCTTTAATACCTACAGTGTTTCTCCTTAACCATAAAGAGATTAAATAGAGAGAAAATGAAGACTTTAGACTCTAGAGTGTCTAGAGATCTCACCAGGGTTTTAAAAAGGCTCAGATCTGCTAAAATACCAATGTTTGCATTCAGGTCAGTATTTTTAATATGAACTCGAATTTCTCATTAAGACTAAACAGTCTGAGCAGCTCCAATCCACATTCATTTTATAGCTCTATACTTGTCATAAATGATGTCATCTCATATCAGTGGATTTTAGGAGACACATTTGAGACAAAGTTTATACCCAAGATAGCTTCATTTCTGTTTCCATGAATCACTATCTTCAGCATTTCAGACTGACAACTGACAAGACACAATACGCGCACATCTGTTACTGACCTCCCGCACAGATTTCTTTATGTTTCCTCCCCGGTGGCCATCTCTCATTAAAGTGTGTTTAATTAGGGCTCTAATAGAGGTAAGTAATGGAAAATCACATGCACTCACAACCCTTATCGCTCCAGCAATTTCCTCTGAAATTAAAAGTCATTACTGCTTCACACATTTACGAGATTGCAGTGTCACTTGACATGGCTTAACCATGACCAGACATCCCATCAACAGATTTGCAGTAATTGTCAGTTGAACATCTGCCATTATTTCGATGAAAATACAATTTTATCTGCTGTGTGTCCATAAAAAATTTCACCGCTATTACAAAAAAAAACCCTGAAGGAACTATTTTGTTTTTCACAACATTATATTTTTTTTAAAATTGTTAAAGTGATTGTTTGCCCAAAAAAAAAAAAAAAAAATCATAATTTACTCATCTTGATGTCATCTCAAATGGAAATCACTTCCTCTCTTACAAAGAACACAAAACGAGACGTTTTGAAGAATGTTCATGCAACTCTTTTACATACAGTGAAAGCATTCAATGACCATGAGCTGTCAAGCTCCATAATATATAATAAGTGCACTACCGTTCAAAGATATATTATTACAATTTAAAATATCTGTTTTCTATGGAAGCCCGTTTCCGCCACTAAAAAAAAAAAAAAAAAGAGTAATTGCGACTTTTAATCTCAGAATTCTGACTTTATATCATGCAATTGCGACTTTATATCTCAGAATTCTAACTTTATAACTCGCAACTGTGAGATATAAACTCGCAATTGCGAGATAAAAAGTCAGAATTCTGAGATAAAAAGTCGCAATTACTCTTTTTTTTTTTTTTTTTAGTGGCGG
Source organism: Hypophthalmichthys nobilis (assembly GCA_037950665.1). Taxonomy (NCBI): domain Eukaryota; kingdom Metazoa; phylum Chordata; class Actinopteri; order Cypriniformes; family Xenocyprididae; genus Hypophthalmichthys; species Hypophthalmichthys nobilis. The sequence goes on along the minus strand of CM075471.1, from coordinate 24,548,070 downwards.
AAACGGGCTTCCATAGTTTTCTATGTGAATGTATTGTAAAATGTAATCTATTCCTGTGATCAAAGTGATCAAGTGATCAACTTTTCTCATTTCTTCATTACTCCAGTCTTCAGTGTCACATGTTCCTTCAGAAATCATTCTAATGTGATGATTTGCTGCTCAAGAAACATTTCTGATTATTATCAATGCTGAAAAGTAATTTATTTCAAAAAGACCCCAAAATTTTATAACGTAAATAAAAATAAACCATAAAAATACCACAAAAATAATGACATTTGTGCAGTATATTCCAAGTCTTTTAAAGTCATACACATATGGCTGTAGAAGACACAGATGTTATATAAGAAATAAAATTAAGGGTCTACTTAATTCATAATTCATGTACTGAAAACTCTCCCCTCAGTCGCTCTCAGTATCTCATTCATGCTTATGCATATTTAAATATGATGCCTTGAAGATGTTAAATGTCATGGATTCTTGCTTGTCTAATGACTAATTGCAATGTTTTTGAATGTTTTAAAATGAACACAAGCAAAATTTTGGTTCACAAATTGCTTAATTTGTGATACAGGCTTTCCTGTAGCTCAGTGGTTAGAGCATGGCACTAGCAATGCCAAGGTCATGGGTTCGATCCCAGGGATTGCACATACTCAGATACAAATGTATAGTATAATGCAATGTAAGTCGCTTTGGATAAAAGCGTCTGCCAAATGCGTAAATGTAAATTTAAATGTAAATGCTTAAAAATCTGGCATAAAATAAACAAATCTGACTTAGACACATTGAATCCCAATTTGCAGTGTGGGAGGAAGGGTCATTTTGACATGAGGCAGTGGAGTTCATATGATCTTCAGCAGTGTGCATGGATCTGTGAGTTTGATCAAGGCTCAGCTGCATATCTGCGGTCACACTATGGCAGTGTGGAGAAGAGATCACTGGCTACTCATTTTGGCTCCGTATCGGAGAGGAAGACAGATTTCCACTGAGCTGCGGTGAGTTCAAGGCCAGTTCGCATTTAGCAGCCCACAGATCTGCTACAGGCAAAGCCAGCTTCACACAGATGAATGGCCAGCAACCCACAGCTTCCTCTGAACTACTACTGAATTATCAACTTACACACAAACACACTACAACAGCATGAGAAATATGGAAAACTTTCATTAATGGAGAAACAATTTAGGGCCTTATGATTTCCATGATGAGGAAAACGCAGACAGAATTGCAGAATCAAGTCATCAAAATTGAATTTACAGTACATGGAATTTGTTAAATTTTGATGAATAAATCAAATGTAGAGATGTACACTTAATAGGGGTGTAACAGTACATGTATTCGTCCCGAACCGTCACGGTACAGACGTCACGGTTCGATGTATGTCATACTGCTACACTATTTTCTTTGCACAGCTTGAGTGTTTACGTCCGAACGGCGGCTCAGTATTGGCCGGCTCCTGCGTCAGTATCACATGCATGTGTCTTGCAGCTCACGTGAACAGAGCCGGCCAATACTGAGCCTGCGTTCAGACAAACATTGAAGCTCTGCAACTAAAATAGCATAGCAGTATGACAGGGGACAGACAAATTTGTTGAATAAAGTCATTATTTTTGTTTTGTTTTTGCGCACAAAAAGTATTCTTGTCACTTCATAATATTAAGGTTGAACCACTGTAGTCGCGTTGATGGTTTTAACGATGTTTTTAGTACCTTTCTGGACCTCAAAAGGTGCAATGTCGTTGCTGTGTGGATCAGATACCCTCGGATTTCATCAAAAATATCTTAATTTGTGTTCCCGAAGACAAACAAAGGTGTTACGGGTTTTGGACAACATCAGGGTGAGTACTTAATGACAGAAATATCCTTTTTAGGTGAACTAACCCTTTAAAATGTAATTAAACCATCAAAATGGAAAAGAGAAAAATTTGAATGGAAAACACAACATTTTTGAAAAATTAAACCAATTTCATAGGACCCTAAACAATGTAATCTCTTCATAACAGAACATTACTAACTTAGCAGCAGAATGTTCCAGGGTTAAAAAAGTTAAGCTGTATCTGTCAAGTTTTAATGTCACAACCAAGCCGGTAATAGTAGTAAGTTTTGTGCACATGGATATCAAAAAAGGAACACATTCTTCAGTATGTGGACATTACACTACAAATTCTGTCACCTAAGCTTCACTTGCATTAATACCTGAACATTTCTTTTAAACACATGGGCAGGTAGCTGGAACAGATGGAGGAACAAAGACACATGGGAAATTGGTGGACATGTCATTCTGAGGATGGTGTATAGGTGTCCAGAGGAGCTCTTTTAATGTGAGCTACAGACACAGCATGTAAAAGCTCCCGTCAAAAGATTGTTCCTCTAACAAACACTTGTTTGAAGCTGCTGCTCATGTCGTCTAAAAATGTAAGTCGATATCACCAGAGCATCAATCACTCGGACAGCAGCAGCTGCAAGCCAATAGGAACAGCAGGATAATCAAAGACTCACACAATACAAGACAGAACTGACACCCGCTGAAGAATGAGGAGAGAGAAGCCATGGAAACCACAGAAAAATAAATATATAAAAGATAACAAGGAGGGAGGCGAAACGGCAAAATACTGTACCCTTTTATGTAATGAGAAACTTCAACCTGATTAATACATGAATGACCCTGCTGGAGATTATGATTATTTTAGTCTGTGTGTGAATCACTTGCTTTTAGTACAGCTGTTTTTTAGGTTTAAAGGGTTAGTTCACCCAAAAATGAAAATTCTGTCATTAATTACTCACCCTCATGTCGTTCCACACCCGTAAGACCTTTGTCATCTTCGGAACATAAATTAAGATATTTTTGATGAAATCCGATGCAGTGAGGCCTGCATTGACAGCAAGTTAATTAACACTTTCAAATGCCTAGAAAGGTTCTAAAGTTATATTTAAAACAGTTAATGTGACTACAGTGGTTCAACCTTAATGTTATGAAGCGACGAGAATACATTTTGTGCGCCAAAAAAACAAATAACTACTTTATTGCCAATTTCTAGTAATGGGCAATTTCAAAATACTGCTTCATGAAGCTTTGAAGCTTTACGGATCTTTTGTTTCGATTCAGTGTTTCGGAGCGCGTATCAAACATCCAAAGTCACATGAACCATTGAAATTTCAAAACACTTATGATGTAACGAAGCCTTGTTTACTGAAATCACGTGACTTTGGCACTCCGAACCACTGATTCAAAACAAAAGATTCGTAAAGCTTCATGAAGCAGTGTTTTGAAATCACCCATCATTGCTGAATAAAGTCTTACCATAAATTGACTTTAACCACAACTGCCAGGTTTTTTTTTTTTTACCATAAATTTAACAGAATTTTTTTTTTTACAGTGTAGCCTAAAAAAAAAAAAAAAAAAGAAAACAGACCAGGGTTGTTATAGTAAACTAAAACTAAAACCATAAAAAAAATCTTTGCCAGTTAAACTAAAATAAATTTTAACTGAAATAAAATAAAATATAAACAATTAAAAGTAGTAGCTGTTTAACATTTAGTTTAACTTGATGTACCAAAATAAACTAAAAGTTAAATAAAAATTAATAAAGACTATATAGACGTGAAAAGCGAATAAAATGTCTAAAATTGAAATGAAAACTGTTAATGTTAATGAAAATGATAATAAAGTGATGACTAAACCAGACCAGCCTACCCAGACTGGAGACCAACTAACTACTTAAGAATGGTTAAAGCTGTTCTTTTAGCAGGATCTTTAATAGCAACTCACATGCTGATTTTTTTCATTACTAAAACTTAAATATAAATATTAACAAATTGACATGTAACCTTCAAGTGTTTCAATTAAGTAAACATTGCTTTATCTTTAATTACTTAAGTAATTATTCCAGTGAACAGTCAGCCAGTAAAGAAGAACAAAGAAATCAAGTACGAGGAGCAAGTTGTTTTCTCTTTGTCTTATCAATATTACTTTATGATTAATATTAACAGCATAAGAGTCAGCAACAGGTTACATCATTGGTCTACATTATTGAATAGACATTACAAAATGTGCAAAAAATTGTTTTATTCCCATATCATTGATCTTGCTATACTGATTTTCAATTGCAAATGGAACATGCTCTAGGCAGGAATCAAACCGGCACCTTCCATATGAGCATCACAGATCAGCCACTAGAAAACAGCTCAAACATAAAACAAGATTTCTTTCTAAATAACGATAGTCAGTGTGTGTAAAATGAACACTTCATATTTCTATAAATCTAATTTTCAATTCATTCCATAAATATTAATGAGCCTGCAAAAAAAACAACAGTGTTTCTTTGATTATTTAATGAATAAACACAATGTGTTCTTTCCTTCACTAATTAAGCTAAAATTACAGTGCATTTAAACAGCCTCACGAGTCACGAATGAATTGTTAATTAAACTCATCTTCAAAGACTATCTCATCAAGATCCTCTTGCGCTGAATTAAATGTACGTAATTGGCCTGATCCGCTGTAAAATTCATCAGCAATAAAAAACAACTTAAAAAGCTATTATTAAAATTATATGTTTGATGCAAAGATATATATAGAGAAAGAGAGAGGGAGAGAAATATGCATGCATGCATAGATTACTACATAGAGAGATGTAGTAGGTGTGTAGTGTTACTGTAGTAACAGTCCTATAAATAATAATCAGTTGTAGGAGTATGACTATTGCATATACTTGAATGATCCCTCAAATTAGTGTGCTGATATTACTTGTGATTTTTGCTTGTTGGATGAAAAAACGTGGGGGAAAAAAAAAGAATATCAGATTCACAAACACCCAGACACCCTAGCAACCTCATAGTAACACCTAGGAAACCACCAATAACACAACGCTTTAAATAAATTTACATAATACTTTTTTTTTTACAAAAAAGTCACAATTGTGTGAAATAAAAGTTACAATTATAAAGATACAAGATATATGAGATATAAAGATTTTAAGATATGAAGGCAAAATTACCTTTTTATTTATCTACTTTTATACTCTGAGGTGGAAACAGCCTTCACTACCTAATATATATATTTTTTTAAAAGTAGGGAATTATTAAATGTTTTTTTTTTTTTTTACTTTGAAGAACATGAATAACTAAATAAGCCAAAAGAATACTGCATCTTACAATGCAAAGCACTGAAATATATCCAATTCCAGCCAGAATAAACAAGAAACAATTTTCTTGACTGTATTAGATTTAATGCTAAACGTATTAGAAGTAGTGTTTTTTACTCTTTTAAGAAAATTTAAAATATATAATTTCCTTCAAAATATATATAAAAAAAGATATTTAATTTTTTTAATATTTATTTCTGAAAAGATAACTAGATTCCACCCACTGAACTGACAAAAATGCAGCCTTGTTCATCTGATGACAATGTATTTTTTCTATTTTATTGTTTCATACCTCATACAAATATAGAAGGTAGTACACAGTGCAGTATGCAGTGAACTAGTATTCCAAACACAACCACTCACTCACAGGTTCCAGGGCATAAAGGTTAAAGGTCAGCAGAAGCCAGTTCACACTCAATCACACACAAAAAAAACCTGCAAAGTCACAAAACAGATTCTGAAGCAGTAAGTCATAACAGAGACAAAGCCGTTCCACCCGTTGTGTCTCACGGCAGCCATCTCTGTTGAGGTGGAAAGCCACACATGACAGCTTCCCACTCCATCACCACACTAATTGGCAGATGTACTTCACAGCTGTGTGCCTCTCAGGTCAGCAACAGTCCGGCCCGCGTCAGTCTGCCGTTTCTCGGCCCGCTGCGTTTTAGTTCTACACATTTTCCTCTAGATTCAGTGGCGGCGGGGGCTTTGCTGTTCCGCAGCACTGTCGTTCGCACTCAAATGGACACAAAATCCAATTTCACCCACAGGGCCATCGAAGCGTCCAGGCTTGAGATGGAAAGAGTGCCTTTATGTGTGCTGGAACGATTAAAGCCACATTAGACGATGAACCCAGAAAGGAAAATCCTGTCATTTATTTACTCGCACTCATGTTGTTCCAAACCAGTATGTTGTTATCTTACTTTCTGTAGAACACAAAATGAGAAACTTTGAAGAATCTTTGCAGTTTAGAGTGACGGGAATCTCAAAATACAAAAATGTACCATAAAACCACCATGACTCATATCCCAAGTCATCTATAGCTCTGTATTAAGAACAGAACCCAATTTAAGTGGTTATTCACAGATAATCTTCCCCTTAAATCGTATACTCCAACCTCAAACTACATATGTAGTCCATGTATGTACAGTAAATTTTAAATTTAACAAAAATATAAACATAACTTAACATAAAAATACTGGATCTAAAGATCAACAAAAACAAGATGCAAATGGATGAAAAATTATGTGAATAAAATGTACAAAATGCACATAAAATCACCTTCTCTATCAGACATGGGTATCTGCTGCCAAACATGATGTTTGTTAGAGCAAAATCGTTTATTACATTTATTAAAAGAGCCACAATGGTTCCCCTTACATTTCCATTTAGTACCAATTTGCACCAATTCGTTTGCAAACTGGTTTTAATATATTCCATTTTTTACAGACATTAAATACGCAATATGAATTACATTTTACAATTATGCATTTGGTATACTCTTATCAAAAGCAACTTGCATTGCATTCAATGTATACGTCTTTTCAGTTCATGCATTCCCCAGGAATCGAACCCATGACCTTTGCATTATTATGCTCTATTGTTTGGATGGAAACATGGAAATGTAGTGTGTTGTTTATGCCATTAAAGATACAGCAGCAAAACATCCTCAAGTGCGCAGAAAGGGTGGGAAATGACAATGAATAACCCAATTATGTTTTTAAAGTTGTCAAAAGTACTGAAATTTTAAAAATGTGACACTTTCATAAACATTCATAAACACCTCTGATTGGTCATTGTGTCGACGCGTTCATTGGATATGTCTGTGATTGGCTTCAATGATCAACGCTTCAAAAACACTGTATATAGTCATCAATGATGCTCTTCACCAAGCGCTTACATAGATAAACACGGGAGTGTTTGAACCTCCCGTGCGTTGATCATTGTGGCCAATCACAGATGAGCGCGTGAACACAATGGCCAATCAGAGGTGTTTCCAAATCCACTCAACAGTGCTCAAAGCGTGACATTTTTAAAATTTCAGTACCGATTGGTACCGAAGTTGGTATTTGACTACTCTAAGCTGCTTTTCCACCATCGGGCCAAACCGTTCTCATTGTTTAACCGTTCCATTCTGTGCCCAGCTGGTACAGATATGGTTTCATTCTCCACTGTGGGGTTGATAACGGAGCTATTTGGAATGTAAAAATGCAACAATCATTGTCTTGGTAAGGCAAAAGTTTACAGATGATACAAGATGTAAACAGCGACCGCATATGGAGGATGATCAGATATTTATTTTATTAACTCACGTTAACTTCGCTCAAATAACTCACTTGGCCAACTACAGAGAAACTTGTAGCCAGGCAACAGACAAGTGACCAGTCCTGAGTGGCGACATCACTACACATATTCCACGCATTCTATCTAGAATTCCAGGCCAAGAACGGTTTGTAATCATGCTGTGCCGAACCAATAAGCTCAAGTGGAACAAGTACCCATTTTAAGAACCAATGGTGGAAAATCATCTTAACATTATAACTAGACTGTGGATGTGTGGATCCAACACAACAGAATAGGGCAATGCTGCAACCCTTGGACTTTTGACTGTCAACCATCCAGAAACCTCCACCTCCACAGGGGCTCCTCTTGGCATATTAATTCATAAAAGTGTAATATAAACAGGTTTATATGAAGTTATGCCTCAGGATACTGTAAACTGGCGAGTTATAATGCTGGTTAATAGAATATGCTATTGGTAGACGCATGCATGTGGGTGTTTTTTTCATTTTTTCAGCAATAATGAGGGGAAGGGGAGAGTCTATAGCACGTCCGCAGAGATCTAATTACACTTCTGGCATGACTTCATGCAGTGTTATACCTGCCTCAGTCTGAGTAATCACATCGACGTATGGAAAGGAGACTAAAGATGGCTAGTCTGTGGAGGTTTCCCATCAAGTAGCACTGTTTCTCACACAAAGCATATATAGCGTAAGAGTCATAAAGACTACGATGAACTGTCTTGAAAAAAATGTGTAAATATTCTTATTTTGCTTTTCTCAGGAAAAAAGAGTGTAAATAATGAAGTAAATAAATATCCTTTAATAAGTGCTAGACGAGTAAATTTGGAATTCAAATAAACAAGAAATCTCTGTGTTCTGTGTCAGACAGTGCAGAAGATCCTCTCCATCCCCTCACATTATAGTCTTTTGGGTTCTACTGCTCATTAATACTTTACCTCTGGTTACAGGCGGGAGGATTTTAATGAGCGACGGAATAGAAGATGCATGTCAAATCAGTGAACTACACCCTTGTGATGAAGAACCTTCTCAAGCTAGTCTGAATTAGTATAATGAAGTGTCTGCTGGTGGCTGAACATCTCAATTTCAGATTAAATTACAGTTTGGATAATTTCCATCTGTAAAGACCTAAAACAGAAAGTATTATGCAATCTTGCAGTATGGAAATCTTTAGACTCAAAACTCCAATTAAGCAATGATTCTAATACACTGTACCGCTTAGAAACAATAACTAGATTTCCTGAAGAAAATGTCAGTGGCATTTGCCCATGCAATAGTATTCGCCATGACACTTTGAGATTGCTAAGGTATGAGTTGTTTTCACAGAGACTGATTAACTTAAATGAGGCAAAAAAAACAAACAAAAGAAAAACAACTTTATTTTCGGTTTCAGTTTCAGGCTAAATGAAAAATTAATTTCTGTGTTTTGGTAAAAAAAAATTAATTTCGGTGCATGACTGAAAGTTAGTGTTTTATTTGGTCATCTCAGTCATGGATGTCATGTAGTCTGGTAGGCCTCAACCCTTCAAACACCATTAAAAAACACAAGACAATTAGTCCTTACATGTGTGCAATTTGAGTCTTTTGTTTATATTGCATCATACAGTGCTTGTAATTTTACTCTTCATTAAATTATTTGTTTAATCCGCCAGTGATTTCTGAATGAAAGACTCCCAATTTGTTCCTTAGTCATCTAATAGACCTCATCAGTGTTGTGCTCCCGTTAACCAACACAGACAGCCACGACGGCAATATCTCGCCTCAAAAAATACCCATCAACGCTTTGGACCGCTGCGAGAGTCAGGATAGAAACCACCGCAATGCAGCCCGGAGAGAGAGAGAGAGAGAAAAGAAAGAGCAAAGAGAAGGGTGAATGGGAAAAAGAGGATTCAGCTTAAAGTTCCTCATGTGATATTACTGAAATTGCTATTGGGTTCAGCTTATTAGTCTGTCACTTTCAGTTTCTGTCTGACAGACCTTACTGGCTGCTCTCCACACACACTTCCCATCAGTCAGTGGGTGGCTTTAACACATCATTGTTATTACTTTTATCTGCACCGACACATCACACTCTTACACACTCACACAGCTCAGTGAGAGGCACTTCAGCAAGCCAATTTAGTGATTAATCCCAGCGTGACTAGTAAAAATATGAATTCTACTAGTAAAAACACTTTTAGCTTGTAAGAATAGATAGATCTGCAATTCAGTTTAACTGCAGTCCAGTCATAGCTATACTTTTATAAACTAGTAAGAAATGCAATTTCACACAACTCTAATGAAGGTAGGCCTTCATGACTAATAAAAAGTTAATTATGGATAATGTGGGCCTTGGATTTACTCCAGTCAAAATTGCATAGATATTTTCAATGTGAATTATTGCTAGTAAATTACAATTACAGATCTCTGAAACTGCACCTTTTCAGTCAAATCTGACTTATGAATAGGCTCTGGACATTAAAACAAATTGACTTGCAATCAGTGCTATTTTAGTGTCATTGAGATACTATTATAGTTTTTATTTTTATATTTTCTGTTTTCAGTTTAATTTTAGTTAAAGTTTTAGTAGTTTTGTTGTGCATGTCATTTTTATTAGTTTTTAGTTTTTTATTATCTCTATATAGTTTTTATTAATTTTAATTTCTGTTTTAGTTATTTTAGTACATCAAATTAAACTAAATGAAAATGAGAAATGTTGCCTTGGCAACTAACTAAAATAAAACTAATTTATATAAATAAGATTTTTTTTTATTTAAGTTAATATTTTTTATTTCAAGCAATAAAACATTTTTTTTAATGGTTTTAGCTATAGTTAATTCAAAGCAAAATGCTGTATTAAATTGCAAGCAGGGTCAATATATAATTTAATACAGCATTTTGCTTTGAATTATGGATTACATGGACTAAGAGGTCTTGATGGTTTGTCTATCTTTTTTAACCTCTTCAGGGCTAGGATGTTTTCTACTGGCAGGTTGGGCCGGTGGTTCAAATGTTTACTTGCCCTGCCAAAATTTTCACTGGCCCCCCCACCACAAAAAAGTAATAAATAAATTGGGGTTGATTCAATGTAAATAAGTTACTTTGTGTAAAATAAATGTCAAAGTGATGCATCTGCAGAAAGTAGAGGCTCTAAGCTTCCAAACGGTACCATATATAGGGTTAGCGGTCCACCCTGGACCTTTAAAAACATTGATGTCTTATGTATTTTTGGACCCGGTAATGGGACCGCAGAGTTTAAGCTCTGTGCAGGTCCTAAATGAAAAAGAAATTAAACACTCTATATGAGGACCTGCCTAAATGCTTAAATACCAATTGCACAATTGATGTGGTGTGAAAGCAATCCATCTTCATTCACGGAAGTGAACCACTATGAATGACGTTTGCATGATTGCATCTTTATAGGATGAAATCCAATTAAGCCTTAGTTCTCTAATGTCTCTTGATCTCCTCACTGACTATGCTTCAGCTGAGGTGTAAGTGTGTGTGTTCTTTCTGTTTAGATGTGATGAAGTGTTGGATCATGATCCATGTAGTTGGTGACACTGTAATGGAAACAGTGAAATAAATCAATTTTTACAATGATGGATGTCTTAATGCAGCTCATCACCTGAGAAGCTCCTGTGAACTTCACACACACACACACACAATCCCAACAGTTTGTAAAATCCGTAAGGGCATTCATAGTCTATTGGCACATTCATTACTATGAATTAATTGAACTTCCATAGGAATTAATTGAAAACACTCTACGCCAAAAGACTATGAATGCCCTTACGGATTTTACTTTCGCTTTCAAATTAGCGCCAATTCGGGGGCAGTTGCTTGAATGGCGGGTTATTATTCTTAATGAAAAACACAACAACTAGAAAAACAGAACTAATCCTTTGCAGATTCCCTATTAGCACTGGGTTTAAATTCAAAATATTGCAAAAATCCAAAAATCTTCTCAGTCAGCTCCTCACTCTGATGATAAATGCAATCTGACTCCTGCTGCTGATCTGTGCTGCGACTCTCGTTTGGCTCAAGCTGCATTAAGCAGATGCGTTCAGTTTTTAATTGTAGTGTCTGTTTTCTAACTGAACTAAACGATTTTTATTAATATTAAAAACTCAAAATGACGGTGGGGGTGGTGCCACGTTGGGCAAGTGACGTAACCGGTGTTACGGCTGAACAATAAACACCGTCAACACAGACTATCATAGGAAGCCTAGTTGATATTTAAATCCAAAGAAAACACAAAGAAAAAGTTTGCTGACCTGAGGTTAGCTTAAAAATTCTTCTACTAATGTTTTTAAAATGATTGGCAATCGAAATTCAAAATTAAGCTATTTACTTGAAATTACTTTTTCAGACACAGCCAATAAAATACTAGCATGTATTTCTCATTTCTCAGCATGTAATCCTCATCGTTTTCACACATACATGCATGCTGCTGGATACTTTTAACTTAGAGATGTAGTATTTCTTACTGTTCTATAAATGGTTCACATAACTTAAAATTCCACCCACTCTTGTTACAAGAGTTACACTGCTGGTTGTTCATGACAGAAAAAAAAAAAATCTTGATTTTAGTGGAACATCTGGTCACCCTAGAAGGCACACTCCTATACTATGTGCAAATAAAGTGCAAAAGACAAAAACAAAACAAATATTTAAATAAACATAATAGCATTTTAATTGTATATCCCTGAAATACACTTCAAGTTTCTTGAAAAAAAAAAGTTGAATGAAAATAAATGTTCTTTCCCTTAAATACACTTCAATGTTTCTTGCACTAAAACTTATATTTTGTATTAAATATTTATGTACACTTGACTGACCCAATATCATATCCCTGAGAAAAAAGGTGCAAGGATGAAATGACTAAATATTTAAATAAAATACTGCAGCATTTATTTTTTCTGCACTAAAGTTTATATTTAATTTTTAATAAATCTTTCTATTATTATAATAATTTATTTTTAAGCCTTCATATTAAAAATGTATATTTATCTTTGAAATTATAATTTAAAAAAAATTGAGATTTTGGACTTTGGAATCTTTGGACAACACTTTGGAGAATCTCTGAGAATAAGCTGACAGTGAGAAAAAGTGACACGAAAGTAAAATTAAAATCATTGTTACTTTCTATAAAAAGTATCAATGCAATTAGTTGCTTTTTAATGTGTAGCACAATATTGTAATATGTAACTATATAATGTTCCCCAACACCGATCCTAACTCTACAGTACATTACAGACTGAACTGAAGCGCAATTATGCTCCTACACTGAAACCATGAACTATGAATCAATAGGAAAGCAGTGCAGACCGACGGAAACTATCTGAAAAGGGCAAGTTCCGTCTTTCCGCTGCACAGTTGGGCCACAAATCTGGCAACAGAACAGCCACAGTCTGTAATGAAATTCAAACATGCCTGCAGGTCTTCTGAGCAGCTGACACACAATCACATTCGACAGAACTGATTGATCATTCATTTACATTCTCTGCCACCAGTCAAAAGATGTTACGTGTGAGCAGTCTTTGATTTATTTCTCCTACACTTCAACACAAGATATTCCAGTAGTTTCTGCCAAGAATAAAGGCAGGAACAAGCGAACAAAACTTTTCTTGAATCTTTCATACAGGTTAATCTGTTCCTCCATTAGATCTGACCGGATCAGTGCTTTGATATGCAGGTTGGCGTGAGGAAATGGGAAAACAGTAGTTGGGAGAACCACTTGGGAACGATAACGGACAATGAGAGAACTGATGTTGTTCTCATGTTTACGATTCCCCTCAAACCATCATTAAATGAAATGGGATGGGATGTTTTCTCTGAGGGCAGACTATCAACGCTCCTTAAAATCCCAGCATGACTCACAATGGCCGTGTTGACTGCACCAGCTAACTTCAAACCGCAGATGATCCGTCACAGTGCCACAATTCTGCAACGCTGGAAAAGTTTCAAGTTCAACAGCAACATGAGCCAAGTTCCCATTACACACTCTTGCCTGACTGGGAGGTGCGAGTCTTTTAAGAGCTGGTTTTAATGAACTGCATTGTGGTTCTTACACACATCATAAACTACATGGCAAACAAGAGAAGCTCTCCTTGCCCTGAACACCTTGGGCCAGATTCACTAAACATTCTTAAAGGGATAGTTGACAAAACTCTGTCATGATTTACTTTTACCCTCATGTCATTCCAAACTTGTATGACTTTCTTCTGTGAAAACAAGTCAATGGTAAACAAAACTGGTTACCAACATTGTTCAGAAAATATCTTCATGTTTAGATTGGCAATGACATGAGGGTGAGTAAATTATGATTTTCACTGAACTATCTCAAGTGAACTATCTCTTTAAGTATAAACACTTTTAACTGCTATTTTCTTCTTAAGTTCTAACTCAAGGAAACAGTTAGAATATTTAAAATCCCCCAAAACACTTACTTAACACGTACTTAAGAATAATCTCATCTTTTTGTCTTAAGATTGTTCAGACAAAAAAAAATTTAAAGAATTAAAATTCTTGAATAGAATCTTCATAAAATCATAACTTTTTTTCAAGAAACAATCTAGTGTGTCTTAAAGGTAAGATGTTTAATAAATTGTTAGGATTGCTTCAAATATTAAGCATTACAACATGACACCAGCTAAATATAATACATAATACTACTACAAAATTTTACTGTACTTTTATTATCTAGTATGTAAATTCTCTTATGACATTTAATGTCATTAAACATTTACACTTCATGTACTTCACATTAAAAAATGACTGTCAGGTGTTAATAGATAGCAGCGTAACGTTCCCCACAGCTTCTCCAGACCCCTTCACGTCTGTCACATGCTCAGGGTGAACCTGCTCTCCTCTGTGAAAAGCACAGGGTGCCAGTAGTGGACCTGCCAATTCTGGTGTTCAATGGCAAATGCCAATCGAGCTCCACGGTGTCAGGCAGTGAGCACAGGGCCCACTAGAGGACCTCAGGCCACCCTCATGAAGTCTGTCTCTGATTGTTTGGTCAGAGACAATCACACCAGTGGCCTGCTGGAGGTCATTTTGTAGGGCTTTGGCAGTGCTCATCCTGTTCCTCCTTGCACAAAGGAGCAGATACCAGTCCTGCTGATGGGTTAAGGTCCTTCTACAGCCCTGCCCAGCTCTCCTAGAGTAACTGCCTGTCTCCTGGAATCTCCTCCATGCTCTTGAGACTGTGCTGGAAGACACAGCAAACCTTCTAGCAATGGCACGTATTGATGTGCCATCCTGGAGGAGTTGGACTGCCTGTGCAACCTCTGTAGGGTCCAGGTATCGCCTCATGCCAGTAGTGACACTGACCCTAGCCAAATGCAGAACTAGTGAAAAACAGTCAGAAAAAATGAGTAGGGAAAAAAAATGTCAGTGGCCTCCACCTGTAAAACCATTTCTGTTTTGGGGGTCGTCTCATTGTTGCCCATCTAGTGCACCTGTTGTTAATTTCATTATCACCAAAGCAGCTGAAACTGATTAACAACCCTCTCTGCTACTTAACTGACCAGATCAATATCCCAGGAGTTTAACTGACTTGATGCCATTCTCTGATTAAAAAGTGTTCCTTTATTTTCCTTTTTTTTTTTTTTTTGAGCAGTGTATATGAGTACTTAAGGAATTGCACTTAGGAATTTTCTTACAAACTTCTTACAATTTTTCTTCACTTTTTTCTTAAGAAAATTAAGAAAATGAAATTTTGCCAAGCAGCACATGTTCCTGCCAATCAAACAGAGTCCTAAGGTCAATTATACCTGGAGGAAGCCATCCATTAGCATTCACATTTATCTTAATGGGAGCATGCCTATGTTGCTTAAAGGGATGGTTCACCCAAAAATGACAATTTGATGTTTATCTGCTTACCCCCAGGGCATCCAAGATGTAGGTGACTTTGTTTCTTCAGTAGAACACAAATGATTATTTTTAACTCCAACCGTTGCTGTCTGTCAGTCGTATAATGCATTGCAATGGTAACAATTAAGGCAGCATAATTGTGCCGCCTACTCTTTGTGTTGGAAGCATAACTAAAAGTGGGTTCACACTGCCCCAATAAATACTTCTGACAACTTCTGAATGTATAATGTTGGGAAACACAACAGTCATGTTCACACTGCCTCAAACATCTTTGTATGTGTCATTATTAAGCTTAAAGACCCAATGAAGTGCCTTGAAACATGCAGTATTATTCAACGTGTTGACATAATTTCCACTGAAACAGGAAGACAAGGGCGGGACATATCAAACAGCTCCTCCCCTTTTTTTAAATAGCCAATAGCGTTTAGTTTATCACTTTATCAGCTTGGTAAAACTGCAGTTTCCGCCTAATCTCTAACTGTTTCTCCTCCTAATTTCCTCCATATCGCTTTAAAATATAGCATTCTGTGCAGAATTCAAATGGGTCCGATATGTTCTGTGGTCTGCGCCAACTCGTGCATATGATATGCTCTCGTGTCTGGACCGGAGCAGACTGTGTGAGTGCTGTGTGCGGTTTGCATGACACTAACATGAAACCAGACTTCATTCACCCCAACGGAAAGTATATTTACACTGTCTGAATCATTCCCTATTCCCTATATAGTGCAATACGTGCCATTCACCATGTAGAAAATAGTAACTGTGTGAACAAGTGACCGATTTCAGCCGTAGCTTCAGCGTCTATTTATAAGTGTAGAGGGTGGGATGCTTCAGATTTAAGAGAGCACCTGATTGGACAGAAAATCTGATGAGAAGCTGAAGTGCAAATCAAATCATTGATCCATATTGGTGGAAGTGAGAGACTGTAGGCTATATTTTAAATGCTTATATCTTCTAAATGCGAATTATTTGATTGTTTTGAGGCACACTAGCTTATAAGAAACAGTAAGGCTAAAAGCCAAAAAACTTCAATTATGATTTCAGGGGGACTTTAACACTGTTATTTTCAAAACCATTAAATATCTCAATCTGCAAAGGGGTAATTAAATGTAAAAAATGATGTAAAACTTTTATTGGAAAATTAAACACTTTATAAACATACTCTTATAAACAATATTCAAACTACATTTTACTATTATTATAATATTCAAACTAAATTATCAGTTGAAGTACAGCAGCAGAAATAGATTTGCATTGAGTGTTAATTCATGCAATCTGAAAATCATCCACATCCACACAAATTGCTTAAGCCAACACATTTTATTTCTGAACTAAGGACCTGAATACATTAACATGGTCACTATAAAAAACAACATGATTAACTTTGATTGACAGCCATATTTCTCTGCTCCACATCCATTTCTATGCAGTTGGCAGGGACGCATACCTCATCGTCATGGCAACGGTTTGCAATGATGTCAGAATATGTCAGGGCTTGTATAAAATCATATCACATTTCTTAAACATTCTAAGAACGGTAAACAGAAACTAACAGGGTTAATGCGCTGATCTGTTGGATGTTGACAGTGTGAATTAGGCTTAAAATACTGGCTTGGGAGATTGGAAACAGAGCCATTTAAGATGGCTGTGCTCTCCATTATAAATGATATGATCCAGGTTGCTGTCATTCGTCACAGATCAAGACAGAGGTTTGCCTTTCAGATTCCAATAAGTTTTTACTCAAAGTTTTGAACGTTTCTGTCAGCTTGAGTCCTCAGAATCTGTGACAGTAAGCTCTTTTTCTTCCATTCAAACACATCACCAATAAATGTCACATTCTTCTCTTTTCCCCTGAATTATGCAGTTCCAGCGGCAGTCCTGATAAAAGAAAAAAAAAATGAGTGTGAAGCTAATCGCAGAGCTAACTGAAAGAAGCCTTTGAAAGCATGAAGAAAAGGAAATCTCTCTGAATGCATGGCTCTTTCGTCCTTCTTCAAGATGGAGTCCTAAATAAATCCTTCTTTTTTGCCTAATAGGGCCATCTGCTGTGATCGGGACCCTCCGCTAGGACACACACTCCCAGAAGGGAAGGAAATTCTCTTCATTTCTGCTTCCTTCAGCGATGATAAAGATATATTGCTGGTCACTCACTCTAAATCAGTGTATGAGTGACTGATATAAGAACCTTTCATGCTCAAACAGTGATTGTGCTTTTAAGCATTCCATTTACTGCATAAGGTCATCTGTCTTAAATTATGCTGAACAACTTATGCTGGGAAGTCTGGTAGGAGATTTAACTTTGTTTACTTTGATGTTTTGTTTACTCAACATGCATCCACAATTGACTGTGCAAATGTGAAAAATAACACATCATCAAAATCAAGACAATGAGTTGCCCGAACAACTAGTTGACTAAAAAACATTAACGTAAAACTTATATAACTGCGTTCACGTGACCCCAATTGTAAGCACTTTTGCAATGCAATGTGAAGCTTGATGCATCTCGAATAAAATAAAAATAAGCATTCCACTCAAAACACATTATTAAATTCAAATTTAAGTATACATGGGTGTAAAACTGTGCAGAAACATGCAATGAAACACTGGCATTAGCAGTGACGCATGGACTCCCGAAATCAGAGATAGTCTCCAGTACAATCCTATCAGAAGCATGTTATTCCATGTGTAAACAGAGCCTCAACAATAATACAGCATTAGTATTATAGTACATTATGACCTGGAAGAGCAATGCCTGAAGTCACTTTTACATAGTGTTAACAGGATATTTAAAACTGCGTTTTTCATACCACAAATGTCGAAACAATTGAACTTCTGCATATGAGGGTGTGCATTTATTGACTGCTTTATTTATTGCCTGTGTTTTTTTATTCACGAGTAGCGTGATATTTATGCAAATCATGTGTGCAGAGTGCATGCACTGTTGGAGCCTCATGAAGTGTTTTTAATTAGATCCTTAAAAGGAAAATAGCTGAGACTTAAATATTCAATTACAGCGCTTATTTTAAACACGCACCACTCTATCTCTCTCTCTCGCTCTCATACTAGCTTGAAGCTTTTGGAAGTTTCCATAGACTGTACCATAGACAGTCGAAATATAAAAGCTACCATAGTTTCCGCATCTGTCAGTCTCCAAAAATGACCACCATGACCTGTGCAATATATTTCAAATCTTCTGAAGTCTTTCACAGCTTTGTGTGAGGAACATGTCAATCATTATTTGCTTTTAATATTGCCCTCAAGGGGGCTTTTAACTTGACTCCGAGTCAGTGAGTAAGAATTCATGAACTGATCAGTCTGATTTTTTAAGCAAATCAACTGGATCAGAACGATTCAGTTCTCAAGTTCAACTCAATAATCTAGTTCTCAATTAGCAGCTCACTGGAGGGGAAGTTTATGAGGTGGTAATGATTTGAAGGGATAGTTCACCTAAAAAAATTTTTTTAATGAAAATTCTGTCAATATTTACTCGCCCTCAAGTTGCTTCAAACCTGTATACATTTCTTTGCTCTGCTGTACACAAAGCAAGATAATTATTTATAAATAAATGGGATATTTGGATGTTAACGATTAATCAATGATCGATTGATTGACGATAATACATTTAATCAATAAAACTTATCGATTGTCGATGGTCAACTGCGAAACATAACGCAGACATCAGGAAAAGTGAAGCGAGCGCACAGGAGTTATGTTTGAGACCATTTTACAGCTAGTTCCACCTTCATGAGTATAAGTTTGCATGTGCATTCGCAGCCTTTTGTTTTGTGCAAATGTAAGTTGTAATATTGTGTTTATTTTGTGTAGGCCTATCCACCTTATTCCTACGCCCCATGACACTTTGCGCGAATTATGGGTGTAACTGCCGTTAAGCTGTAAACAGTCAGTGAAAGGCTCGCTCTATGAATGCAATAATACGTTTTTTTTTTTTAAAAACTGGGTACAATGATTATTCTACTCACCCTTCAACCAGATATATATCACTACCAACTGTAGTGATATATATCTGTATTATGTAATATACGTTGCCTTAATAAAAAATGCTCATGAACTTCAGCATGATACTATTTCAAAGTGATTTCCATCCTTTTTACAGATAATAAATTGTATTTTCCTGTGAAAACAAACCTGGAAAGAGACGTGAGGCTTTGAGGAGAAAAACGAGAGATTCTTCGTGCATTCCAGTGAATTATTAATGGGATATATCGTAAATTATATCGGGAGAACAGACCAAAAATGTGCAGTATATGTTGTCCTTTTTCATACTATTACAGCAGAATGCAAAGGGACAAAAGAAAATAATCATGAGGATAGAAAGCAGCGACTGAAAAGAGCTCTTGCCATAGATATTTTTGTTATAATATGTCACGTTAAAATACCAAGCGTTACGTTATTCTTATGATGTCTGAAAATAAAACATGAAAGAAAAATTGACAGCTCATTCAGTCAAACTGACGGATAAGCTTTATTTGTAGGGCAACCTTATGATTTAAAACGATTAGTTTCAGTCTTTTTAAGTGGAAGTTCCCCAAACCGGAAGTGCAACCCATAATTTGAAACGCAGTAGGCTCGTCAGGAATAAGATGGATATATATATTGATTTGTATCATATAGGATGCATTTGGTTAAGAATTAACGCTGTAAAGCATGCCGGTGCTAGCGCATGCAGCTCAAACAGCAATGCACAACTAATAGTGACTATGATTGGGACTGTCATATTACATAACATTATAAAGAGGACAATATTGTAATAAAAAAAAAATTGTGAATTATTTGGGTTTAGATGTCATTTAGTTGTTTAATCGCGTTGCTCCAGGAAGAGTGCGTCCACAACATGACTCACACATTCTGAATAGCACATAACTTAGTTGAAGTAGAATTTGCATTATTTTGTGCAGATATAATTTGCAATATTATGTATATATATTTTGTATATATATCATATAGGATGCATTTCTTTGAGTTAAATAACATGCTAGCAAAGTGCTCCAGTTTACCGGTGTTCATTCAGTGCTTCAGCACGCGCAGCAAAATCAGCAATTAACAACTAGTAATAACTATGATTGGGACTGTCATATTACATAACATTAATGAGAACACTATTTTAATAAATCGGTGTCAATTCATTGGGTTTAGTTGCCGTTTTCAGCGCGTTGTTCCAGGAAAAGCGCGTCCACTGAGGCGGTGTTGGTGACACGTTGTATTAGTCGTTATTTGATTATTAAATAAGTAATTTAATAAATGATCAATCACACCAACTCATTTTACAATAGCCCTTTATTAATTTTAGACTATAAACCTTCTCATTCATTTGGTGAGGAACATGGTGTTTTGAGCAGCATTTGCACATCCTGTCATGCTGTTGTCTATATGCCACTGCAGTAGACGCATATTGTAGTATTAAGGCTAACGATAAATCGATTAATTGATCGTCAATTTAACCCTTTGAGCGGTACGGTCCCACATATGGGATTTTTATTTCTGTGCCCCTGGGCGTACGGTCCCACATATGGGATTTCGAACGTTCAGCGACGTCACATAACTGCCAGATTCAAACTGTGCTTTCGCGCTTTGGCTGTGAGACGGACGCGCGCAGCTCTTGTCATATACCAAAGCTATGCAGTGTTTTCAGCCACATAATGCTTCTTTTAAGGTTTCAGACATTTAAATACACATAAGCACCATTAAAACAATACATTTAGAGTTTATAAAATACACACTGATGTCAGACATCAGTGGAAGCAGCAATAACAATCCATTCAAATATAATTTGCCGACATTTATTCATATCAGACACACATAATGGGCCTAAGTAACTATAAAGTTTACTCTATTATTCTTCCAGTTCACCAGCCACTTACTTGCATATATTTCGGGAGAAACTGATGAATTCACATGCTGTAAATCCGACTGACAGGACTCTGTGAACTGCAGCGCAAACTAAGATGGCGGCGCCCATCTCGCATTATAGATCAAGATAAAGATCGTTTATAAAGGTTTTTAAACGACAGAACACACTCACTTACACATATTTGAGAATCGGAATATCATATGGTTGATGACATGGTAAGCAAGTTTGCGAATATTTTAAATAAAAAAGGAAAAACAAAATAATAGCGATCCATCTGTCATACAGTGTTATTGTGGCTGCGTTCAGCGCTCGTGACACGCAAGACGCGTCGCCATGGAAACAATAAGGGCAAACTTTCTAAAATAACGGTCGCCTTTAAAAAACTCACTCTGGGGGGTAAGTTAGAATATTTTAAACTCACGCTTGAAAGGGTTAAACGACGACTGATCATTGGAATTTGTGTAAATTGACAACCAAGCAGATCTCGCCCCCCATTGACTATTATAGTATTATTTTTTCCTACTATCGTAGTTAATGGGGGGCGAGATCTGCTTGGTTACAAACATTCTTCCAAATATCTTCCTTTGTGTACAGCAGAACAAAGAAATTTATAAAGGTTTGGAACAACTTGAGGGTGAGTAAATAATGACAGATTTTTCATTTTTGGGTGAACTATCCCTTTAATTTTCAATAATTAAAAATCTGTTCTTCACAAAATTCTATATTTTATAGAAAATATTTTGCAACAGATGAAAACTACACTGCTGACAGAAAAAAAAAACTTTTTTTTATTTTATGAGAAGGTGAAGCAAAGTATGATAATGAGAATGTAAATTTCTATGGACTATAAGACACAGGATCTTCTGAAGGATAAATACAGCGTCTTATATTCCAGAAAATACTATACTTTTATGGTGCTTTTGTTTCCTTTTTGAAGCATAAGAGATGTAGTTACTATGAACCAGAAAATATCTATGTGAAATTCCTCCTTTTGTTTGGAGTGACATGAGCGTGAGTAAATAATGACAGAGTTTTAGGTCTATTCCTCTACTCCCAAAGCCATTACACACAACAGATAGTACGTAAAAGATTTGATCGCAAGTTCAAGGGTTGTGCTCAAACCTTTGGCTGTGATCAGCCCTTGAACCTCTGCTCTAATCATTCGGCATTCTCTCTCCTCCGTAGCACGAGGAGATGGAAGAGGAAAGCAATTACCAGGCCTCACTGAAACTCCCTCACAACTGATCACAGCAGAAATGAATCAGACTCTACTGCAAGAAAGGCTTCAAAAACGATTACGGCCGTGCTCTTGATGTAGGGTGTGGTATTCTGCTTGTAGTGGAGGCGTGTGAACCTCTCACCCTTAATCTACCGCTGGACCACAAAACAGGCCGGTGATGGATGGGTCGGGCACCTAGAGATGCTTTCTGTGGAGAACAACCTCACTGGGGAACCCAAACTCAAATCATCCAGGATGAGATAAAGCCAAAAACATACATTAAAAGGCCACTGCTCTGAGCAAAGGGTGGTCTGGCTAGTTAGCTTCAGCAGGCTTGTAGATGTCATAACTAAACATTATGAAAGACAAAAACATCTATAGAACTTGTTTGTAGAGCTCATAAGCATGAAACTACATATTTTTCTTGTCTGTTGCTTTTGAAGTCACCTAATGGTAGAGTAGTTTGCTTCAGAAATGTATGTTTCTTGTAAACCGCATATTATTGCAAAAGATTCTGTTGATAAATGTGTATTTAGACATAAGTTTCACGGGCAACAAAAATAGGCTCATGAACATGCTTACATATGCAGTGTGAATTTTTTTTTATTTTCATGACAATTAAGCACAATTACCCCCAAATTCTCATTACTGTAATGCAAATATATATATATATATATATATATACACACACACACACACTCTGTGCATTTAATTTATAATGACTTAATTTAACAATCACTGCATTACCATAATGAGAATCAATGAGAATAAAAACAGGGGAAAAAAAGCTTTACATTTCTGTAGGGTTTCCCCAAACATGGGTTCACAAATAGATAGTTACATAAATACATAATTATTTTAATAAATATAAAATATTAAGTGATCATTAACAGACATCAGAGAATTGTGAACATGCACGTATTGTTAAATTATTGAAATATGCAATATTGAAAAACCTGAAGAATGAAAAACTTAATCTCAGGGAGTACTTCAAGAAAAAATATTTCAGGTAAAAGGGAATCGGCAGACCAAAAAAAGTTTGTGAATCCCTGCATTAATGTGAAATAAAGGGTATTAATCTCACATAGTCAGACCTTTGACTAAACGGCATAAAGTATAGTCTTTATAGCAGCTTATTCTGGCCAATAACTGCCCACTTAGACAGGAAGAGATTGTTTGACTGACATTTAAAATGGCAAACGTCTGTGGGCAAGTCTCAGACTATTGTTAAATGTGCTTAATTGTCATGTAAACAGTCCTTATATACCCTTCCTCTGTCATTAATGTCTGTGTTGGTTTGGTGGCCTGCTGTCCTCGGTTTAATCTCTCTGTGTCTTGGGTCAAAGCTCAGATTAAAAGTTTTGCTCTAATGGGTTTGTGACTGTATCCCCTGAGCTAGACTTTACACCTTAAATGAGAACTAATTAGATCTAGAACACACACACACACACACACGATTCACAACATGTTCCTTCCCTGCCTCCTACTGTTGGAGCACTGTACATTCAAAAATGCAGGAAAAAAACAAACTTTTTATAAAAATTGTTTGCATATTTATAATTAGAGCCGGAAGGAATTTAATTACACAACAATAGAAGTCAAATGTGTCTGTGTAACTTAATCAGCATTCAACATGTCAAGGAGTTTTCTTTCATGAAAGAATTATATTCAGAGTCACTACCATCTCTCCCTCACACACACTCGTCTGCATGCTCATACATATGTAAAGTTAGAGTTTATGCGTGTTATGCTTACTCCAAGCACACACAGGGTCAAAGGTCAGGGTCAAGAGTTTTATCAGTTTCACAAAGGGGAGAAGTTAGTCATGTTACCATGCCTCTGAAGCAAGAACTGAACAGGTCAATAATATTAGGTTATAGTTCACAAATGTCCATGTGGTAGTGCTGCCTGATGTGTAAGAAGATGGCCTCTACAGACCTCATGAAAACAAAAACAGAATTTTGCCGCATTTAGCCCATAAAAATGTAAGTAATTTTAACATAAAAAGAATTAAAAAATATGCATGTATCATGTACATTTTAAGTTATCATGTGGTCTTCTATTTTACTGCCTGTAATGGTATAATTGATATTATCAGTATTTTGTAGTATGACAAGAAGCTAGTGTTGTCAAAAGTACCGATACCTAGTCGGTACTGAAATTTTAAAAATGTGACACTTTGAGAGCTGTTGAGTGGATTCATAAATACCTCTGATTGGCCATTGTGTTCACGCACTCAACGTTTATGTCTGTGATTGGCTACAATGATCAACGCACGAGAGCATTTGAAAAAGCACATAGAAGTGTTTGACTTTGAAAACGTTTTCAAAGCTGTATCTGTGTAAGAGCTCGGTGAAGTGCGTCATTGATGTCTATTTACAACATGTTTTTGAAGCACTGATCATTGTAGCCAATCACAGACATATCTGATGAGTTCGTGAACACAATGGCCAATCAGAGGTATTTACGAATCCGCTCAATAGCGCCCAAAGCGTCACATTTTTAAAATTTCAGTACCGACTTGGTACAGAAGTCAGTACTTTTGACAACATAACAAGAAACATTTAAGTAGTTCAGTTAATGATAAACTATCAATATTTGTAAATTAAAAGTACACTATGTAACTTTTGGCCCTCTAGTAGTTAAAAAAAAACTGCATGCATTTTGCAGAAGAACATTGTTTTGGCTGTGCTTCAGCTCTGCGCGACTGTGTGGATGAATATATGGTTCTTTCTCATAACTAAATAGAGCAAGAGACTATCCTACCAATCATAAAACATTACTAGGCTTAAGAGATCAGTTTAGATTAAAAGGATCTCAAGCTGACTAGCTGAAGACATTACTGTAGCTTTACCTATTAATAGACATGGTACTTCCTTGAAAATAAATTCCAGCTCAGCGCAACAACAACCATAATCACCCTTCACAATAGATAATGCTTTTACAATGAACTCTGTTAGAGAGCTACATATGGCAATTTGTCTGTTCAATAAAATACCATTCTCACCTGCTGAATAATAAAAACAGCATCTCCGCGTCACTTTTACAACATTTCAAATCCCTCAGTTCTCGCCATCTTTGAGCTGTCTCATTCTCTTTTTGCCAGCAGACTCTCCTCTGTTCACCGTTTGTTTAAAACGAGGGGTTCCCTGGAGGTTGGAGATTTAGCTGCAGGAGGTTGGAGCAACTTTTCTCTATTTACGGATATGACGAGACTCAGATATGACGAGACACATGACTCATTTAAATTTTGAACAAAAAAAGTTAGATAGTGTACCTTTAAATTTATAAATCATAATTATATTTGTTTACATCTTACCACTACCGCTAAAAGTTGACAAAATAAACTTACAGAAAATATATACATTAAATTTGATAAGTCTTTGACTTCTAGGAAAAAGGACAGCCCAAGTTTGTCCAATAAAATGTTCTTTAAAATTAAAATGTCCCTCCCCCTAATAGCACGTACTTACAGCAAGTAGCAACAGCAAGCAGTAAAATGGTTTTACCATGCTGTGATATAAATTAATCTGGCTATTTAAAAAAAAAAAGAAAACCTTCCTTGTCTCACCCCAACTTTCTGTTTCAATAGGAAATATCTCAACCGGAAAACTGTTTAAGTCAAATCATTTACAACACCACACAGCAGCTGTAAAAATCCACTGAATCTATTCTGCAAACAAAGCCAAGACAAAATGCACCAGCTAACGCACAGTGCAAGCTGCGTTTAGTGTGTTGCATAACTATAAGCTATCGTCCTAACTTATACACTTCAAAAGTGCCTTCTCCACCCAAAGCCATCTTTGACAATATCAACACATAAATGTTGCGAGTGCGAGAGAATTCAGCATACGTCATCAAATTCCTTAAGATAGGACTCCTTTAATGTGTCTTCCATCGAGGCCTTGGGTTTAGTGCTCTCTTGCGTTGTCTTTCCATTCGTAGGAATTCCCGATAATGAGCTGTGCTCTGTGAGCCCCACTGACATTCTGCACAGAGGCGGAAAGCCGCAGCCTTAAAAACATCAAACGCAACAACACGGGCTTATTCCCACAATGGATTAGCGCAGAGGAAATGTGCAACTGAAAAGCACTGAGTGCAAAATCCTTCTGCTCAGAAAAGCTAAGCGTGAGCAGCTGAGCCTGGCAGGTATGAAATGGGTGGTTAATTATCGTTTTCATTTTGGGGCAATGAAGGAGCAGAGAACTCTTAATGAAAGGCGTTCTCATGTGTCGGAGGCTTCAGAGACAGCTTGACGAAGCAGAGACAAGACAGAGGCCTGAAAAACACTTTTCACAAGTACGTGAATGCAAATGCATCTAGCCAAGTTCAATTTCACATGTTTTATTCGAAAATGTGTCAGACCACAGTTCATATGAAGTTAGCGTAGCAGGTAACGCTTTAGATTACAGCCCGGAAAGTACTGCGTAACTACAACATTATTACAGCGGAACTTCCAGTAATTATAGTGTACCTATAAAGTATGTGTGAGTAAAGGGGAACAATATGTAAAGTCTGTGGAATAAAGGGGTAACAACCAGGAAAATAACAAATTAATTATACTGTAAGTATTTCAGAACTAAGGGTTTTCTCGGCGCGCTTACGTCACACCTCAAGTTACATCAAGCGTGAACTTTCAACCCTCTCATGCACACACAGGTGACAGTTGGTCGGAAGCATTACAATTTAAAAATTTAAAATGTTTGGTATTTTTCTTACAAACACTTATCGTTTCACTTCAGAAGACATTGATTCATCCATTGGGGTCGTATGGATTACTGTATGTGCTGTTTGATGCTTCGACTTTTAGGAACACATGAGCTTGCATTATAAAGCATTCTTAGAGATTATTTATTTTCTAAAAAACCTTTGTTTGTGTTCATCTGAAGAAGGAAAGTCATATACAGCTCAGATGGCATGTGGGTAAAAAATTAGTAAATGGTGAGGACATTTCTGGGTGTACTGTATTTTCTTATAATTCATACAGAATTTAAAGAAAGAAAAAGTAGAAGAGGAACAGGAGGAGGAGGAAGCCAAGCAAGAGAAAGAATAAGAAGTGTTGTAAATCTGTTTTGAAATAAGTTGTTTTTCAAATAAAGGTTTCCAAGTGATATTAGATTGTGTGTATACATGTGTTTTTATTGTACTTACCCTGTAACTACATGAAACAAGAGGGTAACAAGCACCACTTTAATTTACAGCCCGCAATGTCATACTTACCCTGTAACTACATCAAACAAGAGTATACTTCCCCAGTATTAAAAAAATTGCAATATTGTAGTTTTACTTGCCTTGAAATAACTCAGTCAGTGCACTTTTGCAATAAAAACAAAATACTGTGTAAATGCACTATGTAGCCTACCCTGTAAATTTTTAAAAAGCCTTTATATATTTGTACACTATTATTACAAAAAGGTGTGCAGTGTATGTTCTCGCTATATTGCTCCCAAATGTAAGACTGTTGTCTATCATAATAGTATAAGTACCCCTTAGTTCTAAAATACTTACAGTATAAATAATTTGTTATTTTCCTGGTTGTTACCCCTTTATTCCCAAGACTTTAACATATTGTTCCCCTATACTTACACGTACTTACTTTATAGTTAAACTATAATTACTGGAAGTTACGCTGTAAATACGTTGTTCCGGGCTGTAATCTAAAGCGTTACCGCGTAGCATTCTCAACATTTCCAAGAGGGGCTCTATAGACTTCTACAATGAGTTTTCTTGTCATGTTGGGGAAACAGATTGAAGTGATTGCAAATTAAATTCTGTTTTGATAAAAAAAAATTAACTGACTGAAAATGTCAATAAATATTTTTTTAAAAAAATGCATGTATAATCACCTCTCCTCAACAAGCCGCACATTATGATCTATAATGGCTCAATCCATGCAAAATCAGAAAGCAATTGCACCAAAACAAAACTGTACAAACTACAAAGCAAGTCTTTTTCCATATATAGACCTCTATATCCAAACCATTTTTCAAGATTATCCTTAGTAGTCAACAGTCAAAAGAGTAACTGAATGAGCAAAAATACCATATCAAATCAATCCCACCTCCAACGCCTAGACATTTTTCACATTCTTCCAACTTTAGGGGCCAATTATTTGTACCCTGTGGAGACTCAGAAACACTTGGACTTGAAGGGACTTGACTGTCTATATACCTACCAATTCCTGGGATGTCAGTAATCATAATTCTTCATATATCATACAATACCCTAAGCATGGCCTCTCAGATGCGATGCAACTTTCAGGAAGTCACCCTACCAATTACATACTTCTCAGGGCAGTAATCTAGGACACGAGAAAGAATCTTAGCATAAAAAAAAAAAAAAATTACATCAGAGCAACAGTTCATACTACCTTATATTACTTATTTTCATTAGAATCATGCTTTATTTTATCTCTTTATTCTCTTGCCATCAAATCTTTCCCTGAGGATGCTTTCTTGAGCCTCTCTGCAGCCCTGAGTTATTACAGTTAGTTTAATCCAAAAACAATAATTGAAAATCACTATACTATGCATCACAACTGTATGTAATTATTCTTTACCTCAGAGAACAAATATGAAATAGTACTGTACTGTGCATATGAAAGAATCTTGTGTTCGGTTTCAAGCTTACAGATGTCACTTTCTGACACAGTGGTTAAATAATTTAACTGTGATGTGCTATATTGTGGGAGTGGGGAGGGGAATACATGAATTTCCATTCTAATGGCTTTTGCTCTGCAAAGGCTCAGAAGAAGAACATGATTTATGCTTTTATGTGCCTCTCAGCCTCTTAACTATATGACAACTGTGTCATGCCAATCAGAGAATAAAAAAAATTGTGGGGGGAAAATTCCCACAATCTGCCAAATCAAACAAACAGTTGCATCCCAAGGCTTCCAAGATGCATTAAAACAAATGACACTAAATTCACACTATCTAATAATGTAGCTTTTATTTTGTTATTATGTAATCTAGCAGAGTCAAATTCAGGAGGACTAATGCAGTCTCTTCATAACTATGGCCCTGTCCCAAATGACGCACTTGCGGTCTTGCAATAACCACAAGCCCAAAAAGTCCCGGCTGTCCCATTGGTCATTTTAGTTACAGAAAGGTGCTCATGAGTGAATCCTTTGCAGCTGCTATGTGCCCTTGGTGGAGTGTGCAGTTTATGGAGAATTGCATCACCAGTTTATGGAGAACTGCATCACCAGTTTATGGAGAATTGCATCGGCAAAGTGTAGATTCACAGAACAGGTGGGCTGAAAGGGTGCCATTTGGGACAGGGTCTTTAGTGTGCGTTTTGGAACAGAGTCTTTAAAACCTACAAAACAGTATCATAAATGAAAGTAAATGTTATTGAAGTGGACATGATTATCTGTCGTTCTACTTCATCCATTATTATACTGACATCACCACAGGAAAGGTGGGCTGATGTTAACCTAACAAAAAGGCATGTGAACAGCTCAACTGAGTTTTTAAAGGGGTCCTTGATTATAATTTCACTTTTTTTAACTTTAGTTAGTGTGTAATTTTGCTGTTAGAGCACAAACAACATCTGCAAAGTTACAATGCTCAAAGTTCAATGCAAAGGGAGATATTTTCTTTTACAGAAATCGCTTTTTAAGGAATACAACAAACGGCTGGTAGGGACTACAACGAGCTTCTTCCCGGGTTGGTGACATCACAAAAAATAAAATTTACATAAACCCTGCCCCCGAGAACACGCAACAAAGAGGGTGAGGCCATGTTGGGCATGCTTTAGAGAAAAGAAAGAGTTGTTGTAATTGCCATGCCGTCATTTTATGCCGGTGTGCTTCACAAATGAGAGTCAATTCAACGCTGGATTTGCACAAAAGATTAACATGACGGCACATGCTAGTCGATGAGTTGAATCAACTCTACAGCAACTACATAAATTTATCCACTAACCATTCAGAAACATCCAGTGTATGTATTCTAAAAGTTGTCACTTCTTCCTGTGTCTCTCCATCAGTGTCTGACTCCCGATTTGAACAATGTAAGGCTGAACACCATTACTGACAATCGTCATACTGCTGCGTGAGATTCTCCGGCTTTGTTGTTGTTGAGTAACCGAAGCACGAGCTGTTAAAGCTCTGCCCTCTTTTGGAAAGCAGGCCGAGAGCAGCTGTTCTGATGCATTTAAAGGGACACACAAAAACAGCGTGTTTTTGCTCACACCCAAATAGGGGCAAATTTGAAAAGCTATAATAAACAATCTGTGATGTATTTTGAGCTGAAACTTCTCAGACACATTCTGGGGACACCATATTATATTACAGACATATATTACATCTTGTAAAAGGGGCATTATAGATTCCCTTTAAATTAATAAATAAGATAATAAGATAATAATCTACATTGTAGATTAGTAGTTTATTATAAGTATTTTGGATGATCATCACAATGCATTCTGGGATTGCCTTCTATGAAAGACAACATGCTATGCCACCTTAGAATTAGGCATATTATTAGACGCTATAATTTTGTTGCCATGCGAAATACTAAAATACTATCTAGATATCTTACATGTGACCCATAACAAAATCAGTCAACTACACTAAAGACACATGCATTCTCAGAGTTTTATTTATGTAGAGAATTAAATGCGTGTCTCTCCATTTATCTGAAGATAAAACCAAACATTCCCTCTCTCTTTGTGCATGTACAGTAGAATTAAAGGTTTGAGGGCTGAACTCCAGGCCAGTGTATGACAGAGGCGGCTAATGTTGATGTGCAACAGACACATAACATTTAAATAAAATGCATCAGTGCTCTTTGCAGGGAAACATCGTTAAAGCTAGATGATGATGATGATAATAAGGGATATTGAAGTAAATCAAGAAATATGACAAAACATTAAATGCTGAAGAAAATTTACATTTTTCAGAAACAATCTATATTGATGCTTTTCACAAATGCAATAAAAATGGTAATTACCATTTCCTACAAGTTATGCAAATGATCATCCAGATATTTGACCTTTGATTTATGGCAAATACATTGTAGGTTAAGCAAAAGCCACAAACCAACATTTTGTCCCACACTAACTAATCTCAACTGAATGACAGCTTAATTTAGACTAAATCTGCAACTCTGTTACCAATTTATGCATTTTGTTTTATTTATTATTAAAATACTTTATTTAATTAAATAAATCAGGGCATTAAACTGTATTTAGATGTGTTCCAAATTTGGCTGCTAAATTGTAAACCTCATTTCACAACAAACAGAAATTAAGAGGTCAGACTAAATGAGCGGTTTTGAGATGGAAAAAACAAACAAACAAACTTTAAATTCACCCAGCATACACCACAACAGATTTTCATTTTAAAAAATAATGAATAACTGGCAGTTTTACATTTAGCCTATAGCCGATACAGTCATTTGTCTCTGTGTAAAACATCCCCTGTTTAAAACTTCCCAGAAATGCATTTGCTCACTTCTCCTCGGAAGACAATCTAAAAGAACATTTTTTCCACTTAGAGCTAATTATCAAGAAAGAATGTCATTATAAAAATGTATTAGGAAGTGTATCGTGTTTCCTGCAAGGCACTAATTGGAGACATCTTCTGCGTTCTTTACGGAAACAAATGCCATGTCTCAGAAACATTGATATTTTGTTAATTTGCTCCTGAACTGTTGACTCTCTCCTCTCAGACAGACACCCACATAAATTAACAAATCTATCCAGTCGTATATTGGGTTATTGTCTTGAAGGAGCCCAAATGTTAATCTCATTAGAACCTTAAACAAATCAAAACAAAAACACATTAAAAATTTCAAAGAGAACAAACATGCTGTGCGAGTGTGTCATTGTTTCCTCACAAACCAACGTTATTAATTAGTGTTATTACTGTTTGAGTGGTGTCAAATAGAAAGAACAGATTGAGTAATTAATTTTTCATCTCTATACACAAATGATGCTGTAATTGTATGTCTGTGATATCTTCCTAAGCACAGACAAAAAAGCACCATTACAAATATAATAAATATAGCCCTGTGCTATAGTCTGACTTTGACAATGATTGCTGAATTAACTGCGGAGTAATACAGCTGGGCAGTAAGACGGAAGAAAAGTTTCAAACTCTCATCTTGCTTCTCATGGTTGAAAAAAAAAAAAACTGTTGTGTGTTTCTATTGCTCAATAGTAAAGCATAATGCTAGATGCAAAGGTCACTGGTTTCGTTTTTTTGTTTGTTTGTTTGTTTGTTTTTTTGCGGGGAGCTAGATCAGTCATTTTGACCAATTCGGTAAGTAAGTCAATGGGCTGATTCATACTCATTACTGATTCATGATTGTATTAACAGATGTTTTTAAAAAAACCTGCTTCATAAAACTCATTCACGAATCACACGTGGGTTGTAGCGTGCAGGCGAGGACAATGCATGTATAGTTATTGTCTTTGTTTTATTTTAAGTCATAAATGAGTCTTTCCCTCATGTCACATTCAATTAAAAAATGAATTAATTACAATGAATTTAATTTAAGAAAGATTTTACAGACAATTTTCATTGGGTCAAAACAGTGGTGTAGTCTATTTTTTTGTGGTGAGTATACTGTTATTTTTTCCTCCCAACCTCATACTCACTCATCCCAGAGCAACACCCCATAAGCACCACCACATTCACTAATGCATATAGTATGCAACTAATCTAGATGTAATTGAGAGCATTCTGAAAGACTGCTTATGTGTGTGTTATCAACATGCCAATGTATTATAAGCAACACAAGACTTTAACAGCCAATGACATTTACAGCTTGAGAGACTGGAATGATTTTCTAATGTTTAGTGTCAATCACCATCTAACTCAGCCAGTTAAGATCTATATTTAGCCTTATGAATATGGTCCCTGGAGCATAAGTTTTATCATTTTCAATGCACATTTAAGAGTGGAAGTGCAAGTGCAACTATTATTAACAATAATCAAAAAATGAGGATTACCAGTATGTCACACCACCTCAAAAAAAGAAAATTTCTTAACTAATGCTGTAAAATATACATGGGAATCAGTTGGTGCTACATTAATATTGAAGGTTAAAATTAACTGATTTGTATATAAACAAATTACACTTAAGGACATTTTTATAATAAAGTTATAAAAGGCCTACTAACTTAAATTATTTCTACTCCAATTCGTTTTTTGAAATATTAACGTTTAAATGGTGGCTGTCAACTTGAAGGATTTATTTAAACATACATTATATAGGCTAAGAACATTAAAAATTATAATTAATATGTAATGGTGCATATATTTAGCTAAATGCTCCTCACTAGAGTTAATTTTTCTAGCTGACCAACAAGGTCACTAAATATGTGTGTTCTGAGGTAAATGGGAAGTCACGTGACATTGTTTACAAGCTGTTTTATTAACATCTTTCCGCGGTTAAAACACTGATTGCGTGATTACACGAGACATGATATCGGTAAGTTGTACTGTATCTTTTAACATACCTTTAGATGTTCATTCATGTTTATTTCATGCTGTAACTGTATTCAAGCGGAGGAGAGGATCTGTTCAAGTACGCTTCACACTGCCGCTTCTTTTGAACTGAGGCACTACAGCGATCTGTCACACCACATTAAAGAGCCCCAAAACAGTATTTATGTTTATTTATTTCATAGTAAAATGGGCAGAATATGAAATATGAGACTTTGTTTCATGTCAAAAGCAACAAAGTACAAAGCTTATTGTGATTTATTGGATGGTTACTATCCTCGCGCTTTTTAAAGTGGGTATATGGAAATCCTTGACCTTTCCTAGTGGGTATACGACATATACCTGCATTACGTAGACTACATCACTGGGTCAAAACATTTTTGTTGGATTAGGTCATATTAATGTAGCATACTAAGTTTAAATTACATAGGTTTGTCAAACTAAATCTTCTTATGTATGTAAGGTTTATTTAATTAATTTTATTTAGTTGGTGCTACTTTAATGTCTTTAACATGTCTCAGTTGTCTTAGGTTGGTCCAACTTATATTGTTTTATAAATTTACTATGGGTTAATTCAATTTCTTATCATGGTCTAAATTAAGTTAGGAAATAATACTGCAAACCTGTAACTAAGCTTTTACTGATGAAATAAATTTCATGAAAACCATAAAATTGCAACACACACAACAACAACAACCACAACATGGTACCAAGTTCTCGATTTCAACCCTAATGAAAACATTTTTGGTTTCACACAAAATTAAATACAACCAGACAAAATGTTTATCTAATTTGCAGCTCAGATTGCACCTCATTTTGAAGATAAAATTATCATAGTTGCATAAGGCTTTGAGATTTGTTTCCTGGCAGAGTTTCCCACAAGGCTGCAGTTTGTGCATTTCAAGTATACCTCATGCTGAGAAGACATAAGTCACAAAACGCCAGTGAATCATACACAGGCTCCAAGATCTCGCTCAGAGTTAACAGTTCTACAGCAGAAAAAATCATCTGAAATAAATGCACGGCCTGATTCAATTTCATGTCAAGGTGCAATATATTATGTTCATTTCACAAAATGAGGGCAGCAAGATATTGCTTGATTGCTGCAATTTTCAATTTCTAACAATGCCGGTGTATTTCTCCTTAAAAGAAGGTTGACGTGAAGGAGAATAATCTCATTCCATTTCCTAAACATAATCAAAAGTGCAATGCACAGCCAGTAAACTCAGAATAAAGGAAAAGAGGGCCTCTTGGTTTAGAGTCGGCCCACCCGTCTCTCTGACCTCTCCCCCAAGACTTCCAGATACTGTGACTTCCATTTCCATTCTAATGAGAGCGCCCGGTGCATGGAGACCAGCCAAGGATCCAAAGAGAGGCCTGTGGATGCAATTCAATTCCACCCAGTTAGTTATTAGTCTCAAAGACACACCAGATGTGAACATCCCAACAACACAGAACTACATCTGCATTTCTGTAGAACAGCGGGTGGACAAATAACCACAACAGATACAAAGATGTCCAAAAATTAGCATCCTTACTTGCCAGTGATGCTTAATAGTTGCATCCATCCTCTGACTTTTAATTGGGAAAAAAATCAGCCAATTAACATCAATCAGTCAGATCTAATTCCCCTTCTTGTTGTTATTGTTAACTAAACAACCTATTAAATATAATTTCTGTTGGTTGACATAAAGCTTAAACAAAATAAAATATAAATATTAAATATTAAAAACTTAAATCTTAGAAAATTAGAAATGTTGCCTAGCCAACTACGTACCAAAAAAAAAAAAAAAAAAAAATGTTTGCTGCTCTGTAAGTGTGTTTGGTTAATATATAAAATAAGTGAATTGATTCTATGAATACATGTTATATATGTAAATAATGTCTGGATGATAAATCAAACCCAGCAATGCCATGAAGATGTTATATTTTGGTTGTTTAAATAAGTTCTAAAAACTAGTCAGACAAACAGGTAAATTACCAATTAGTCAAATGAGTCGGCAACACTCCTGCACACATGAATATATCCAGACCTAAATTCTCGAAATGCATTCAACATATCCAGAAGTCGTGAATAGTGAACATCATCCAGCCTGAAATTGGGTGGATGGCAGCTTGAATAATATCTTCAATTGCTAGGTAGCCAGTGAAGCACCTGACAGGAAAGAGCTGCAGTGGATTGACAGGTGCCGGGTGGCAACAGCAGCACAAACATTCAGAGATCTTATTTCAGATACATGCTGCAGCCAACACTACAGAAGACTGACTCACGTCTCTCTGCTGCACTACCAGAGACACATGTGAATGTTATATGATTGACTACGCGGGGAAGAAGAAGAAAAGGCAGAGAAAAGTGGTATACAGATAAGATGGAGACCTGTCTCAAAATGCAATAACTTTTGCCTAATATTAAAGGGTTAGTTCACCCAAAAAAATTCTGTCATTAAGTACTCACCCTCATGTCGTCCCAAACCCGTAAGTCCTTCTTTTGTCTTCGGAAGACAAATTAAGATATTTTTTTTGATGAAATCCGAGGGTATCTGATCCACACAAAGGCAGCATCGACATTGCACCTTTTGAGGTCCAGAAAGGCAGTAAAGACATCGATAAAACTGGCGACATGACTGCAGTGGTTCAACCTTAATATTATGAAGTGACAAGAATACATTTTGTGCGCAAAAACAAAACAAAAATAATGACTTTATTCAATAAATTCGTCTGTCCCGTCATACTGCTACGTCCGAACGGCAGCTCAGTATTGGCCAATACTGAGCCTGCGTTCAGACAAACACTAAAGCTCTGCAGTGAAAATAGCGTTGCAGTATGACTCCAATTCATTGTTGGAATATAATCATTTACACAGTCAGTGGCTGTCATTTTCAATACAGATTTATTTAAACATACATTAAATAATCAAGACATCACTAACAGGTTAAGTAAAATATAAAAGAACATATAGGCTATTTTGTGAAAGAGTTCATTTCTCTGTCGAACTAACAAGCTGTAGACACTGAATGACTTGCCTGAGGTAAATGCTATGTGACATATTGTTTACAAGCAGTTTTATTGATGTCTTTTTGCCATTAAAACACTGATTGAGAGATTACACAAGATATGATACATTTCAGGAAGTTGTACTGTATCTTTCAATATACCTTCAGATGTTCATTCATGTTTATTCTGTAACTAGTTTTAAAGAGGAAGAGATGATGCTGCTTGAACTAAGGCGCCTATACAGTGATCTGTCACGCTACATTAAAGTGTGTCAAAACAGCATTTTTTGTTTAAATTTTGTGATAAAATGGACAGAATTTGAAAGACTGACACTTTGTCTTCTTTTCGTAAGTAAAAAAATGTGGAGCTTATTGCGATTATAGGTGGTTAATGGTGGTTAGGCTACAGCGCTGTATTCGTCGTGTAATTTTGTACATTTTTGGCAAAATTGTGCAGCCCTACAAACAAGCAAAACAAACCTGGTATTGTTTATAATTTTTTTTTTCATTTGTTTTATAAATCGCAATTTGAACTAGAAAAATAGAAATTAGATTTTTTTCTCCAAATTGTGCAGCCCTATATGGCATATAGCATAATGGCATTCTGCAGTTAAAGGGATAGTTCACCCAAAAATGAAAATTCTGTCATCATTTACTCACCCTGAAGTTGTTCCAAACCTGCATACATTTCTTTGTTCTGCTGAACACAAAGGAAGATATTTGGAAGAATGTTTGTAACAAAGCAGATCTCGCCCCCCAATGACTACCATAGTAGGGGGGGAAAAATATGGTAGTCAATAGGGGCTGAGATCTGCTTGGTTACAAACATTCTTCCAAATATCTTCCTTTGTGTACAACAGAACAAAGAAATGTTTACAGGTTTGGAACAACTTGAGGGGGAGTAAATGATGACAGTATTTTCATTTTTGGGTGAACTATCCCTTTAAGTCAGCAAGTCAAAAGGCTTTCCACCGGTCAATATTTCACCACATCTACCACAAAAGTTAAACCTGGTACCTGTTCTTTAGTGTTTCCTTTCATAGACTGGTGAAAGCTAGACAAACTTCAAAGTTGCTCTTTGAAAACTGCAGTGATGACGTAAAACTGACTCAGCGTCTTAAATGCATCTGCCCTGTCGAAGACCCTCAACATAATTTCACATGATAGAGAGTCCCATTATCTTCAGAAAAGAGACATGTCTATGGCCCAGTTTTTTCCCGTTTCTCTTGACGCCTACAGCAGATGGTGAAACAGTTTTTAAAATTGCATAATAAAATTTAACAAGTGAATGTGTGCCCTCTCAAATCTGCTCAGATGTTTGCCTGGAAAAGCAAGTCTACCTCTTAAATGAAGTTTTCTCATGAAATTTGATCTGACCAATTAGACAAAACCTTTCCAAATAAACACATTTTAATCTGATTTCAAACTATATATTTATGCATACAGCACACTCTGAAAAATGCTAGGTTAAAACAACCCAAGTTGGGTAGAAAATGGACAAACCCAGCAATTGGGTTGTTTTAACCAACATGCTGGGCAGTTTTATTTACATTTACATTTATTCATTTGGCAGACGCTTTTATCCAAAGCGACTTACAAGTGAGGAATACAATAAGCGAGTCATCATGACGAGGCAAATAGGGACAAGAAGTGCTCACAATACAAGTTTTAGGCAGTGCTCAGAGTATCATAAGCTACAATCAAGAGGGATTAAAGGAAGTGAAGGGATAGGTATAGGAATTTTTTTTTTTTTTTTAGGATGAGGATAAGTGCTCACGAAAGAGATATTTAACCCAGCTATTGTTTAAAAACTGCTATATGGCTGGCTTAAAATGAACCCAAAATACACTCAAAAAAATGATACGTTGGATTTACTTAATTTTTTTATGTCAACAGGTTCCACGTAACTTTATGTTGCATTTAATTAACATTATTTATTTCAGTTAACTTAAATTTATTACATAAGGTTAACTCAATGCCATTTAGTTGAATCAGGTTAACTTTCTTAATTTTGTCCAAAACCTTTACATTTAGTTATCCTAAAAATCCAGTTCAATTGATTAGTTCATATAGTGGATGCGTTCAAGAACCATTTTCACAACTTTTACAAAATCTTTACTCTGTAAAGACTCTTATTGTTAGGTGTTAGCCAGAAGATGGTTTTATTCCATCTATGGCATGCCCAAAATAGCTGTTTTTATTATTAAAACAACTTAAATTGTTGTTAGCAGGTCCTCAACCCAAGCACATGTTCTACACTTCACCACAACGGTAACCCCAAAACCATTAACATAACAGAAACTTTTAAATACCAACATAATAGAACAGTAAACATTAAAAAGTCTCTCCATTTTCTCATGTTGCTAAAAACTGCTTAAAATAACACTTTATTTCAACATTTACTCTCCCAGATCAGCCCCTTTGCAAAGCATGACGGGTAGTGAAAGTCCTGTTTGATTGAGTCCTGGTTGAGTTTACTTGTTTGAAACATGTTATTTTAATATGAAAATATCAAGTTAAAAATCAAGCTATTTTTGTGGTATTTTCATTTTATGTCAATCACATGTTTACACTTGTGAAGCACTTTGAATTGCTCTGAATTTGTTTGAAAGCTGCTATATATAAATAAAGTTTGACAGATTAATTGACATCCACTGCTTACATCACCAAATTATCAAAAAAGTGAAGATGCTGTTGGTTTGTTTTAGATTTGCTTAGCAGGGTGTTTTTCCACAGCTCCACCAACTGGTGCAGAAGATTAATAAACATCCATAAACACACAACCTTTTTGTATAGACAGAGAGAAATCCCTGACACCTTCTATAATAGAGCACAATCCCTTTCATTTCTTCCCTCGGCTGACGATGAGACCTTGAGATATGGCACAACAATCTTTAATAAAAAGCGAAATCTCGTGGCTGACAGCTTGCAGACAGATCCCCCTCCCCAGGCTGATGAACCGCTGATGGCATGTGAAGGAGATCCTCTCTCTCTCCCTCTGACAACCTCCCAATTAATGCTCTCCCAGCGTCTTCCTCTGTCATTCCCACAGCATGCTGGGTATGACAGGACCCTCTGAAACACAATGCATGTGTGCTGCAGGAAGGTGGCTTCAAACAAAAACAGGAAATGACATTTATTGCGTTCTTGCTCATCTGAAAAGATCAACGGAGCCTGAACATTGATTGGGTGGTGCATGTGAGTTATACTGATGGATGGTATAAACAATAACTCATTTGCA
The DNA here is from genome assembly GCA_037950665.1 of Hypophthalmichthys nobilis. Taxonomy (NCBI): domain Eukaryota; kingdom Metazoa; phylum Chordata; class Actinopteri; order Cypriniformes; family Xenocyprididae; genus Hypophthalmichthys; species Hypophthalmichthys nobilis. Next base: position 24,507,996 of record CM075471.1, on the reverse strand, counting down.
TAATATGCGGGAAAACATTTATGCTAATGCTATGCAAAAGGTGTCCTTAACTAATTAGATTTTCTTTGTGTTGTTTTACTTCATCTGGAATAATGTCAATTTTGTTTATTTTTGTATCTGTTATCTTTAAAGTTGCATATTTATCTCACAATCAATACTGATGATTTCTTACAGAGCCCCGGACATGACATGCAGGAAAAAAATAGTAGGCTAAATCGTGCGCACGATTTATTAATTCGTTCCCTCAATTTACTAAAACGTGCACACGGTTTACCATGCACATGATTTATAAATCGAGGGAACGAAATAGTAAATCGTGCGCACGATTTAGTAAATCGAGGGAACGAATTAGTAAATCATGTGCACAAATTTGTAAATCGAGAGAATGAATTAGTAAATCGTGCGCACAAATTAGTAAATGGTGCACACGATTTAATTTTTTTTCTTCCATGTCATGTGCAGGGCTCCGTAATTTCTGATATGCAGGACCATTTTTTTAAATTGTTAAAGGGTTAGTTCACTCAAAAATGCAAAAATGCAAATTACTCACCCTCATGTCGTTCCACACCCGTATAGGCAGGAACACACCAAGCCGACGCCGACAAACTAGTGGCGACAAAAGCAGACTGCGGGGTTGGCTCACGTCGGCAGCGTCTGGGTCCAAAGTTGGCCTGACACACCAAACCGACGCTCAACAGCCGATGGCCAAGTAGCACGTTCGTTCTGCGCCTGCGCAAGATGAAATGCCTTTCCGTACCAGCAGGTGGCAGTAGCTGACCAGCCAATCAGAATGATTAGATGGCCCGACGGCCCGACGGACCGACGAGCTCCGACGCCGATTCCACATGTCGAATCAGCCGGAAAAAAGCCAACGAGGACCAACTTCAGCCGACGGTGTGGAACACACTGAGAAAACTTAGTCGGGCGACGAACAAAAACTGCCCGACAGCCGATCGTCGGCTTGGTGTGTTCCTGCCTTAAGAACTTTGTTCATCTTCGGAACACAAATTAATATATTTTTGATAAAATCTGATGGCTCCGTGAGGCCTCCATTGCCAGCAAGATAATTAACACTTTCAATTCCCAGAAAGCTACTAAAAACATATTTAAAAAAAAAGTTCATGTGATTACAGTGGTTCAACCTTAATATTATAAAGCGACAAGAATACTTTTTTGTGCGCCAAAAATCAAAACAAAATAGCGACTTTATTCAACAATATATAGTGATGGCCAATTTCAAAATGCTGCTTCATGAAGCTTTGAAGCTTTATGAATCTTTTGTTTCGATTCAGTGGTTCGGAGCGTGTATCAAACTGTTAAAGTCATGTGAACTATTGAAATTTCGAAACACTTATGATGTAACGAAGCCTCATTTACTGAAATCATGTGACTTTTGCTCTCCGAACCACTGATTCGAAACAAAAGATTCATAAAGTTTCGCAGCTTCATGAAGCAGTGTTTTGAAATCGGCCATTACTAGATATTGTTGAATAAAGTCACTTTTTTTTTTTTTTTTTGGCACACAAAAAGTATTCTCGTCGCTTCATAATATTAAGGTTGAACCACTGTAGTCACATGAACTGTTTTAAATATGTTTTTAGTACCTTTCTGGGCATTTGAAAGTGTTAATTATCTTGCTGGCAATGGAGGCCTCACTGATAATGACAGAATTTTCATTTTGGGGTGAACTAACCCTTTAACTTTTTTTTTTTTCTTTTTCAAAATGCCCTTTTCAATGAATTGTTTTAATGATTCAACTAATTCATTGATTAATTTGCATCATCCACAGAAGTCACTAGTTACAGTTCATGCTATAAAATGTTTTAGTAAAAATATATATGTAAATATTTGCTGTATATTACCATGTATTTTTTTTTTTCAATAAAATAAAAGAATAATGAAATATATTTCTTTCTCTTTCACTGAGAGAAAAACAAGAACTATAAAAAGAACAAAAATGATTTCATGCATTAAACATTTTGAATTTTTTGTCAAGGTTGCAATTATTTAAAACAAAAACTGTTTTACTTTGGTGTTGTTTTGTTAGGGGGATTGTGGTTTTGCTCGTACAACAAAGAGTAGATTTGTAAATCAATCACATGGTGGCATAGTCTGTCTGGAGGTTTTCCTTCTCTAACCTGTCAGTTTCATGGAAGTACTCATATGTCATTGGACAGTTGAAGAAGAAAGAACATACATCCCACTTAACAAGTGCACTTGACATGTGAAGACTCACATCAAACTTTACACTTCTGCAGATAAGAGATTTTCTTGTAGATACGGAAACTGAACTCCCTTCGCAGCTCTTACATTCGCTTGCATCATCCCATCTCAATCGCTCATGGCGTTTCTAATTGTTTAAAACAAATAATTTATGACTGGCGGCATTATTGGCTTTTCAGGTCTCAGCACAGAAATCAATACGAAAAGCCTTTACCATCAATACAACAAACAACATGCACTCACAGCACACAAGACCTCAGGGTTATATTGCCAATGCGGTATGAGACTATACTGTGCAACAACAGAAAATGTCAAGCGGCACAGATTTTGCAATACCATTTATATGGCAGCAGGTGCACTATATGGTCAAAAGTAGCCAAAAACAGATGGTTTTAATATATAGACCATTTTATTCATTGAATTTCAAGCAAAAACATCTAATCTCTCATATATTATAAGATAAGATTCCATTACTCATATGTGATATACAGTTTTGGTCTTAACACCCAACCATACCATACCATTCCCATCCCAACCATTAAAAATATACTGCAACCCAATGCTGTTAAAGCATGTCAAAACTTGGTGCTGAATAAACTGTAAAAATGGCTGTACAGGAATAAAGCTGGTGTGTAAAATCCTCTTCTAAGATAGCATCTACTGTGTGAAATTACCCGGCCAAAGAAACATACAGTAGGAAAAAAGTGATCTCACAACAATACGAGGGTCCTGATGTGATTTTACCCAGTGTAACACTGACATCTCTCATGTAATTTCATCAGAATTCAGTAAGGTAACATCTTGTTTCACACTTAAGTGGATAATGGATACATACGGTAATGTTGTCTCCTGAAATTGGAATCGGCTTGAAATAATTTCTGACAGCCTGGCTTTTGTTGTGGCAAACGTTACCCAAATTACCCTTCACTTTACGCCATCAGCGTCCAGCAGGGCCGTGATTCGTGGATGCTGCTGAAAGAGTCGTTTATGCATGTAGGCTGAGGGAAATAAGCACAGCACCATTTTCTCACTCAGCCGTGCAGATGTGCTGTTTTAAGGGCATCTGAGGCAACTGCAGCTGCTCATTAAGAAAAAAGCCTCCATTGATCTATGGTGGACACCTGAAAGATTCAAACTAAATGAAAGCCCAAGTAAATGCTGTGACACAGCTCTTTGAACCAGCAGAAACACACAAACACACATTATCCAGCCAAACCACAGAACAACAGTTGTTGTTCAGCAGAATGTTCGAGAATGTTTTTTAATGCTCAGTTATAAAAAGAATCTATGAAGACTATCAAGCATTTTTAGTGGTGTTTGATAAACCAAACATCATTATAACAATTGATCAATTAGCATTTGCAGTACAGTGTAGAAAATACATGAGAAAATACATTATGAGATTGCAATAGTATCACTGTATACTTAAGGTTTTGTTTTAAACTGAGTGAGATGTAGATTTACATAAATGGTAATGCTTATTCAAATGGATAAAACGCATCTGATAAAGACAAACATCTACCATCAAATCAATAATTCAGTCTTTGATGTATACAGTCAGAATATTAGGTGTATTGCATATTGACCTTGACATTATATATAATTACATTTACATTCAAAACAATGTTTTGTTTTGTACAAATTTTGTCTGTTTTATGACTGTGTGGAGTAGCTTGTTTACGTGCTAAACCGACTGAAATGTAGGCCTATATCTGGTTGAGGAAGTGGGAAAGAGAAATTAAACAAGCCATAGAGAAGAATTAATTAGCTACCATGCACCATGAATCTTGTGACTTTAATGATCAGATTTAAAAATACTTTACTCATAAGGTAATACCCTCATCTATATTTGTCTAGTTATGGCGGGTGTAATGTATGATGGTGATGATGATATGGTTACTCACGATATAATTTCAGGATACCGCTCATAATTCTTGTCTCTTGTTTAACTGGCAATATGATATTTAAATATATTCATTTTTAAACATTCTAGGATACCACGCTGAGTAGTTAGCTGACCTGCTTTCTCTGACCTGCAAACTACTCGCTAACCGTACTAAATGACGTTGCACATAATCAGTGTTATACAACCATCTGCAAAACTGACCAAGCCCGCCCGCAGGGTCAAGCAACAGGTTCCCAAGATAATAGCTTAAAGACCAACCAATTTAATATCTTGCTAAGAAGAGAGCTGGTGTTTAGGCTTACACAAAGTAAACAATTCCCATAACTTACCTTAATAAAAGTTGAAGGCTCCGCAAATGAACATTGAACCTCACCAAATTCCATTCGGTTGTGCATTTTTTAAGAACATCCGACCTTAGCACACACCGGTCCATCCGAACCAACTGGGCCTTTTGTGTGTGAGAGCGTCTATGGTCTATTTAAAAAAAAAAAAAAAAAATAGAGAAAAATTGTTCTTACGGGCTCCCAAACACCTATCAAACAGCTTAGAAACGCGATGGATCCAATTTCTTCGCGCAGACAGTCAGTGAGCTCGAGCTGGGTGAAAAAAAAAAATAGCGCTTTCAGCAATAGCCTATTGCTGAGTGGATTTCTTTCGCGCCATTTGACACGCAAGGAAGAAACATTTATGGGTGTCAGGTAAATCTTCAGAGCTCATTTTCAAGTGCAACCATGAACAGAAGTGAAACAAACAAAAAACGAATCTGTAGGTCAAACTGAACAATCTTGAGCTCATCTCATCAACTGACATGTCTGTGATTTGGTTTCAATGATCAGCACTGCAAAAAACGTTATAAATAGAAACATTTGACGCAAGAGAGTAAACGTAAATTTAAAATGAATAACAATTAATTACTATGTCTTAGTAAGATTCTATTTAAATGCTTAATTTTATGATCAAAACTAGTTTTTATTGTGTGGGGGGAGACAAATGCAGTGCAATGCTGATGATTGAGAGATGAACAAACCTTCCTCAAAAGCCTGATGTGTAGTAGGCTATTTGATACATTTTAACGTGATGTTTCTAAAAAATGTTTTATGGATAATCAAGTAACCTAGTTTCAGTCCAGTCAATGTTCATTTTGAAATATTAATAACAATATAAAAGTTAAGGTGATGATACATGGGGCAACTTTTTGAGCTCACTGACTGCATATAAAATGGTTTTCATAAACTAGCGCTAAGACCCAGAATCTTCCCTACCTAAATTTATGGCCAGTAGCCGTACTGTATAATGCCGATACATTATAGGCATTATATGGTTAAAAATGGCTTACTTCTCCTCCTAAAGCAAAATATCTGGTCTCAGTGGTGTGGTTGTTAGCTATCGGAATACCCACAGTAGAAATCAAAGGGGATGGTTTTGCTTAATGCCATACTTAATGATGTGAGCCAAATGCAGTTCTCTTCATCTCTCACGCTGGCACCTTCATGTCTCTGAGCTCTGAGCCGTTCGACACCAGTGTCCCCCGGAGAGACATATGTGGAACAGCGTCACTTAATGGCCTGCTGTGGCTCTCCTGTAAGAAAATCCTATGAAACAAGTTCAGCGTGGCACACAAAGTGTCTTGCTATCTGTTATCTTAATGAGAAGCAACCAGACTGGTTTCAATTCACACTGCAGGCCAACCTCGTTCATTCCACGTTTATTTGCATAAGAAATAGAGGACGGGGACAAATTAGTTCACATGTGCTGAGTCAAATACTCATGCTGTCACCCCTCTCAGGAACCATTAATGCTTCATAAGCACCCTATTCTCTCCTTTACAATCAGAAACATCGTGTTAGTCTGATTGCAGGGGTGAGATGGGGGTCACAAAACTGAATCCGATGGTTTATCTCGACGGAATTTGTGCGCCCCTTTAGGTGCTGTTTATATCCGCTTTCAAATACAAGTGCTTTGTTGCGTGTTGACAGATGTGAGCACTCCCGAGGCTAAGACTATATTCTCTGAGACCTGTGAATTTTTAAATTCTTCTAGGGTTAAAGCATGGCTCATTAATATTTATGTTGTTATGTGATTGGACACTCAGAGAAGGCTGCAGAACAACATCAGTATTGCATAATTAATATTCATGAGCTTATGATTTATTTGCATCCTGCCTCTTCTGCTCCCGCTGACATGCTGCTCTCTGATTGGCTGTTTCGATCATTTTCTATTACTCACCTGCAATGTGACTATAATCCAAAAAGTCCAAGCAAAATTTCATACTCTGGAATGACTGAGATGGAGTTGTAAATGCGATGATAATGTTCTCTGTCATATATATGGAGAACTTAAAATCCTGGGGAAAATGCAGCTATTCTAGAAATGGCATTTATAGAAGAATGAATTTAAGATTAAATACTTTCATACTGTATTATAAAATAATTTCAGCCTACCCCAACCAAACCGGGAAATGTTCCCATGATTGCAGTCTTTCATGGATAGATATGAGTAAAATATTGTGTTCATTGCTTATTCTCTATTCCTAAAAATATTTAAACATTTTCCACATGATCAATTATAGACGTGTTGTGACATTATTTATACTATTTACTATAAATTATTATTATTGAAGCCTAGCACTACACATCTTCAATAGTTTATGTGCAAGTGCATAATACTGTGCTGGGAGGAACGGGGCACAGACACAAAAATGCAGGCGAAAGGGACGTGTTTCCTAGCTCTTATTTGGTTTAACACTGGTGATTTAAATGCAGTGGTGGTGAATGTGAGATAAGTAGGAGTGGAGGCAGGGTAACTGGGTTTCCTCTGGGACCAAAGATTCCTCCAAGACTCAGAGAAACTTACAAGTTTGGTGTCCGAGGGGAGGTAGTGACCCGAGGGAGAAGCAGAGGAAAGTGTTTCCTTGGAAACAGGAGTTTTCAGGGTTCGGGAAGAACACGTGTGGTGGACTTGAGATTGGTGGTCACATCTTCTAAAATTAAAGGATTAGTTCACTTTCAAATGAAAATTACACCAAGCTTTACTCACCCTCAAGCCATCCTAGGTGAATATGACTTTCTTCTTTCTGATGAACACAATCAGAGATATATTAATAAATATCCTGACGCATCTGAGTTTTATAATGGCATTGAGCGGGACCAACGAGTTTGAGCTGAAGAATGTGTGGCAAGGTATGGTGTCCCATTCTCGGAATGTGTGCTTATTTCACCCATACAAGTGCACACACAGCAGTGAGTATTGAACACACACCCAGAGCAGTGGGCAAAAAATGTAATTTTTTAATTTTTATCTCGCAAATCTGACTTTTTTTCTAGTAATTATCAGTTTATGTCCCTGCTAATCTTGCTGTGGCACCTGGGGAGTGATTGGAGGTTAGGTGCCTTGCTCAAGGGCAACTCAGTTGTGGATAATGACAGTGGAAGAGAGCGGTGTTCATTCACTCCCCCCACATACATTTCCTGGCAGTACTGGGACTCGAACCCGCAACCTTCGGGTTATTCTTTAACCATTAGGCCGAGCTTGTTTCCACCATGGAATAAAAAATGTAAAAGATAATTATAAGTTTATATCCCACAATTCTGACATCTTTTCTTAGAATCGTGAGATATAAACTCGCAACTGCGAGTTATAAAGTTCAATTCTGAGGGGAAAAATTCTGACATTTTTTTTTTTATTTTATAACATGCAATTGGGAGTATATATCATGCAATTCTGGGAAAAAATGTCAGAATTGTGAGATAAAAAGTTGCAATTACCTTTTTTAATTTTTTTATTCAGTGGCGAAAACAAGCTTCCATACTATGACTGACAAATATGCATCACATTAAGTTAGTTTAAATAATAGTTTATGCTAAAACTGTGCAATCCAAATGCATGGAAACTTCATATGCAATTCGAATACATAAATCTTGAATTTGTGCAGGAATGAGGCAAGATGAACAGGTGTTCACGATTATCTGTAGGGCTTACAAGAATTTAGTGAACAAAGTTGCCAGGGATGAAGTTGAAATCTTCGGTAGCTCTCCACAACATCCTCAAAATCAATTAACTGCTGTTCATGGGACACTTTTTAAGGGAAGGAAATCACACTGACAAGTGCATGTAGAAAAATACAGCTATAAGATAAAGGAAAAGACAGATTTCTTGTGTAATAATTAAATCATTAAAAGCAATCTGTCGTTCTCACTGCTGCAAAAAAGGGCCCCTGACAGTGCGGTCTGTGAAATCTGTGATTTTTATCTCTGGAGGGAGGCAGTGAAAGGATTTGATTGTGCCATCACACTGTGCCGAAAGAATACAGAGCTCTGTGTGGGTGAGACGGGCCCTGATCTTACACACTTTTCCCTGGTGATTTTCTCAATCGTAGGAAGTACGCGAGAGCAAAAGGTTTTTCAAGCTGTCTGTTCCATTTGCTACTCCATTCCTGTCTCTCATACCCCACAGTCCGCCCACCTTTCCCGTCTTCTGTCACTCACCGGTGACAGATCAGCCGTGACCTCCGAGTATGAATACCGAGCAAAATGACAAGCTCAAATTCACATGTAGCCGGTAATTGTTTTCCATCCAACTTGCTGGTTCCTTTTTGGCACACACGAAAAGCGTAACCAAATTTGCTTTTCCATTTGTGGAGACATTATGAATGGATGACTTTAATTATTTTCTATCTGGATCAGTTAAGCACGTTGGAACCCATCTGCAGGTTTGTGGAAGTGGCAGAATCCAGTGAAAGAGTCATTATCGGGCCATGTCAGCTCTTAGCTTTAGCATAAATTAAAATAAGTGTGACTGCCTGTTGCATGAGAGATAATGAAGTTGACGCTAGGAGACAGAGCACTTATAAGTCTTGCGAGCTTGAAGAAAACTCGTCTTTCTGGCACGCTACTGTACTCCATGTTTCACCAGAGTCGTTCGCTTATTGAACACGATATCCGAATGTCTGCACCCAGCGAGCGGAAATCTCAGCCAGCAATAAAAGAGGCAAATCTCTGACATATAGTTCTTTGAGTTGTTCCCGCTAGGTAGCCATTTCCATGTCTGAATGGTGCCTATCAGCTGGAACTGCAGATTTCTGCTTGAGTCCCTCTCTAACTTGGCTATTTGAATTTATTCTTGGGTAGTTGTACCTTGTAGATGTGTTCCTGATATTGACTAAAGCAATAGTTCTCTCCAAAATGTAAAATTTGTCATTTTTATTCACCCTCATTTTGTTCCAAACACAAAAGAACAAATATTCTTGCGTACAAACAATACAGTGACCACGTCTGTCAAGCACAGAACAGGACAAAAAAGCACCATAAAAGTTCCAAGTCATAGCTTTCTGTGAGGACTGTGATGTTGCTTCAACTTTTTAAACCGGAAGAATTAGGGGGAGACCGGGGGTTGTAACACTTTTTGTTTGAGCTTCAGTAACTCAGTGGTTGTTTGTACTAGATGTCTCAAATTTTGATACATGGTAGCCACATTTGTCTACTACAAAGACTGAATGTGTAATGCATAATCACAGATTATGTGAGTTAATGTCATATACAAAGAGTTCAGTTGTTACAATCTACCCTACTACTGGTGTGAGATGTAACACTAGCTATCTACTAACTTTAAATGTAGCGCAAAACAGATTCCGTGTGTTTGTGTGAGTGTGCGTGTAAGTGTACCCTGTTGAAAAAACCAGCATATGCTGGTTAGGTATGTTTTGAAGCATGGCAGCTGGTTTGAGTTGATTTATGCTGGTCCTTAGTTGGTCATGAGCTGGTCCTGAGCTGGAGCTAGTTGCTTAAGGCCAGCTTAGGACCATCTCATGACCAGCTAAAGACCAACTAAAGACCAGCTTAAACCAGCTAAGGACCAACTAAGGATCAGCATAAACCAGCTCAAACCAGCTGTCATGCTTCAAAACATACCTAACCAGCATATGCTGTTTTTTTTCAACAGGGTATATTCCTGTCACATAAGGGTTCAGTCACTAGCTATGTTTCCTTGATCCACCTGAACATGTGTACTCAATTGAGCCAGATCATTTATATCTGGTAAGAAGACATGCGCATAAACTACAATGAAAACACATTTACTAAATAAATCCCTTGATATGCAACAAAAAACGTCTCAGGTTACGTATGTAACCATGGTTCCCTGAGAACAGGGAACGAGACTCTGCGTTTGAAATGCTTTGGGGAACATCACACGTGAGCTGATGTCTGAAAGCCAAGTATCAAAAAACTCCAATCCTATTGGCCAGCGACAGCCTATGACATCATCATAGCGCGACCCGGAAGTATATAAGGAGCGCCTAGAGAACCAGTCAGTATCTTTTCGTCTTGAGGGACTGTTCAGCAGGCAGCCCCGAAGCATGGCAGGGCAACGCAGAGTCTCGTTCCCTGTTCTCAGGGAACCATGGTTACATACGTAACCTGAGACGTTCCCTTTCGAAAGGGAACTCAACTCTGCTTTTGAAACGCTTTGGGGAATGATATACCCACGCCGCCATGCTTAAGGAGAGTGCATGCCAAAAGATGGCTAGACAAACGTCAAGCAGTTTCGAATGAAACGCCAGATAGCAACTCACCCTCGGGTCACACAAAGGCTGTCAGTGACAGCATTCCCTACGGCCAACAGCCCAAGCTGAGCCTCAAGAAGGCCTTCTGCAGAAGGCCTACCAAGGCCGCTAAAGGCATCTAGAACCAACTTTTCCGAGGAGAAAGTGGTCCCTTTAAGGGAATGTGGCCAGAGAACTGAAAGGAACCCCGGCCAGTCACTAGAGGGATATGAAATCACCCTCAATGCCACCAGGGAGGCCGACCTGGTCTGTTATAGGACAAACTTAGTCTTGGCCAACCCTGTCTGAGTACAGAATCTCCATAACGCATTCTTCATAGAAGAGAGCAGGTAAGAGTGACTGCAAAAAGGCAGGAGCAACTCAGACCCATGCATAGAGACGGGCATCCTGGAGAGCAGAACTCAGCTGAGTGCTATGAACCCTCGTATTGAGGGGAGTATAATCTGCTCATCCTAGGATCTACTCAGCGCTTAATTAACACACTGAGGAGGCTGTGCATTAAACGCCTGTTTATACAGGGGAGCACAAACCAGCCTAGGGCTGAATCTTAGGAGGAGGCCTGATTAAGGCCTACCACCATGATCAGCTCAGGGAGCTAAGCACTATTACAAACATAACCCTAATAGGGAAGTACAAAGCTCACCTAACAGGTAGACCATGCAATGGGCACACAATCATGGAGGCTGAAGAGGGGCCTACAGCATGATAGTAGCTATATGTGAAACAGAAGTATATTCAGAAAGTGGCCTGGAGGGGCCACTCTGAACACCTGTCTTGCTGGGGCAGACAGACAAATTCAATGGCAGCAAAAGAGGCTGCAAAAGTGCCCGCATGACAATCTACCTAACACAATCCAACGAGCAGTGTACTCAGTAAAAGCACCTTTTTACTCTTTAAAGCAAGAGGAGTACAGCATACGCCAACACGTATTAAGGAAGGCCTGGATGGGCCTATAACCTTAACAGACACGTGGCATCAGCTCGTGGCAGTGTTTTAGGCACCAAGACCGATAAATAACCGAACCATAGGAGGTTAGATTTATCACCTGGGCCTCTGGCCAACCAGAAAGTACTCAGTAAAATACTTGTAACTCTCTCAGTGAGAGGAGTACCCTATAACATATACTAGTATGTTCACAAAGGTGGCCCAAAGGGCCTAAGAACTTTTAGACATACAGCGTTAGTCTGGTGGCCATTAGGGTTCTAGGAGCAAAATAGAACCAACCTAGATACTAGGTAGCTATCTAGCTCAACTAGAGTAGAAACCCAGACTCAAGAAGGCTGATGTAGTCAAAACCAAACCTCAGTAAGGTTATACCACAAAAGTCACCTCTGAGAGGTCAGCCACTCAGAATAGTACTCGGTAAAAACACCTTTTACTCTCAAAGTGAGAGGAGTACACAACTGAACTCCAACATGTTATATGAGAGGCCCCTAGGGCCTACCCTAGTAGACACGTGGCATCAGCTAGTGGCGCTATAACCATACCAACCATCAGGCCATGCATTCAATGAATAATTCCTAAGAAGGAAATGCAAATTACACCACCAAACTCCATGAGAGGCCTGCTTAAGGCCTACTCAACAGAGGTGGGGCATGGCCGATGATGGCATTACGCAGACTCAAGGAGGCTTATGCAGTTAAAACCAAACCTCGGTAAGGTTTTACCACAAAAACTCATCCCTGAGAGGTCAGCCACTCAGAAGAGTACTCGGTAAAAGCACCTTTTTACTCTCAAAGTGAGAGGAGTACATAACTGAACTCCAACATGCTACACAGGAGGCCCATAGGGCCTACCTTAGTAAACACGTGGCATCAGCAAGTGGCTACCATAACCATACCAGCCAGTAGGCCATGTATTCAGTGATTTTTCCAAAGAGGGAATACATAAAACGCTGCCATACATCGTGAACAGGCCTGTTTAGGGCCTATCCGTCAGCGATGGGGCGTGGCCGATAGTGGTATGGCTTCCCAGGCATCCTGCCATCAAGTCAGCTAAAAAAGGAGGCCTTGAGGGGCCTACCATTTCAGCAACAAGCGGCGTTCAGCCTGTTTGCAGAATAAAAAACACAAACTGTGCCAACATGTGAACTAAAAAGGAGGCCTGAAGGGACCTACCGATTCAATGACACGTGGCTTCAGCTCGTATTGGATCAGATTCACAAGCATCCTGCCAGCATGTCAGCTAAAAAAGGAGGCCTTACAGGGCCTCCAAGTTCAGCAACACGTGGCGTTCAGCCCGTTTGTCCATATCAACGCAAACTGTGCCAACATGTAAACTAAATGGAGGCCTTATTAGGGCCTACCCTAGTAAACACATGGCATCAGCCAGTCCAGGACCATACCAACCAACCATGCTTTCAGTGGAAAACCTTTCACGCACAATACTGAGAGAAGGAATGCATATTACGCCACCATACTCCACGAGAGGCCTGCTTAAGGCCTACTCAACAGAGGTGGGGCGTGGCTGATGGTGGTATTGGACCAATGGTATGGGTTCTTAGATTCGCAGGCATCCTGCCAACAAGTCAGCTAAAAAGGAGGCCTTGTGGGGCCTACAATCTCAGCAACAAGTGGCGTTCAGCCTGTTTGCAGAATGAAAACACAAACTGTGCCAACATGTGAACTAGAAAGGAGGCCTGTTGGGGCCTACCATTCCAATGACACGTGGCTTCAGCTTGTGAAATTAAGGGAACCAGCTCTAACCCAACAATAGCTGTGGGAAGCTAACTGCAACCTGAGCTAGGCTACACATTCCAACAGGCAATGTACCCTAAATCATATGTGACTAAAGGGAACCAAACAAAGCCAACATGGTCTAAGGGAGGCCTATATGGCCTACTACCTCAAACGGACACGTAGCAAAAAGCCTGTGGCAGTGTAAACTATGTGAGCAAATTATGATCGACTAACAGCACTTGTTAGAAATACAATTGCTAACTAGAAGGAGGCTAATTAACCATAAGAGCCTACAATCAAAGTTATATGCAATATAGCTGTTAACAGATCACAAAAGGGAGCTAATAGAAACCAGCTTTTCTCAAAAAGTGGTTCTATACTACCCTGAGTATGCAATTCAACAGGTGATGCACTCAGTGACACAAATAAACCTCAACTGTGGAATACAGTAGTCACCAATCTCTCCAATAGAGGCTAACATCAAAGAGCCTGCTATTACGAGAACAGGTGCTAACCTGTGGCAGCATAAGTAAGCTCACATACAAATGTAGGGCAAAAGTCTAGAACTCAAAGCAAACGTAATGCTTTGACATACATGATGTTTCCAATAGGGAAAAACATTTTCTCCACACAGATTCTCAAATCTGTACTAAGCCCTAGAGGACGAAGGCTAAAAGCTAGCACCGTAAACTCAAACTTGATTAAGAGAATCAAGTGGATCAGAGGAAAAAACATTTTCCATAGCATGAAAAGTTCTAGAAAGTGGGGCCTAGCATACACCTGCATAACTTATCTACGCAAAGATAAGGGCCTACCACCTGAGAAAACAGCATCAGGGAGTCTAAAAAACAGTCTACAACCTAGCTGTTAACCTCACCAGTTGCACCTACATAAACAAGGGGACAATGGGCATACGGCCTAACAGCTCCCTCGGGAGGAGGCCAGAACTAGGAACTATACCTCCTGACAAGGGATAGTATACATGGGGTTAACATATAACACACCTAACCTCGCTCTAGCCTGGCCGCTAAGCTACAGGCCTTCTTACAGGGCCACAAGCCTAGTGAAGCCTGGGCTTCACCTCCAAATCTCATGTATAAGAGAAAGACAGCGAAGCTCACAAGCAAACAATGTCAGGTGGCCGATTAAGGCCGACCTAAACATACATATTAACTGAAGTGCTAACTCAAACTACTCTAGCAAACAGCAGATGAGAAGCTACTCTAAACAACAGGTGGCTAAGAGGCAGCCATTTTGTGGCCTGCACAATATATCATTCTAGCCAACCTATCAACCTCAGTTTGCCCAAAACCCCTTACTTTTTCCTGACTACATGCTCAGAAAAACTATACAGGAAAACAAGGTCTTATTTTGAACACATAAAATATAGACCCTCCTGCGGCTCAAAGACCGAAGACTCCTAATGCTCCTTTTTCACGTGAAAGGATGGAATCTAGGGTTCTTTTAAGCCTAAAAGATCCTCTCATTACCAAACCGAAAAAGCGGGCCGACAGAAATAATTACTATGGGCCCAGCCATCAGTCTGACCATAAGAAGCATCTGAGCATGATATATTAAAGAATATATATATATACACACATGCATATAAATATATATGTACACACACACATATATATATATATATATATATATATATATACACGAGGTGAAAGAAGAAGAGGAGAGGGTAGATAAATCGCCCTTATGTAACTGGGGAATCGATTACAAACGCAACGGTGTTTACAATCGATCGCCCAACTCACTCTCGCTTCTTTCCCCTCCCATCTGTCTGGGCTCAGATACAAATCTGAATGGCTAGGGGTTTTTCCATGCCCTCCCGATCTCAAACGCAGAGATCAGGAAGGAATGGAAAGTTATGGGAGCTGCAACATTCACAGAGAGAAAGGGACCGCTCGTCGAGCCGTCCGCGCGCGGTCCCTTTCCTAACGCGCTCTCACGGCAGCCCCAGCCCGCCGAAAAAGCACGTCCCAGAAAACTCTAGCAGCTCCGCATACACAGCAGCCAGAGGAGCGCGTGCTGCCGAACACGATGATGTTAAACACGGACGTCATTGTTATCCAGCAACTCATCCTCGTCAGCCCCGGGAAAGCTGAGAGAGAATACAACTTTCTCAAACTTTCCAACGAGCTCACCTGCGAGCCCTATGATTGTGGCCGCCGTTTTGCCTCAGCACAAACGGGGCCAGAATCATCAGGCACAGATGCGGACGCCTCTTCCCTCGAGAAGAGTGCCGAACGAGAACGGAGTGTCCCGATAGGGAGACGCTCACAGTAAACAATAGACAAACACACAGACAGCGCCCTCAAGCACCGTCTATGCGCGCTCCTCCCCCAGACAGAGAACGCCCAGAAATGTGTATATCAAGTGTCAAAACCCTGGGACACGGATAAACACACTCTCTTGAACGTTTGTAAGGCATAAAAAAGATAACCTTACCGGAGTCGATACAATCGCGATCAGACAGAACAGTTCCGAAAGACGAAAAAGAACTGACTGGTTCTCTAGGCGCTCCTTATATACTTCCGGGTCGCGCTATGATGATGTCATAGGCTGTCGCCA
Source organism: Hypophthalmichthys nobilis (assembly GCA_037950665.1). NCBI lineage: Eukaryota > Metazoa > Chordata > Actinopteri > Cypriniformes > Xenocyprididae > Hypophthalmichthys > Hypophthalmichthys nobilis. The sequence continues at coordinate 24,492,050 of CM075471.1, read as the reverse complement.
GCCAATAGGATTGGAGTTTTTTGATACTTGGCTTTCAGACATCAGCTCACGTGTGACGTTCCCCAAAGCATTTCAAACGCAGAGTTGAGTTCCCTTTCGAAAGGGAACTCATATGACTTTGCCTCAACAGAGGATGTGATCGATAACTGGACTCATTAGAATCATCATAGGGGTTGGTTGTAACATTTTTAATAAACTGTTACAACTATCCCCACCCCCAACAGCCATAACATAGCTAACTGTTTTAGCTTGTGGGTTTGACGTTAGCATAAATACAAAGCATCAAATTAGACTAGAGAAACAGCTACCTCAGTCTTTAGACAAAAATGCAGTTTTCTCAGCTTTTTGTTTAAAATGTTGCCTTTTTAAAAAAATGAAACATTCAAGTGTATAGAAAAGGATTCATGAAGCTAGAATAAAATGTTTTTAAAATGGAAAGAGTTAAAGTACAGTTAAAAGGTGTAGTTCAAGTATAAAATAATACCTAAATAGGAACATAGTAGTATACTTAAAGTGTAAAAATAATAAATTAAATGTAAACTATAAGTGTAATGTTATGTTCACTTAAAGAAAACACTAAACTAGCAGTTTACTGAGAGTATACTTCAAAGTGTACTTTCATATACTAAAATATGTATTAAAATAGTAAATTACTAGTATACTTACAAGTTCACTTGTAGTACAAATGCACTAAAAATGAGAAAAGTAGCTGTGACCTAGTTGTGCACTTAAAGTTTACTGCTGTTCCACTTATAGTACACTTAAACATATACTTCAGTTGGGCCAATTTAGTCCCAAGCAGTAGCCTACTGAAATAGTACACTTACAAGTTTACTACGGCCACGTTCACACTGTCAGTTTTGGGGATTGACAACCGCATTTACTTACAGGTTTGAGTCTTGAAATGTCTCGTTCACACAGCAACGTAGAGTAGCGTCTGGAACACTGTCTGTATGAACGTGCAACGAGTGCCAAGCCCGTATTCTCTTAGTAGTAACCATAACGACAGTGACCTATGTAATTACACAAGACGCGTCACTCGTATTATTATGAATAGGGACTTTAAAGGGTTAGTTCACCCAAAAATGAAAATAATGTCATTTATTACTCACCCTCATGCCATTCCACACCCGTAAGACGTTCGTTAATCTTCGGAACACAAATTAAGATATATTTTGGTTGAAATCCGATGACTCAGCGAGGCCTCCATAGCCAGCAATGACATTTCCTCTCTCAAGATCCATTAATGTACTAAAAACATATTTAAATCAGTTCATGTGAGTACAGTGGTTCAATATTAATATTATAAAGCGACGAGAATATTTTTGGTGCGCCAAAAAAACTAAATAACGACTTATTTAGTGATGGCCGATTTCAAAACACTGCTTCAGGAAGCTTCAGAGCGTTATGAATCAGCGTATCGAATCATGATTCAGATCGCGTGTCAAACCGCCAAACTGCTGAAATCACGTGACTTTGGCGCTCTGAACTGCTGATTCGACACGCTGATTCACAATGCTCCGAATCTTCCTAAAGCAGTGTTTTGAAATCGGCCATCACTATATAAGTCGTTATTTTGTTTTTTTTGGCCCACCAAAAATATTCTCGTCGCTTTATAATGTTAATATTGAACCACTGTACTCACATGAACTGATTTAAATATGTTTTTAGTACCTTTATGGATCTTGAGGAAATGTCATTGTTCCCTATGCAGGCCTCACGGAGCCATCGGATTTCAACAAAAATATCTCAATTTGTGTTCCGAAGATTAACGAAGGTCTTACGGGTGTGGAATGGCATGAGGGTGAGTAATAAATGACAGAATTTTCATTTTTGGGTGAACTAACCCTTTAAGCAGCAGCTGCTGATACAACGGCAACAGCATTCTGGCGTTCTGTTGCGCATGCGCAAATTTAACTGCTACTTCTTGACGTTCTACTGTATCCGTCTACTACGGGAGAATAGCCGATTTGCCGTAGTCGATAATACGTGACAGACTAGATAAGTAAATGTTATGTTCTATGGTTATGTGGTATTTTAGTTGTATCTGTATGTCATCTAATGCCAAAAGCAACCATTCTCTTGCATTTATTTACATGTAATGTATTGTTTACTATGTCAAATGATTAAATGATCCACGCCGTCCTCTTTGTTGTTGCTTAGCAATTTTTGCATTCTTTAGCTACGGCAGTTGACAGTTTACTTCTGGTCGCCATTGCCGTTCCATCAACAGCTGTTGCTTAAAGTCTCTAATGGGAGAAATAAGTCCCGCCTTCTAAATAAGAGCCAATCGCCAATTGTTAAAGTCATCGCGTCACTGCAGCGGCCGTTAGAAGCTCCGGTTCCTATAGAAACAATCAGACTCTCGCCTCCGAAATGAGACACAAGAGATGCGCATTTAGGACTGCGCATGCTCGTTAACTTGATCCAGCCTGGAAAATACCGTTTTTTGTCATGAATCGAGTGTTTAGTAACAAAATGTATGTTGTTGTCAGATTTCATTGGTGATTACAAATATGAAAATTAATCGAAAGCTTGGCAAACAGCTTTGGAGAATTTGATGTTTCCCCATTCAAAGAGATAGGAGCTGCACTTGCATGCCCAAGAAGCATTTCAAAGATGGCCGCCAAGTGAAATGACTTGTCTTAAAGGGACTTTGGTAATATTAAAGATGGCGACTCAAAAAAAAAAATCATAAAAAACCTGTTCCTTTCGAAATAATCTGTGGTTATTAACATCTCAATCATTCAGTGGTTAACATCTCCTAAAATGTTTTAGAATTCCATGACTGAAGCTCTCAAATCTCATTTGTGTTTGTCAAAATTTACAAAATGGCACATGATGCATCATATTGATATTATTCATGCCAAAATGCAGCAAAGACCAATGTAATCTTCTCCAAATAAACAAAAGACTTCAAAATAATGCAATACATTTTGTGAGCACCAAACAGAAGAGAATAGAAAATATGAACTTTTTAGTGCACTGTGTATGGCAGATCTCTTCCTGCATTACCGTATGTCCAAGAATAACGGTTGGCTTGATGAATAATTGACTAAATGAAGTCTCAGTACATGTGAGAAGGTGAAAAATGCATGCACAAGACTTAAAGAGAGCTGGCTAAACAGGATGTTAAACATGATAGCTGGCCCACAAGCCTCGGAGCTGACACAAGTCTTACATTTGACGCATGCAGCTAAAATGTGCAGCAAAAAGTGCTTAATGCTTAACAGTGTCCTTGATCAAAGAAATAGTTCACTCAAAAATGATAATTCTGACAGTGTTTACTCACCTTCATGTCATTCCAAATCAATTTCCAATAGTAATTTCCAAATAATAGAAATTATAGAAAGCTGTTTTCCATGCTTTAGTCTTACAACAAAGAATTTAAGATGCAAAAATACTGAGGATAATACTGGTCTCTATTGACCTCTCATTTCTATGTATGAAAGACTGCAACTGTGTGACCTTTGCGCTAATCATGTCTTTTGTGGTCTGTTTTTCATCTGCATCTTATCAAAATGTGTATGAAACTACGAGGCCTTCGTGGTCTGCATATGCGGCACATTATTGTTGCTGATATATTCGCTTCATTTGCATTTAAAGCAGTTCTTTTCAACATGCTTCTCTTGAACGGGCTCAAAATATTTAAAGTACGCCCTAATATCAGAAATATGAGGACATGCATTGTTAACTAAAAGCTCACTGAGTAGGACACAGGCCCAAAGCTCTTAACCGTCCTCAATATCCAATGAAGAAATGGGTCTATTACTTTCCAGTAGTGACATTTACTATGTATCAAATGTGGCCCCTCATTCACTGCCTCCCCTACAGAGCAAATCCATTTCCTCCTATGATTAATTTCATTGTTGCCGGAGATATTATTATTCTCCTATTCTGCTCAGTCTGGGTCCGGGGATCGGGCTTGATTTGTAATTCTGCTTGGGTTTCACTGTTGTTAGGAAGCACATGCTCGCCAGAGCTACACGGTAATAAGATTCCAGGCACTCGTTTTTCCCGTCAGAACCGAAAACATCATTCCAAAGCCAGGTTATTATGGCAACACAATGCCCCACCGGATAGCGGGTCACAGTGGATTATTGCACAATAATGATGGAGGAAAATTAGAACATATCAAACCTGGAACATTACGGTCCAAAGCACACAGGTAATCATCATTTACAGCAATTAAGTTTGAGCCATTTCTGAAAAATAATAGTCAATGAGTTTGATTCACTTATGGGTGAACACCCTTGGATTTACATAATAATCTCATCATCCGGGTTATGCCCTAATTATTGTTATAATTTGATTGGGAATGATTACCTTGTAAAGTAATTGTGTTGGTTTCTTGTTCTCTTACTGTTCAAACTTGAATTTGGTGTTTTTACTTGTTGCTCCTCATACGGTTTACATACACCAAACATGGCCTACATCCCTTCAAACTATTCAAACTACATGAGGCTTATGAGCTTCAGACTGTTGTAAACCTGCTGTAAAAGGTCAAAGTGCAGATAAATACAAAGTTCTCTCATGAAACTCTAGATGGCACAGGCTAATAGGTTCTTTAACTTAACCTGCGGATTGGTTCCTGCTGTATCAGTGGCCAATGAGCTTATGTGCTCAGCCTTAAAAAACTTGGGTAGCATTTGCCTTAGCAGTTCAACGCACTTTCAGAAACCCTACACCTTCCCCAGCTCCACCTGTATAGATCTGCTACGGGTAATTCATGTACGCTATATTGTACAGCAGCAGGATGTCTTACTTGCTCACAGCAGTGTGTCGTGTATGTATTAGCAGTAGCAAGTCCTGTACTTGCTCTGCAGCAGCAGCAATAACCTACAGCAGCAGCAGCAGATCTATTCCACCAAGACCAAACATATCAACATTGTCATACCCATTACCATGCCAAACACTCTAAGAGTTGTCACTGTTCGTTTTACTGTGTATCAAGTGCTGAGGAAGATCCGGAGCTGAAATTCAGATTAAAATTTGGTTTCTGACACGTACTGTAAGCAGTTGACCAATCTCAACAGACTGGGCCATCTGACCAATCAGAGCAGAGTAGGCTTGTGGAAAGGAGGGGTTTAGAGAAACCGAATCTTTATAGAACTGTTTCAGAAGCTTTGAGCAAAGAGCTGATGCAGCAATATATAGCCTATTATGAGAAAATTAAAGCTGCAGTCCTAACTTTTTTTGGTTAAAAATGATCCAAAATAAATTTTTGAGCAAGTACATAACCAGCCAGTGTTCAAAACTATCTATTTGCCTTAGCCCGATTCACAATGGTAAGCTTGTAATAATGTTTTAAAATAAAATCGATACTGGTGGGTTTCTGCGGGAAATTCAAGCACGCAGCCGTTCTTCTTTGCGTCATTACGCCATGCCTGTTTACATAAAGAAGGAGTCCCAGCGAGTAGGCTATATGGCATGGATCATTTAGCCTTTTTTCACAGCATCTGCAATAATTAAATTTACCAATTTGATGGCGGATTGTAATCCAGAAAGGCCCAAATGACAATCATCAGTGACAAATGGAGATTCACGAGTAGTCAAAAGCAAAAGACTTCAGACTGCGGTCGGAGTGGCTGCGGAAACTGAAATCTACAGGTAACGATAATACACACTAAATAAACATAGTCAAGCAATGCTGATGTTGTTAACATTAATAATTTGAAGAACGAAGTATAACAATAATAATAATTTGCACAGTTTGACGTGATCCAAGCTAAGCGATCGTTAGATTTAATCACAATTGCCAGCGCAGTTATAATGCTTTTTTCCTCAGTTGGTCAGAACAAAAGTGGCAGACATGTTACTTATTTGTTCAGATGACATTTTCTGGTGAAAATTCTTATTTTGGTCATACTTCCGTTCCAAAGTACACTATCCACACCGACGTGGTGACTGACAGCAAACATTAGATTCATCCGCGCTGAGGAGCCATTCGAAGCACAGCCGACGTAAAGATGATAATTCCACAAATAACTGCAATTGCAAGATTCAAACAGAGATGGCAACAAAGAGGCAAAACCTACAGACTGCAAATTTTTTGACCTTGGATGCATGTGAACCTATTGTAGGAGACTCCAAAACAAAATTACGAGCCTTTAAAATAGCATAACAGGAGCACTTTAAAACAGAGCAGGGCATTTTAGATATTTATAATTTTTTTTAATTAAGATAAAATCCATTAAAAAAGGCATTAAAGAAATGTACAAAATATGATGGGCTGAAGACTTCTGCTTTATATTCACTTTTGTCCTTCTCTTGCAGAGGTGCAGTAAACATCTGTCCAGTATTGGCTGATAGATAGTGCTTCCTGAAGATTGGACTGATAAGTGCAGCAGTGTCTGGCTGTCATAGCTGAGGCAGGCTTGTTAGGGCTCAGACCTGAGAGGTCTAAACGGTCCCACTTTCAATTTCCTGCTCCAGTGACCCCTGCTTTCTTACGGCAGTTCCTGCTTTCTTCTCTAGGGGTGTGTGTGTGCATCAGACCATCCACCATCTGCTTATTGCTACATATAGCTTTACTATTTACTGAATACTGCACACTACAGTATTTTGTTCTTTTAAATGTTAAATGTTTTTAAATGTTACGTGAAACAGCTAGCAATATTTCATAGCAAATTATCAACTACATTGTTGTCACATGACATGTTGCACGTGAGTTGTGTCTATTCTATTTTGTGTAAAATTTCTACAAAGTCTGATTAAAAAAAAAAAAATGATATTAAAAGACATGTAGACTCGGAATAGCATACTATTAATATTTCTGCTGTACATTCTATATACTGTGAAAATAGTAAGAGTTAGTATGCTATTTTAAACAGCAAATGGCTCACAAGCAAAGATTAAATGTGCAATTGTCATAAAAATATTCTAAATAATTTGTAGCCATAACGACAAGTAATTCTCTTGCAATGGATTGTAATGAAACACCATACTTGAATGGACATTCTAATGGATGTTTGATATGGACACATTGAGGAGTGATTGTCTTATTAAAGACAGAAAGATGCAACTACTTTAATAATGTCAGTGATGTTGACTTTTATTCTGAGTCATTGTTGCTTATGTATAATGTGTTGTTCCTCTCAGTTCAGGCAGATTGTTCTGCAGTTTTTATATTCCATGAGCGTACTTGAGCCCAGACGGTTCATTAACCTTTCCTGACCTCCATGTGGATATTGCATTGAATATTTACAATAAACAACAAGGAATGATACTCAAGACAATCACATAGGAGGATTATATTTTTTTCTCCCCTCAGTTAAAGGTGCAATATGTAAGATTTTTGCAGTAAAATATCCAAAAACCACTAGGCCGGTGTTATATATTTTGTTCACTTGAGTACTTACAATATCCCAAATGTTTCCAACTATTTGTAAATCGTGAGAAAATTGCAACTTCAACCAGGGCTCCGGGACGTGTGAGGAGTCGCCTGTCAATACCCGCGTTACCCTCGGTTTCTGATTTTGTAAAAACCACGGAAACACCAAAGACGCTTTAATATATTTATATATATGGTTTTAATAGACAAGGGAACAACTGTTTGGTTACGTTTATAAGGCAGGAACACACCAAGCCGACGCCAACAAACTAGTGGTGACGAAAGGAGACTGCGGGGTTGGCTCACGTCGGCAGCATCTGGGTCCAAAGTTGGCCTGACACAGCGTAAGATGAAATGCGTAAGATGAAATGCCTTTCCGTACCAGCAGGTGGCAGTAGCTGAACAGCCAATCAGAATGATCAGATGACCCGACGGACTGACGAGCTCCGACGCCGATTCAACATGTCGAATCGGCTGAAAAAAAGCCGATGAGGACCAACTTCCGCCGACGGTGCGGAACACACTGAGAAAACTTAGTCGGCCGACGAAGAAAAACTGCCCGACGGCCAACCGTCGGCTTGGTGTTCCTGCCTATAGACAGAAAACTAATTGTTGTTATATAGCTCAACACGTTTAGTCTTATTGTTTAAATCTAATTTTCTTGATTTGCGAGTACCATGCTTTACCATGCCTCAGAGAAAAACACTATTTTGTCAAGTAGCTAACATAGCATAATCAGATGCAGAATACAGAATTTTCTCCATAATACATTTTAAAATTAATTATATGCCATTTATCAACACAAGCCATCCAGTATTTAATATGATATTCTAAAATCCTATCCTCGTTGTTTCCACCGGCTGTGAGGTAAAGACCATATGTCTCAAGATTCCGAGCTCAAACTTGCTGTCATCAAGCTACGCCTTTGTTTTGAATAGGCCTCTAGCGACCTCTAGTGGACATAAATCTTACATACTGCACCTTTAAGCTCATGTGTCTTTTATCAATTGATATTTCTTATCAACACATGGTATATAAAGCATAATTTTGCATACTTTGCATAAGTACAGTTAGATATTATAACACTTCCAAATAAATAAATATAACTGCAGTAATATAATTGATGCTACTGTCTATAAAAATTCTTAATCGCTGCCTCAGCAATTCTACTGTGGTACAGAACTGAAATATGGCATTCATATTTTCTCAATTTACAGTAAAACTATGTTAGATACAGTTTAAGCTTGGGATAGTTCACCCAAAAATGAAAATTCTGTCATCATTTACTCACCCTCAAGTTGTTCCAAATCCGAATTAATTTCTTTCTTCTATGGAAGTCAATGGGGCCCATCAACTGTTTGGTTATTACCCATATTCTTCAAAATATCAATGCAATATAAGTATTATTATTATTATTATTATTATTATTATTTTGGAGTAGCATGAAAGTGAATGATAATGTTATGTTACCATATGGATACATCGAACCAGAGAGGGTTGACATTAAATCGTGTCTCACTGACTCCCCACATGACCCAGCAGAGGTGGTTCTGTATATGTGCATGTAGGGGAGAGTGGGGTAAGATGAGCCATTTTTTACTTATGAGGTCCTCAAGACAAGGGAAAATGAGGCAGAAGTACAATGAAAGTATTTAAAGTAATTTCAGGATGTTTCCTATCATTTTAAATGATCAGAATACATCTATGACAAAGGGCTCTAAAAATATGGCTTCTTATAAAAAAGTGTTCCTCTGGCTCAATTTACACCAGGTTAGGGGTAAGTTGAGCCGAGTCAGTAGGTGGGTGTAAACTGACCATCTAACTGAATCTGAATCAAACCCATGTGAAATTTTAAAGGTAATGTACCTATTTTAAAAACTAATGTAATAATCAAATGTCCTTTTACAAATATTCTTTGTAAAATTATTTTACAAATATTTCTTTTTTTAAAAGCTAAATTAAACAATAATAAAACCAACCAAATGAAGTTGAAATTTCAGTATCTTTAATTGTTTGCATTTCTGAAACAATATGTTGAACATCAAAGTTGTAACCTTCCCATAAACAGACTAAGCAGAGTTTGTTGAGTAAAATTAAATTAAAACTAAATAAGAATGAATAAATGTCACTGAAGCCAATAAACATTTTAGTCAAAAAGTTCTTGACATGGTAGTTTTTCTGCAATGTCGACCATGTTAGGCCATTAGAGACTACAGGTGGAAAGATATATATGATTAAACATCCTCTGGTTCGTATCAGAGAAGGATTTGGTGTACTTGTACACTATTCCTATATCAAATAAAATAAAGCTAGCTAGCTTACCCATTCAGAATAATATTTAGCTAAATGACTTGAATGGTTTTACACATTGCTAAATCACCAATATGCATCATAAATAGTTTTAGACCTGGACAAATTTGCTTTGATGAAACGGCCATTACTACGGTGGCCGAGAGAGCTCAACGCGCTGCAAATGAAGAAAACACATGCAAATAGAAAAAACACCAGCAAATAAAGAAAACATCTTCATCAGTTTGACAACACATGCGCTGCAAAAGTCCACAACACATGCAAATAGACAAACACGCTGCAAAAGTCCACAACACATGCAAATAGACAAACGCGCTGTAAAAGTCCACAACAAATAGACAAATGCACATACCAGGCCCAGTGATATCAAGCCCTTCTGCGATTATCTGAATGATGATGATGATGATGATTAGGCTACTTTTAGTATTAAATTAATATTTTAATTTGCCCCGCAATAATTTATAGCGCATCACGTATAACCAACGCGCTGTAATAAGATTAGCTCCTCATTAAAAAAAAAAAAAAAACTTGTAACACCTACATCTCTTCTCAGTTTTTTTCAATACGTATGGGCCACAAGAGAAATATTAAGAAAATAAATTAAGGTTAAATAGTGTTATCAGAACATGTTGAAGTAGAGCTCTCTTCGCTTTTGTTTTTAGTTTTACTTTCTGCAGTGAATACTTGACTGGGATTTGAGACATAAAATCAAGTAAATTATTACAAAAATATATTATTTATTATTAATAATTTATTAATAATATTTTTTACGCAAAATAATACCTCCAAATCGTTTGTTCTGGCGCCGGGACTGGCACAGACCACAACGAAAATGTTATAGGGAACATATTGACATACCTGTCTGGGACCACTGGGATTGTTCAATGTTTACTCGTGGTGTGCACCTGAAAGGTGAGTTTTTTTGTTTATACTATTGTTTGTTAACATTTTGATCGTATGTGCATTATGAGCAGGCCTATTTGCAGCGCGTTTGTCTATTTGTATGTGTTGTGAACTTTTGCAGCGCGTTTGTCTATTTGTATGTGTTGTGGACTTTTACAGCGCGTTTGTCTATTTGCATGTGTTGTGGACTTTTGCAGCGCATGTGTTGTCAAACTGATGAAGATGTTTTATTTATTTGCTGGTGTTTTTTCTATTTGCATGTGTTTTTTTCATTTGCAGCGCGTTGAGCTCTCTCGGCCACCGTATCTGTTATGTTAAAATTTTACTTTGACAAGCCAAAAACAGTTTTTAAAGTAAATAAGCGACTTCCACTCCTCCCATGTGCTTCTCCTTTTCACAGTCTGGCAGAAATGATGGGTGGTTCTAAAATATATGGTCACATGACAATAAAATGGTACGTTTGCCAAGATACAGTGGGTGGGTCAACTTACCCACTGGCTCATCTTACCCCACTCTCCCCTACTTTTATGAGATACACCGATTTGATGGGTTTCCTGTTCTGAATACTGTCAATACATCATGCATGAGGCATATATGCCAGCCAAGCAGAAAGCATAAATTTGCACTTTCAGCACTTCCTTCATTGCTCACTGTTATCATCCTCAAACGGGAACATTGGTTTCAGCACCACCTTTTTTTTTTTTCTGTATTTAAGTGATTTCAAGTGATTCTATGAACATTTTTTTTTTAATCTCTGTCAACCTTGGAATTCAAACGTAATGACTTTTAAAGACATACAACAATATTGTTGAAAAAAGACAAAGATGTTCCTAAATGTGAAAATTTCTTATGTAAAATGCAAAACCTGGCCAAATTGATGTTAAGTCGAAATGACTGGAAATTGTTGGAAGCTGTCACGCGCTCTATCTCAGTAACAATAAGTTACGTCAAAGACTAATTACACAACTGTAACAATTGTAAACTTCTTTTCCGTTTTTATTTTCTTGCTGAAATGCGTCTAATAAGTTGTTTAATGCCCATTGTGACAAGATGCACCATTATTGGTTGAGTTAAGTTTTTCCTTGTTTAATGGCTATTTAGTCAAGACTTTAAAGTTTGCGTATACAGAAAGTGGCTTTGAAACCTTCCCTAAGAACCTTAATAATTATTAAATAAATATTAATAATAACATAAAACATACATCGTTGGGAAACAAACTATATTTAATTATGTGTAATATTAAATAAAAATTGGGTAAACGTTACCGAGTCTCAGCGTCAGTGCGCATGCGCGCAGAGAGACACGTGTGCAGTCAGCTGAACGCTGAGGATGTAAACACTGAGAAGCGCGTGTTGATCAATAAGCGCTGGACCTTGATCATTCAGTTAGTTATTAATTTTGCTGTCTGTCACCCAAACAGCTGTATGTGCTTGTCCTGCTGCAGACGTTTCAATGGCCCCGTTAAAGTTTTGTGCCAATATTTCATGGCTCTTCACGGAATTGCCGGAGTTCACGCAGAGGATGCGTGCTGCTGCGCGCGCGGGGTTCCGAGCGGTAGAGGCGGCGTGGATCTACAGCGCTGACCTGAAAGAGTTAAAAGCAGTGAAGGATGAAACTGGACTCGAATTTGCACTCATAAACACACCCCCGGGTAAGACATAGTGAATGACTGACAGATGTAAATGTAGACAGACAGACAGACATAGATAGATAGATAGATAGATAGATACTTTATTAAAGCGATGGGGGGAAACTGCAGTTGCGGTGATATAATGAGACGTGTTCTCTAACCTGTCAGCTCACAGTTAAAGGTCTCTGAAGGGTGCTTGTCACAGACAGGAATAAAATAACTTTCAGTTCATTGGTCACAGACATAATGGTGCTTCATATGCAAATAGAACTGCTTAATGGAATAGATCCGACCTTTCTCAACTCATGGGGGCAGCATGTACCGGTTACACTGATCTGATGCAATTCTGCTCGGATGTAAGACTTGTTGCACCACACTAAATCACCATTTAACACTATTGAAATTCCTCCTCGTTTTCTTAGTTCAGCTTTAAAATACAGACCCAAACTGTTTTGTTGATAATTTCAGTCTTAAGTGTGCATTATCATTAGGTTTTAACTTCTATATCCTCCACCATTTTGTGCATCATGTACAAAAACAAAAATAGCTTTGAAATTTCATGATAAATCTTATGTGTTATATGTTGTCATTTTGTCCTCCAGGAGATTTAAATGCAGGAGATTTGGGACTGGGTGCTGTTCCTGGAAGAGAGCAGGAATTCAGACAAGGTTTGGATCTGGCGGTGCGGTTCGCCAAAGCACTGGACTGCAGAAGGTACACTGCGAGTCTTACACTGTGTTGATGTTTAATATGCAAGAAGAGTAGGATTTTAGTCCAATAGAGTGCTGCGGGGATGACATATTTTTGTAGGCCAAAACCCATGGACAAGTTTAGGTTTTTAGCACTTCTGGTTCCTCACTGCAGAACACAAGATTTTAGGGGGTGGAGACGGGTAGGTTTAGGGATATGTAAAGTAGGAAGAGTTGGATCCAAAACCAGGGGGCGGAGATGGGTAGGTTTAGGGACATGTAAAGTGGGAGGAGTTGGATCTGGAGCCAACCTCGCCCCCCGGATCTCGTGTTCTGCAGTGAGGACCATCTCGAAAGAAGTGTACCGCACAAGTCCTGAAAAATGAAGCCATAACATTTCGCCCCCTGTTGGCTGGCTGTAGTAAAGGTCATAAACTCCGCCCTCTCCATGTAATCGAATGTGACACAAACCAAACTAAAAAATCCAAATAATTTTTTTTCCAAAAGGTTTCTGTCTTCTTAGGTAGTTCTTATCACGCTGACGTTACGTATGTTCATGTGTTTGTTGTTTTTCTAAAAGGTGTGGTTTTAGTTATTTGATGCTATAAAAATGGGGTGTAACCTCATGATTGACAGCTGTGCTTCCGATTGAGTCTTCGGGAGCGGGACCTTTATCAAAGCCATTTGAAGGCAAATCTGCAACCTTAGCCAACCTTTAGGCCATTTTTTTAATGGATGTCAATGGAGGAGAGGCTTCACTACGCTGAATAAACTGCTTTTGTGAGAAAATAGCATATCGTTTAATGAATTGACAGCCCATCAGCTAATCTCCAGCGTGTTTGCTCTTAAACATTCATTTTGGATTGATCTATTTTTAGAGTTTACACCAAAAAAAAAAAATATTTTGTTTCTGTTTTATAAGAGAAGTCATGGACAATTATTTGACAAGTATGATTCAGTTTATGTCACTTCTCATTCATTTCTATGGTATCTGCAAACAGTGATTGACTGTTACACAACTCTGAATGAAATCCAATGACGTCAAGGCTGTAATGTGATTGGTTATCAAGGCACATGTGATCCAAGTTAGCTGTTATGCTTTTTCCAACAGTAGAGCAACTGACCCTCATATCTCCCAATAATAAGACCATCTCTGCCTTGATACCACGGCTGCACCTCACGATCACCACTGCGCAGATTCGGGCTCTAAATCACATAATCGGTGCAAGATGTCAACGGGATATTTTGGCTCAGTTTTTTTGGAAGAAAGTGTAGACACGTCTATGGCAGGTGCTAACAAGTGTCTAAATGGGACAGTTGTCAGTGACACTCATTTACTCACTAGTCGCGTTAACAGCCTCATTGTGTTTATACTACCTCAAAATGCTTCTTATAAATAAAGACTGAAACAGTTGTCAGAAGCTTAGTGATGGTGATGTTGAAGTCATGTGAACGTGGTGTAGTTCGTTTATAGCATAGCTTTTTACTTCTGTATTTAGGCTTTAAAATTTATAAATGTTGTGTTCATTTGCGAAGATTATCATGATGAACAAAATGTGTAAGAATCATGAATGTTTGTTGGTCACAGAGTTTATTCTCTGCAAGAATCCAAAAGCCAATGGAAAAATCCTATTGGGTTTTTGTCTAAGGAAGCCGGGTGACGCTAACATCCGGGTTGGCCTACAAAAATTATCATCACTGCAGCGCTCTATAGCAATTCAGTTTGTGCCGGGATACTAGTCCTGATTCTGCAGAAATACAAACAATGAACAAATTGAAGTGTTGGATTTACATGAAAGAGATCACTTTTATTAGTTGTTGCTTGGTGTCTGGTTAGGACACAATTTGCATTATACAGGGATGCATCATTTCAATGACCTAATTTATATTCACAGTAGACCGTTCTAAGTTCCCTTCCCATAATGTAAAAAAAAATACAAGCCTACTGAAGCTGATAGAATGGGAAACAGAACTTAAGCGTCTAGACATGAAGGTTCACGCTGTTACTCACTAAAATAGTTTCAGATCTGCTGAAATCATCTCCCCGGGGGCTTGTGTCTATGCAGCGCTGGCCCACATGTCTAAATGTCTTATCTAACACATTCACATCCTCTACGGGAACCTTGTTTTCTCGATCAGCTGCGATTTTGCAGGCGATCTTGAGACGTACGCAGTAGGCGATGTTTTGCCACTTTTTACCTCTGCTGAGAGTAACTCATGCTAATTTTTCTCTCCAGGATCCACTTGATGGCTGGGAGGGTGCCTGCGGGGGCGGACCGCTCTGCCGTTGCCATGGAGATGGAGGACACCTTTGTGCAGAACCTGAAACATGCTGCAGGTGTCCTCTCAAAGGTGACCTCCGCCCCCTTTACTGCATCATAATGTGTCGCATGGCAGAGGGCCAGAATTTGTATTTATATTCCACTGTAGAAGTTCAGATTTTCTGTGAAGTTTTCTTTATAGAGTTTTCTCTGCATTCACAATGACAACAGTGGTTTGGCTAGAGTGTTTTTTTTTTTTTTGATACAGCAGGCTAATTCCTTTTAAATGTTCAAGTCACAAAAGTCAATTTTCACAAAAATATGAAGCAGCACAACTGTTTTCAACATTGATAATAATCAGAAATGTTTCTTGAGCAGCAAATCAACTAATAACTTGAATGATTTCTAAAGGATCATGTGACACTGAAAACTGGAGTAATGATGCTGAAAATTCAGTTTTGATCACAGGAATAAATTACATTTTAAAACATGTTAAATTAGAAAACATCAGCTGTGGCTTACTTTTGTTTTCTTCTTCTTCGCTGTACAGGAAGGCATTCTTGGATTGATTGAGCCAATCAACACCAGGATAACAGATCCACGATATTTCCTCGACTCCCCAGACCAAGGTAAGAAGGTTTTTTTTTCCCAAGGATGATTGTATATTTTGTGTCCAGATTATTTACGCATGTGTTTTTGTCTTTATCATCACATCCCATAGCTGCAGTGATTCTACAGAGAGTCAGTCTTCCCAGCATCAGGATGCAGATGGTGAGCGGAACACATTCTGCACTGCATTTGAGTTTTTCCCTAAAGTCAAGGTTTTTATTTTTTCATTATTAATGCAGCTTTTGTTCATGCATCTTAAATTGAGAGACATCAAATATTTGTACTTTTTCAGGATCATTGAAATTGAAAATGAGTGAAGGTGATTCTGACTTAAGTGAAGCGACTTAAAACAAACATAGTCTTATATATTCATATTAATTTTAACTTAAAGCTGCAGTCCGTATTTTTATTTATTTATTTATTTTTTTGGTTAAAATGATCCAAAATAAATTTTTGAGCATGTACATAACCAGCCAGTGTTCATCTCCTTACCTTAGCCCGATTCACAATGGTAAGCTTGTAATAATTCGAGTGGTACTGGTGGGTTTCAGTGGGAAATTCGAGCATGCAGCCATTCGTCTTTGCGTCATTACGTCACATCTGTTACATAAAGGACGAGTCCCAGCTAGTAGGCTATATCATATGTAACGGATCGTTTATAGCCTTTTTTCACAGCATCTGAATAATTAAACTTATCATTTTGATGGTGGATTGTATGGTATGACAAATTAACGTTAGTGATTAGACTGTACAGAAATTGGAAATGCTAATACACACTAAATACACAGTCACGCAATTCTGATGTTGCTAACATTAACAGTTTGAGAACAAAGTATAACAATAATAATAATTTGCATGGTTTGATTTGATATGAGCTAAGGGATCGTTAGATTTAATCACCATTGGCAGCGCGATTTATTGTAATATTTTTTTTCTCAGTTGGTCAGAACAAAAGTGGCAGACATGTTACTTGTTCAGATGACATTTTCCGCTGAAAATTCTTATTTTGGTCATACTTCCAAGACTACAGTCTGTGTTTCCGAAGTACAGTATCCACCGGTGCGGTGACTGACAGCCCAGACATTCTCCTCAAAACATTAGATTCATCCACAACGAGGAGCCGTGCCGATGCACAACCCACCTAAAGATGATAATTCCGCAAATAACTGCAATTGCAGGTTCCAAACAGAGATGGCGACAAACGCCGTGTCTACACCGGACGCGAGCGGTGCGATGCGACGCGTCAACAGACAATAGAACCCATTATAATCCGTGATATTGTTTACACTGGATGCGGCACGGCGCGACAAATTCCCGACAGATTCCCCGTTCTATTTCTGACATAGTCCAAGTGCTTTCCAACGGTCGTCTTGTTGTATTCAGTGTAGACACGGTGAAAGAGGCAAAATTTACAGACTGCAGCTTTAAAGATATTTCTAATTTGTTTACATTATAATTTTTATACTTCAACACCCTAGAAACAATGGAAGCTTGTTTCCACCACAGAATAAAAAAAATAATTTCACAATTCTGATAATTCTTTATATAGTTTATATCTCGCAATTCTGACTTTATTTCTCTCAATTCCGAGATCAGATATAAACTCAGAATTGTGAGATTTAGGGTACGTTTACATGAGAGATGTAACTAAAAATGGAAAATGCATGTTATCGCTTTCAAAAACTTTGAAACCCATTTCAGCTCCCAAAATGCTGTTGTTGTGTAAAAGTGTAAACTAATAAAAAGTTTTTATGTGAAAAGTGTCTAAAACACAGTTGTGAGAAAAAAAAAAAGTCATAATTATGAGATTAAAAAGTCATTACCTTTTTTTTTTGCCTTCCATAAGAAACCATATTGCAATCCACTAAAAAAAACCCAAAAAACTCAGCAAACACATAGTGAAACCCACTCACGTTTTCTGTTAGAATCTAGTTATCTGCTCTTTCAGCCTGTCGTGTTCCGCGTTTTACCTTAATTTGTGTTGTTTTTGTAGCACCTGTGAGAAATGAGCATCATGTGAAGTCATTTTCACTTATCTTATTACGGAGCGGCTGCACTGCACATGCTGTCCTTTCCAGGATAATAAAATCACTTTCAGCGCTTTTTGATTCCCGGGCTGAATAAATCATATGAGGGGAGTTTGTCGAGGGACTCGCCGGAGGGATGCCGGTGCATTAGGTAGCTGCTGTGTTTGTTTCCAGATGGTGAAAGAAGGACTTGAGTGTGTTTCTGAATGGCCCTCTGTCGCCAGCTCAGCTCCGTCTGAAGGAACATAAAACCCACAGTGAAGATGATCAACCGCAATCTAGAACAACACCAGTTAGAAGCAGACGTATGACTTCAGATTACGCAACACTGTCACTCTCTCTTTTTGCAGGACATCTACCACTGGCAGATCATGGATGGCAACTTAACGCAAAATATACGCAAATACTTACCAATGACAGGTAAATGTGGGACTGTTAAAGTCAGCATGAAATTAAAGCTTATCTTACACTCTTAAAGGGTTAGTTCACCCAAAAATGAAAATTCTGTCATTTATTACTCACCCTCATGTTGTTCCACACCTGTAAGACCTTTGTTCATCTTCGGAACACAAATTAAGATATTTTTGATAAAATCCGATGGCTCAGTGAGGCCTGCATTGAGAGCAAGTTAATTTAGACTTTCAAACGCCCTGAAAGCTACTAAAGATATATTTAAAACAGTTCATGTGACTACAGTGGATCAACCTCAGTTATGGAGCGACGAAAATACTTTTTGTGCGCCAAAAAAAAAACAAAATAACGACTTTATTCAAAAATATCTATTGATGGACGATTTCAAAACACTGCTTCATGAAGCTTCACGAATCTTTTGTTTCGAATCAGTGGTTCGGAGAGTGTATCAAACGATCTCAAACTGCCAAAGTCATGTGATTTCAGTAAACGAGGCTTCGTTATGTCATAAGTGTTTCGAAATTTCAGAAAGTGTTTGAAATACGCTCCAAACCACTGATTCGAAACAAAAGCTTCATGAAGCAGTGTTTTGAAATCGTCCATCAATAGATATTGTTGAATAAAGTCGTTATTTTGTTTTTTTGGCGCACAAGAAGTATTTTCGTCGCTTCATAACATTACATTTGTTGTTTTAGTCATGTTTAAGTTTTAGTTTATTTCAAGTAATGTAATTTTTTTTATGGTTTTAATTTTAGTTAATGATACATCAGTCAAGAAACAGCCATGAATTGTACAGAAAAATCTGTCAATTGACTCCTCACAGCTTTACCGCTGTCGCAGGTCACATCCAGATCGCTCAAGTTCCTGACCGCCATGAGCCGGACAGCGATGGAGAGCTCAGTTTCTCATACCTCTTTAAACTGCTGGAGGAGCTGGACTATCAGGATTACATCGGCTGCGAATACAAACCTAAGGGTGAGTGAAGGAAAGGTCACAGGGCACTTGGCTTAATGCCAGTTTATGAGGATTGAAATGACTCATTTCTCCATGAATTTTTAAGATATAAAAAAATAATGTTGCACAAAAACAGCTTAAAATCTTTTCTTATACTGTACATCAGGGGTGTCCAGTCCTGCTCATGGAGGGCCACTGTCCTGCAGAGTTTAGCTCCAACCCCAATTAAACACACCTGAACCAGTTAATCAAGGTCTTACTAGACATACTAGAAACTTCCAGACAGGTGTGTTGAGGTAAATTGGAATTAAACTCTGCAGGACAGTGGCCCTCCAGGACCGAGTTTGGACACCTCTGCTGTACATCATTAAACAAAAAGATTCTGATGTGACATTTTTGTTGGTCCTGAACCTACATTCATATCCTGTTTGCAGCCACTGGGATTGAAAACTTTACAATAAATGCTGTTCAACAACTCTTAAGTTGCAAAGAGTATAGAGAGAAATTTAATTCTTGGTAATTCATATTTGTAAATGTGATTCTCCAGGTTCCACGGAAGCGGGTCTGGACTGGGTCACAAGATACTGGAACAGTCACAACCGAGGACCAATTTAATTCCTTAAATTCCTCCATTTTCTAAAAGGGCACCGTGTAGTAAAATGCCAAGACTGTAATTTTCTACAGCTTAAAACAGACTCTCATTTTCAATCGTTTTATTTTTTAATATATTTTACTTGTGCATGGCTGTCAATAGCTGTGAAATGGCATTGGACATGAACACTTCAGATGTTTTAATTTAAGATTTATTGTCAAGCGTTTTTTCTTACAAATCCACCTCTATTTACATAATGTACAAATTACAACATTCTCAGACATTTGAAATGCTAATTAATGTTCTAACTTTTTAATAAATCTTTCTTCCAAAAATGTCCAGTGTCCTTCAAGAAAACAAAACAGTAAAACACATTTTATTCTTCAGTTTTTGTCATTACGGGAGTTGAATCATCCCGATACATTTGGTTTCCTGCATGTGAAAAGCGTTTCCCATGATCTTTGCACGTCTAGCGTCGTCTCGTTAGTAGGACTAATCGTTACGCCGCCCTTGATGATGAATGTACATGAAGACCATGCAACTATTTCAAGAGATTCTTCTTGAAAGATGAATATAATATTAGCTCAACTTCATAAGATAAAATAAAGGCATAAAGGCACTTTTGAGATGATAAAAGGGCAGTAAAGACAATTATGTTGCAGAAAGTAATGCATTATGGGGCAACCTGCAGCAACAGGTGGTTCTTGAAGAGCGCGGATGAAAACTTAAGACTTGTAAACCGAATCGAATGTGCACGGGCTACAGAGACATCAGTTTCCTATCAGCATCTGAGAAGAGAGCAGCACAAATTAACACTAAGACTACAGAAGGATAGTATGGCTTTGGCAAACCAGCGCAGTCTCACAAGCCACTATACCCCTTCCAGTTAACCGCACTCAAATCAGCAGGGCAGCCCATTTAGCTGTTTTCCTGTGCAAAATGTTCGCAATTTAATTCCTTAGATGGATGCAACCTGGCCGAAGCAGCACGCAGTACACACACACGAGATGCACTTAGTCTGCGAGCGGGAGGTGGCTCAAAGCTGAATCTTAGCACAAACAGATTTCAGACACTGAAAGACACACATGGGGCCGCTCGCAGAGGTCTGCACACGTTCACAGCAGGCCCGTCCAGAGGTTGTAGCATGCAGTGTTGATGACGGACTCCAGATGGTGGTACATGGAGACCAGCTGAGGTGGAGGGCTGTTGCTCGGCTGGGTCTGTGCGGGTAAAGGCTCCCTGAAGACAACCTTCAGACTCTGGAAGCAGAAGAAAAGAGGGTGAAACACTGAGATCTGTGGTGGGATCAATTTTGACATGTTAAATGAATGAATGGCTACGTCCAGATCATATGCTGTGCTATAGAGGATGTAAGTTAATTATAGCCTTAATATTAAATGATTAAATTATACATAGCTTAATGATTTGTTCAAGAACAAGTAATAGATTAATAAGACCAAAGATTGCCCGTTTTATGTACCCAAAATGAATTATATCTCTCTTTTTTAACCACTATAAGAGCCAGCGGCAAATCCCCAAAACTCTGGCCATGATGAAGCTGTTCTCGGCAGGAACACGAGCAATGAACGGCCGGTGATGGCCTGGAGCTCGCATCTCAGAAAACATCGAAACAAATTGTAAAATAGGCGCTATGATTAAATAAGAGTCACATACTGTATTTCAGGTCTAAATAACTACATTCTCGCCTAAAAAAAACTCTTAAAACTACAGTTCGTGGCACAACAAGTGTAATATTCACAAAAATTATGCTCGGCCGCCATGACAGTCGCTTTAAGCAGAGTGATGGAAACGGTGAAAAGGTAAGAGTGCTGTTTTCACTAAAATATCGCACGGCTATCAGCCAATCAGATTCGAGAACCAGAAAGAACTTGTATAAAATAAAATAAAAAAAATATAATTATTATATTTTATATTATATTATATTATATTATACCTGAACCTGTTTTTGTTAGAATTCTCTCAGGAGAGGTTAGTTATAAAATAAAATAACATAAGACAAATAAAAATTATAAAACTCACGGTTTTTCCTGCCTGTGTGTCCAGAAAGACGAGCACAAAACAGTCTGTAAACTTCTGGTTCAGGACAGCCTGGAAAACAAAGAGTTTACGATCAAACAACACATTGTTTAAACATTTATGAATGTTTCTTTTCATTTTTAAATTTAACGCTGATCTTCACAATCCATTGGACTGGTGTACAGCATTAGGAAACACAGTATTAGCATTGTTTCTGTATATTCAGAGGGTGAAATGATCATCTGAGAGCCGTCATCAGTTCAGGAAATCTACGTAAACCCACATCTCCAATTACAGATTGAAGCATGAAGTGCCATCTGACACACTTGAGGATCTAATGATTATCGGCAGCTGAATTCTGCTCATTTCAGTGTTTGCTCACAATAATAATAATCAGAAATGTTTCTTGAGCAGCAAATCAGCATATTAGAATAATTTCTGACGGATCATGTGACACTGAAGACTGGAGTAATGATGCTGAAAATTCAGCTTTGATCACAGGAATAAATAAATTATTACATTATAACAATATATTCAGATGGAAAACAGTTATCTGAAATTGTAATAATACATTTTTTATTTTTATTTTATTTTTTTTATCAAAAATACAGCCTTCCGAAAGACTTAATCTTAAAGACCCCAAACATTTGAACAGCACATCTATGGGTTTTTTGCCTGTTTTATTGACCGAATGGCAAAAATCATAAGCTCTCAAAATAGTACACTTCTCAAACCAAATGATTTGCAGTATCATTCAGGTCTGTAGCACAAATGACACAAGCATATATCTAAAATTGATCACAGGAATTATTAAGAGAAATTAATATTAAGGGCCAGATTTACTAACAGCTTGTGTCAGCGCAACCCCTCTTTTGGCATTAAAAAACTACTGTCAGGATTTACCAATGACATGCAGTAAGTAATTAGTAGGGCTGCCCCTGACTAAAGATTTTTTTAGTCGACTAGTAGTTGTTCATTCAAGCCATTAGTCGACATTTATTATTTATCATTTATCCATTTGGAATGCCAGGGGAAAACGTTATCCAAACATATCGTTTGCCAAGCTTCTCTATTTTTAATTTGCTGTGACCCTACGCTAATTTGCGGTGCTCTTGGTAGATTGCGTTGGTCATTACAGAAAAAGATCTGGCTGTGTCTGTGTTCTTTAATTTGCTCATTGTCAGTAAATCACCCGCAGAAATTTCCACTCCCATCGCGTGTCTATGGGATTGCGGTCTCACGCTAATTTGCCCTGTTTAGTAAATCTGGCCCTAAATGTCTTGGCCCCTGGTAAGTTTGTGTATCTCTTACCAGGTACTGAATGCCACTGTCATCTTTAAAGTGCCTGCAGTTTTGTGGGAAGCGTGACAGCAGAACTTTGATGAGACTCTGGTACCAGGCGGGACTCATATTCAGGAAACAGTCCTAAAAAACACAAATCACAAGAAACTTGTACGGTTTGGAATGACATGAGCGTGAGTAAATTATGACAGAATTTTCATTTTGCACTTTTATCAAAATTATTAATTTTAGCAATATATATATATATATATATATATATATATATATATATATATATATATATATATATATATATATATATATATATATATATACACACACACACACACACACACACTACCAGTTTGGACACAGTAAGATTTGTAATGTTTTTAAAAGAAGTTTTGTCTGCTCACCAAGGCTGGATTTATATAATTAAAAATACAGTAAAAACAGTAATATTGTGAAATATTATTACAATTAAAAATAACTGTTTTCTGTTTGAATATATTTTATAAAGTAATTTATTCCTGTGATCAAAGCTGAATTTTCAGCATCATTACTCCAGTCTTCAGTGTCACATGATCCTTCAGAAATCATTCTAATATGCTGATCTGCTGCTCAAGAAACATTTATTGTGTACAATTGTACAAAATATTTGTGTACAATTTTTTTTTTTTCTTCAGGATTCTTTGATGAATAGAAAGTTCAAAAGAACAGCATTTATTTGAAATCTAATCTTCTGTAACATTATAAATGTCTTTACTGTCACTTTTGATCGATTTAATGCATCCTTGCTGAATAAAAGTATTAATTTCTTTAATTTCTTTTCAAACAAAATTAAAATAAAAATTCTTACTGACCCCAAACTTTTGAACGGTAGTGTATAATGTTACAAAAGCTTTGTATTTCAGATAAATGCTGTTCTTTTGAACTTTCTACTCATCAAGGAATCCTGAAAAAAAAAAGTACACAACTGTTTTCAACATTGATAATAATCATAAATGTTTCTTGAGCAGCAAATCAGCATATTAGAATGATTTCTGAAGGATCATGTGACACTGAAGACTGGAGTAATGATGCTGAAAATTCAGCTTTGACCACAGGAATAAATTACTTTATAAAATATATTCAAACAGAAAACAGTTATTTTAAATTGTAATAATATTTCACAATATTACTGTTTTTACTGTATTTTTAATTAAATAAATGCAGCCTTGGTGAGCAGACGAAACTTCTTTTAAAAACATTAAAAATCTTACTGTGTCCAAACTTTTGACTGGTAGTGTGTGTATATATATATATACACACACACACACACATATACATACATACACACACAAAGTATATATGGGTCAATGATGTGACTGGTCATTTTTTTGTCCAAAGCCCTAATAATAATAAAAAACAAATATGAAATCCAAAGTATGTACGGTAGTACAACTAGATCCCTTTTATAAAATCCAAAAGCTTTTAATTATATTTTGCACATATAAAGGTAATTTAAAGATTTTGAAGTGTCAAAAGGTCATTCGGTTTAACCATCCAAAGGCCAATACAGCCATTTCATTTGTAATTAAAATGTATATATTTTTTATTCTTTTGTTATGTGTAGAAGTCGTTGTTTTGTTATGAGAAAGAATGTCCTGAAAAATCAATTTCATTGAAGTCATTCGGAGTAACCAATATAAAGGGACCATTTTGGATCAAGTCATGTGGTCAATATCATGTGACAGGATGTGACATCATTCAGACACCTGCAAAGGACCTCATGGTCGTGAAGCAAAGTAACTAACTCTCTTTTAACTATTTGAAAAATTCATGTTTTCACGTGCTCATACACATGTCCCAGAACATCAGGTCATTCGGTACAACCGCTATAAAACATGGAAAATGTTGTAATATTTTAAAAACTTTTACTAAATATAAAATGTTTGATTGTCCTTTTGCTAGCTAGCTAGCAAACTAACTAGCTAGTTAGCTAGATATCAGCATGTTAGCACTGTTTGAAAATACCGTCATTCGGTATAACCAAAAGTGTCATTTGGTAAATCTTGTAAAAAATGACAAAAGCAGTGTTAATTGATTATATATATATATATATATATATGATTATATATATATATATATATATATATATATATATATATATATATATATATATATATATACACATATATAGTGTATATATGTATATAGTTTGTGCTGTTTTTATATGCATGTTACCGTTTCATTTATGTTGCATAACAAAATTGATGAGTACATTTTAAACTTGAATAAATAGTTGTTCACAAAAAAGAAAAGAAAAAGAATATTTAGTTTGAAAAGCCTTTGGGGTCCTAAAAGACTGGACCAGAATATTTCTGTTTAAATTAGACCAGCCTGTGCGCCCAAACCATTATTATTTTTCACATTAGACTTCATACAGGATCTGGCTGTGATAGCTGCAGACGCTTCAAGTAAGCAAAACCACAGGAAGGCAGTTTTCATTCTGGCTGCAGCAGTACATTTTTAAAAAGATGTAATTTGCAGCAACTTTCTCCTGGTCTGATATCACAGTGAGAGTACATCTCTACTTCCTTTGTGAGCCTGTATCGGTTTGACAGCGGTATACATCATCCAAGCTCTCCGATTAGCATTAGCAGTCCTGGCACAGAAGCGGCTCCGCTCAGTAACATTGACTAAGCGGTTCTGCTTTCGTGAAGGGAATACAGAAGCGAGCGGCATGTGAATAGATGAGCAATCAAATGGCATTGATATGCAGGGTTGGGGAGACGGGGGAATCTGAGGCTCCCGCGCCTGAACAGGAGCGAGTCATCCAAATCACAGCTCGTGTCACGTATGGAGGAAACATCACATCTCTTTCTTCCAGAGTTCAGATATATGTGGATGTGTGAGGTACAGAGGTGAGGTGAGGAGGCCAATTAAATAATAGAAAACCCAGAAAGGAGGATCAGGAGGAGATGAAAAGCAGAGGTTAAAAGTTTCAGGTTAAAGCAGAAAACCGTCAATATGGTCATAAGTGTTTTTGCTCACAGCACACATACATGTGGTTGGGAGTTGAGAACCGGTTCCTATTCAGAACTTGTAAGACTGTCTAAGGGTGTGTTCACATTTGGCGGGTTTGGTTGGATTAAAACAAACTCTGGTGCGATTGCTCTGCTAGTGCGGTTCATCTAAATAAATGTGAACGCTGCCATCCGAACCACACAAGCCGAACAAGACGCCTGAAAAGATGGGTCTCAGTCCACTTCCAAAGGAACTCTGATGCGGTTCAACTGAAATATGAACTCAACATGGACCAGACATCTAAACAAACGGAAAACAGGACATGATGTCACAAGATGTGAGCAGAATGCTCAAGAATACTGGGTTCTTCTTGTTATCGGAGCTATGTTGCCCATTACGGTTTGGTACAAGCGTCAGAACAAGTCTCCCTGCAGTAGATCTTCATTTGTGTGCAATGGAGGAATTCCTGCCGCTGTTTTGACTCATTTACACATTTTATAAGCTCTTTGTGAGTTCTCAGCTGGTAAACATACCATCTTATCTGTACGCACATACTACGAGCACAAATTAGCAAATACTCAGCGAACCAGGACTAAATGTATCATTTTCTTTTTTGGTCTGGATCAAAAGAACCCAACTACATGTGAACATGCTCTAAAGGATACTGAAACCAAATGATTTTCTAGTTGTTTGGTTCGGTACATTTGCATAATGATAATGATTGCCCTTATCATTTTGGAGGAGGAAATATCAGTAAGAGATACAGGAATAAATAAAATAAAATAATAAATAAATAAATACAGAAGCAAATGTATAAATGCATATAATAAATGATTATTATTAATAATGGATCATTTATTTATGTATCATTTATTCTGTGCCATATACAAATTTACTTATTAACACTAAAGTTTGTAGTAAAAGTTTGAATTAAAAAAAAAAAAAAAAATGGGTATAAATATAAATATTATATATATATATATATATATATATATATTGAATGGTAGAGTATCATTCACATTTACTAAATTAATTAATTAATTAATTATATTTTACATTTCTGGTTCTCCATATAAGTCCTCCATTTCTGAAGCCAAATACAGTTGGGCTGTAGCAAACACAGTGATGTCTATTGGCATGAACGGCACATTTGCAGTAGGCTACAGTAGCTACTGCTGTGTCATCAAATCTCGAACGAGCACCCTGTTGGCGAACGATACGGAGTGTGAATCTGTGCGCATGTTGGTCCAGAAGGGATAATTTATGGAGTAAATAAGGAATGGAGTGTAATATTAAAGGGCTGATTTCCTGTGCTAATTAGCTGATGTTTATTGCAATGTGGTGATGAGTAGGGCGCATGTTTTCCCCACGGAGTGGCGCATTAGCATGTTTGTTGTCAGCCACCTATCAGACGAACTGCACAGAGCCAGACGCGGATCAAACCATCCTGAATGAACTGTGGAAAGAAAACATGCTATTTTCCAGAGGTTTCCTAAAGAATGACTTCAGTGTGTACAGGAAGAGAGAGTGCTGGCACTTTCCACAAACAGGAAGTCCTATACTCCTATTTCTCTTTTGATTGAACATTAAATTAACATGCAAAGTACTTTTAAACACATCATATTGTGGAATTTATATTCAGTTCATTGTAGTAAACAACTATTATTATATATTATTATTATTATTATATACACTACCGTTCAAAAGTTTGGGATCGGTAAGATTTTTAATGTTTTTAAAAGAAGTTTCGTCTGCTCACCAAGGCTGCATTTATTTAATTAAAAATACAGTAAAATCAGTAATATTGTGAAATATTATTACAATTTAAAATAACTGTTTTCTATTTGAAAATATTTTAAAATGTAATTTATTCTTCTGTTGTCAAAGCTGAATTTTCAGTATCATTACCCCAGTCTTCAGAAATCATTCTAATATGCTGATTTGAGCATATGATTCCTTGAGCAGCAGATCATCATATTAGAATGATTTCTGAAGGATCATGTGACACTGAAGACTGGAGTAATGATCCTGAAAATTCAGCTTTGATCACAGGAATAAATTACTTCATAAAATATATTTAAACAGAAAACAGTTATTTTAAATTGAAATAATATTTCACAATATTACCATTTTACTGTATTTTTAATTAAATAAATGCAGCCTTGGTGAGCAGATGAAACTTCTTTTAAAAACATTAAAAAATCTTACCGTGTCCAAACTTTTGACTGGTGGTGTGTATATATATGTATATATATATATATATATATATATATATATATATATATATATATATATATATATATATATATATATATTTATTTATTTATTTTATTATTATTATTATTATTATTCTGTTTAATAATACATTTTTAATCACAAGAAATATATTGTTTTGCTGTGTCACACATTTTGAGTGCAACCATGTTGGCACATCTTAAAATTGTGACAAGCAGGAAGTGACATCATTTGGGCCTATTCTACAGAATGGTGAAAAGTAAATCATTTTATTTCATTATTTTCATTCCATTTTATTCCAAATTTTTACACATATTCTTGTGCTGACAACAATTCAACCTTGTTACCAAATTATTTTAAGAATAAATCATACAATTTTTTTAATGGAAAATATAAGTTATCAATAGCTACCAAGATTTGGCCCCAAACTAGCTACTTGAGGGTAAATCTGCAACCTAAATCTATCAAAAATATATTTAATATTTATTGCTAGAGATATATATATAATATAATATATTTCACACAAACAAAAACTATTCGTGGAAAGTGCCTGCTAGAGAACGAAGAGAAAGTAATATAAAATGGGAGATAAATGGGTGTGAAAGATGCTCACAGAGGTGAAGGGCAGTGGATGTGGCGTGTGTTCATACCAGCTGTGGGTCAATCTCAGCGACCGATCTGCTTTGCACAGCGTCCAGTAGCTCTTCTAGTTCACCAAAGGCCAGCTTGCTGAGTTTGAGTTTATCCAGAGCCAAGTGCTCTCCGTGAAAGAGCCTCCTCCAAAGGTTATCCCTACGGCAATGGCCCATGGCCTGCTCCACACTGCTCTGAATCTGCCGCCGTGCAGACATCACCTCTGAATTGAGCAGGGGGAAGAGAGGAGACAGGAAGAAGAGCCCTTGAGAGTCATCGGTGTCTCCAAGCACGGCCTGACCCGCGTGCAGGAGGTTCTCTATGTGGTCAGATTCAGGGCTGGCTGCGGGGCTGACGGGGGCAGTGGTCTCCTCCCACAGGTCAAGTTCAGATTCCCGCGTCCCTACGCTGCCAGCCTCCATCCGCTCCACATGGATACGGCCACTGAGGTCACCAGGGTCACGGTGGATCTGAGGAAGTTTCTTAAATCGTCGCATGTCTGCAGTCAAACGCGGGAACAGCTCTCTTTGACTGGTCATGATCACATAGAAACGCAGCCTGAAATCATTAAAAATGGAAAAAAATAAAAAAAAAATAAAAAAAATTGTTTAACAGAAAGTCAGAATAGAAACAAATATTTTTTTAGTAAACATACCTGTTGCAGTTGGGGAAGAATATTAACATGATTTATTAAAAAAAATAATATTATCTAGAATATTTTTAAATAATATTATTATTATTATTTAGTTTATTATAAATTAGTATATATTATTAATTCATAATTATTATTATTATTACTATTTATAGTAATGTTATAGGTAATATTTATAATATTACTATTTATAATCATCTATTATTATTACTAATTATTAATATTTATACCAAGTATTAGTACTAATAATAACTATTGTTATTATTACTATGTATGGTAATGTTATAGATAATATTAATAATATAATGTATATTATTTATTATTACTAATATTAATAATAAATGATATTACTTTATTTATTGTTTATATTAATTTATTATTATTATTATTATTATTATGTTTCTGTAGATAATATTTATTTATTATTGTTTACTACAAATTAAAATATTATTATTATTATTATTATTATTTATAGTAATGTTATGGATAATACTATTATATTATTTATTTATAATTATATATAACAAATATGGATGGAAATGGATAAACTCCACCAGAAGTCCCATATTATTATTATATTAATATAGTCCCTATATTATTTTGCTCTGATTATTCTGTTTCACACATAGAATATTTACAGAATTACAAAATTAAAGAAGTTAAATATGTCGCAAATGTTGTTTCATGTTGCCCTTGTCTGCAGTGTAATTGCATTAACTGCTGTACTGAGTTATCCACTTCTGTAGCATTTAACTCATGCCCATTAAGTGCCAACTTTACAAAGTACACTGTATTCCTCATATGTTTTTAATGCTGTACACACCTGAGCAGGTGTCTCTCTCCTTCAGACTGCTCCTCAAAAGGGGCGGCATTATGACACACCAGCAGCGACACGTCAAAGTCGTCATGGTGTCGTAATCCCTCCAGGTCTTTAAATGAGCCAGAGCTTAAAGAGAAAGACGCTATTAGAATATACAAATATAAATTATAACATCACCTGCTCAAATAATTAAGAACAATCCACAAAGTACCTGTTCCACAGAGCAACCAGTGCATATTCATGCAGGTCTGTGCTCGGCGCCCCCTTTTTGTTTTCAGTTGTAACTGCAGCCTTAGACATGCGCAAGGGCTTCATCCCGTAAGTACCAGCGTGATCAGTGATGTAATTATACAGCTGATGTGCTGTGATCATCCCCGTTGATATGGAGAAACTCCCTAGTACACATAAAAAGCATATTATATATTATGCATGACTGGCAAAAAGAGGAAAAACACAAAAATGAATCTGCCATTGACTATGTGCTTTAACTGACAATTCAGACTGAATTATAAAAATATGACATTCTGATGTTGAATGCACTCACCCTGGAAGACGTGGTTGCGTCCAAACTTGGGTATGTCAGGGTGATGGGCGATGAAGTCCTCCAGAAAGCCAGTGAGTTGGTACCCCTGCCGAAGGGTCATGTGACACCCTACAAGGTACTGATGCACCACACGCAGATGGAAGTCGTAGCTGAACGAGTGAACGTGCATCAAATCCCGGACCTTATCGCACTCCTCGGTGAACAGCATGGACAGCTGGGAGCAAAAACACACATGCATGCAGTTACTCAGGAGCAGAACACACTGGTGCAGGAACTCCACATAACCCATGAGAAATCATTCGGATCAAAGGCATCCGATTCCCCAGAGGAAGACCACAAGCAGTAGCAGGAACATCATCCCACAACCTCTAAATCCTGATAGCAATACTAACTCAAAACCTAATGACTCTCATGTGCTTCTCCTACAGATGGTCAAATGAATCCAGCCTCACTGCAAAATCACATTGGGTGAATCTGGCAAGACATGTCCACTTGCCCAGGTCACATTTTACCCCAACATCAAAAGAAGGTAAACATGAAATTATACTTTGCATAAAAGATTAAAGGACCATTGAGATTTGTGACATTAATTTCCTTACAAATAATCAGATTTTACACTGTAATGCATCCAAGTTCTATTATTACTAATTAGATTCTCATTACTGTAATATAATTTTCAGTCACTTTATTTTACAGTGCCGTAGTTACATTGTAATTACTCAAATAAGTACTACTGAGTACTATTAATTGATGAGAGTACTATTAATTAACTACATGTACTTACTATAGAGTTACAGTTAGGGTTAGGGGTAGTTTAGGGTTAGTTACTTGCAATTATGCATAATTTACTGTTATTACTATACAACCCGGATTCCAGAAATCACATGAGCCAATATTTTTTTTCACAACAGAACATAGATAACATAACAAATGTTTAAAGTGAGAAATTTTACAATTTTATGCACAAAATGAGCTCATTGCAAATTTGATGCCTGCTACAGGTCTCAAAATAGTTGGGACGGGGGCATGTTTACCATGGTGTAGCATCTCCTCTTCTTTTCAAAACAGTTTGAAGATGTCTGGGCATCGAGGTTATGAGTTTCTGGAGTTTTGGTGTTGGAATTTGGCCCCATTCTTGCCTGAAATAGGTTTCCAGCTGCTGAAGAGTTTGTGGTCGCCTTTGATGTATTTTTTGTTTAATGATGTGCCAAATGTTCTCTATAGGTGAAAGATCTGGACTGCAGGCAGGCCAATTTAGCACCCAGACTCTTCTATGACGAAGCCATGCTGTTGTAATAGCTGCAGTATGTGGTTTTGCATTGTCCTGCTGAAATACACAAGGCCTTCCTTGAAATAGACGTCGTCTGGAGGGGAGCATATGTTGCTCCAAAACCTTTATATACCTTTCAGCATTCATAGTGCCTTCCAAAACATGCAAGCTGCCCATTCCATATGCACTTATGCACCCCCATACCATCAGAAATGCTGGCTTTTGCTGATAAAGCTGATAACATGGTGGAAGGTCTCCCTCCTCTTTAGCCCGGAGGACACAGCGTCCGTGATTTCCAACAAGAATGTCAAATTTGGACTCATCTGACCATAGAACACTTTTCCACTTTGAAACAGTCCATTTTAAATGAGCCTTGGCCCACATGACACAACAGCGCTTCTGGACCGTGTTCACATATGGCTTCCTTTTTGCATGATAGAGCTTTAGTTGGCATCTGCAGATAGCACGGCGGATTGTGTTTACCGACAGTGGTTTCTGGAAGTATTCCTGGGCCCATTTTGTAATGTCATCGACACAATCATGCCGATGAGTGATGCAGTGTCGTCTGACGGGCATCCAATAAAGGCCTTCGGCCTTGTCCCTAACGCACAGAGATTTCTCCAGTTTCACTGAATTTTTTGATGATGTTATGCACTGTAGATGAAGAGATTTGCAAAGCCTTTGCAATTTAATGTTGAGGAACATTGTTTTTAAAGTATTCCACAATCTTTTTATGCACTCTTTCACAGATTGGAGGGCCTCTGTCCATCTTTACTTCTGAGAGACTCTGCCTCTCTAAGGCATCCCTTTTATAGCAATCATGTTACAGACCTGACATCAATTAACTTAATTAGTTGCTAGATGTTCTCCCAGCTGAATCTTTTCAAAATTTCTTGCTTTTTCAGCCTTTTTTTGCCCCCGTGCCAACTTTTTTGAGACCTGTAGCAGGCATCAAATTTGAAATGAGCTTATTTAGTGGATAAAAGTGTAAAATAAAGATAAAAAATGCAAAAATTCGGGCTGTAGTAAGTACATGTAGTAACTTGTAACTACGGCACTGTAAAATAAAGGTTTTTTTTGTTTTTATCAGCATAAAGTATAACAACTTAACTACTGTTATGTATAAATACTTTACAAAATATTTAGATATCTTTTTGTTTCATATTATAGTAAAAAAATGTCCAAAATCCTATAAATAAATAAATAAATAAGTTGTGAATGGCGGTGACAGTGTCATACAGCATTTTCACTTTCAGTGAGGCCTGACAAATTACCTGTCACTGGAAACTTCTTGTGTCATTCCTGGTTAAGACAGTGTAACCATCATGAAAATGAAGGCCCAATGCACAAAACCTTAATGGTCCTTGATTTGGGGGTGAAATTGGAATCAGACATGTTCTTGATACGTTTCATGAAAGTCACTCAAGCGCACATGAAACCTGACATAACATGTCTACAACTTGACGTAGTTGACTTGCGAAGAGCAAAAACCCCCTCCAACCACCTACCTGCCAAACCTTTTCAAGAGTCTTTTTTAAAATCATCTGATATCAATCAACATAATAATTGTATCCTTTTTAATTAAATCTCACATCAAAGCCGTGCTTACAAAAGCATTAGTGGCAAATGCAAATGATTGCAGAGGGAGAGAGCAGGAGTAATTACAGTACAATGGGAGCAGTGAGGGTAGGGAAAGCGGTGGCGACGGCTAAACGCTATTACCGCTGTCGCTTTCATCCTGACCATTGCCCTGGAACAAATGCAAATAGGTCTTATCAAATCAAAGAGTTGAGGATTAAAAAAACTCTGTTCATTTGACACTGTTGTGGCAGTTCCATTTGCAGAAAGCAGCTCACGCAATTGCACCCTGTGCAAGAATCGTTTTTCACGTCAACATTCTGAAATCTGCCAGTGGCCCATTTGCCTGAAAGTTCTGCCACAGGCTGAGGAAAGATAATATCGCTTGTCCATTTTCCTCTCAGTCACGTGAGGATGCTTTTGGAAACATGGCACATGAAAACAGCTCAGATTGCTATGATTGCAGTGGTTAGTCTGTTGTGTTTGCACAACTGAGTCATGTGTTAACAAAATGCCTACATTCAGAAAAATAAGGCCGTTTTCCAGACTTGCGTAAACGTTTCCCAATCCATTGAACACTATAGTGTTTCTTCCAGATGCCACATAGGTCAAGTTCTGTAATGTGTCATAAGTGGAAGAGATGGTCCACTTGAACAAATATGAATGAGAGCATTCATAACGCTCAATACGGCAGCTGAAGTCCTGCCCTACAGGTACAACAGCCAATATCCTTTTTGATAGAGGCATCGCTACACTTAATAAAGCAGCTGAATGGTTCAAAAAGCCAGTCCCGTTTGTTTACTCTTGAACATTTGCATTAGCTGGAAGAGCCCTGGAACAGTTTTGAGGGATTTGAGTTCAGAATACCACTATTGTCAGAAGTTATTGCTTGAACAGAATTTTGACAAGCACTTCTGGAGATTTTTGTGTCTCTCCATTCAAGCAGATGAAGCTGTACTTGCATGGCTGGAAACAGCTGCCCGAGGCGTTACAGAAATGACCGTTGAGTGAACTTGCCTTAAAGGGACTTTGGCATCACTTCTAGGTTTTCTACTTTCTTACTTTCACCATTTATACTGTCTACTGAGTAGTTTTACTACTTCCTGACTACCTAGTAACCTCACCAAATCACCTTTCCATGACACTTGTTGCTGAAGTCCTAAAAGGGCTGTAAAGTCAACATAAAAATGTGTACTTTTTAATGAACGTATCTTGTCTTATTGTGCACAATTCATTGGTGCAATTATTCCAAATACAAATAAATAAATAAATAAATAAAGTATATATCTTTGATCAAAATGCAATAATAGGTAACACTTATTTTAAGGCGACACAGTTACACGTTACATGTACTTACGATATATCAATAACAGTAATTGGATAATTAATTTTGAATAGTAACAAGGAACTAAACCTAAACCAAACCTTTACCATATAGTAAGTACTATGTAGTTTAATTAATATTACTCAGCACTTGCGTGTGATTACACTGTAACAATGTTACCTTAAAATTAGGGCTGCACGATATTGGAACGATATTGGAAAACACTGACACTGCGATATGGAAACAATTTCACCAAATGATTTGAATAGCTCTATTTATAAAAAAATTTATCATTCTAGGATGATTGGGGTGATTTTGTAGGGGAGTGCATCTGCATAGAAAATAATAAACAAATTACAAGCATAGATAATATAATAGAACAAAGATACAAATGAAATAAGCAGTGCTTTTTGTTTTTCAGTTAACAGTATTCAGGTAAAGAAACTGAATAATCAAATGTAAAATAACACTGCATAGTCTTACTGGAATAAATTACATTTAATTAATATAATTACTTAATACAATTTATCTTTGTTAAAGCTACAAAAGTGATTTTCTCTTTCTCTTTTGTTTGATTAACATTGACAAACAGCTGCGGGTATATTAGGCTGCTGTCACTAAGATGAATGCACTGATTCAGTATAATGATACGCATCTGTTTTCTTTCTCAACTGTTTACAACACATAACTGACTGTGTTTATGAAGATACTCGCCGAGACGGGCATTTTGACTTAATTTTGATTGCATTTGTCCATTCAAGCACAAATAGACGCAGAAGAGAACTGAATTCTGTGTTCACGTGCTGTCTGCACGACTCTGTGTGCGCACACAGAAAACAGCAGATGAGTTACCGTCTTCTTGCGCTTGATGTTTAAACTGACAGGACTTAAAAACACACGCAAATGATAAACTTTCACTCTATGATGGTTAAACTTTGCAATCAATCTGCAAATCAAATGTGTTCCGAACCTGGGGCAGCTGGCCCATACGGATCACGGATCAACGATCCCTATACTTGACATCACACATCCTGTGATGTGACTATCGTGGATGCGAATATCGATGCTAAAACGATATATCGTGCAGCCTTACTAAAAATAAAGTGTAACCCAATAATTGGCTGCATCTCTTTTCCTTTCAGGCCTTAGAAATACACCAGATTTTAGAAATAAAATACGTTGTGTACAGCATTTATGTTGACTTTTTATCTTTTATTTCCTAGCTAGCACAACACAGATCTTACTTATGTCAGGCACATTAAGAATAAGTGGAAGCCGCCATGACAAAGTGCAAACGCTCCACTTGTGATTTCCTCATTTTGAAAAAGCTTCATGAATGTATATCATTTGTTGACTGATAAAGAACAGCCTCAGAATTACTGTTGAAGATTCCCTCAAAAGGAGATGAGCAGATCCAAATCAACATGCAACAAGAGCAGAAGAAAATCAGGGATAATCATTGAGCAAAGGAAAGAGATCATTGGCCTATCAGAGCTGCAAGAAGAGTGACCCCGTGAACCCCCAGAAGATGCCACATTCATGTGCATATGAATTTAAATACAGCAAAGAGACAGAATCGCATCTGCAGCTAAAGAGGAACCCCGGCAGCGGCCTTTCCGGCAAGATGCATCGCTGACGAACACAAACACAGGGAAAGGAACCATCTGATTTTCAATGAATGGGAAAGACTGGGGCTGTAGTGGAATGGGGAGGAGCCAGGCACTACACAAGGGAGGAGTCTGAGGGAAAGACTGAAGCCTGATTGGTTGAAGATGAGCCCGCCCCGAGGATGCAGAGACATACCGCAGAGTCAGAGCCCGTGGGCGCCTCGGGGAACGGCTTGCTAGGAGGTTTGTTGAGAAGAGAACCCTGATGGAAAGAAAGAGTGAGATGGGACTAGACACACACACACACACACACACACACACATTCACACGTCATATGCAGGACAGTGAGACACACACAAACACAGAAGATAACACACACACAAACAGAGACAGATGAGAAACATGCCACAGAGAGGTTAGAAGTCAATTTACACAAAAATGAAAACACGCACAAGCTGACTGTCACACGCTAATGTATGAGGGTGTGTTACAGGAAGTGACACAGAGATGATCAGTAATGATGAGGCATGAAGTGTGTGCAGTCCTTTTTGACCTTTCACTTTTTAACTAAATATCCACTGCTTATGATCTATGCAGTACAACAAGGTCGTTTACACCACGTTCTCTCATCTCAAATATTATCACGTTTGGTGCGTAAATATTTTTAATAACTTCAGCTTTGATTCACACTCAGAATTCTAAATTTTTTAAATTTATTTTACACATGGAGGAAAAATGTTTTCCATGTGTAAAATGAAATAATAAAAAATCTGAATTCTGAGAGCGAATCACAGCTGATTTTTTTGACATGATCTATTCCCAATGTTCCCAATTCCTGCAACAAATGTCATTGTAATTCTCATGATGTCCATTGCCACCTCAAAATCAACTTCATCTGGTGGTACAGTGGCTGGAAGAGTATTAGTAGTAAAAGTATTATTTAAAATAAATATTAATAATAAATTTATAATATAACATGTCAGGAAGATGATGATTAAAATGATAATAGTCATAATATTTAGTATAAAAATGTTGCTATGTATGGCCATGATCAGAAAACAGTGCCATTTGTGTGTCACTGATGTACAACTGACACAGGATACTGAATTAGTCACATGGGCAACACTTTACAATCAATTCAATTTGTTAACATTAGTTAATGTATTAAGTATCATGAACTAATAATGAACAATGCTTGAACAGCATTTACTAATATAGGTAAAGGTAAATGTTAATATATTAATATATTTTTTTATTATACTAGTAAATCCTGTGATTGTTCGTTTTTAGTTCATGATTCCTAATGCAATAATTAATGTTAAAAAAATTAAACTTATTGTAAAATGTTACCATCACAAACTTTAAATGATTTAGCTGTGTTTAATGTACAGTATAATGCAGAATTCTTACAATAAAACATGCATTATATTTGTAAATTATTTTAATTGGAATACCAGCCAATTTGGCTCCATATCATGCATCATTTTTTGTACTCTAAACATTTAGAATATAACAGTAAAACCCCTGGTACTTTGGGCCTGAGACAGGAAAATGACTTCATGAAAGTTCGGCAGAAACCTTTTTAAACATACTTTTTTTTCCTGGCACCAATTTTCTGGTACAAATGGCACTGTTTCCTGACAATGACCTTTAAATATAGGTGTAACAAGTCAGACTTCAAAATGACTTGCTGATTTCCATGGTGAATTTGATCACTATGTGGCCTTGATTAGAATGTCCACTTTATCCTTAGTGGATATATTTGGTTCTCCATGAACAAAAACAAGTATTAACATAGCGGAATAATTAACAACTCAACTTGATTGTTCATTCCTTATGAAAAAAATAACACCACCGTTTTCCCACCAAATTGGCAGATGGGAATGTTTGTTGACGCAATCAAAAACTATGGATTCTAATAGAACAAATTTAAGTTGATGAATTTTCATTACTGATTCCTTGTGACTTTTATTCCTGTTTGCTCTCAAGCTCAGTTTGAAGAATCTGCACTAACAAACAACCAAACAAACACGCTAATGACTTAATTGCTGGATATGAGCAGCTGTGACTGGAGACACCTTATGGGCTTTTGGTGCTGCAGAAGAAATCAGAGCTCTCCTGCTGAGAAACATCTGGAGATTTACCAATATTTACACTTAATTATTTCTCATTTAGAGCCAACCTGGACCCACTACAGATTAAATACACCATCAGCGAGAGCGAGAGCGAGAGAGAGAGAGAGAGAGAGAGAGAGAGACACACATTTGACCAGTGAATCCTGCTAATAAAGAAGAAGATTGCTGCTTGTTGCTCATATTAAATATCCACAGACATTACAGGCAGGCACTTACAACAGATACACAGAAATGCAATATAAACTCTTAAATACCTAGTTTAATCGCACTCTCTCTTTACATGCACTTTCTTGTCTGTTATTCTTTTAATGCACAGATGCCGTTACCTGAGAATTAACCGTCTGACCCATGGGAATCCTTGAGCACTCTAATGCAAACTGCTTCACGCAGAAATAACAGCCCTAAAACAGAGTCAGAATGAGATTATGTGTTACTAAAGAAACAGTTATGCATCAGCTGCAGCTAAATTCATCACTATATTTAAGAGCTGTCTGTACAACAGAGTAATTCTTAAGGCCAAAGTAAATCAAATTGAACTCCATTTACTTTCTTAATTCAACCAGGACATGATTCACCTGTGCACATTTATCCAATGAATAAAAAATCTCATTTATCTCTTTCCTATAATCACCTGTCATATAGAAACACTTTTCACCAACCAAAAAATTCTTGATGGATAAAATCTAATTCCACACTACATTTTATTTTTCTTAAATATGCTGACTTTGATTTTCATGAAAGTGTTGTTGAATGGTCACTTTACTATTTCTAACACTTACTTCACATTACTATTTCTAACACTTTAGTTCTTCCTTTGACTCTTGACAACGGACAAAAGTAGTAATAGTAGTACTAATAGGGTTGGCAAGGATTTGTTCAAATTCCTGACCATAAGTACGAACCTTATAATTATTCATTTTCTTTATTATTATTATTATTAGTTGCTGTTAATATTATATTGGCTTGATAAGTAAAATGTAAAAACATGTATGTACACAATAATTCAATTGTACTTACAGGCACATAATATAAAGCCAAATATAACCCATACATTAGTCGATTAATCGAGAGAAAAAAGAAAAAGAAAAAAACACATTAGATTAATCGATCATCAAAATAATAGTTTGTTATAAATACAAGATTTAGAAAATTAAAATGTATTTATTTATTTATTTTATGGCGTGTCTAGCTCCAGAACACCGAACAGACATGTGCGTTAGCCTGAGTCAAAAGAGCTTTCTCAAGCCAACATCAAAGTTTGTTTACAAACTTTAGCTTCTAGTTATCACTATTATTATTAATAATAATAGTAATAATAAAAATAATAATTCCAAAATAAATGCTAATGATAATAACATTATTATTATTATTATTATTGTAAGGTTCATACTTATGGTCAAATTACAAACTTTAGCAAACAGGCAAAGATAATGCAACTTCCTGCACACTTTATGGACTTAATCTTGCGTTTTTTTGCAACTGACTCATGCATAAGTCATCTGCTAGTGTTCACATGAACATTTCTATGAATGACTTATGTTTTACTCATAGGGAAAACAGAGATTTCAATCAATTCATGATCAGTAATTCATACAGAACAGATTAAAACCATTATAATGATTAAAAATTGCATTAATTACTTATTTCAACACATTAACTATGACAACCCTAATATAAAAAATTTAATGACTTGAAATTTAATTTAAAGAGATATTAGACATGAGAAGGATTGAAGATCAGATGATGACGTGCTGTTTCCTTGCTGTTGATTCTGTGTGTTCAAATATTAATAACCATAAATAGCGCGAGAGCGAGACAGACTCCATTAAACATCTTTCTCCTCGCCATCCGCTGAGACTTTCACAACATTCTTGTGAAAAGCCCA
Organism: Hypophthalmichthys nobilis; assembly: GCA_037950665.1. Taxonomy (NCBI): domain Eukaryota; kingdom Metazoa; phylum Chordata; class Actinopteri; order Cypriniformes; family Xenocyprididae; genus Hypophthalmichthys; species Hypophthalmichthys nobilis. The sequence goes on along the minus strand of CM075471.1, from coordinate 24,451,321 downwards.
GCGTATGCTCTCGGCTGATGTGCTAAGAGGGCGATTCTATGCCCTGATCTGCACTGAAGGCTATGAGACACAGACAGATGAAGGTCTTACTTGAAAAGCCAGCTCCATCAGCACGATGCCTCCCGGCAGTGCTCTTTGCAGGTGATATGACGTCGAGCTTGATGCACTGCTCTGCTGAGAGAGGCAGACAGGACACAATCACTGTGTGTGTACAGGTTTGGATATATCGTGAGAGCCAAATGTCCTCACTTATATTGTGAAATATTATGATGGCCAAAACCGGTCTAGTGTAAATCTAGTGTTTTACACATGTTTCTGTGATAGGTAGGTTTAAGGGTTGGGGTTGGGTTAGGCCATAGAAAATATCATTATCCTAATATAAAATCAATGGAAGTCTATGCAATGTCCTCACTTATGCAGTACCTGTCAAAAGTTTGGAAACATTACAATTTTTAATGTTTTTGAAAGAAGTCAATTATAATTATATAGTTAATTATAAATACAGTAAAACAGTAATACTGTGAAATATTATTACAATTTAAAATAATTGCTTTCTATTTTAATACATTTAAAAATGTATTTTATTCCTGTGATCAAAGCTGAATTTTTAGCATTATTACTCCAGTCTTCAGTGTCACATGATCCTTCAAACATTCTAATATGCTGATTTGCTGCTCAATAATAATTTTATATTATTATCTATGTTGAAAACAGTTTTTGCTGCTTTACAATTCTGTGGAAACAATTTAAAGACTTTACCTTTGCCTTTATTTGGAAAGGATCCAGAACAAGCACCAGGACTGTGTCAATGCAAAAAGTGCCAAGTGTGTGTGTGTGTGTGTGTGTGTGTGTTTGAACTGTGGCACAGTTCAAACCTGTGAAATGCAGATGTGAATCAAGATAAATTGGAGTGACTAAATGGCTGAATGTGGATGAGCAGATAATGGTTGTGTACCTTCGGGCTGTCTTCACTCTTCTGCTTATTATATGAGAAAGATGAGAAGGAAGATCTGCCTTCAGTGGATAAAGAACTCAACATGGCTGCTCGGGCTCGAGCGATGCTGCAGAAAGAAAGAGAGAGTCAGAGCTTGTACGGCCTGCTGGCCAGCTGACCCCATCAGTAATGTGGCCCTCATGCTTTTGGTCGGACTGAATCACATGCTCCTGCTGCTTAATACAGTGTGTCGACTGTTAGCACATCACACACACTTTACAGAGAACTCTGCAAAGTGCACTTACTGTTGAACATATTGTTACCAGATCACTCTGAAGATTTCATACCATGTTTTTGTACAACAAACCACAAAAAAAGTACAAAAATTATCAAAAAATATTTGGGAAGTTGTTGTGTGAGCAAAGTCAGTATGTTGTAGTTCAATGCGATAACATTAACTAGCATTTTTGGGAAAAAGAAAATACTCTACGGGTCAAAATGACCAGAACACACATAAATAATAATTATATAAAAAAATAATTCTTCATTTGAACAAATTTAGCATTTATACAGATGCTGTCTGACATGTTTTCTCAGTGACACGCACCCAACTCAGAAACTCAGGGCAGTTTCCCCACTCAAAATTACGACTTTGTGGTGGCATTCATGTGTATTCAACTCATAAATGCAATCTTTCCAACACGACTTAAGTGCACCTTTATGGTCAAACCAAGTGCGTTTTGTTTTGGTTCTGGGAGATGGCGTTTTTCTGCGGGACACAGACCTGCGTGCGGGCGACTGCGGTCGGACCTGCACCAGGATGAAGCCCATGCTTTGCAGGTACTGCACATACTGCTGCAGGAACGTGCTGGAGATCTCCTGCAGCCAAGGCTCCTCCTTCAGTCGACTTGGAAGCATGTCTGCAGAATCCGTGCTGTAGCTGCGATCCCTCCCGGATGCCGTGGAGTCACTAGAACGATGCCGCTTCTGTAACCGGAGAACAAGAGAGAATCTCTGAACTGGTATTACTATGGGGAGCGGAGATCCTACTACCCATGTAGTCTTACATAGCCAGACTTTTGAGTATCAGCATAAAGTCTGGTCCATACTGAGCCAAAAATCCTCCACTTAAACGGATTTGACTTCATTTCTTTCTTCTGCTGAACACAAAAGAAGATATTTTGAAAAATGTCGGTAACCAAACAGTTGATGGACCCCATTGTTTTTCCCATACTATGGAAGTCAATGGGGCCCATCAACTGTTTAGGTACCCATATTCTTCAAAATATCTTCTTTTGAGTTCAGTAGAAGAACATTTCATACAGGTTCGGAACAACTTGGGGGTGAGTAAATGAATACAGAATACATAACGGGATAGTTCACCCAAAAATGAAAATTAAGGCCCAGATATACTCACAGCGAAGTTCTTTTCATTGTTCATTGTTGGGGTAAAAAGAAATTTGAAATACCTGTGCAGCGTTATACTGTTAGCGAACATGTTGCTGGAAACAGCGGTTTGGTGAATTTTTTAATATGTGTTGCATGTTTTCCTCTCAATAACAAACTAAACACACAACAATGACAGCACTGAGAAAACAGCAGTTAAGAAAGCATCTGATTATAGTGATGTGGATATGTTTGCACAAGCTCTGCAATTTGGGACTCCAGTCAGGTCATGTCACGTCAATTTATATAGCACTTTATAACAATAGATTGCTCCAAAGCAAGAAGATTTACAGTATTAAACATGAAAAACAATATCAGTGTCATTTTCAATTAGAATTACAACTTCAGTTTCTACTTTAAAGCAGCTTTCCAGTGTGTTCACATCTGACCTTGACGGGCTGAACAGAAGAAATGAAGCTATTTACACAGAGCCTCAGAGCTACACCTACCTATTATGTAATCGCAACTTTTCCAGAAAATTTGCTTTAGCAAACTGTTTCGAACTCCCGAAACAAACTCCAAACGGATTTAGTTTTGGTCTGATTGTATTGACATCACACCAGTTTGTTCTTCGATTTCGCCTGAAGTATATCGGGGCCTTTAGGCATGAAAAGAGTGTCTGACTGACATGTAAGGCGACCAACCACAGTCTGTTTTTATATGTGACGTTTTGGGTGTTTAAATCTAAAATCGGATTCAACTGTCAGAGAAGAAGTGAAGTATACAGGTGAATGGTGTGCTTGTGCTACCTTTTTTTTTTTTTTGTCTTGACATTTTGTTATCTAATGAGACTAACCTCTATTTCACCTCAATCATTAACAACTGACCAATGACTGCATAATCATGATTATTCTGGTGCTATGCTGACACACATCTGTGCTCATTATCATGCCTGACACATGTAATTACATGAAGGCTGATATTTTGTTGTTTATAAAGCACATGATGTCCCACTGCATAAAAGATCTGTTTTGGTCATACTATGGTCAGGGATTTGAACAAACCCCTAACCCTAAGTCAGGCTCCAAAATGATTGTTTTTTATTATAAATGGGTTCAGAACAGTGTGAACCAGCAGACAGACTCAGCAGGAGGAAAGAGAAAGAGAGACCTTCATCTGTGGCTGTGGCACCTGTTCCTCTTGAATCTGTTTCCGGAACACGGGGTCGAAGAGCAGCGGAGTAGCGCAGTAATGGACCAGTCGAGAGGACTGCTTCAGTGTGTCCAGATCCGCAACCTGTGCGCAGACACACACCGGACACACAGCAAGAAGGTTACCAGGTTTCTTACCCGTTTCTTTTTTGCAGCAACAGCTATTGTTTTCATGAAGGTGAAGAGTGTAAAATTTCAACGTATGAATACATTCCATCCAAGTTTAATAAGTAGAGACAACTATGTGTCTGATAATCATAGGTTGATTTGTTGTAAAAAGTATCACACTGTGGTTCTGTGGTGCCTCCAAAACATTGATCTGTTAGTTTGAACATCACAACTAGTTCAACACACTGACTCAACCAATGGTGTGTCTGGTAAATTTATGATCAGGTTATACTGTGAATATACACTACCTTGCAAAGGTCTGAGGTCAGTAAGTTTTTTAAAAGAAGTCCCTTATGCTCACCAAGGCTGCATTTATTAGATCAAAAATACAGTAAAACAGTAAAAATGTGTCACATGATCCTTCAGAGATCATTCTAATATGCTGATTTGCTGCTCAAGAAACATTTCTGATTATTATCAATGATCATTATTATTATTATTATCATTATTATCAATCTTCATACTGCTTCATATTTTATTTTTGTTGAAACAGTACTACATTTCTTTTTGGGATTTTTTGATAAATAGAAAGTTAAAAAAAAACAGGATGTATTTGAAATGGAAATCTTTTGTAACATTACAAATGTCTTTATTGTCACTTTTGATCAATTTAATACATCTTTGCTGAATAAAAGTTTTAAGTTCTCACTGTATAAAAATCTTATTGACTCTAAACTTTTGAAAGGTAGTGCACTTAGTGGTGACCTGCACAATAGAGTTTAAGCAGTATAATCTAATACGGTGGTCTGGACCTCAGCAGTGTTAAAGGAAGTGAGATTACAGCGAATGGCAGAAACCTCTCACACACTACAGAATCCCTTAATGTCCCCACCACATCTCATTAAACCCAACTGGGCCGTACATGCACTCATACACGGACCTGCATCTGTGCGCATGAGGCAGAGAATCTGCAGGCACTGAAATGAATCTGGAGCTGATGAGCCGCTGAGATAATCATGTTTTGAGAACATGATGGAAAATACAGATCACACATTATCACCCACATTGTGTGCAAATATAAATGTCTGCACTGAGTATGTATGAACTCACAGAGATGGGCATGTTAGATTGAGCTGACCGCTGCTGCCACGTCACAAACAAATTCTCAATCTTCATTTGTCTCTCCAACTCTGGAAAACAAAAGAAACATCTTGTCAGAAAGAAACAAATCACTAGCTTTCTGTGCTAATCATTTCATTAGGTGTGTCCAATACACTAAACTTGAGGTCCATATGGCAGCTTCCTTCTGTTTTTTTTTGGACACAGTGTTGATATGTTTGTACCTCTGCGTTCTGCTGCTTTGACCTCAAGAAGCTGGGCTCCATGGCGAGCGACTATATCCGCTCCATCCTGATTGGTCAGCGGCCTTCCTGTGTTCACGTCTCTCAGAGCTTCATCAAAAGGCACAAGCTCTCCGGGGAAGGCCAGAGGAGGAAGAACACGCGCAGAGCTGCCCAACCGACCCTGATCTTTACTCGCGGCCGGAGGAACCGGACTCCTCAACAGAGCATCCGCCTCAATCGTGGAGCTAAGGAAGGGGTTGGGCTCCTGTAAACAAATTAGATTGATTAATAAATTATTAAGAAGAGAAAATACAACATATGTACATATGAACTGAAGAACAACTCAATGAATGAGCATCAAAAAATGGGAAAAGTATGTAAAAAAAAAAAGTATGAAAAATTATGAACAAGAAAAAAAAGTGTCAAAAAATATGAATTAAAGAACAAGAAAAAGGTGTAAAAAAGTATAAAAAAAAAGCTAAGTATTCATAAACGCATGAACGCAAGTATGAATTCACAGTAAATTAGTACAAACATATGTAAAACAAAAGGGAATAACTACAATATTATTAAAAATATAGAAATTAAAGCAACAAAAAAGCGAGTACAAATGAACATAAAATGAAAGAGCAAATTAAAGTATTAAAAGGTGAAAGTATGAACAAAGGAAAGAAAGAATGAAATTAAGAAAAGGTACAAGCAGAAGGAAGGAAGGAAGGAAGGAAGGAATTAGTAATTTACGATAAATTTGAAAATTATTAAAATTAAGAAAAGGTACAAACAGAAGCATGAACAGATGTATGAACAAAAGTATGGAAAAATGAAAAACCAAAAGAACAGGAAGGAAGGAAGGAAGGGATTCATTTACGATGAACTTAAAATGTATTTTTAGTTGTAAAATTAATTTGTGAACCTAAAACAGAAAAACAATGGTGGTTTATAAATCTGAACTGCTGCAGGGAGAGGGTGAGACTCTGTTCTCTTTCATGTCAGTGATTTCAAAGCTCAACTCTCATAACCCTTCAGAAACTCACTCACAGATTCTGATTTTTGATGTTGCTCGCCTTCAAACTGAAGGAATGGGCAGTGCGAGTTCATCACCCCAGTTCATCAGCGTTAAACCCACTGACACGCAGAGAACGTGCCAGCATGAGCCCTCTCCTTAAGACCACCCAATTAACACGCTCCTGTGCTGCTGATCGCCATCAGAGAGCGGAATGATAAAACACCATTAGAGCAACATGGATATATGAACTAATAAAAGTCCTTGCCTCTCTTCTTGTGGGAACTTTTGGGTAAGTTAGTGTTTGGAAGACTAGTTAAAGTCCTCTAGGGTGAGCTGGAGGCTTTTCTAAAAGAAGCTCAACCAGATGCCCCATGATGGAGGATGGTCATGTACCCGACAGGCAAATAAGCTGGACTTAAGTGTCTGAACTCTACCCCCTGGGACTCTGACAGATGATTGACGGTCAGGGCAAATTTTCTGCTATGTTGGACGAGCCTTCTGTTAGTACTCATTAAAAGTGTGGAACCACTGACTAGGAAATAAGAGTTCTGTCCTTTACTTTTTAGGGAAATGTAGATGTTCTGTTCATTTGTGCTTCAATAACATGCTAAAGTAAGTTTGTGTGTGTGTGTGTGTGTGCGTGTGTGTGTATGCTCGTGTCTAAAACACATTGGTGACCTTGAGAAATCACTTAATAATCCCCAAATATTATATATGAATATTTAAATTTAATTGAATTTAAAGAGTGCAATACTCTCAACTGTTTAACACTGACAAAACTGACTTTTTGCTATTTTTTCTCTGCTGAAATTGTTAGATTATGCAGAAATGTGATTTAGAAACTCATTTGAAAGTAATCACAGTGTAAGTGAACAGAAATGTTTCCTATTAAACACAATGGTATTCTTTAGTTACTACAATTATACTACAATCACCTGAATCCAAACATATGAAGGTGTTCTTACTGATGGTCTGCATGTTGATTTTGATGAGGGAGATGGTTTAATTCATAGCAAGTTTCAATTAAAGATTTGTAAAAGGAAGAAAATACCACTCTGGGTACTTTGTGGCAACAACGGTTTACTATATTTGCATAATTTCCATCAAATTTTGTGCAAATCTATCCAAACACGCTTATCCTTTATAGGCTCACAAGAGCAAAAGCTTGTCTGAGAAAATGGCACATGGAAACAGTTGCTAAGGTAGGACTGGTCAGCAAAGTCTCAATTTTGCAGTTTACCTGAAAATTAGTTTTGAAGAAGTCATACACACTACAGTTCAGTTTGGGGTCAGTAAGTAAAGTTCAGCAAGGGCATATTAAATTGATCATTTCCATTTCAAATCAATGCTATTCATTGAATTTATTACGTACTGAATGCTGATGAAAATTGACCAAAGCTGAAGAGATTATGGTACTCCATTAATTATCGAAATATTTAGCAGATTATTGATACAAAACAAACAAAACAAATCTACTTACAAACTTAAGTCAGCAGCTAAATCAGCCCCACCGTCACATTTCTCCTTTTTTGTCGTCTTTCTCACATACATATACACAAGGGTCCCCAATAAAAAAAAAAAAAAGAAAAAAGATTTGACTGGCCTGACTGACATAAAGAAATGCACTGAGGATCTCTGGTGTCTCTTCCTCATTCTGTTTCCTCAAGGACAGACACAGAAGAATGATGAACAAAGTGATATTACATGCTGCGTCTCACTGGCTTCAGAACAGTCTCTCTGCCATTGCAAACTGACAGACTAAACTCCAGATAGTTTCAACCTCTGAAAAAAGAAACAGCCCTGGACGTCAGGAAATAAACAATGTCTGCTGTAACCTTCATATGTGAAGGAGCAGTCTTTATTCTCGAGAAGAATCTCGGTGGGTTTGTGTTTATCTTCTCCCACACACAGACACAGACAGAGCATCAGTTTAAATAAGTCATTTTCTATACTTGTGTAGCATTTTATTTGTTTTCCCTGAAGTTCACTCATAATGTTGAGGTCAAGGTTTACACAAAAGGTAATAATTTAGTTTTTAGTTTACCAGTTGTAGTCCGATTAACAATCAAGGGAGCTTTTGACTGAAGTCATTCAAAAACTCATAAATTACCAGTCTGAATCAAACTGAATCAAAATCAAAATCTGACTTATTTCACCTGCAAGTTATCATTTAAGTGATGTCCATCTCAAAATTGAGATGTACATACTGTATATAATAAAACCCTGGATCATTTTGAGAAGACAAACACTGAAAGATCCCCAGTTGCAAAAACAGGATTCTGTATAAAACACAGTGCCTGTGACTCTATGGAATGCTTGATTCTGATTGGTCAAACATGGCATTTAGTGCTCAAATATTTTTTATAATGATGCTAAACTGTATAATTAACAGTAGAACCAGACATTACATTTACGCATTTGGCAGGTGCTTGAGGTGCATGACATTCCATATATATATATATATATATATATACATATATATATATATATATATATATATATATATACACACATATACACACTACCAGTCAAAAGTTTGGAATCGGTTAGATTTTTAATGTTTTTAAAAGAAGTTTCGTCTGCTCACCAAGGTTGCATTTATTTAATTAAAAATACAGTAAAAACAGTAATATTGTGAAATATTATTTCAATTTAAAATAACCGTTTTCTGTTTGAATATATTTTATAAATAATATATTTTAAAATGTTTATCAGAAATTGAGTATTTATGCAGGCACATGACTGTCATAAGCATATGTTAAAGACCTTTAGGTTTAACACAAAAGCTCTTGATAATGACATCAACAACAGTCTGCTTTCCCAAAATACGTCCTGGCATTTGAGGAGAAATCTTGACAAACAGCTGACAACTGAATCAATAACAGTGAACGCTGTGACAGAAGATTTCTGCTCTTTACTGGCTTAACAAACAAACATGTTCTGCTGCGTTAACAGTGAACAGTGAACAGTGGTCTGTTCAAAAGAGCACAACTCTGGAAAGGAATAAACTGTTTTGGCAGTGCAGTGAAGTCTAATTTCGGCAGGACCAGCAGTCTGGATCGTTTCCAGGTGTTTCGTGTTAACAGGTGTGCTACTGAGTGATTACCGTCCTGCCCTGCGGCCATGACAGCTGTCCGTCACTGAGCGCGATATGTCAGACCGCCTCGGGGACCGCCGGAAACTGATGAGCTGCTTAAACCAACTCACTAGTGCTTTCTGTACTTATTCTGTGCGAAAACATTGTCCAAAAAGCTCATCCTAACCAATGTCCAGCAATCCGTGACAGCTTACAGAGAGTGGGTATGTTGAAAATGGCATACTATCTAGTATGTTTGATGAAGGCAGTAAGCAGTATGTACACTACCGTTCAAAAGTTCAGAGTCAGCAAGTTTTTCTCTTCTTTTTAAAGAAACGAATAGTTTTATTCAGCAAGGATGCATTTAATTGATCAAAAGTGACAAAAAAGATGCTTAATGTTACAAAATATTTCCATTTCAAATAAATATGGTTATTTTGAACTTTCTATTCATCAAAGAATCCTGAATAAATAGTTGAAGCAGCACAACTGTTTTCAATATTGATGATAATTAGAATTGTTTCTTGAGCAGCAAATCAGCATATTAGAATGATTTCTGAAGGATCATGTGACACTGAAGACTGGAGTAATGATGCTGAAAATTTAGCTTTGAATCACAGGAATAAATTACATTTTAAAATATATTCATATAGAAAAGAGTTATTTTAAATTGTAATAATATTTCACAATATTTCTGTTTTTACTCTATTTTTTAACAAATAAATGCAGACTTGGTGATCAGAAGAGACTTTTTTCAAAAACAATAAAAAATTCTTAATTACTCCAAACTTTTGAACAGTAGTGTAACTAATGAATCATGATATCAGTCGTGAACTGTGAACATCCGTTTATTGAGGTTTGATTTTTTTTTTTTTTTTATATGATTAAAAACACAAAATAACCATGTTTATTTCCAAGATTAGATAATTGGATGTCACTGGCTGAAATAAACATGCATAATGAAATTGTGTGACATCAACATAGCAAATTACCATTTGAAATGTTTGTTTCATATACTGTTTGTAATGAATCATTAGCATGCTAGTATGGCATTGTGAACAAAGCCAGAGTGTTTGTATACTGACCTGTTTCAGATCATCGTGCGTAGGTGTATCAGAGAAGCAGTAATGATGGAAAAGACCCATTTTCTGACTCAGTAGGCAGTTGACCACATGTGCGCGGGCGTTCTGCCAGTGCACAAGTCTGACCAGACCTTGATTCAGAGATCCGCCCAGATCCACCGACCAGTTATACACATAGAGAGTCACCTGTAAACACAAACACAGAGATATAATATGAAATCCATCTAACCTTGCAAACTAAAGTCTGTCCACACTGAAAACGAAAATGCTGCATGATGTGACACAATCACAGTTGATTAGAACATATTCAATGGCTGATATGCAGCTATGTGGAGTAGTATGATATTTCACCGTGGGCAGCAAAAGTCCTGTTGCTTGTCACAACTCATCAAGACAAAAAATATTTATGCAAGAGAGATGTTTTTTTGTGTTGCTTACAAATGTCATGGCTGGTTATATTCAACCCAACTGACCTTCTTATTGACAATGTGTATGTACAGGAAGCGCTGGCGTGGAGCCACGCCCCTCACAGCCTGCCCCGGGCTCAGCCAATCACTGTGCTCCAAAGACTCGAATCGCTGCAGACCCTTATGAGCTTTAATAAAAGACAGAATTATGTGAGGTGGAGTTATTTGGGTAAAGAATTTGTATAGATAATAGACAGAGTAAGAAATAAAGATCCAATCATAACGCCACTTCTGCATCTATTCAGTTTACCTCTGAATAACAGTTATAGGACAATTTTAGGGATTACATAAAAAAAGGAATTAAAAAGGTTACATTTATATCATCTGTGTTTGAGGAGAGAGGCAATGCAGAACTCACTCTCTAGAGTAACAGAGGGCAAACTGAGGATTTTATGACATTCCCTCTTTAATTAATATCTAATATCTTTTAAAACCAACATCAGACCACATACTCATCTAAGTTAAACATTTTTAGGTTTCAATGGTACAGTACAAGCAGGGCTAAAAATTATTTTGCATACATGCATAAATGAGTGAACCTTCAAACTAGGGGCACTTCTGACTACTTGAAAGCTTGAGAAATGGAAATTCTTTAAATATGCGTAATTTATTTCAAAACATTAAGATCTGTTCAAATGCAAAGTTGATTTTGGCATTAAGTGTGACTGTAATGGCAGCAGTATTTAGGACAATAATTCTAGATCGATCGATCAGACAGACAGAGATTTTTATGGTCTTGGGTAAAAGGTACAATTTTCCTGATCAATTTTTCTTAAATTTATTATAATTCTTTAAATATAATATGATTCTTTTAAACAAAAACAAACAAACAAATCATTAATTTATGGTTTTGGTTAAAAATAAATTTCTCTAATGTTGAATCGGATTTCTCTGATTTCACAGAATTTTCATAAATTCATTATTATGGGAAGTATGATGATTCTTTGAAAATACAGAAAATTACAGAAAATAGACAGAAAATTCCTAATTGAAGAATCACTCAAATATCCAGCCCCTGTTAGAGTGTGTCCGTGGTGTAATGGAATGATTTGGAGGAAGGGCCCCTGCCGCTGTTGCAACAGTGAGGGCCACTAAGGCCACTTTATAAACTTACGTGTGCACCTATTTAGTACTGGACTGTTCTCTTCATCTGAACTGTCTTCTGTGGGCAAACAGAGATGAGCACACACAGCTTTGCAAAACGAGACAACTCTATGTTAATGCAGCATTCACACACACACACACACACACACACACACACACACACACACACAGCTCCTCAAGAGACAACATAAGTGAAAAAATCTATGAAAACAATAGCAAGAAAAATAGTAATCATTCATTAAACACTCATAGGCTAAAAGAGATGAATACACTCGCAATAGTAAACAAACAAAAAACAAAACAAAAGAAAGAATAAAATATTAATTTGCAAGATCAGTTGAACACAAAATAAAAACACAAAGCAAAGCGATGCAGTAAGAGATTCTGGTAGAAGAGAATGTGATGCATCTGAGCTCATGGTGAGAAAGTGGTTAGACTATAAAGAACAAAGTAAAGTTAATCACTTCAGAAACTTCAGCTTTGGTTACAGGGTTTAATGGTATCACAGAGAGAGCAGTTAGAAGCCAGATGAACTGTTGACCACAGAATTCAGTAATGACCTTACATTGCTTAGAGCCAGTTAAACTTCAGGCAAATTAATGGAGTCTGATCTTAAAAGTTTCAGTATCATGAAGCCTGAATGTCACAGAGAAATGTCTCGGTCATATATTACCCGAAAATCAAAAGAAAAAAAAAGCAAGAAATCTTGCTCAAAGACAATGAAGCCTATTTTAGGGTGGTTAAAACTTTTCTTTTTTACATTGTGGTAATATTTCATGCAAAGTACTCAGCATTCTCATTAGAAAAGTAGATCTGTAAGAATATTGAAAATCAAATATAAATCATTTCAGAACTAAATATTACATACTATTTTGTAGTATTTATTTTTAAATTACACAGTTATTTATTAATTTTTTGGTAATACTGCAATTATACTGTATACATTTATATTAAACATTATTATTTATTTTCTGTTTTTATTCTTAAACTATTTATTTACTTAATTATATACTTATTTTTGTATTTCTCTGTCGCATATAATAATATAGGTTTCTTTTTCTTTATACAAAATTATTTCTTGATTATTTTTTTCTTTTAATTTTGGGAAGAAATATGACCCGATTAGATGATCATTTTCATGAGATTCAACTGAATATACAATGTATTACAAAGGTTAATTTTATGCATTGTAATGCATTCCCAATGCCTTATAATTCACCTTGTAATCATTTATATGTTCTTATGAATAAGTGCAAACATAATTAAATGACATAATTACATCATGCACATCACTTTTTAGAGATTATAATGCATTATACTAAATGCATTATTTGTTATATTGACATTTACTTTTTTTTTTACTAAATGTATTATAACTGTGGTTATAATAAGCCAATTCATGAAAATTTAAAACAAATTGCAATGTGCTCCTTGGACAGCTTCCTCCAATTCAAGTTCAACCTGTTAAATAATCTTGGAAGAGTGTATAATCTAAGATGACATGATAATTGCTGACTGAACATAGGAGGTACCTTGCTCTGTACTGCAATGCCATTGGCTGAAGTTGCGACCAATGAGAATGAAGCTCCTGGTGGTAGCAGGCGGTTGGCTGATGTGCTGGATGATTGGCAGGGGGACATATATATCTCCCTGAGGACAGCTGGCGACACACAGGAAACAGCTCATCGGTTTAAGCATAAACTGAATCGACAGAAACATCTGATGGTACATTGCACAGCTAAGCACCAAATGCAGAAGCAACTAATCACATCTTTTCAAGCATATCTGGACCGTTCTGTTGATTGCTTCGACATGGTTCAGGAACACACCTGGTTCTTTCGAACACTTTGACCGTGGTGTCACTGGCCAGTGAGCTGACCAGATTGGCAATCTCTGTGAGGATGGAAGGCAGAAGGAAATGATGCGAGACTTCAGTTGAACAATGCTGGATTGACGGACAGCCTGCAAGAGAACAAGAGAAAATAATTCAGTGATTCTTAAATCAGGGCAATTTTCTGTCTGCTAAAACAATATGAAGAAAAACTCGCACTCGTCCATATAATGGCAGTAAATAGCGAACAGCATCAAACTTTAAAAAAAGATGCTAAAGTATCACATTATGATCCCACGTGACACGTGTCGTATATTCCAAGTGTTCTGGGGGTATATGATAGGGTTTGGTGAAAAGCAAACTGAAATTTGTGTCTTGAGAAGACACACAAGATAAACAAGATTCAGTTAGTCAAAAGTGCCCCTTCATGTGGCCAAGTTTATTACATTATTGTACATTTGTACAGTAATAAATAGAAAAGTAGTACATGGATGTGCGAACTCACCCAGTTTGTTCATGAAGGTGACCCAGGGCAGGTATGTGGTCTGGTAGACGGTTTGAAGAGTGCCTGTATCACCTTCCTCCAGCTGGACTGCATGTCTCCTACAACACAAAAACATCTTGACACAGTTCTATAGGCCTTTGATAATGATAATTGTTTTTGTTTGAGGTCATTTCAGCATTTACGTCTCTCAATTTATTGCCATCTGAATCAGAAATGTCAGTATTCTCCCCCCACCCATGACCAAATTATTTACTGTATTCTGTCAAACACAAAGGATGAGTGGTTATTTAATTACCATCCAAATTGCCAGGAAGAACTGGCCAAAAATAATTTCGGAAATCTGATTATTCTGATTTTGCACAATAATAAAATGTGGGTATTTTGAACAATAAAGGTGTGTTTCAGAGAACAGTTTGAAATAAACTACACGAATAAAACTGCATAGTAGTATTTAGTAATATTTTGAATTAGCTTTTTTTTTTGTATTTTCAGTTTTCTTTTTAATTTTAGTTTAACTTTCAGTCATTTTTATGTGCTTTTGGCATTTCTATCAGTTGTTTGTCCTTTATTAAATATTTTGGTAACACTTTACAATAAGGTTCATTAGTTAACATTAGTTAACATGAACTCATAATGAACTGCACATATACAGCATTTATTAATCTTTGTTAATGTTAATTTCAACATTTACTAATACATTATTAAAATCTTGTTAACATTAGTTAATACACTGTGAACTAACATGAACAAACGATAAACAACTGGATTTTCATTAACAAAGATTAGTAAATGCAGTAACAAATGTATTGCTCATGGTTAGTTCATGTTAGTTAATACATTAATACATTTTTAATAATTTTAGTACTTCAACTTATTTTAACAGTACTTTAGCTTATTTTATTTCAGTTAGTTGCCAAAGCAACATTTCTAATTTTCATTTTACAAAACTTTTTTTTTAATAGTTTTAGTTAACAATGACACAGTGGCTCAGTTTTTTGTCTTGCCATCCTGAACATGTTCATTTTATAATGGAAAAGCTTATGCAGATAGGAAATAAAATGTGATTTTTGCACCTCTGGGCCTGTTCTTGTTCGACTGCCATGGCTTTCTCATGGTTCCACTGCTGTTTGACACTCTCCGTCTTGTGTCTCCGTCTGCCCACGCGGCTGTCCTCGGCACGCTCCGGTATAATGTCATCCGTTGTCTTTGGACTGCCAAGTTCAGAAGTTTCTGGTTTACTCTACCAAACACACACACATACATCATAAGACAGATAACTGGCACCAGTCCAATCATTTCTCCAGCATTTATGCATCACTAAGCATCATGCTGACCATCAATGCAATTTTGGAGGCGTTGACAGTCATAATTAATGAGAGCAATTTGCTGTTAATGAAGACAGCACATGCTGAGTGAGCACACGCACCAACATTTCCCAGAAGCTGCGGCGGGTGGTTTTCCCCGTGGGCGTGGTGGACTCGGGAGTGCTGGTTCCTGTGTTCGGGGTGGAACTGGGGGCAGAAATCAGGGTGATGGGAGAGGGACTGCTTCTGAGCCCGTGGGCTCCACTGGGCCGCCGATGACTCTCCTTCACCTCTTTACTGTCACACTGTAGAAGACTCAAGGGAACTACAGCAACAAAACACTAAAGATCAGCAAAACGAGAGCAAAATAGACCAATATACACTACCGTTCAAAAGTCTGGGGTCAGTAAGTTTTTTTTAATGTTTTCTCTTCTGCTCACCAAGGCGGCAAGGCAATAATTGTTTTCTAAAATGTAACGTATTTCTGTGAACAAAGCTGAATTTTCAGCATCATTACTCCAGTCTTCAGTGTCACATTATCCTTCAGAAATCATTCTAATATGCTGATTTGAAACATTTCTGATTATTATCCCTTGAAAACAGTTGTGCTGCTTCATATTTTTGTGAAGCCTTTTTTTCAGGATTCTTTGATGAATAGAAAGTTCAAAAGAACAGCATTTATTTAAATCTTTTTTAACATTATGTCTTTACTGTCACTTTTGATCAGTTTAAATGCGTCCTAGCTGAATAAAAATAATAATTTATCAAAAAAATAAATAAAAATCTTACAAGCAAACATTTGAATCATATTGTATATATTGAGCAAGACATGTGACACAAATAAAAAAATCTTCTATTTGACTTTTAAACAATATTGACAAACATGGGTACTTAAATGATATTCCCATTCCCATGATATGTCCATTAAAATAAAAATTGTAGATTTTTTTTTTTTTTTTTTTTTTTGTAAAAATATATGCCTTTAGATAAAAAGATTTGGTAACACTTCAGTTTAGGGTCCAGTTTTCACAATTAACATGCTTATTAGAATGCATATTACTAGGATATTCTGCGTGACCATATTCCACAACCTGTTAATCCTACCGGTAACACTTTAGTATAGGGAACACATATAAACCATTAACTATGACTTTTCCCCTCAATAAACTCCTAATTTACTGCTTATTAATAGTTAGTAAGGTAGTTGTTAAGTTTAGGTATTGGGTAGGATTAAGAATGTAGAATAAGGTCATGCAGAATAAGGCATTAATATGTGCTTAATAAGTACTAATAAATAGCCAATATTCTATTAATATGCATGCTAATAAGCAACTAGTTAAAAGACCCTAAAATAAAGCGTTACCATCCTACCAATACCTACATTTAATAACTACCTTACTAACTATTAATAAGAAGTAATTAGGAGTTGAGGCAAAAGTCATAGTTAAAGGGGGGGTATAATGCTATTTCATGCATTCTGACTTATTTACACTGTTAAAGAGTTGGATTCTCATGCTAAACATGGCCAAAGTTTCAAAACACGAGATGGATGTATGACAGAGTATTTCTGTGCCAAAAATACTCTTCCAAATCCTCACGAACTTCGGGATCTTTTTTTCCAAGTATGTGCCTGTGTGACATCAGAGTGGTCAGAATTCCTTGTACGGGCACTTCTCCTGGAAGAGTGCGTGCGCACACGTCGACCAGAACGAGAGAGCAAGAGCACGCCCATCAACGCACTTCGTTCGGCTTTACGGAAGTCGTCAGCAGCGCTTCACAGGACTTGCTCGAGAAAGATTTATCACTTTGTTTTTAGACCACGAAATGTCACCAAAGAAGTGTGTTTTTGGTTGTGAGGGAAAGATAACCTTGCTTCCCAAAGAACCCAGCGTTAAGTGGAGCTGAGAGATTTGTGTTCACGCATTACATTGATGCGCTCTCGATATTTGTCATTAAAATAACCGTAGAAACTGATAGTTTCAATCACTTTTTATTGGGTAAAATGAATGGAGAATATCTCGTTTTTCCGTGGCAGCTCGAGCCCTTATGGTTTCATAAACAAGGCCCAGTTCTACGCTGGATTTACAGATCGTTTGAAACTGAAAGATGGAGCGATCACAGCGATAATGATCCCGGTCATGAGTCTGAACTGCAGGTGGTGAGTAAAACTGCATCAGATGTCTGTTTTGTTGGCAATAGGCGCCTAAGTGCATATAATGTAAACAACACGAACGTAGTGAATTCATAAATTCATTATTCATCATTCACTATACGCTATATTCATTATAGTGATTCAAAAGTTATCCATGGATAATGCGATGGTGTATTGTGTGTGTTTAAATATATTTGTTTAGCTGACCATTGATAGCTTGCAGCTGATCTCTACACAAAAGCTGCGCGTGCTCATCACTCTTTAGCTTCGCTCACGGCACGCCTCCAGGAGCTCGGCTGTTTTTGGAAAGACTCGGTACAGCGTATGTATCTTTTATAAATATGATCATAAAACTAAAGACTTTTCAGCGATATGAAGGATGCTATACTACTCTATAGGTACTTAAGATTAACATGAGATTGGCAGAAACTGTGTGATACCCCCCCTTTAATAGTTAGTTAATAGTGAGAATTGGACCCTAATCTAAAGTGTGACCAAAGATTTTTATCATGTGAAACATGATAAAAACAGGCATGATATTTAATATTAGTGTATTTTGTCTTGTTCCACTGGCAGTTTCATAAAATATCCAAACAAAAAAAAAAATTATATAGTGAACAGGACCTGTCAAATCTCCAAAATGACAAAAAAGCACAATAAAAGTAGTCCATACAGCATATCACATGGGCATCAGCTCCTCACCTGTGCTTACATCCCGTTGGGTGGAAGCAGGCAGACAGAATGTGTCCAGACATAACGGGTTGGGCAGCACACGCATCTCCATGATGACATCGCAGAGAGCATGGCGTAGGGCTGCCCTCAGCCTGTCCGTCAGCTGCAGTGGGCTGACATTACCCTGTTCCCACACGTCAAATCGCACACGCACAGCTGCACCTGCGCACAGGGGTCCCACACATACATCATGACACATTCATTTAAAGTCGGCATGAAACGGAAGTTCCAGCGGAAGTCTTTTCTTTCCTATTGTGATGTATATCTGAGTGAATGGAAAAAAGCGTAGGGCGGGCTTGATTTTGTCCATAGGGAACTGATTGGATTGTTGTGGTTTGCTATTGGTGGATCTCATGTAAGTGACAGGTTGCCCCATCCTTGTCATCAGAGAAGAGAAGAGATGTCATTGCATCGAGGGGAAGTTATTTTGATTAAAGATTATGAGGCACATGAATTACTGTTTGTTTGCAAAAGCTTCCCAACCTGAGCTCTGGCTGAGAGAGTCCACCTTAACAACCGTTGTCAAGGCCTCAAACTGGTCTGGCTGGAGGGAGATGGTGGAAACGTCAGCTCTGAGCGCTGGACCGCTGCCGTCCTGAGCGGGAACCTGCAGTGCGCAGCCTTTAGAGTCGATGAATGACAGCGCGATGCAGGCGATACCTGGGAAGCGCAGCACATGAATAGGGTTAGAGGAGAAAGTGATGGAGGCGAGAACTAAATGAGCTTGACAGAGAGCTGAAGAGAACATCATGAATGATGCAAACTCAAATGAAAGCAATAAATTCAACTAGTGCTGAAAGACAAACGGGGGTTTGCTATAGAGACGCATGCTGTATGTTTGTGTCTCTTCAAACAAAGCCACTTTCTGTGCTCAAGGGGCTGATTTTTATTAAAAGTAACAGATTTTTTCCCCCTTTTTGTTATATGAAGGTCACACTGAATCATCTTTAAACTTTTTAACATATCCTCATCATTTAGTTTGGTAAATATCAACAGCATGCTCTTTGTGATTATTGGAGAGGCACACTACATATAATGTTTGGTGTAGGGAAAAGGCACGGACCTGGCAACCCTGGCTTAAACTATGGTTGATTTATAAAGTCAAATAGAGCCTGCCTTAACATTGCTATTTTTCAACTGTTAATTCGTTATTGTTGCATTAACTCACCCTAAATTCAACACAACACACATTTTCTTCACACACAGTATTAGCTGCAGTCTGACACACTTTTCCACCCCCTTTTGATTGACAGGATATAATTGATACTAATCTGACTGATGGCCGATATTGAAATAATTGCTATTATCAGCCGATACGGATCAGCCGATATACCGGTGCATCCCTATTTAATACTTTATTTTGGATCCATATAATGCTAGCTATGAAATTAGTTGGTCAGCTAGTCAGACATTTTATCCTAAAAATACTTAACCCTTAATGGGTCCCTGGGGTCAATCTGACCCCGCTGACAGTTTCCTTCGTTTTTAAAAAGTGTTCCCTTCATCTCAGGGGCATGAGACTCTGTGACTTTTCCTAAATAATCTATCTAAACATGCACAAAAAATCTGGGCTTGATTTGGTTGTTCTAAAGGTTCTAAAAAAAAAATCACGATTTAGTCCCTTGGGGTCAGATTGACCCCACACTGAAAATGAATGGAGAAGAAAAAAAAAAAAAAAAAAAAATTCCAGAATAAATCTGAAATGTTCTACATTTAAATAAAAGTCTGGTCCTAGACCATAAACACAAAGTGGAACGAACTTTCTATCTCATACACACACACACATACACAAACACACACATGTGTGACTGCAACAGAGAGCATTTTTATAGAAATTGTCAAATAAAATCAACAAAACTGGCCTAAATCTGAAAAATTTTACATGTAAATAAAGGTCTGGTCCTTGACCATAAACACAAAGTGGAATGAACGTTCTATCTCATACACACACACGCACACACATAAACACAAACACACACAGTCCCTATTGAGTCCCTATTGACACATAGAGCAATGTCCAAATACAATTTAGATTTAATTAAGTTCATCATTAAAGTGATTTTTTCATTAAAAATAAATTTTTCATAAGCCAATTTATGACATGGTAAGTAATTGTGCGGTAAATAGGTAAAAAAAACCCCAAAATATCCACAAAAACACAGCATAAATGCACAGATGAGAAGTAAATAAAAAAAAATGATATATAGTTTATTATATATAAAAAAAAAAAAAATGTATATTTCCTTATGCAATCGCTCTGTAAAAGTCTGGGGTCAATCTGACCCCAAGGGACTAAATCGTCGGTACAATTAAGGGACCATTAAGGGTTGTCACTTCACCACAAAACACTAGAAATAACAATACATCATTTGAGATGGTGGAAATGGTCATGGACTTGTGGAAAAAAAAAAAACACAAAAATGACAGATTTCCCCTGTAATTCATGTGTATACACTGTTGGGCATTGTTAATATGCAAATTAAATAAACAAGTTCAGGATGTTTTCACTGAGAACAGGGGATTTTGGCTGAAAAAAGCAACGAGAGTTATTGGCAATGCAACAAAACAGTGTTGTTTTTGTTTCTGAAATTAATACTATTAAAATAGTTTTGTTAATTGAAAATGCTGAAATAAAATTTGATAGAAATATTACATGAAAAACTTAAACAAAAATAAGACATGTTGACTAACTGAAACAAATACATTAAAGCTGAAGTGCTAAAATGACTTCAACAGAAATAAAAATAAATTAAAGTAGAAATAGAAATAATTAAGAGAACAAAAACTAATAAAAATGGCAAAAGCTCACAACAAAATCACAACTTGTCAATGAGGCTTAAAAGTGTATAAAGTTTTAAGTGAGTTTATTTTCTAAAAGTCCACAAGGCCGAAAGTGCCCACAGTTGAAGAAACACCAATATGTACCCTTAAATTAGATAAACACAACAATATTTCAGAAAACAATGCCTCTACTTGAGGCATTGCCTCTACTCTCATAAATCCTTTAAATGGGTTTTTATGCTGTTGTATTGACTCGGTTGTGCTGTTTACAGCGTGAAGCCAGACGGCCTCATGAAGCCGTGGCTCTGATAAGCGCAGAAAGAGAGAGATTTCCATCATTAGATCCTCAGAGATCGATGGCGCCTTCGCTCCAGTGGTTGTGGCTATAAAAAAGCCTCGCAAACAGAGCGGCGGTCGCATTAAAAGGCATTAGCAGCAAACAGTGGAGCGCGAGCGGGGATTTATCCAGCTGCTTGTATTAGCGTATGCCGTTAGCGGTTTGAGGGATGATCGATGTGTATGTGTGTGTGTGTGTGCCAGATATCAGATACTAATGCACCGCACACACAATCACCTGAGATAAATCAGCAAGGTGAAATCACCGCTGTGCTCTCACATGCATTGTGCATGCATTCTGCATAAGCGTGGCCTGGATACATGAAAGTATGTATTTGTTCTGAAACACACTCTACACAAGTACACAAGCGTAAATGCTTCCATCTAAGCAAGCTCAATTTCATGCACCATTGCTTTTTTGAAATATGTCAGAATGTGATTCATAATGCAACGCAAGTACGTGTTGCTTTCAGAGCAGTGCCAATCAATGAGCAGCTTCTCAGAATCATGTCTTTGCCCTCTCATCTAAGAACTCCATTTGCTGTGATCTTTTAAGAGCACTTGATGAGGTGTGATGTAGTGTGGCATGACCCCTGTGCTCCAGGGAGACTACATGAAGACAGAAAGAAGAGCCCTTCAGTCTCTGATGCTTCAGTCAGACAGACAGACTGCATCATGGAAGTCACTTTTTTGATTTATAATGAAGCTGGTCAGTAGCAGTAAAAATAGTATAAGTTGCATTATAGAACATAAATTATCATATACAATGAAAAAGAATAAAATGTAACAATACTTGCAAGTTTACAGTAAAAATGGTTTTTTTTGAGAGATACCTTAAAATTAAGATGAAGTCTCGGTGTGATGCATCACATAAGATTATACAGTAGCGCTTCACATTAAGGCTGTATTTGTTAACATTAGTTAAACAGAACATGAACTAACATTTCTTAACTAGTTTCTATGTTAAATTCTACATACTAATAATACATTTAACATTAAAAGTTATTCTAATGTTCAAAAGTTTGGGGTCAGTATGATTTTTGTTAGAAGAAATTAATACTTCTATTCAGCAGGGATGTATTAAATTCATTAAAAGTGTCAGTAAAGACATTTATAATGTTACAAAAGATTTCTTTTTCAAATAAAATGCTGTTTTTTAAACTTTCTATTCATCAAAGAATTCTGAATAAAATGTAGCACAGTTTCCACAAAAAATATGAAACAGCACAACTGTTTTCAACATTGAAAAATAATCAGAAATGTTTCTTAAGCAGCAAATCAGCATATTAGAATGATTTCTGGAGGATATAAGGAGGGAATAAATTAGATTTTTAAATATATTTAAATAGAAAACAGTCATTTTAAATTGCAATTTCACAATATTACTTTTTTTTTTTTTTTTTTTAACTGTATTTTTACCAAATAAATGCAGCCTTGGTGAGCATATGAGACTTTGCACTGGCCCAAAACTTTTCTCAAAATTAGAAATTGCATTTTGAACTAGCATGGAATATAATTAACAGTTACTAGTTACTAAAAACTAATAAGATTAAGAAATGCTGTTCAAATGTTCTTTGTTAGTTGCATCAAAAATGTTACCGTATATATCACTGCTGTGTTACACCACTATGCAATGGTACAATATTCATAAACTCAAATAATACAACTTGCAATAAATATTAAAACTAACAATCAATATTAGTTTATTTTCTGGAAATGGCATAATTTGATTGTAAAAATCTGGCGAAACGCATGAGGACCCCAGTTGCTTAGAACTATTCATTATCTAATAATATAAATCATAAAATCAAAGCAAAAGGTCAGTGCAACATGCATCTCACGCAAATGTGAGCAGAATCTGCTTCAGGAAAAGCTCATCTCTACAACAACACTGTCAAACACATGAAAGCACTGAAGCTAGTGGCCCACTAATGTTTTTCCCCTCAGATTTCAGCAACATTTACATCAGTATTTGAAAATAAACGTGTATGTGATGGAGTCAGTCAGCGGGTGAATGTTAACAGCCCTGTCCGTATGACAGCTACTGTCTTTGTGGCTTCATGAAACAACAAACAGTGAAAAATGAGCTCCAATTCACAGTCGGCAGCTTAAATGTTGTTTGGTACTTCCTAAGCAAACATAAAGGCACATATTGCAAATTCTACAGTAAGATGTCAATCGTGGTCCACGGTGACCGTCTGCACAATGCTCTTTTTCTTGGTGAATTTCACACTGACTGACTGCAAAAATTAGTTTTAATATGCTCCAAAAGCATTCAACATTTCCTAGCATTAGCAAGGTGTTTTGAGTTGGTAATTGGGCAGCTAGCTTAAAGGAACAGTTCACCCAATTTAATTTTCTCTCATATTCATCTGCATATGGGTGCAAGACAATCTGTAATCCAGTTTCCCATTTTTAAATCTGAACATGAGATTTTCAGCAAATAACCGATTAAAATTCCATTGGTTCCTCACATAAAGCTATGAAATGGCTTCAAAAGATTTGGAATATAGTTCAGAGGTCAACTGGACAACTTCTATGACGCTTTTTATCATTTAGCATTCCTAAAGTCTCTTTTGAATGGTATGTGTACCACGAGCGGTACAGTGGAACGCTATATAACAGGTTAAAGCTATATAATGTCCATGCCCCCTTTCAATTTCAATATTTGGAAAAGTGCAGCTCAGAGATTATGTTAAACTTCTCCTTTTGTGTTCCACAGAACAAACAATAGCTATATTTCCATCCAAAGTTGCAAATTTAACTTATGTGCAAAATTGGAATTTCGTATCAAACATTTGCGAATAAAGCACCGGTTCCATCTAGGGAGTCGAAGAGAACTAAATCGTCACTTCCTGATAAACTACTGCGAAATATCACTAAGAAAAATGGAAGTTGCCGCAGCAGGAGAAGCCACTGCGGATCTTTTTCATATATAATAAATTACTTGCGCCTCAGAGTGTGCAGAAGAAAAAATAAACGCTGTTATGATATCTTGTTTTCAGAGGTGGATGCCTGCACTTGGGAATGCAGTCATGTAAGACAGTTCTGGGAGATAATTATACCGAGCCACTTTGACGACAGACTTTGCTCAGGCATTTCAGAATGATCAAACTAACATTTCAGATGCTGTGCAATGAGATCGGTCCACTGGTTAGTCCAGTTATGCCGTCCCATCGTGCAACGGCACATGACTTTTTTGATGCGCAACGAGGAATTTTTTTTTTTAGTAAATGTGTTTCCATTGTAGTTTAGGCGCATGTTTTATATCAGATAAAAAGTTTATCCTCTTCAATTGAGTGCACACGTTTTTTTATGCGCATTTTTAAAATGTATGCACATCTTGCTGTTTCATTCCAGCGTTTTTTATGTGATATCCCAAAATGCGCATAAAAATAGGTGGATGGAAACATAGCTACAGTGAGTTAGTAACGACATGAGAGTGAGTAAATGATGACAGAACTTTCATTTTTGGGTGAACTACCCCTTTAAGCTGTGATCATGTGACCATGCAGTACCACACGCAGCCAGTGGGGGCGCCACAGGACACAGCAGAAGAGTGAAGTAGGTGGAAGGTTTTATACCTTGAAACTGAGAGGTTGGGAAGAGATTCTGAACAAGGTCCGACATTGTACCTGAGGCACAACAGACACCCACAGGACAGAAATGGTGAATGACAGACAAATCAACATGAATGATCAACCAATAAGCTGTGTTAGGGAGTTAAGAATAGCTACACTAACTTAAAGTTGCAGTGTACAATTTCTTTGTCACTTGCAGCACTAAATGGAACTAAACTCTTTGAAGTAGCATTGAGAAGCACAATGTCAGCAAATCTGTTTAATTTCAATGAACCAGTTCAAAAAACAGATTTAAGCAAGTCGTCAATTAATGCTGCTTGCAAAAGTCCCTGTTATACATAATTTATGGGGTTTCAGATTTCAGATTAGATTTAAAATGAAATGTTATCTTTAAAGGCCTTTAAATGTGACATAAATGTAACTTATGTTATTTGTATGGTGAGTACATTGGCGTTCAAGTTTGAATCAAACACTGCAATCGGCATCCTAACTGTTTTTGTAAAAGATTAATTCTGATTTAAATAAATAAAAACACTTCACAGTCATTTAACTATTTGAAATTCTGAGTTGCTTGGCAAGCTACAATTTCAGCAAACTAGAGGTAAAATTTAAATTTTTCTTTCATTTAAATAAAGCTGAAATAAAATATGATAATTAGATGATAAATCTACTTAAACTTATACAGTTTGAAATGAAAATTAAATAAAACTACTAAAAGTACTAAAACCAAAATAATTTAAAGCTAAAAATATATATACATTTTAAGAAAATCTAATAAAAATGACAAAACTCACATAAATTACTAAAATATAATAATAATAATAATAATAAAATATAAAAATAAAATTCACAAAATACACAATTCAAAATATGAATAATATTAATAAAGAATATAAATAATGCTAAATTAACACTGATTAATGTACTTGCTTAGGGTATGTTTTGAGTCATAACAAGACATGTGATGGGAAATTTTAAACTCATTTCATATCCACACTGCACTGGTCAGGCTGATAATACTGAACATCTCACTGAAGTCCTGCCAACTGGCTGCCTTTCAAAACCCTATAGGAGCTGTTCCAACCTCACAGGAACTGATATTACTGTCATCCTGCATCAATGAACCCACAAGGAGACAATTCCAGGAGCCACGAGGCCCTTTATTTACATTCCGATGAAGTGCATGAGCTGTAATGGTGGAAGAGCATCCAGTAATGTTCCTTTTAATAGCAGGTGCATTAAGAGATCTTCAGGAGCAGCTCTGGCAGGTATTTGGGTGGACTGTCAGTTCATTAGTGGCGGGGAAAGTAAGGAAGAGGAACCCTGTGGCTCCAGGCCGGAGCTGCTCCCACTTCCACTGTCTCCACCTGACAATTATCTCTCTGCAGTTTGGGATCAAGTCATATTAGGACCCTAAGAGGCTTGTTAAAGACCCTTCACGTTAATAAGACAGACCTGAAGCTTCCCCTCCGCAGCTGTTAAAGTACTCACAAACTTTCCACATGTACATGAGTATATTTATAAACTCCACATTCACCCCAAAGGAGTGTTAAAACACCCTGATTTTAGAACCTAAAGGGGTTGGATGCAAATTTCAGATATTTAAAATAAAATGTTATCTTTAAAGGCCAAATTTTAAACTGTACCATAACTTTTCACTTAAAGAAGTAACACACCCATTTTCCTTTAAGACCCGGCATTATGTCAGTTAAAGAAACATGGCAAAAGACAATTGTTTTTAGTCATAATTTAAGCTATAACTGTGGACTTTTCCAGTCCAAACTTAGTTTGTTGATGAAGAATGGTAAAAGTTTGCAACAAAACACATTTTGCTGGTTTATGAGGAGTGTGAATAAACTACATTTCCCATCATTCTCTGTGTCAGCACAAGATGATTAAACAAACATAAATCCTTAATTATACACATCCTCCTGTGAAAGAGATTTTAATGCATTAAAATTTATATATATATTATATATATTTATAAAGAAGCATGTAATATATATAATTACCATGTGCATCCATTTTTCCTTTCACAATATCCTATGGAGACCAACTATTAAACATATTTTATATCATGACAAGATCTTCTAATAGAAGACTGACCCCTCACAAATTCATAAAAAATGTTTTCATGAACATTTGTGTCCTTAATATTGTGTAGTAACTTCAACCACTGCTTCTACCTACCTATAATAATACTAAGACCAATAACTACCTATTAGCGTACAATTAGATCCAGGGGCAATGACTTTGTTATAATAATAAAAATAAAAAAAAACTAATTAAAACCATGAATAAGACTGTAAAACCGATGTGTGTTTGGCTGGAGGAGCTCAGTCACACAGCACAGGTGCAAACAGACAGAAATGTGCTCTGCTTTTTAATAAGGCTGAAATGAAACAACACTCGAACAGTCAGCAAATCTAGCAAGATGGAGAGAAACTGCGCCAGCAAACACTGATGGAAGAAAGAAATAAAACTCACTACATTTCCGCAAGGTAAACAGGCAAAGTTTGTATAATTCAGGACCTCAGAAATAAGATTTAGGAGGTGCTAAAGGAGTCACAGTGAGATACAAATCAAACCTCAGAAAAACAAGAGATGTGGAAGATGTTTTCTTGCTGGGCTGGGAGAAGTCTCTTTACCTTTGCCTCCTGTTCCTTGGCCTCCAGGTTTATTGTACAGGTAGATGTCATGATCGGGCAGCTCGCTGCTCAAATGGAAGTAATGCTAAGAGAGAACAACAGCAAGAAACAAAGAAAACAGATTTATGGAGACTGATCATTTAAAAAGAATGGTAACACTTTACAATAAGGTTCCATTAATTAATGTTAGTTAATGCATTACCTAACATTAACTAACAATGAGCAATTAATTTGTTACAGTATTTATTAATCTTTGTTAACGTTAGCTCAGGTCTATTAAAGGATTAGTCTGAAAGAAGAAAGTCATATACACCTAGGATAGCTTGAGGGTGAGTAAATCATGGGGTAATTTTCATTTTAAAGTGAACTAATTCTTTAATAATAACAGATACACTTTTTAATTGTAATAGTAAATGTTAAATAATAAATGCTTTAGAAGTATTTTTCATAGTTAATTCATGGTAACTAATTAAATTAACTAACATAAACAAATGGAATCTTATTGTAAAGTGCAACCAAAAAATTATGTTTGCATGTATGCATATTTTATTTATTTATTTTTATATCTTTTAAAGCGTCTGCAAAATGAATAAATGTAAATCTTCATAATGACTCAAATTTGAAGTTGCACAATATTACCGTTAATCATATCGGTATTGGCCATAATTATTGATTTTACATTGTTATTGGTATGATACTGATAGTACTGATATTGGAAAATAATAGTTAATGTTAGTCTTGTTTTTTTTTTACAATTCAAACAGTAAACTCTTTTTCTGTCAGGTTTCAAAAGGTCCTAAATGCAGACAAGTTGTAATTATAATCAACTGTTCACCATTATTTGAGGAAAGCACCATGATTATGTGCACTTTAAATTCTAATCACATATTGGCTTCTAAAAAAAAGGGACATTTAAGAGAATACAGAAATGCAACAAAGTGCGTGTTTTTAATGTCTTGCCTTCCGGTGGAGAAGTGTAATATGGGAGCTTTCTGAATGAACTCACAGTGACCTGTTAAACTGAACCACACTCAGAGAGCATAAAAGTATAAACACTTTTGCAGAGCCCTGCTGCGCTCACACGCTATCTGTAGTGGTTCGCTTCACACTCACATGAAAGTATAAACGGCTTATTACAAACCACTTCGTTTCGCTTTTTTTAATATTTACGTAATCACCAGTATTTCTAGGCAATGGATTTCAACAGACAGTTTTAAAAAAAAATGTCAGTGGCCTCCACCAGTAAAACCAAACCATTCCCAGTCTCATTGTTGCCCATCTAGTGCACCTGTTGTTAATTTCATTAACACCAAAGCAGCTGAAACTGATTAACAACCCCCTTTGCTACTTAACTGACCAGATCAATATCCCATGAGTTTAACTGACTTGATGCTATTCTCTGATTAAAAAGTGTTCCTTTAATTTTTTTGAGCAGTATATTATACATTATATATATATATATATATATATTTCAGTTTACAAAATAAATAAAATAATAACTTTCAGTTTTTAAAAATTATAGAAATAATAATAATAATAATTCAAAGTAAAACGTGAGATTATTTTTTAATATTTATATATTATTATTTATTATTTTCATCATTTTTCATTTTATGATGGGAGCGTTTGAAAGCAGCCGCCTTTCAGCAGATCCCTAATATATCCGCTGATAGACGGATCCGCTGATAGACGCCTGCTTTAAAACGCTCCCATCTGTATCTGTGTAAGAGCTTGGTGAAGAGCGTCAACGTTGTCTATTTAGTACACTTAGGGGTGTACTCACTTTTGTGGTCAGTGGTTTAGACATTAATGGCTGTGTGTTGAGTTATTTTGAGGGGACAGCAAATTTACACTGTTATACAAGCTGTACACACACTACTTTACATTATAGCAAAGTGTCATTTCTTCACTGTTGTCACATGAAAAAATATAATAAAATATTTACAAAAATGTGAGGGGTGTACTCACTTCTGTGAGATACTGTAACTGCTGAGCGAGTGAACACAATGGCCAATCAGAGGTGTTTAAGAATCCGCTCAACAGCGCTCAAAATGCTAGGGGGAAATGCTGGTATAGTCACATTCTTTAAATTTCAGTACTGACTTGGTACCGAAGTCAGTACTTTTGACAACCCTAGTCTGAGTGGGCCAAATAATGCCAGGATCAGATGGAGGGTACCTTGAAGTGGTGCTCGATGTTGCTGTCAGTGTATTTGGGGATGTGAAGGAAGATGAGGAGGTTCTGGCGGAGGTAGTGAGCCACCGCCTGGATCCACGGCACACAGTACTGAGGCAGGCAGAACTCCATCACTTCTGTCGCCGGAGAGCCGGGAGGCTGAATGAACTGAGACCAAGAAGAAAGAACGGAACTGAAAAAAGTTTGTGTAATCAACACAAAGCACATCCACAGTCTATTATCCAACCATTAATCTCAGACAACACGCCCGCTGACCGCCCACAGATGGAAACTGACCTTCTGATGTATAGAGAGAGAAACCGCGACCGCATTTTCAGCGGCTTTGCTTCCGAAGGCATTTCAGTGATATTTAAAAAATCCTGATTCAACTCGCTCTGAGATAAATCACATTACAAACTTTGATCCAAAGCAAAAAGTATTTCAAAAATTAGAAAAAAGCAAAAAAGGTATTAGATGGCTTCAGAAGACTTGAAATACAGAGCATGAGTTGTATTTTATGATACTTTTGTGCCTTTTTTCCCCACAAATGTCTGTCTCTGCATAGAGAAGGCAAATATGATTTGCTTAATCTGTATTACACCAAACTGTGGTAAAGAACAAGTTAAAAATAGAAAAAAAGACTTGGAACAAGAGAGATGGTGGATGAGACAGAGAAAGAGAAATCACCTCCACATCTGCAGGAGTCAGTTTGCAGTTCCTGACCAGCATGACCGTAATAATGTCTAGCGTGGCCTCATCCAGGCGCTTCCTCAATACCTTCACTAATTCATCAGTGATCTCTGGACCTGTCAATCACAAAACATAATATCTCACTTGGAAATATGTCACATTATGTAAGTTAAATAGTTCACAGACTGGAAGCCGTTTCATATTTACTTTCGATTTATAAATAAAGTCTCCCTAGGAGGTGCTGAAATCCCTCAAGGCTGCTTGCTAAAAGTCCCAACAAATTACAAATATGCATTTAAAAATAAACTGATGAGACAAGATTTGTATGGTTACACTTTGGGAGTGAAGTAAAACATTTACAGGAAAGAAATGTCTTATAGCCAAATATCAGCAGGAGGGGTGCAGAGCAACAGCGCCTCCTGTCAGCTGCTGATGGTACTGCAGGTACTGTTGGAGAGTCCTGAGAGTTTGACTGCTAAAAATCTAAGCTGTTTTCTGTCCTAATAAAAAATTATTCACAAAATGAATGCCTTTTCTTTTACTTATCTAAATCTTTGCTGCATGCTCAACATACACCTCCAGACAAAAGTTTGGGCACACTTGACTATATTTATATTTTACACAGAATATATATAAATAAAAAAAAGTTTGGGGTCGGTAAGATATTTTAATGTTTCAGAAGGAGGTCTCTACTGCTCACCAAAGTTGCATTTATTTGATAATTTGTTAATTTATTCCTGTGATCAAAGCTGAATTTTCAGCATCATTACTCCAGTCTTCAGTGTCACATGATCCTTCAGAAATCATTCTAATATACTGATTTGCTGCTCAACATTTCTGATTATTATTGATGTTGAAAACAGTTGAACTGCTTCATATTTTTGTGGAAACTGATTAATTTTTTCCAGGATTTTTTAATGAATAGAAATTTCAACAGAACAGCATTTACTTGAAATAGAAATCTTCTGTAACATTATAAATGTCTTTACTGCCACTTCTGATCAATTTAATGCATCCTTGTTGAATAAAAGTAGCTATTAATTTCTTTAAAAATATCTTACTGACCCCTTACTTTTGAATGGTATTGTGTGTAGTACATACACAGATACATATGAAAATTCTCTCACATTAGCCCCCATAACCCCCTTTTTTTCTTGCAAATTTTGCTAATATAAATGACATTAAGTTAAAAAAATATATATATTTTTTGTAACACGTTTCAGTCACTGTATAATTCTTATACTTAGTTCTATTATTCTAAATTGTACAAAATAGTCATAACAAAAAAGGCAGTTTGTTGTGATACATGACTCTTTCTTGTTAAATTTCAATTACTAAAAATGCACGGCAGGGATTGCTGCACTATATTCTACGGAGTTGCGCTCTTTCCAGTTTGTATATGAATGCAAGAAACCTTCCTAAATGAACGGCTCCTTATTGGTTTTGCTTTCAGTTAGTGTGGTTTGGTGAGGAGTGTTGTAGGGCTGCACGATATTGGAAAAAACTGACATTGCAATATTTTGTTTTTCTGCGATATATTATTGCGATTCACCAAAAAAATTCACCAGATGACTTGAATAGCTCTATTTGGAAAAAATTAATAATTCTAGAATCATTTGAGTGATTTTGTAGCTGAGTGAACACGCACAGAAAATAATGAACAGATTACAAGCATATATAAATATAATAGAACACAGATACAAATGAAATAAGTAGTGCGTTGTATTTTTTAGGTGAGTATAACAGTATTCAGGTACAGAAATTGAATAATCAAATGTAAAATAACACTGCATAGTTGTCACTGTATAAATTAAATATAATTAATCTGTGTTAAAGCTACAAAACTGAATTTTCTCTTTGTGTTTTGGTGTTTGATTAACATTCAGCAGCAGGAATATTAGGCTGCTGTCACTTTAAGACCGAATGCGCGGATCCAAAATACTATTACACATCCATTTTCTTTCTCAATTGTTTACCTTCAGCTAAGCCAAAACTGTTTATGAGCATACTCGCATAAACGTGCATTTATATGTCCATTTAGGTTTAAAAATCGCTTGAATGTTTAAACTAAAAAGAACTAAAACACATGCAAATAATAAATTTTCATTGTATGATGGTCAAACTTTGCAAATTAATTTTGAACCGTGGTGTCTGGTCCATACTGATTAACGATCCCTATACTAGACCTCGCACATCCTACGATGTGACTACCGCGGATGCGCACATTGCAATATTGATGCTAAAACAAGCTTGTTGCCTGTAGTCGTGTAATATCCCTCACAGAAACAACGCACTTCATTTCATCTTTTGTTTCGTCTCACCGTTTTCACACATTTATCTGTCCCTCTCTCTCACCTGCAGTCCCCACGCCATGCACCAGCAGTAAAATGTGTTTGTCCACCAGTCCAACCGGCCTTGAGCCTTCCAGAGACGAGCGTGATCCCTATGAACACAAGATACATGTGATCACATACTTGCACACATCACATCAGGCACATAGGAGCACATTCTACACCTGTTTTCCAGGTGATAAACACATAATTGCTCAGATTTTCTATCGCTCATCCCATCAGGATGAGCCTCATAAATGGTGAAAACACAAGGATAGGTCAGTCCTTTGCAAGCAGCAGGTAAATCATTCACTCCAGAAGGGGATTGGAGCCCTAATGGCTCCTGAGGGCTCTGGTATCCTAAAGCATAATGAGAAGTGACAGTATGTGAATGTTACCGTGAGGTCCTCAGAGCCCAGCGGCTCCTGGCTGCGGGCCAGACCGACAGAGCGCGTGTGCATGTTTCCATCCAAATCACTGTACTTCCCTGCCTGAGACGTCTCTGAGAGTCTGTGGGGACAGACAGATGGGACGAGAAGGTCAAGCACATGAAAAGAATTCAAATTCATTCTAGCGATCACAGGCCCTGTTTACACCTGGTATTAAGATGCATTTTGGTCCATCGGATCACAAGTGGACAAGGGAGACACATTCTGTTTACACCTGGTGTTTTAATCCATCTTTTGTCCACTTCTGTCCTGATTTATTCGGGGGGGGTGGTGTCTATGGGCGGGTAAATGTATGGGCTTTTTTTTAGATCTTCCAATCTAAAGGATAAAATAAGCCGGAGACGAAGGAAAACATGGAGAGCATCAGCTTTCGTTTCTATTCTTCAAACCAAACTTGGGTCTTCAGCCGACAAAGTTTAAATCCCATCTGGCTAGCGCACTTCCCATAATGTTTATGCGTTAGGTAAGTAGGCAGAGAGTAGGCGGTCTTTTGTGGCTGTTTGAACACATTCGACCACAAGAGTGACTCAACAAAGCAATCCAGTCAAATACGATTTCGACTACCTCTGGAAGTGGTTTAAAGTGGACAAGCTCAAAACATCTTAGACCCCGTTTATATCTGTATTTAGTGTTGCCCACTTATGATCCAATCGACCAAAATGCATCTTAATATCAGGTGTAAACAGTAGATTACAGTAGATTATAGTGAGACAAAGAGAGAAGATGGAGAAAAATTTACCTACAACTTCTCCACAGATGGAGAAGTTGTAGGTAAATTTTATAGGCAGTGGCAGACAGATATATCAGCACATTTTGTGCTTTTAATTAGTTTTGAAAAAATTAAAAATTAAATTTAATTAATGAAAAAATTAAAGCAATTTTGTATGTGTTTATGTAAATGCATGCAAGTGTATTGTAAAGGTATTGCGATAAATTGTAATGTGCCTGTGTACAGGCAGAATATCAACCATCGACATTTAGTGAAGTTACTTGGAAATGGCAGCTTCACAAACTACAAGCAACTACAAACACTACAATTCACTAACTAAAAGTATCTAATTACATTCAGGCTATTTAAGGGAACAATATCATTTTAAATGAGACAATTTATTTAGCAATCAGAGCTGGATTAATCTGGCACATAGCGGTTTACCCATGTTCACTAATATGTTTTCCAGATATCAACATCATCATCCACTGAAAAACCCATACTGGTCAGTCAATATTATGTAGACATGCAGAGCTTCTGACTCACCGGAGGTAGAACACAGATTTGGTGGTGCGCTCCTGATAGACAAACATGTTTTTGCGGTTGACCACACAAAAGGCATTTAGAACAGAGCGTAGAGCCTGGATAGCTGAAAGAATCAGAGAAAAGAAATCATCTTAGGGTTCAAGCTTACCAGTTTTTCCCTGGTAAAAATGAGGATCCACCTGATTGGTCCACTGAAGTGTCACTCACCCCGGGACACGCCCATGTTGGGCCCCATTTTGAGCCGTGGGTGAATATAAATAACGGTGCTCCAGACTACGTCACAGGCGAAGTAACCCGGTATGAACTGCATAGTGGCGGCAAGGTAGTCCCGTGGCTGATAGCTTTCGTCAGCGTTGTAGTCTGGGGCGGAAAAAGGTGCAATTATGGGGATGAGACTTTCATCTTAACAATTTCATAACAAAAGAGATTAGCAAGATTATCTGAACTCAACAGGCCCACAGAGCACCTAAAGTTGTACAATACAAATGAAGCATTTGAACGTTCATCTCTGTGGTCGACCGTATCAAATTCATTTACACAGTCTGAGGCAGAACAACAGGCCATATTAGGACATTAGTGCAGTAATTCATGCTAAACAGCAGTTATAAAATTGTAGTCGATGAGGCGAGTGCTCAGACTCACACTGCTGTCTCATTATCACTACCCCTGAATTGACCTTCCCAGCAGGCTTTTTTTAGTCTGTGTGTTTGTTTGTATTAGCGTAAATTGTGCTCCATTTTACAGCAGCATCATCATCATCAGGCATTATTTACTTTTACTGCATATCAATATCATCAGATTTCATTTAAACAAAGCCACACACATGGTATGGGGCTGCATGATTAATTGAAATTGAACTTGCGATATGGCTTTGTGCGATTATTGCGTTACGGTTGTTATTTAATTAAATAAATTATGTTTCAGAGTTTGGGTCACTTCTAAGGTGCATTTGGGAACGCAACATGTGCCAACCATTTTCCCAGACCTTGAATAACAAGTGCTCATAAACCACCTGTTGTCAACAGAAGAGAAGCTTAGAGTCTCCCTGCAGTTTTCAGCCAAAATAAAAGCTTAATGTTTTAACGTTTGAAAATGAAGAAATTAAGGCATACATATTAGTATTGTGCTTTTACAGTTGTACTCCAAAATTAATTATTTTTATATTATTTTTCTTAAATACTTTTTTTTGTTTACAGTAAAATATTACAATATTAGTACTTCTTTTATAGTTTAATATTTTTATTTGAAAAAGACAATCACTGCGCTCAACCGTTTTTTTGGGGGTGATTTTCGTGAAATCAATGCTTCAATGCTTGCATAATAAGCTTGCATATTTAAAAAAAATCATTAATTTATTAAGAAGACATGAACGAGTGCAGATCTTTTGTTTTTTCATTTTAATATTTTTATTTAGTAATAATAATCATAATAAAAATATATAATCACTTATAATAAATATAAAAAATGTTGGACAAATTGTGCAGCTCTACGAACAAGCACATCAAACCTGGAGCTTTTTTTAAATAGCATTAACCCTCTGGGGTAAATGGAGGTGTTTTGACTAGCATTACATTATATGATCACGCTATCATTCATTCAAGTGCTATTAAACCCTTCAAGCACGATAAGTTGCAAAAAAAGATCTTAAATCTGTACTGGTGTGCTGTCTGTGAATCTCCTGTCTGTGTGACAGACACACACACACGACTCATGCACATAGAAAGCCGCACATTCAATTCTCTTTCTCGCTTGATCAGACAAAAATACACAATAATTACGCCAAAATACCCGCATTTGTTGAGTATCCTGGTAAGCAGAGTCTTAAATGAGTTAGATAAAGTCTTAAATGACCGTAAAAAGTTGTGAGGACATTGGATGTGTGTCAGATCCGTGTTGTGTGCTTCAGATCTTAAAGTGACAGCAGCCTAATAAACCTGCTGCTGTGATGTCTGTCATTAATGTAAATCAAAGAACAAAAGACAGAGAAAATCACTCTGCTCTAGACTGAATAACTTTTGTAGCTTTAATTAGGATTAATCTATATTTAATGTATAATTTATGCAGTGTTTGATAACTTTATTCAATTTTTGTATATTTCCTACCTGTTAAATCAAATATATATATATATATATATATATATATATATATATATCCCAATTGCAATTTTTAATCAGGAAAAAAAACAATTAGATAATTTCCCCAAGGCTCTGGCATGTGCAAGGATATGGATCTGGAGCAGGGTTTGGGGTGTGAGCAATGTTTGGTCTCATAATAATGTTTTTCATAGATTAAGATATTTGGAAACATTATGATTTTCTAATAGATTTAGCTATTTTTAAAAGGAAAAACATGCCCAAGTGATTCAAACATAAGTGATAAGTGAATAAAATAAATTTTCTAAATGGCAATCTTCATGTCAATGAAGCTCTGGCATGTATATGGCCTTAGAAAGAGTGTGTGTCAGTCATCCGGCTGAGTTCTGTACCGTCAGAGTTGGTCATCCTGGGCCTGTAGAGTGATTCATGCTTCCAGATGTCCTCTTCACTCTCAGCAACCAAGAGAGAATGGCATACATGACTATCATGCAGGTCTTGTAGAAGGAGGCGCTGTGGAGAAAGCAACAAAGTAGAAAAAAATTGGTAAAGGATCTGGGGTGATGAACCAGAGATAGGGGACTTTCTCACTAAGTGGCCAGTCTTGCTAGAATAAGCTACAAAGTGGGCCAGACTTTACACTGATAATGAAAAGGCTAGGCTGTTCTTTACCTGGTTGACTATTCGGCACATTTCTCCAATCCTTCTCACCACCAGCTGATGAAGACGCAGGTATTCTGGAATCTCTTCCTCTTCCTCCTCTTTCGCTCTGTTAAAACTCCTGTCAACACAATGTTCAAGATTTACAAGATTCAAACAGTACAAAGTGTTTTAACAGTCTCAGCAGGAAAATGCAAAACTCAGTTTTGTTTGCATGTCTGGGGAAAACTAAAGTTTGCATTTTAGGCACTACAAACAGACATGTTGCTCATTTGTATGCTTTATATATTTAGAACACAATTGAACACAAACTCATTATAAGCTGAAAACTTACAAGGACAACAAAAACTTGAGGCACATTTTTTGGCAGTTTACACAAATAGGTACTGAAAACCTTTCCAAAAATTGCTTTGATATTGTTTGATCATTTTTTATTATAATAACTTGCATAACAGCATTGAAGCATGATCAGCATATTAGAATGATTTCTGAAGGATCATGTGACACTGAAGACTGGAGTAATGATGATGAAAATTCAGTTTTGCCATCACAGGAATAAATTACTTTATAAAATATATTCAAACAGAAATATTTCACAATATTATTGTTTTTACTTTATTTTTAATTAAATAAATGCAGCCTTGGTGAGCAGACGAAACTTTTTTTAAAAACATTAAAAATCTTACCAATTCCAAACTTTTGACTGGTAGTATATTATATATATATATATATATATATATATAAAAAATATTATAAAATAATTTATTATAGTAATTATAGTAAATATTATAGAAATATTTTTGTAAAAGTAAGAGCAAACTCCTCAAAAAGCCACAATCATTCATGTTCATACAACAAACTATGAGACTGTGTTGATGTTTAATAAGTGGTAAGTAACACCAAGTATGAGCAATAATAACAGTGATGCTTGCCTAGCAAATCACGTCCTATTGATTCACTTAAAAAGCAAGTGTCAAACCATAATTTTGCTGATTTTTGCTTGAATTTTGTGCTTTCTGAATGTGAATTTCATAACCTGCATGCTGAGTATGAGCGTGTCTCTGCAGCAGTACCTGGCATGGGAGAAAACTTCCACTCTGTCCTGATGAATTCTGATGATGAGCCAGAAATCAGGCATGAGCGGCATCTGTCTCTCCTGCTCATTCATAGTAGGTCCTTCACACTCAGAATCACTGCTGCCGCCATCATAACCTGAAACACAAACAGCATAGAGAAGACAGACCATGAGAAATGATGATTGTGATGCAAATGTGAGTGTGAACATGTTGTCTGTTCTGTGAAGTCTCACCTAGCATGTCTGAGTCCAGGCTGCCCTGACTGGAGACGACGCTCTGAACTCGACTGGGCCGCAGTTTCCCACTGCCTGAAAGTAACATGAAATAAAGCTTTTATTAACTTCATTTTTTGAATCTAACTAAACAACCAGGGGCCTCATTTATAAGATCTGCACTAATAAAATGTATACCATTCTTATCTTCTCCTAATTGTTTAGATTTTTAGAATGCACATTAGCTTGAATAAAACTGCAATTACACTCTCTGGTAGCAGGAAATTGGATATTATGGAATAGCAGAAATATAGCGGTTACCCTGGTAATCCCTTTATTCAATGTGGCAGCGTTTTTTTAGAAAAGTTTGCAGATATGATAATGTGTCATCAGAGAAATGTTTTGGTCAATGAAATTCAAAACCACTTTGGCCTGAAACGGAAAATTTCTGTTCCGGCGAAAAATTTCAGCCAATCCACCAGCTGCGTGAAAATACAGCAGGTGGCACTTATGGAAAAGCAGAAATATAGGGGTTACCCTGGTAAACCATGTATACAATGCAGCTGCGCTTTTTAGAAATGCGAAGAGTTTGCAGGTATGATATAAACACCATAAGGTAAACATTTTCATAATTTATCAACAGTAGATCAATAAGCAATTTTTGACATAAATGTGTGGTACTCCTTGATCGCGAACTGCTCTGAAACCGCGAGCCTTTAGAACATGCAACAGCACTGCATTTTTGCTTTGAAACATCCAGTGCGCATATTTAAATAAGAGCCTTTTAAAGTTTAATAATCACACTAAGCCATATCACGATTCCTGATTTTCGGACATCAAATTTAAGACCTCCTGAAATGATAATTAAGACTTTTCCTATAACATTAAGATATTTAAGACTTGTTACGGCCTTATATTTGATACAACTGAATTTAAATGTATCAAATCAGGGACGCTGATTTAGGATCATTCTATGCATGTCTTTATCAAATAAGGCCCCATGATCTCAGAAAAAAATTCTGGGGTTAGTTCTTAGGTTTGTCTTGTGACACTCACTGTGTGTGGCAGACTGCACAGATTCGGCCAGGCTGGCAGCGGAGGGTGTTTTGGGAGGGGACGTGTGATCAGACGAGCGTTCGGTGCTGCTGCCCGTCTGCAGGTGAGCAGCGCCACTGACGGCACTCTGAGGTCGAGTCTCCTCTGCATCAGTCTGTTTGACCTGCCCAAGTTCAGAGGTCTCGGAGAGAGACTCGCTGGCTGAGTCAGCTGCTGCAGGCCGCATGTCCCCGTCATCCCTCGCCTGCTGCTGTGCCGTGACTCCACACTCAACCTGCTGCAGGAAAACACATGAATCATATTCCAGATGAAGAGATAAGATAATATTATATTTATAACATGGCTCTTTGGGATACTTGATTGTGAACGGTCAAATCACTGCATTCTGTGATCATACATTTTTGTATAATGACGATAAACTTTTTAATCAATCTTTATCTCAGGCAACTGATTTCATGCTAGTTTCATGTCTTTTGTATCACTCCACTCTTTTTCTTCTCACATAATAAAATCATTTGCAATGGTTCTGCTGTGACTTTGTTTGGAATCATTTTCATTTGCAAAATAGAGCAATAACATACAATATTGACAATAGTGTGTCTAAAATGTAAGTTAATATTAACTTCTTGTTCATCAAACTGTAGTGTTGTATAAAATCAATATCACATTTACAATAGTGCGAAAGTGAGCACTCTTGCTCGTGTGATATATCATAAATATAAAATCAAGATACGGGTCATTTTTTTGCCCCGTTTCTATGATTTTAGGTGCATTTTTATTCATTTTGGTGACATTTTTGCATGAGTAACTCTGTCATTAAACAAATGGAATGCATTTCTTCAGATATGGTTAAAAGGTTTTTAATAATTACCTCAGCGTCCAACTCCTTTTTCTTTGGCTCCCCTTCTTTGTCTAATGTGGAGATGTTTGCTGTTACTTTGGCACCATCTTCCACCTCAGGACATAGGCTGGTCTGCTTAGATGTTGTTTCTGTGCCAGTTGAGTACTGAGCAGTGATGTTAGACAGCTGTCTTGCAGCCTGGAGCCTGTGAGACTGCTGCCGACTTAGTGAGACGTAGTGGAAGTTGTATTGCTCCGCATTTAGCAGGTAACCAGGAAACGATAACCTCTTGAACTCCTGCAGTGAGGAAGCAAGGACATGTTATTAAACAGCAGGGCAGAACATACTCTCATTCTTGACCTTCCCTGGGAAGTCTTATCACCAATAATAGAGGTCATCGCATGAGTTCAAACCTCTTGAAACTTTTCCAGCGACTGCTCTGGACCAAATACGAACTGCAGGGGAACGACCTCACAGTGGCATTGCGGGCGGCCGCTGGAACGACACACATGCTCTGAAACTTTTTGCAGGGTGGAGGAATTGATAACAGAAGAGTGCCGTAGAGCAGAGACGATCTCATCCTCCAAGAGCCAACGGATCTGAAAGAGACAGTGTTATTATCATAAACTAAAACTAAAACTAAACTAAAAGGCACCATTTCTAATTTTTGTTCAGTTTAAGTTAAACTTTATTTATAACGAATTGTGAGACTTTATTTTTCAATTGTGAGAATTTATTTTTTTATCTAAAAAAAGTCACTATTACATTTTTATTTTTTTTATTATGTGGCTGAAACAAGCTTCCATATAAAAACTATATAAGCACTTTAAAAAAAGAAAAAACTAATAAAAATGACAAAAACACAACAAAATTTCTGAAACTTAAAAGGTACACTATGTAACTTTTGACACACTAGTGGTTAAAAAACAAAACTGCATGCATTTTGCAGAAGAACATTGTTTTGGTTGTGCTTCAGCTCTGCATGACTGTGTGGACGAATATGGTT
The DNA here is from genome assembly GCA_037950665.1 of Hypophthalmichthys nobilis. Taxonomy (NCBI): domain Eukaryota; kingdom Metazoa; phylum Chordata; class Actinopteri; order Cypriniformes; family Xenocyprididae; genus Hypophthalmichthys; species Hypophthalmichthys nobilis. The sequence continues at coordinate 24,409,891 of CM075471.1, read as the reverse complement.
TTTTCTCATAACTAAATAGAGAGAGAGAGAGAGAGAGATTATCATACTGCTCATAAAACATTCACTACTAGGTTTAAAGGTGCAGTAAGCGATTTCTGAGAAACGCTGCTGAAAGTGGTTCGGACCGAGCAGCACATGATGTGGGAGGAGAGTAAGCCAGTCAGCAGTAGGTGGCGTGTCCGCTCATGATGGGGGAGGAGAGAGTGAGCAAGAGGGAGATTAGACTGTAGAAAGAGAGATGGCTGAGAGACATTACAAAAGAGAAGAGTTATGATGTCTGGAGCTGCTGGCGACTAAAAACCAACTCTTGCTTCTGTATGCTTTTTTCTTGTGTACTGGATGTTCATTTTTTGTTCTTGTTCATCATCTTCACTTTAGTTTTCACAAAGCATTATTTTGCTTCGCTTTAGCTATGAGAGATCCACTCTTGCATTGCATGTTTGTGCATTTTTGGGGCGGGGCAATGAAGGGAGGGGCATGTTTGTTTGGGTTGGTTTTTAAATATCAACAGTGTTTCTCAGAAATCGCTTACTGTACCTTTAAGAGATATAACCAGTTTAGATGGAAAGGATCTCAAGCTGACTAGCTGAAGACATTACTGTAGCTTTACCCATTAATAGACACGGTACTTCCTTAAAAATAAATTCCAGCACAGCGCAACAACCTTGAAATGACCTCTCACAATAAATGATGAGCTCTGTTAGTGAGCTACATATGGCAATTTATCTGTTTAATAAAATATCGTACTCACCAACGTCATCTCTGCATCGCTTTTACAATATTTCAAATCCCTCAGTTCTCATCATCTCCGAAAAGCCAAGCCAATGTTGATTCTTGATTTATTACGAGCTCTGTCATGTTCTCTTTTTGCCAGCACACTTCCTTTCTCTAGCTTTCTCGCTTGTTGTGACAAATAACCTGTGCCACTCCTACAATGTACATGCGCCAAAGTAGCCGGAGCAGCTTTTCTCTATTTACGGACATGACGAGACACGCACGGGCGAGTGACGTATGCACCCAATTTCCCATGCAAACCATCCCGACAGGTCTAACTTCTGTTGTTTTTAAATGTGCTATAAAAATAAAGGTTGACTTGACTAAAATTTAAACACTTATGATAGGCTTACCATAGTGAACCAAGGGTAAGACAAAAACAAGTTTTAGAAGGATTGATGATGTATTGACTCATTTAAATATTGTTAATTTTGAACAAAAAAGTTACATAGTGTACCTTTAGTACACCTTTTAGTGTAAATTTTAAATGAAAACTAAATATATAAAAATAAAACATTCAAATTATTAATAAAGTCTATAATAGTATATTAATGATAGTAAAATAATCAGACAGACAAAAACAAAAACAGATTCTCCTGCAATAATAAACGGTACTGAACTTTCATGCATATTTCATATACAGTGCATGGAAGAGTGGAAAGCGATTAACTTTCGCTATTGGATCAATGATGAATAATTGTTTTAGATAGTGAAAATATATTTTTAATAATATCTTTTTCCATTTTCATATAAAACTTTGCGTTCTCACCTCATCCATGGTGGCTAAAACAGCCATTTTGTGTGGAATAGGAAGTTTGGACAGCGGATCTCCAGACATACTGCAAAAGATGACAAAATGAGACAAAATAAAGAGTTAATGCTCAAGATGTTTGGCAACAGATGATGTCTGTTGACCTCTGAATGCTGACCTTTCCACACCAACCTCGCGCAGACCATCTAGATTTCCCATGAGCTCCTCATCAGAGCGATAGGATGAGGGCTGTCCGGGGGAGCGGTTCAGAGACACACTGCTCTCAGATGTGTACCTACATGCACAGAGAACAATCATGATCACTCTAGCTGAACCCATGCTGTTTGTTTTTCCTAAATCTAGGACAGTTCACAATCACTGACCGGTTGTGGCGGAAGTCAGGGGCCATGACCTCGATCTCCAGAGGTAACGTGAGCACAAAGATATCAAGAGTGACAGACAACTCGTTCAGATCAACCGACTGAAGATTCTCAGCGTTCTCAAGACAAGTAATGACTTCACCTGCAAACATACAGCATCATCCCTTAATACCACAAAACATAGTTTTATATTCACTAATATTATAAACACATGAGCCAGATTAATACTAAAGAAAAGGATATATTTTGAGATAAAATACCCTCAAAATACTGTATATGGTTTATACCTCTTCTTCACACTAATGAATTTCCATGATTTTTTTTTTTTGAGCTGTCCTTAATTTATATTATTCTATTTAAATTACTATGTTTATATTATTTATATATTAATACAGTATTTATTAATATTTTAAATTAGCTTTTTTTTTTCAGTTTACATTTTAGTAATTTTGTTATGTGCTTTTGTAATATATTGCTATTTAGCTTTAATTTATTTTTATTTCAGTTTAGGTTTCAGCTATTTTAGTACTTCATCTTAAACTTATTTTATTTCAGTTAGTTGCCAAGGTAACATTTCTAATTTGTTTAAGGTTTTCATCTAATACGTATATTTTATTTCAGCTTCATTTCAATAAAAAAACAAAAACGATTTTTAATAGTTTTATTTTTATATTCTATTTAGCTTTAAATCATTTTTATTTCAATTTATGTTTCTGCAATTATAGTGCTTCATCTTAAACTTATTTTATTTCAGTTAGTTGTTAAGTTGACATTTCGAATTTGTTTAAGGTTTTCATCTAATACGTATGTTTTATTTCAGCTTCATATTAATTAAAAATCATTTTTAATAGTTTTAGTTTTAATTAACAATAACTCTTGACCAATAGATGAGGATTTAGCTCTGGCATATTTTCATATGTATTTAGGTACCAATCCTTTGAATCAATAGATTTAGTTAAATGATTTAAGTTTTATTCACAATAAAAATTCTCATGACTTTTCCTGGTCAAACCATAAGATCATTAACATAAGACCGCCCACATTTACATATCATATTAATACCCACTTAGTATTTATTTAGCAATTTGCCGATGGCAACTCACTATTAACATGATTTTTAATGTGAAGAAGAGAGCTAATCATAACAAAGCTCATTTACGTACAGAACAAATCTCTTTTACAAGCATAACAATTTTCATTTACATTCAGAAACTGTTTGTAAAGTTACTTGATTGTAAGTTGATTTAGATAAAAGTGTCAAAATACTGCAATAAGTATATGTAAATCTTTACAGGACATTAGTTAAAAGGAATGGCCATGAAAAACAAAATTCTGATTTAGAATAACATTATAAGTGGACTTCAGAGAAAAAACTAAATGCTACAAAGGTGTAGAATGTGACCCTGTTAAATGTCTGTAAGAGTAGAAAACAGGTTTAGTCAATGGCAGAAAGCTCAGCAGTGTGTTGAGTGTCTTACCCAGGCAGGTTGGCAGCGTTTGCGTGGGCATGGAGCCATGGCAGCTCTTCATGTTGACAGAGCAGGTGAGGTGCACAAACAGAGGAGGCATCTCCGGCTGCGGACCCTCCACCTCCAGCAGAGAGTCTCCATCCAGAATACTGAAGGAATCCTCATCCTGGTTGACTGTGTTGGAGTCAGATGGGGACACGCCTTCACCTCCTTCCTGTTCTCCAGCCTCCGCTTTGCCATTCCCACATTCCTGATACTCCACCTCCAGATCCGTGTCACTTTCCGTCACAATACAACAGCCGGACACGTTCTCTGTGCATATGCAAAAGATTAATATACTTCTAGTTTACCAACAAGTGCAACAGACTTCGCATATAACTTTACAAATAACATGAAATCAAAATGGACCCTATTAAAGAGCTTATTAAATGTTTTAGTCTTGCTGTGAATGATTCATCAGTGATAGGAATCACAGCGCCCTCCCAGCTAATTAGGTGTTAAGACCGAAACATCTATATCCAAAAAAAGGTCTGCACTCTAAAAAAAATGTCCTTTAGAAGATGCTTAATAAACCACAACAGGGGATAAAATAAGACAACCATTTTGGATAGCAACTGTCATAAGTGCACCAATTCTAAAAATATTACATTGCTAACTTTTCACAAACCAGTTAACTCTTTCCCCGCCATTGACAGAATTTTCCGGCTTTCCATGTTTTCACTGTTATATGTTAGGAGGCGCTATTACGCAACTTCTGAAAGAGTACAGAATCTCCGGAACAAAACACAAGCAAAAATTGCCAAATTGCACTTTCAATGCAAATTCAAAGGGCTCTCCCAGCCGAGGAATATGGGTCTTATCTAGTAAAACGATTGGTCATTTTCTAAAAAAAAAATAAAAATGTATATACTTTAACCGCAAATGCTCGTCTTGCACTGCTCTGCGATACGCCACGTATTACGTAATTACATTGAAAAGGTCACGTGTGACGTAGGCAGAAGTACCACAGTAGGGTGAAAAACTCCATCTCATTTTTTCCTCCAACTTCAAAATTGTCCGACATCGTTGTTTTACCTTTTTCGTAAAGGATGCTTGACTTCGCACGTTCGCTTTGTAGACACTGGATCGGTACTTTCCAACGTGATTACATAATACTTAGTGCAAGACAAGCATTTGTGGTTAAAAAGTATACTTTTTTTTTTTTTAATTTTTTTAATTCGCTAGATAAGACCCTTATTCCTCGTCTGCGATTGTGTAGAGCCCTTTCAAGCTGCACTGAAACTGCAATTTGGACCTACAACCCGTTGTACCCCACTAAAGTCCACTATATGGAGAAAAATCCTGGAATGTTTTCCTCAAAAACCTTAATTTCTTTTCGACTGAAGAAAGAAAGACATGGACATCTTGGATGACATGAGGGTGAGTAAATTATCAGGAAATTTTAATTCTTAAGTGAACTAAGCTTTTAATTTTGTTATGCATAACATATTTAGTGAGGGGAATCTTATTGAGTGCACCTTTAAATGTTACAAATGGCATTAATTGTCAAATTAGTTACTGATCATGAACTTTATCAAAACAGCCTGAGTTGGACACTTAGATATGGAAGATATTTCTGATTAAAAAGTACGCACTCAGGTAACAAACTGAACATTCAATGTGTCATAAATGATGTCTAACCGTCTTCAGTAGCCAGTTCAGCTTCAGACACCTCACACTCTTCACTGGGTCTCCGCTCTCCTTCCCTGTCTGAGTCCTCCTGGAGATGATGAAAGAGAGGAAAGGAAAACGGTTACTGAGTCTAAGGTCCCATTCATGTTTACAAGGTATCTGGTTGTAAAGTTGAGCGCTAATTTAAGTCAAACATTTGATTATGTAAGACTATACCAGTGTTTCCTACACAGCTGTGGTTTTGAGCAGGGTTGTCTAAATAAAATATGAAAATTTGTATATATATATATATATATATATATATTTTTTTTTTTTTTTTTTTTTTTTTTTTTAAATGAAAAACAACTTAACTAATTTTAAATTAAAACTAACTTTTTTGTGAATGTACAACTTTTTCTACATATTGTCATATAAACATTAAGTAATGTGACCAGCTAAGGACAAAAAAGAAGGAAAATATCCATTAAATATTACTAATACTGTCATAATTATTATTATTAAAACCCACAGTTAAAATGAAAAAAAAAAAAAAATCAATAAATAATAATTTATTAAAATTGCAATAATACTACTGTACTGTCAAATAAATACAAGTATTTAACAATTATAATAATAATTTTACAAAAGTACAATTACAATACTAATATTTACGGCTGCCTTAATTTCTTTGCTTTTAAACGTTACACTACAGAATGTGTGTTGTGTTTTCAAATGCATGTTACAAGCGACCCAAACTCACAGGAATCCGTATGAATATGGAAAAGAAAAAACCTACATACCTAAGTAAGCACTCTGATGGATAGAACTGATTAAAATCGATAACTCATGAATTATTCGCTCATTAGAGTCATTCGCTCATGAATAAGACTACATTGGTTGCGCTGTGTGCTTATTTTTGCAACACAATAGAAAGGTGTTCATTTGTATTGATTTGGTGTCTTTTTATCTCATCAAAAAATAAAAATGCATTTTGAAAATCACTAAAAAGAACAGAATGCTACAATATTTCAATAACGTACCTCTTTTTTGGAAGATGGAAGGCAGTAAAAGAAATAATGTGGGTTGGACGGTACAGTCTTGAAATACTGAGCACCAATTTCCATGAACTTATCCTGCAAAAATGAACAGAATGCATGATATTGTTAATACAGTTTTAAAAATGCTGTTTCTACATCCCTCGCAACACTTGGTGTCTGCCTTACCTGTATGATTTTGTGCAAATCAGGATACACTTCACACTTCTGCTGGGACTGGAGAAGAGACAGAGGGAATTCTGGGATTTTCGAAGACCTCGGTTCATCCAGGTCCAGCGGGGAGGAGGGGACAGAAAGTTTTCCTCTGGAATCAGCTTCGCTCAGATCCTCCAGTTCAATACTTTAACAAAAATACAAATAATATCTGGATAAAATGAAAACAAAGCATTAACAACAAGTCCCACAATGCTTTGCTCTGTGGTCAATACCTGGATGAAGATACCAGTGTGGCTCTGTCAGCTCCATCATCCTCTCCCTCGCCAATGATGAATGTGGTGGGACCGTTACTGGACTTGCTTACGTTGACACAGCTGTGCAGCTCGTGACGTTCACGAAACACACGTATGTGTCCGCACAGGGTCTGCAGGAAGGAAGTGATGTCGATCTCCTGCAGCGACTCCTCGCAGTAGTCCATGGCCGTCAGTACATCCTGCGAGCTCACGTTGTATGACTGCTGCAGACTGCGATAAACACCTGTCAATCAACACAGGCACAAGGCTGATGAAATCATTTGCCATGAAAGAGACACTAATTGTATTTTACATTTAGAGAAAATTTTGTGAAAATTAAACATTTTCTGCCCCAATTTTTGTTTGTTTTTTGTTTTTGTGTTTTTTTTGTGGTTAAGCACCCTCATTGAGCTTTTTGCCTGCTGGACGTGCACACTTTGTCTAATTCTAACTATATGTATATATGCATAGGTTTGTGTGTGACCTTTGACATAGCTCTGGTAGTAGTGTTCCTGTAGAAGGCTGCAGTAGTTGGCCACTTCTTTGTGTTTGTGAGGGTGCGTCATGAGCTCAGTCCAAGAGGAGGCGCTGCTGCGCTCTTGAGAGATTGACCTGCCAAGAGAGACACACACACAAACACACACACCAGATAACACGAGGCCACAATCTGTCACACATTTTCTACAACACTACACCAGACACCAACCTAAAACACCAGAGACAAGCGGCAGGAATAGTCAGTAAGACCCAATTCAAATAAGGGAAGCACCACTCTGAAAAACTGGCTCTTCCTGTCACTTATTTGAACTTTTGAGATCAGATAACCATTTTGATTTTAGCTGATGCATTTAAATTTATAAGCAGTTCAATTACAGCCTTAAATAATAAAAAAAAAAAAATAAATAAATAAAAGAGTTGTTTATTATCGAAGTAACATTGAGTCAGACCTACATTATATGACAAGCACAATGTAAGAAAAATAATAAAAATAAATATTCTAATTTGCAATTCTGAAAAAATTTTGAAACACCATCTTGAAAACGCAATAGAGTGAGAAAACAGAGACAACATGCAACAATCATCTCTATCCAATGTGTGTGAAAGAAGCAAATACATGCTCTTTATTTTCCAGATTATTACATGTAGAAAGAAGGTGATTATATACCCTGTTAAACACAATAAACATGTTTAATTAATAATAATTAATTAATAAATCATTTCTAAATGGATGATTGCTGATGGTGTTAATTTCAAATATTAGCAGCCGATACATCAGTATTCCCAAGTGTAATACTTATATTTTCCAGTGCAATAGGTAATTTATTATTATTTATTATAGGACATTACATTTATCTACACTGTCCAAACGATCATCAAATGTAAATACTAGTTGTGTTTGCTGTTGAAGAGGATGGCAAAATATCAAACCAGTCAGCAGCAGAATCAAACCAGCTTTAAAGGGTTAGTTCACCCAAAAATAAAAATTCTGTCATTAAGTACTCATCCTCATGTCGTTCCACACCCGCAAGACCTTCGTTCATCTTCAGAACACAAATTAAGATATTTTTGATGAAATCCGAGAGGTATCTGACTCCTCCATAGACAGCAATTGAATTACCACTGTCAAGGCCCAGAAAGGTACTAAAGACATCGTTAAAATAGTCCACGTGACTACAGTGGTTCAACCTTAATTTTATGAAGTGACAAGAATACTTTTTGTGCGCAAAATCAAAAATAACGACTTTATTCAACAATCTCTTCTCTTCCCTGTCAGTCTCCTAAGCTGTTGACGTAGTAAGCACAGTCCAGAGCTTCCGTGTTTTCTGCGTCAGAACACCGACTCAGTATTGGCCGGCTCCTGCATCAGCATCACATGCATGCGTCGTGCTGCTCACGTGTACAGCGTCGGCCAATACTGAGCCGGCATTCTGACGTAGAACCTGGAAGCACTGCACTGTCTATACAACGTAAACAGCATAGGAGAATGACACGGAAGAGAAGAAATTGAATAACTTGAATTGAATAGTCTTTATTTTTGCGCACAAAAAGTATTCTCGTTGCTCATAGGCGAAATTTGCGGGTGGGACCGGCGGGACATGTCCCCACCACTTTTTGCCAGGGTTGAAGTTGTCCCTACCACTTTTTGAAACACCTTGGAGCACGGATGTACCTAATACAAAATAAGCATCTCCATTTGATTAGCAATTCATTCGTTTGTGTTAAATAAGAGGCGATCTGGCGCTGGAATGTGTTGTTTTTGAAATCCCGCTGAGTGCTCGTTGCCGCTGTCAGTGGTGCAGGCGTTCATGCACAGACTTCACACAGACGAGCGCTTCAATCTATCACTTAACACAGTTGCGGAGACAATCTATTCATTCCGGTGAAATCACAAAACAAAATGCACGCAAACGTGTCCATGATATACAATCACTGATGAACACCTTTGTTTTTAATAAAACAAAAAAAAAATTAAAATAAAAAACTATACAAGGGCGGATTAGAACCCAGAACCTCTCTGACGCTAAACAAAAGTTCTACCACCAGACTATTAAGGAACACAAGCATTCCATGCGAATCTAAGTATTTATTCACAGACATGAAGAATCTCTGGACTAACAATCTATTGAATTATAGCAGATGTAAGGATGAAACTATGACGTTAAACATGACTTGATTTAATAAATTAAACTAAATGTACTATTTAAATTGATTTCTGGAAATTGCAATGTTTTTTTTTCTGTTATTGTACATACTGTATTAGCAACCCCACCCCACTTTTTAAAACAAAGTTACGCCACTGTCGTCGCTTCATAAAATTAAAGTTGAACAATGGCAGTCACATGAACTATTTTATCAATGTCTTTAGTACTTTTCTGGACCTTGACCAGTGGTAATTAAATTGCTGTCTATGGATGAGTCAGAGAGCTCTCGGATTTCATGAAAAATATTTGAATTTGTGTTCCAAAGATGAACGAAGGTCTTACGGGTTTGGAACGACATGAGGGTGAGTAATTAATGATAGAATTTTCATTTTTGGGTGAACTAACCCTTTAAGAGCATGCAAAACAGCTTTACAGCCATGAAGCAACAATATCCAAGAATATACGGCATATGTTTTACCATTTTTTTGTGTTCAACAAAGCAGAAAAAAAATACATTAAAAAGGAAAAGCCAGGTGGAAAACAATCAAGACGCTGAGAATACCAACATAATACGTTCCCTAAAACGTGTTGTTCAAAGAAGCACGGAGTATTCAGACACTACCACCAAGACAGACGTTTATCAGTTGAATATACCAGGTTAACAAAGACAAAAGAGGACATGTTGTTATGTTATATTCCAGTCATTTCACCCTAATTTTGAATGCCTTGGGATGTCCTAAATGTCTACATGCAGGGAACTAACCTCCAAATTTCAGTATGTACACTATCAGTCAAAAGTTTGGACACATCTAATCACTTTTCACAATTTTAAAGCCATAAAAACGCTGAAAAACCACAAATGGATGCAAAAAAAAGAAAAAGTGAGACAAATGAAACCTCCCTTACATTTGAGCTCTGCGCACACTAGGCATTCATCAAAAAACATCATGAGGTGCATCCTGGGATGCTTTTTAAACTGTATTGAAAATGCATGAAGAACACATGGAACACATATGATGGATATGCATTTTCGTATTGATTCTTTTTTTTTCAAGTGTAATCAGAAAGTCAGAAACAGACATTCAGACACACACATCCAAACTTTTGACTGGTACTGAACATCAGAAGGCAGAAAAAATAACCCTCAGCAGGAAATGAGGTCTTAAAACATATTAGACAATGTAGAACAATGTAGAACAATCCAAATCACTGTGCACCTGAATCAATAACAATATAATTGCAGATTGTAGAATTTTGTTCTATAAGAATATATTTCCAAATGTAATTTGTTCCATTGATGGCAAAGCTGAATTTCCATCAGTGTCACATGATCCATTAAAAAATTATTTTAATGTTGATTTGCTGCTCAAGAAACATTTCTTATTATCATGATAATAATTGATCAATGTTGAAACCTTTTGTGGAAATTTGTGATACCTTTTTTTCAGGGTTCTTTGATGAATAGAATTAGAATAGAAATAGCATTTGTTTGAAATAGAATCTTTACAGTAACATTTTAAATGACTTTACTGTCACTTTTGATCAATTTAATGCATCCTTATTGAATAAAAGTATTTCTTTCTTTTAAAATAATAATAATCATAACAATTACTGCCCAAACTTTTGAACAGTAGTGCATATACAGAGATAAAAGTTTGTTTTCATTCTGTTATTTTAAGACCTCATACCCATAACCCAAGTCTTCTGAAGCCTGATATCCCCTCATTGCAGTCACTTTCCTAGAATAGCAAAACCCTCCAGAGAAAGGGAAAGAAGGACCATCCTTAGTGTAACAGGGCCAAAGCGGCCCCCTCATAACCCTCCCGCCCCGTCCCCGCTATAGGGCGGCAGCAGCAGGAAGCAGTAAGCAGGGCTACCTGTATTTGGGCTGCTGATTGAACTCCCAGGTGTCTGTCTCTTGAGCTCTTCTCATCCAAAGAGAAACCAGACAATAAAACATTAGGATGACCACATGATGCCCTCTGAAATGATCAAACACAACAGCTCTGTTCCAAAACATAGCGAGCTGCCTACCTAGGCATCATTTTTAGACATCATAAAGGTCCCGATATACTTCAAGTGAAATCGAAAATCAAACTTGTGTGACATAATTTCGAACAAAATCAGGCCAAAATGAAGCTCGTTTAGAGTTCATTTCTGGAGTTCGAAACAGCTTGTCAAAGCGAACTTTCCGGAAAAGTTCGCTCTGGCTGGTAAACAACTTCGTAGCGATTACGTAATAGGTAGGTGTGGCCCTGAGGCTCAGCCTTCTTTGAGGTGGAAATCTCTGGTTTATTTCTTCTGTAAAAACATTAAATATTGGAGCGCTGCTTTATAGTAGAAATTGAAGTTTAAATTCTAATTGAAAGTGACTCACTGACACTTTCATGTATAATACTGTAAAGCTGCTTGCTTTAAAAGGGGTCCTTGATTATGATTTCACTTTTTTAACTTTAGTTAGGGTGTAATTTTGCTGTTAGAGCATAAACAACATCTGCAAAGTTACGATACTCAAAGTTCAATGCAAAGGGAGATATTTTCTTTCACAGAAATCGCTTTTTAAGGACTACAACAAATGGCTGGTAGGGACTACAACGAGCTTCTTTCCGGGTTGGTGGCATCACGAATCCTAAAATTGACATAAACCCTGCCCAGGAACATGCAACAAAGGGGGTGAGGCCATGTTGGGCTGCTTTAGAGAAGAGGAAGAGTTGTTGTAATAGAGTTTTGTCATTTTACGCCGGACTGCTTCACAAACGAGGGTCAGTTCAACGCTTGAATCAACGCTTGAGTTGAATCAACTCCACACAAAGACATACAAAAACAGCATGTTTTTGCTCACACCCAAATAAGGGCAAATTTGATAAGCTATAATAATAACAGACACATTCTTGGGACACCAGAGACTTATATTACATCTTGTGATAGGGGCATTATAGGTCCCCTTTAAAGTAATATATATTATATAAAGTGCTATAAAAATAAATTTGTCTTGACTGGAGGTCCGAATTGCAGAGCTTGTGCGAACAAATGTACATCACTATAATCAGAAGCTTTCTTAACTGCTTTTTTCTCATTTTGTCATTTTTGTTGTGTGTTTATTTTGTTATTGAGAGACTTCACAAATTTCGCTGTGAGTACATCGGTGCCTTAAAGGCACAATATGTACATTTTTGCTACTAGAGGTCACCTATTCAAAACAAAGGCGTAGCTTGATAACGCAGAGATTGAGCGCGGAATCATGGGAGATGTCATCTTCACCTCACAGCTGGTGGAAAAGAACTGGGAAGGGACTCGGGCAGAAATCATGTTCATGAATAAGATTATTAACGTTACTGTCGTATGAAGCAGATCAGGAGCGATTGCTAATGAGAGACGAGTGTGACACACGCCTCGAGAGCAGAGGAACTTTTATTATGTCGCAGTTGCCACTTGCCGCTTCTTCTGGTCAAGCGTATGTGGGGTAACGCAGTGCTGTTTTTTATATTAGATACATTTGAGTGTGTTGAAAATGATGTTATAACGTTACTCTGCGCGTTCGCTCGGCGGCTGGTGTGAGACACTTGTTGCACACTGCAGTAAGCTAGATCGATATTAGAATATCATATTAATAAATGCTGGATGGCTTGTGTTGATAAATGGCATGTAATAAATTTTAAAACATATTGTATGACGGAGAGAATGCTGTATTACTGATACTAAAAATGAAGCTGCATCTGATTATGCTGTTAGCCACTTGACAAAATAGTGTTGTCTTTGAGGCATGATAAAAACATGGTACTCGCGGAAAATAAAAAAACAAGATTCAAACAATAAGACTAAATATGTTGAGCTATATAACAATGATTAGTTTTCTGTCTATAAATGTATCCAAACTGTTGTTCCCTTATCTAATAAAACATATTAAAGCGTCTTTGGTGTTTCCATGGTTTCTACAATATAAAAACGGAAAACGAGGGAAACGCAGGTATGACGTCACTGATAGACGACGCACGGACACGGTCCGTATCCTGGTTAAAATTGCTTATTTCTCTGGATTTAAACATTCATGGAAACATCTGGGATAATGTAAGTACACAAGTCAACAAAATATATAACACTGTTCTAGTGGTTTTTGAATATTTTAATCTAAAAATTTGATATATTGTGCCTTTAAGGATGTTATTGATGCTTTATTCAGAGCGTGCAGTGTTTATTGCTAATGAAGAGCATTTAAGTTCAGTCACTTTTGAGGTCCTATTTCAGATGCTGCCTTAGAAGGTAGCGGTTTAGGTAGACAGTAGGCCGCTCTATAGGGTTTGGAACAGAGCTGATGACCAGAGACCTTCAAGCTAGGCACAGTAGCTTTCATGTGGACATGTGTCTCAGTACCTGAAGAAGACGTCTCTGGGCTTCCGTCCTGACCGTGGATGGACCAGCTGTTCTTTGAGGGAGTCCAGTGAACAGTTGTAGATGTAGATGGGGCAGCGGGGTCGTGCGGCGTCAGTGCCGCTCTGCTGAGACACCTGTCTGCTGAATGTGATGTGACAGTCTCGCTTTTGGGGCTCCATAAACTGCACACTGTCCTTCTCCTCTGAAGCTAAAAGTTATGGGACAGAGTTATAGACATAAGCATCTCTCCCAGCCATGTTAAAACCTCCCACGGTTCAAACAAATAGGGCTGGGCAACAAACTCAAGATCCTCTTCTCTTATATCGAAATCCTCTGACATTTCTCTTTAAAGATTCTCGTTTTAGACTTCTAATTTGTGACCGGTGTTTTGCTCCATCCTCTGCACTTACGCATTTGTTACTGCGTCATGCGTCAGGTCAGGGGTTACGCTTCCGCCTCAAATCGATGCGTACAGTCGTCTGCTGGAAGCTAGTTATTATGGTTAATAATGACTTAAATATGTTTTTTTTTTTTTACAAAAACCCATCACTTCACTTCAGAAGGCCGTTATTAACCCCCTGGAGCCGTATGGATTATTTCTATGATGGATGGATGCACTTTTTTGGGCTTCAAAATCATGAGCGCCATTAACTACCCTTATAAAGCTTGGAAGAGCCAGGATATTTTTAAATATAACACCGATTGTGTTCGTCTAAAAGAAGACAGTCATATACACCTAGGATAGCTTGAGGGCGAGAAAATCATGGGATCATTTTCATTTTTGGGTGAACTATCCCTTTAATTTTTTATTTAAGTTATTTATATTTTATTTTATTTTATTTCCGTTAATATGATAGTAAAAAGTCTTTTACCGTTTTAGTTTTAGTTAACTATAATAACCCTGATTTGAAATGCCTCTAAACTCCTTTGTTTGGTTTTAGTTTCTGTCATTTCTGCAACTTTGTTGTGCCAAACCCTGTCTGGACATGTAATAGAATTTAAATCCCATACCTGCATCGCTTTTGTTCATGTTAGTTTGTTCTGTAGACGTCTCCAACGCTGCTTCTGGTTCAACTGTGGACCCCTCTCTGGACACCGGTTGGCCCCTGATATCTTCTCCATGTTGACCAGGTCCAAAATCAGCAGCAACCTGTGGACCATTGGCAGAACTGCTGATGGAGTCTGCCTGTGATTGGCCGTTGCCGTGACTACGGGACTCCTCCTCTTCCAGGAGGCTGCTGTTGATTGGAGGTTCAGTTTCCAGCCCAGAAGACATCAAAAGCTGCACATCTGCAGAGTAAAAACGAAGCTTAAATTCTATATATATTATATATATGGGAGTGACAACCACATTCTGCCACTATTTTTATGCTAATTTTTAAAAATGTAATGCAATAACTTAATATTCATTATGAATGCTTTAATTCATAATTATTATATATTAAGAAACAATGATTTAATATTAATTTCAAATTATTCAAATTTATTTTCATCACTTTATTTTCTCTAACACTGGCATTTATAAGTATTAAAGACACACCAAATGGTAGTTTGCTAACATTCTCCAGTTGGTAATATTAGTTTGGTCAAACACTGATGGGTTAAACTGGGCATGTTTCTTGTTTTCAGCCAAGAATGTATGTGATAAAAAGCAGTAAAATAACATTAATCTCATGATGTGTGCAAACATAAAGGACCGCTGAGTAGTAATTGGTGTGGCACTGACAGATGATGCACCTGTAAATGTAGCTGGCAGGAAAGTGAGCAGGATCTGCTGATGGCTGATGTATTTGGCGTAACATTTCCAGTGAGGAGATAAGCCGTCTTGCCCCAGGCCAGCTGGCTCGTCATCTACAAGATCTGCATTGCTGAAACTCTGCCAGGAACAAAGAAACACACACTGTAACAACTCTGCCAACAACAGAGAGATAAGTACACTACTGTTCAAAGGTTTGAGGTCTGTAAAGGTTTGGGGTCTGTAAGAACTTTTATTCAGCAAAGATGCATTAAATTGATCAAAAGTGACAACAAAAACATTTATAAATGTTACAAAAGATTTCTATTTCAAATAAATGCTGTTCTTTTGAATTTTCTATTCATCAAAGAATCCTGAAAAAATATATACCATGGTTTCCACAAAAACATTAAGCAGCACAACTGTTTTCAACAATAAAAAAAAAACAAAAAAACAAATCTTACTGACCCCAAACTTTTGAAAGGTAGTTTACATGTTTCACTCACATAACACAAGTAATCTAACTCTGATGCTGAAGTGAGGGTCAGATTGACTCACAAGCACCCCCTTTGTGTCGCACTTTTACCGAGCCTGCAAGTCTGCGAGCTCCGCAGCAGACTTCTACCTGACAGTCAAAGTTGCATTACATCACGAAAGTGTGGACCCGGAGGAAGATCAAGAGGGATTAGGGTTCCATTTGGGAAAGGAGCATTATCTTTCTTAAAATTGTGTTTAAACCGTCCACTACATTCCTGATAAAGTTTCCAGCCAACTGTCAAGGTACTCCATTTGAATTACTGGCCAAAGACAGCAGGTGTGTCCCAATTTACATACTTACGCACTATTCTATGCCGTTTTGTAGTATAAATAGTGCGATTAGTGTGCTCACACTACTTTTTGAAAATTCCAAAAATTTACTATAAATACCCAGATGATGCACATAATTAACCAAAAAAATTAAGTGTGGAATGTTGGACACTTAATGCACTCAACTGTCGCAGCTTTAATTATGTAGTTGAATGACAAAATAACCTTATAACATTCATACACTACATGGTTGAGTACATAAGGACATAGTTTATGAGTGGATGAGCATTTGAACTCTAGTGGAGATGTAATACGAGATGAAGTACCTGTAGTGTGCTGGAGGACCCCGTCACCTCTTTACTGCTTCCAATAGTGTGGAAAGAAAGAACTGTGTCCTGCCTCTCCGGAGGCTTCAAGCTCTCTTCTGAACACACACACACACACAGATAAACGCATTAAGACGGATATCTTCTTATGTCACTACTAATTGCTAATGAATAACTTAAAGCTTCAATTGGGATGTCTGGCATCCATTAGCATGAAGTCTTTCAATTATGCTGTTTTTTTTAATCATCTACTTAGAACATTGTTTCTCCTTCACTGATCACGATGCTATTAAATTTATCAAACACTTTAGCAAGAGTAAATGAAAACAACAAACCATCGGTGGTTGTTCTGTGTTTCCAGAAATTAAAGAAATGTTCTGGGTTTAATATTATTAGGACTAACTAAAGCAATAAGCCCCAAGAAGCCATGGTTTACAGTGAATTTAGAACAGCTAAGGGACGTTGTTAGGCATGAAATGGAGCCGTTCAAGCTGGTTTTCTTGGGTTCATGTTAGCTCTTTTTGTGGTTTGGAGCATCCTTTCTAAATCATGGAGGTTAACAACTAATAATGGAGTATACACTACTATTCAAAAGTTTGGGGTTGGTAAGATTTTTTGTAATAAAAAAAAAAAAAGTCTCTTATGCTCACTAAATCTGCAGTTATTTGATCAAAAATACAGTCAAAGAAATATTATTACAATTTAAAATAGCTATTTTCTATTTAAATATGTTTTAAAACTGTTTATTGTTAGTTACATTTACATTTACATTTATGTAAGTTCATATTAGTTCAGGTCTTTATCTTATAATATTAACAGATACAACTTTTGATTTCAATTATGCATTAGTAAATGTTGAAGTTAACATTAACTAAGATTAATAAATGCTTTAGAAGCATTTTTTATTGTTAGTTCATGTTATTTAATGTAGTTAACTAATGTTAACAAATGAACCTTATTGTAAAGTGTACCAAAAAATCTTACCCCACACTTTTGAACAGTAGTGTAATTTGTATTTTCCTGCATATATACCATAGACATTTTAACTTTAAAAAAAAAAATAAAGTCGAATCACCTTTAATGACAGGTAGTGAGAATGGAGCCACATGACCATCTCTTTCCCGCTCCAGGATGTGATGCATGAACGCCACATGATCCTCGTCAGTCAATGGTATCTCTCGATCACTGAGCTCATTCTGCAGAGAACCATGGAAGAGGCTGAGGAGGAGGTCGTTGGGCAGAGAAGAGGCGCTACAGGATGCATCCACTTGCCCTTCTGTAGCAGAGGTTAAAGGTCAAGAGAAATGCAGTGATACAAGGCCCTGATTTGATGGTTGAATAAAGAAATATGAATGTAAGAAAGGACAGGACGAGGGTCGAGGTGGATGGATGATGAAGTTGTACCTCGGCTAAAGGTGTAGAAGAAGAGCTCTATCTGCTGGCACTTGGGCAAGAGTTTCATCAGGTCAAACTGGAAAGGCACAGTGTGTATGCAGTCATCAGCAGCAGCAGCGGCGGTGGTGGCGGGGACCTCGCCTATAAGAGTTACCACATCACATCACATTGTATACGCAGATTGATTGTGACTGTGTGCAGGAGACAGGTGATGGTGGACGTTTATACCTGGAGCATCTTTGACACTGTTGAGAGGGCACACCTGCTCTTTATTCTGACACAACTGAATGAGGTATTCAAAAGTGATCATTGTGGTCATGCACGACAGATCACGTGGAAAAATCTGAAATGGAGAAAAAACAATTTGTAACCTTTGGCCCTGCAAGTTCTCAGTAAAAATGCCTAAATACATTAAAGTCAACTTGAAATAAAAACTGATCAATTTACTAAATGTTCCTTGTGTTATTGAGCACATTTTATTATAGTAAAGAAAAAAAAATACATAATCTCTCATCAAAAAGTCATAACTCTCTCCATCTCTGAAATTGACAGAAACAAGAGCCACGCAGAAAATACTACATTAATAATTCTATAATAATACTAAAATCACCTGTTTTATAATTACTGAGCAATAACATTGGTGATACTTGCTTTAAGCCCTATTTGTTTGGTCATTCTTTCACATATGGATGTCTGTAATAATAAGTTATGGCACAATCACTGCTACTTGGCTGACTTGTGAACTTATTAGTCATACAAGCCATAATTTATATAAATGTATATAATACATACATTAACATTGTATTGTTTGCCTGTTGCTGCATTATAATGGCCCATTTATCGATCTTTTAATGATTAATGCAGCTCTAGCATTTTATTATAAGTTTATTTTTCAATTACATTTCATGTGTAAGTGGAAGTAACAATGTGGTGTTGCTTGCTACTAACAGCCTGAGGGATCTCCTGGTACGTGAGGTTCTGAAAGTGCCGCTGCTGGTCCAGTGAGCTGCAGACGGCTCCACTCTGAGGCTCCACCCAACACTCTGTCACCAAACTCAGCTCTGTGTCCACATCTATGGCCTCCACTTCAGTATCATTGTCATCATCTGTGGAGAAACTGGACACAACGGCAAAAACAGACAGAGTTAAACCAAATGCCCACTACAAGACTATTCTGCCACAAAAAAAGACACCAACTGTACTCTTCTGGTCTTTTATTTGACTTGTAATTGATGCACCTAGTATGTGATTAGCTATGTAAAGTGGGCACCAACAACGTAAACATTTAAATGTGCGCAGGGTAATTGGTTTCTGTCTTGTACTTTGCGCTGAGCATTACAAACATCTATTCTAGAACATTAAAGCATAGTGAACATTTCAGCTGAAGCCATTCAACCCTATAAAGCCTACTGTATCATATTCGACATGCAACTTTCTAAGGCCTCTAAATTATCAACATGATCAAAACTTTGCTGAAAATCCTGTTGTATCTATTACATGCCTTTTGTCATCTGATTGATAGTTTATACTTTAAAACATCCTCCTTCAGGTCATGGTTCATGTGACCTTTTGCTGTGAAATCTTTGATGACTTTTTTAAAGTAAAGGTAAAAATAACTTGAATATTGTTAGTAATATTTCAAGATGTACATTTACTGGACTGAAACAACTTGGGTTTCCTTGATTATCCATACATAATATTTTAGAAAAATCATGTTAAAATGTATCAATGGCTTTTGGGGAATGTTTATTTGTTCATCTCTCAGTCATCATTGTATTGCATTGCATAATCTTACTAAGACATATTATGAGATATAGAGGAAATACTGATATTTATATATGCATTTTATGCAAGTAGTTTCAATACTGATATAAAGATCTCATGGATTTACATTACAAGCTTTCGGAAATTCATCGTTTGGCCATATACATTTCAGCAACTGCAACAAATCACACATTTTTGCTCAGTTTGGGCCTCTGAATAAAACTGTGGTGGTTTTTTAATCAGAGTATTAAAAATACTATTTTTCTGACTATGATTTCATATGTCAGGCTTTACATGGTTAAAAATTTAGCAGTGAACAGAAACAGGAACAGATCTGGTATGCACAGGTGTTACCTGTCTTTGGTAGAAGTGGAATGAGGTGGAAATAGGATGTACTGGACTATGCAGGTGTGTTTTTCTCCGTCCAAATCAGCTGGCAGACTCTGTATACACAGTTGTGGCAGAAAGTTAGAGATGCATCGCTAACAAAATGCTAAATCTGGGATATACTAGCACAGAGTGTTTATACTTTCACCTGCATTGGCAGCTCTGTTACCATGTTGACGATACCCTCCCCACTGGCGGCAAAATGGAAGCCTTCAGACAGACGAATACTGCGCAAACAGCATGAAGTTGCAATTACTAATTTTGTAGATGCTATTATCCAAAGTTACATATTACAGGTAATTTCCGCTTTTCAGAATTTTCCAAGGATGTTTCAGACTCACTCAGAGAGCATGGAGAGGATATGAGCGACTGCATGCAGAGATACAGCGGTTCCCGGCCCGTTCTGCACGGCCCAAACCCAGCGCTGGTGCAGGAAGTAGCGGGAGAGTGACGCCACAGTGGAGGACGCTGTCCTGCTGGCAGCCATGCTGAGAGGGGCGCCCATGATGGGTGGCTGGGCAAACGGCTCCATGTTTAGGATAAAAGGGGTACGGAAATCTGACGGAAGTTTCTCGTACCTGTAGCAGGACGTCAGTAGAGTTCAGAACAAGATTAGGGGCCAGATTTGGGCACTAATTGAAGTCAATTGTTAACTAAAACTAAAACTATTAATAATAATTTTTGTTAAAGCTAAAATAAAACATAAAAATTTGATGAAAAACCTAAAATTAGAAATGTTGACTGAAATAAAACAAGTATATGTTGAAGTACTAAGTAACTAAAGTTACTAAAATTACTAAAACTGAAATAAAATAAAATACTTAAAGCTGAATTAAAATATAAAAAACAAAAACTAATAAAAATTACAAAAAGTATAACAATTATTAAAACAAACTGCAGTTAAAATAAAAAATGAAAACAAAAATAAAAGCTGATTTAAAATATTAATAAAATACTATAATAGTTTATTTATAATAACAATAAAATAACATTGATCGAAGTCTACATGAAAACAGTGTTCGCAAACCACTGTACTTCTATAATGTGACATTTCGGCGTAAAACAGAATTAAATGCAAATGCAAAATTAAAAGCGCTTAGCGTCAGCCAAAAGGAAAAGCTGTTTCAGAGGATTTTTTTTTATCTTTGGACTAACAAGCACCAATGAATAATACAAGAAAATAATACAAGAAATAATAACAATACAATAATACAAGATAATCACAATAACACAAGAAAATAAGGTCAATTTTGACTTCAAGTTGACTGTAGCACTATCATAACTTTTTGTACATGCTAAAAACCTAATTCAGATAACAGTAATGAGATCCATTATTGTTTTATGTTTACATCACTGACCTGATCAGTAGTTTTTCAAGAGGTTTATTGAGCACCACCACACACGGCCGGTCAGACAGTGCCGGTTTGGGCACAGGAAGAGGCGGAGACTTGGAGGGTGATGCGTTACCCAGAATCTTCCGCTTGGTCTTTGGCGTGGCCTCCTTATTCTGGACTCGATGAGGGAACCGCAGCCTCAGGATCTGCTCTCGAAGTTCATCCACAATCTACAAACAGAGTCAGAGTGACAAACAGTCATTCTCTTATGTGGATCCTTGCTGTGCTGTTCTGAAAACAGCTTTCACATCAAATGAACTGAACTCTAGTGTGAAAAACACTGCCTCACCTTGTTCCTGGTGTGTGCAAGAGTTCCTATTGGGAAGCCCAATCGCAGCACCATGCAGGGAGCTTTAGAGATCAGACGCACCAGATAGAAGGAGATGGGTGGCAACTCAGAAGCACTGTGGGAATAGTGCTTGTTAAAACACTGCTGAACTGCTCTGTAAATCTGGCAAATGAACTGTGCATGTACCTGTAAATAAGTTTGACGTATGAGTATCCCTCCACCAGGACAAAACTGCTCCAGTCCCTGAGCAGCGAGGTGAGCGCAGAGTGAGAGATCCGACACTGGACGGTACTGAATCGACCATTACTGCCAGCGTTGTGCACATGCTTCGGGACTGGGCTGAACAGAGAGACATAAAGCAAATGTGATTTATTGAACATTGACCTTTTTTGTGGAGCAGTAACTGTCTCCAAACCAAGTCTCTCTCTGTTTACGACAACTCAACTTGGTGTCAGCTAAAAAGGAAAGCCATTTCAGCCATTCACTTCTGTCTAACATGCACCAATGAACTGTTCACAATGTAGACATGTAGTAAGAAAATAAGGTCAGTTTTGACATCATGTTGACTGTAGACTTTTTATATGGAGCGGTATTTCCAAACCAAGATTCTCTCTTTTCATACCAACTCAAGTTAAATCTTTTGGAGTAAGATTGTCAGAAGGGGAGAACTGGGCCCAAAATCGGCCCAGTTATCCTGTAGTGTGTGGTCAGCTTGCCCAACACTAGCAGGACTAAACTATATTGACCGCTGACCAGTCCAGGCTGTGTTCACTCACATGTCATGTTCCAGAATGATAGCAATGCGATGCATGTGCAGCCAGCGCTGCCAGAAGTTAGCGTCCATGGACAGGATGGGCTTCCAGTAGGAGGCAAACTGCGATTGGCTGGAGTCTTTAGAGCCACTGTGCTGCAGGGAGAGGACCTGATGGAGAACAGGATTGTGGTTAGCATGTTAATATCAGTTCCTTAATAAAGCACTTAAGCAAACGCACGCCATCCGAGGTGCAGGTCAAAGAAAACAAATCTGTATAATGGAGATATGACTGCACACACACTTGCAAATATTATTTCACCAATGTTTCAGCAAAAAGCCTTTGTCAAGGTGTCACACCTTGTTAATATCACCATAACACATAAAAACTTTAGTATGTTAAATTATTTTTTTTATTATTATTATTATTTAAGAGACACTTTTATCCACAGTATACGCAAAAAGTTTGGAGTCTGTAAGATTTTTCAATGTTTTAGAAGTCTTTTCTGCTCACCAAGGCTGCATTTATTTCATTAGAAATACAATAAAAACAGCAATATTGTAAAATATTATTACAATTTAAAATATCCATTTTTTAATCTGAATACATTGTGAAATGTAATTTATTCCTGTGATGCAAAGCTGAATTTTCAGCATCATTACGCCAGTCTTCAGTGTCACATGATCCTTCAGAAATCATTCTAATATGCTGATTTGCTGCTCAAGAAACATTTTTGATTATTATCAATGTTGAAAACAGTTGTGCTGCTTCATATTTATGTGGAAACTGTTACATTTTTGTCATGATTATTTGATGTACAGAAAGTTCAAAAGCATTTATTTGAAACAGAACTCTTTTGTAACATTTTAAATGTCCTTACTGACACTATTGATAAATTTAAGGCATCCTTGCTGAATAAAACTATTGGATTTGTTAAAAAAAATCTTGCTGAAATTGTTTGCACTCTTTAGTTTTGTGCTAACTCACTGGTGTGGTGGATCCAGGTGGGATATAAAAAAGAGGAACACCATTTTTCGTGCTTTCGGGGATGGTGTAATGTTCTGGGATGGAATTAAAGGACTGCAAGTGCACCAACATCTGGTCTGTCTGATTTATGCTGTTGAGAAGAAATGACATACAGCTTTACTTTTAAGACATCAAACTAAAACTGACAGCAAAGCGTATAAAATCCTTCTTCTGCAATTGATGTTCAAGTTAAGACATAACCCAGTGTTTAAAAAAGAAATCTGACCTCTGCAGAGTGTTCCAGAAGCGACGGATGACAGACGTCCGGTAGGGGCTTGTGATTGGTTTCCGCATGGTGCAGCTGATGTCATGGAGGATGTCATAACTGCCCTCCATCGTCACCTCCACCCAGGTGGTGCGTTTGATTGGATCCAGGGGCCAGGACGCCACGGCAAGGTACTCGATGCGCATGTTATGCTTCCAGAGGAGGACCAGCTTCACCTCCAGCTGACTTCCTCCTTATAAAGAGACAGATGATTACATAGTTATTGAGAAATTCCAATTACCTATTTCAAGGCAGCATTAAAGGTGAAGTATGCCGTTTCTGTGACAGTAGTGGCACCTAGCAGAATTACACAAATAAAACATATTTTCAAACGCCCCTTTCGCGTGTAGCATCTCCCCCAACTCAAACATCACAAACACAGCTCCTTTGGGTGCTTATGAAGCCACGTCTCAACAGGTAAAAGTAGGCAACTTTCAATAAAAAGTTCCAACATTTTAGGAATATTTTTAGCTGTGTTGCTATGTGTCATGAGTAAGCAACTGAATAGTATAAACCCATCCAACTTTTATAATAAACCCATCTAACGTATCTGCACCGGGAGCATTTTTTCTGAACGAGCGCATGATGATGCTGTATGGCAATGAAATGTCCACTGAAGCACATTGAAGCATGCTGCATAGCATTGCAGCAAATTTAAACTAAATGCAGCAAATTTTGTCTTGCACTTTTATAAATGAAGATGAATTTATTTTCCCATGTAACGCGTCAGTCATGGTCCCACGGCGGTTAAACACCCTCTGGCTCCACCTGCTACAGAAGCCACGCCTTAAACTTAGGTTGAGCTGGAAAGAGATCTGAGCGAACCATTCTCAATGGTTAGATGGTGACTGGGAGGCTCAATGTTTACACTTTTGGGGGAGATAAACCCATTAATGGTACTCAATGAACAATAAACTGGGTTAAGCTGGGCATTGTATAAACTGAATTTTTTATTTTATTATACTTCACATTTAAATAAAATACAGTATTTAATTAGCATAAGATCATTATACAAGCATATTTCAACATTCAATACCACACCTAATGCAGTTAAAGTACCTTTAGTGATGTTAATCTCTCGGATGGTGTATCCCTCTCTCAGTCTGATAGACAGCACACTGATCAAATCAGCATGCACTTCCTTCTCGGTGTGTTTCTTCCTGCGCATCACTAAGGCGGGGTTTCCACTGGCCGACACCAGGTGTTCATTAAAAAGCCTGTGCTGGGAGACTAGAAATACATGGACGACAGATCAGTCATTACAGTGCTGTTTACATCGATAAAACCTAATGAGTGTGTGTGTGTGTATGTGTGTATGTATTTATTTATTATATATATATATATATATATATATATTTATTTAATGTTTTTGAAAAAAGTCTCTTAAAAGCATTTATCTAAAATAGAAAGCAACATTAGTTTTGTAACATTATACAATACCATTCAAAAGTTTGGGGTCAGTAATATAGATTTTTTTTTTTTTTTTGGAAAGAAATGAATACCTTTATTCAGCAAGGATGCATTAAATTGATCAAAAGTGACAGTAAAGACATTTATAATGTTACAAAAGATTTATATTTCAGATAAATGCTGTTCTTTTGAACTTTCTATTCATAAAAAAAATCCTGAAAAAAAAATTTACATAACCGTTTTTAACACTGATAATAATCAGTAATGTTTCTTGAGCAGCAAATCGGCATATCTGAATGATTTCTAAAGGATCGTGTGAAACTGAAGACTGGAGTAATGATGCTAAAAATTCAGCTTTGATCACAGGAATAAATTACATTTTACAATATATTCAAATAGAAAACTGTTATTTTAAATTATAATAATATTTCACAATATTACAGTTTTTACTGTATTTTGGATCAAATAAATACAGCCTTGGTGAGCAGAAGAGACTTCTTTTAAAAACATTAAAAAAAAATCGTACTGATCCCAAACTTTTTAACAGCAGTGTATGCATACCAGCCAATCAAATCTTAGGTGTGTCTAGAAGTTTTAGAAGTGAAAGTAAAATCAAGTGCGGTTCCATGCAGTCAGATGCTTCATTTCACAAATGACTCAGCAACTTCAAATATTACAAAAGGAAAAAAGCAGATGACCCACTGAAAATCATATGACATCTGAACTAACTTTTGACCAAATCTCATGAGCACTTATGAAATCACCTCTAATTTGACATGAATTTTGTTTGGTTATGAGGCAGAACTGAAAGTACAAAGACAGGGTTGAGATGCTGAGAGCTTTGCTGTCTGATGTGTGGTGAATTAACAGAGTGTTTTAAGTGGACAGAGCAATCCTCTCTTAGAAATATTCAAACACTCAAACATCTTTGGATGCTCTCCATCCTTCTCTGCAGTTCTCAGATCCCATTTTGTCTAATAAAACAGAAACCGTGTAATCCCTGTTTTAAACATTCACAGTCCCAAATAAAGTATTTAGACACTTTAGGTCACTGTCAGTGTTGGTACTCTTAACTAAAACTATTAAAAATTGTTCTCAGTAATTGAAAGAAGCTGAAATAAAATAAAATGTAAATATTATATGCAAAACTTAAACCTTAGACTTAAATAAATATGTTTAAGTACTAAAATGACTAAAACTACAACAGTTAAAATTCAATTTTAAAAATTCAAAAATAAAAATTAATTAAAAATATATACAATATAAAAAAACTAATACAAATGACAAAACCACATAAAACAATAAAATGAAAAAAAAATGGAAATATAATGTAATAATGGCAACATAAAAATAAAAGCTACTTCAAAACATTAATAAATACTATAATAATATAAATGATACTAAAACAACACTTATCACTTAAAAATGTCTGAATATCTTTATATTACTTATCAAAATATGATAATGCCTGTACAGTAGTGGTCAAAAGTGATGTCCGGAGGGGATATTTGTTTTTAATCCTGTTTTTAATATTTGTTTTTGACCCTACAAGTTCGATTAAACCATCAAAATATGGAAAATATTTTATATTTGTTAAATATTTTAAATATGAGGGATGAACAAAACAGTAAACTTGGTTAAGGTATTTATCTGACAAAACTATTTGGCCAAAACTACAGCTACAGGCTTTATTTTACTATGCAAAAAAAAAAAAAAAAAAATTAAATAAAAAAAAAAATATTTAATTGGTTATGTCTTGTTTTTGCATGTGTTCATAATTTCTTTTTATGATAGCCTGGCTAAAAATTATGTCATTAGAATTTCATTGTGTTAAAACAAATAAAACAATTGACTCCAAGCACAACTACACAATATTTTTACAAAATCTTTAACACATTTATAATAATTTGAATAATGGGTAAAGATGTCAATTTTCTTAGGCTGGACATCACTTTTGGCCACTACTGTTGTATCTTTATTATTTTAAAGCTACTACAGACACATTTTACCATGGATAGTTTGAAATGTTAAAACAATGAAATACTCAGGACCTTCTCTTAACCCTGAGCTGTGCTTACAGCAGTAGTACTCTGGGTTCATGGACTCGCCGGTCCTCAGGAAGGAGTATGTGAGGAAGGAGCGGTGGTAAGCGTTCATCTCGTCGCCTGTCGAGTCCGACTCTGGACACATGGACAGATAGGAGCCAAAGGTTGCCATGGAGATGAACTTCATCAGCTCCACGTTGGGGATGTAGCCAAAACTACAGTCGTAAGAGTATGCACCGCCCACCTGAGGAAAACACATTAGAACAAAAGAGAAATGCTTTATAACAGACCAGTTACACAGTCAAACAAAATACACTGCACTTACACTACCGCTCAAAAGTTTGGGGTCAGTACGATTTTTTTAAAGAGGTCATGAATTGAGAAATTAAATTTTCCTTGATCTTTTGACATATAAGAGGTCATTGTACTATAAAAATAGCCTGTAAGTTTCAGAACTCAGAACTTCCTCATTAGTCCAAAAACAGCTTTTATTGGAAACGTCTTGTTTCGGTTTTTGTCGCATTATTACGTCATAGTGCGATGAAAGAAATTAATACTTTTTTTATTCAGCAAGGACACAATAAATTGATGAAAAGTGACAGTAAAGACATTAATAATGTTACAAAATATTTCTATTTCAAATAAATGCTGCTATATTAAACTCAAATAAATGTTTGAGCAGCAAATCAGCATATTAGAATGATTTCTGAAGGATTATGTGACACTGAAGACTGGAGTAATGATGCTGAAAATTCAGCTTGGATCACAGGAATAAATTACATTTTACAATATATTCACATTAACAGTTATTTTAAATTGTAATAATATTTTTCAATATTACAGTTTTTTTCTGTATTTATTGATCAAATAAGCCCTGGTGTGCAGAGACTTCTTTTAGAACCATTTTTTTTTTTAAATCATACCGAAAATCATATCAAACTTTTGAATGGTAGTGTAAAGAGCATTAATATGTTTGTGGCAGTCAGAATGAACATGAACATGTCAAAATGGATCTGAGCAGTACTTGAACAAAGGAGCAGGCGATGGTTCCACTTCTCAGCTGGTTCAGCAGAGTTTCACACACAGCTACATCAGGAACGCTCGTCACTCCATCTGTGATGATTATTATACCTGCGGGACAACACACACGATGATTAATTGTACTTTATTCATAACCATTCATGCACATTCATGCAACTTTGGTAAATTTAGTAATTAGTTCTTCTTTAAAACCAATCATAGTATAAATAATATTATTTCTGGGTGCACTGAAAAAAAATAAATGAAAAAAAAAAGTAAAATAAATGGTTTGTAAATGCGATGCTCACTGGATTTCATCATCAGGTAGGACACAGGACGCATAGAGACACTGACCTGCACCAGAGTTTGGAGGCAGAAGTTGCAGTGCCAGAATCCCCTGCCTCACCATGCTGACCAGCCCGACATCTGCCGTCACCATTGAAACCCCCGGCTTCCTCTGAGACGGTTCCTCTACAGCGTCATTGGAGAAGGACTGATAAACAGATCCATTGAACTGAAGAACATATATAGAGAAAATGTTTTTTCAGACATAAAGTGTCTAATGTAACAAATGCGAATCTTATTTCAAACACACACTACCCTTCAAAAGTTTGAGGTCGGTAAGATTGTGTCTTATGTTCACAAAGACTGCATTTATTTGATCAAAGATACAGTAAAAACTATTGTGAAATATTATCATAATTTAAAAGAACTGTTTTCTATGTGAAGTGTCACTTGATCCTTCAGAAATCATTCTATTATGCTGATTTGCTGCTTAAACATTTCTGATTATTACCAATGTTGGTAACAGTTGTGCTGCTTCATATTAATGTGGAAACTGTGATACATTTTTATTTTTCAGGATTCTTTGATTAATAGAAAGTTCAAAAGAACAAAAAATAATTTGAAATAGAAATATTTTGTACATTATAAAATGCCTTTAATGTCACATTTGATTAATTTAATGCATCCTTAATGAAATTAATTAAAAAAAAAAAAAAAAATCTTACTGACCACAAATTTTGAATAGTAGTGTATGACAAGACACTGTAAAATTATTATGCGAAATATCATTACACATGAACATTAATTAAGCAACAACACATGAGAGGTTACAAAATTACTAAACAGTAGCACACTGAACATTGGTGTCTTTTATCATATTGCTGTTGCAGCCATTTTACAAAAGCAAAAAGCCACTTGGCTGTGCATTACAGCCATTTTAATGCTAAGTTTTGTAAAATTTAACTTCAGTAAAATTGCTGTAATGCACTGCAATGTGGCCTCTTGCTGCTTATGGCTTTATGTTTGCCTGTATAAAGACCACAAGCGCTCTTGCCTGATTGTGCTGCTGCTGCAGGACCTCAGCGATGCTGCTCTCTACGGCTCTCAGCTGCTGATAGATCTGATGCAAGAACTGCTCCAAATCCATACAGTCCAGCTGACAGCCCTGAACCAACACCTGATAGGCAGAATCATGGCACATAACTGGTCAGAAATAGCACTACTAATGTGCAGTTATAGATTCACAATGACCTGTCATCCAGACCTGATGAGAACTAAGGCCAATGATGGAGGAATATGCCAGAATAGTGATGAAGATCTCTGGCTGGAACACATGGTCAGTTCCTGGGACTTTAAAAGGTTTTGCCAGACCAATCAAGCACCGAGACAGAGCATGGAAGACTTCATCAAAGATCATCTCTCCTGTGCTGTCATCCTGAAGACAAGCAACATATGACACTGCACTCTTCAAAGAATTAAACAAGTCACTGAATGTGAGGGTGGCAATCTCTTACCACGATCCCGGTGGATGGGCTCAGGTCCAGCTCGATGATGAAGCGGTACCTGCGAGCCAGGAAGGTCACACGCGTGGAGGGAACCAGCAGACACGAGCAGGACGAGGGAGGAGAATCGGGCTGCCATCCTTTCGGGAGGACGCTCAAAACATCCAGCTCATTCTCTGACTTCAGCTGAGCAGACGCAACACAAACATGACCAGAGACGGACAAACACAGAGAAATTTTCACAAGATATATTGGGATACAATGTCATGTGATCCATGAAGATCTGAACTGATCTGGGTGATGTGATTCACCACAATAAATGAACAATGAAACTGCTATTGTTTTAATATAGGCTTTCAAGGTATCAAAGGAAGGCCTGAGACATGCATGGAAAAATAATAAAAATAGAGTATATTAAAGTAAGATGAATTGGCTGATATTTGACCATTTTGAGGTTATTGTTATCAGCTAGTATATATTGTGCAAAATAAGTGTTCATTTCATTTAATGACTTCGAGGGATCTCACTTGCCATCATTAAATACACACTACTGTTCAAAAGTTTGAGGTCAGTAAGATTTTTTTTTTTACTTTTACTCAGCAAGGATATGTTAAATTGATCAAAAGTGACAGAAAAGACATTTATAATTTTACAAAAAAAAAAAAAAATGCTGTTCTTTTTAACTTTCTTGAGAAGTCTTGAGAAAAAATGTGTCATGCTTTCCACAAAAATATGAAGCAGCACAAATGTTTTCAACATTGATAATAAAAAGAAATTACATTTCTGAAGGATCATGTGACTCTGAAGACTGGATTAATGATGCTGAAAATTCAACTTTGATCACAGGAATAAATTACATTTTAAGATGTATTCAAAAAGAAACAACTATTTTAAATTGTAATAATATTTCAGAATATTACTGTTTTTATTTTTAATGACCAAATAAATGCAGCCTTGGTGAGCAAAAGAGAATTCAAAAATGTTTACTAAACCCAAACTTTTGAGAGGTGGTGTACCAGAATTAAATCAGTCACACTTTTCTCTAGACATTCACATTAAGCCACTGCAAACGCCATCAGCCGACCACTAAATAAACTCTCTCTCTTACCAGCTCAGACTGTGGACTGGGCCGAATGACCTGATTGAGACGGCTGAGGAACCAGGACAGACGGACATTGCGTGATATCCTGTACTCCTCTTTCATCAGCAGGTACACCTGCTCAGCCTCCTCCACCTTTGACCGAAAAACACCACAACAGCCAACATTTAACATGACAATCACTTCATTACAGAAGAAAAATACTGTCTCAAAACACTGCCTGGTCTTTGGTTTTTTAAATGAGAGATGAGCTACTTTTAGAAAGAAGACTGATACAAAGATTGATCCTCATGATGTTCAATGTGTTGCAGTTTGCTGTACACTATGTATTCACACTTTAACTACAGTACCACATATACAACATCATGGGAATCATGGCACAGTGCATAATCTGATCTGTAATTAATCAGCAAATACACCAAAAATAACCCAGATATTTAAAATGCGTCACCTAACATTTAGTATATTTCCCGTTCACAAATTCAAAATGCATGTTCATAAATATGTATATGTATATAATACAGTGGGGTCCAAAAGTCTGAAACCACTGCCTTTTTTTTTTATTTAATACTTTTTACATTACTAATGATATTATCACAATAACAATTTAAGTGGGAGTTTTAATTAAAAGTCAGGGTCAGATATTAACCAGGGCAAAATGAAAGTGACAAAAATACCCCAGATATTTATAATGACAAGACATCATAGCAATAGATACCTGTATTCACTGTCACTCTGAATGTGTTGCTTAGTTATTATTATTCAGTGGTTCATTAACATTAATTAAATCAACTGAAGCATTTTACATAAATAGACAACACAATGCAGATAAACAATGTTTTTATGTGGTTAAAAATATGCCAGCATAAAAATTTTAAAATCAATCCCAGTGGGCAAATACCTTGAATCCTTCCAGAAACAGTAAAAAGAAGTATAAAACTTACAATCCAGATTTCACTTTGGACATTAAGTAGGGGCTAAACAAAGAACCAAAATTGTTTATCAAACAAAAGTAAAGGAAAACAAAAAGGTCTTTATAGTTTGAGTGTCTGATTGTTTTTTTGACAAGACTAAAAAAAATGAGTCCAGTGCTGAGAGACACTTGCTGCAGTTTTTGTCCCAAAAATTGCATCTACTGCTGGAGAATTTTAAAAAGCTTCAGCTAAATTTGAAGAACAGCGATAAATACATGCAGTGTGTCAACATTTAATACCACTCAAATATGATGTAATGAACAGCGTGTTGTTGTTGTTGTTGTTGTTGTGTAGTCTGAGGGAGTGGCTGCAAACACATGACAGAACTGCATTAAACTGATTTACTTCCAACCCTTTCGTTAAACTCCTTGCAAATATCTAATTTTTTAACAGCTTAATTACAGAAAAGGGCATTCAGTGCAGGAATAACAGAATAAAAGTCTCAAATTTCTTCTCAAATAAATGTTTTCCTAGTGATCTGTTTATTTGCTCTGTTTACCTAACCTGTAAACATTTCCGAGCAGGAACTGAATAAAACAAACAAACTCAGTAAAAGTAAGAGTTTAATTTACCTCATTGTCCTGTCTGTCTGCCATGCCGTGCTTCGCATTACTGGCGGGTTGTTTTTGAGCGAGTTTCAGAAGGTTTGTGTCAATATCTGTAAACTGCAGCTCATCTGACTGACTGCAGCTGCTTCACTTCCCGTTCACGAATTCAAAATAAAAGCCCTCATAAATGATCGATAAAATTGTATATGTGTATGAATGTACATTACACTATAGGATACAACTGTGCAAATTCAAATTTTAACTCAAAAATCAATTTCATTTTTACATAAAATTATTAGTATTAAATATGTCGAAATCCTAAAGAATTGATTTGGCTCCATGTGCTAACAAGACTTTCGGACCCTATTTTTGGCACAGTAGATAAACTGGGAATATAAACAGCTTAGTCTGCATTTTCTTCTGATAATTAAACTCGAATAATACACTACAATACTGGTCTACAAATTAGTATAAATATGTTGTGATGTTATTTATAATTATACATTAGAAAAGTTAGGAACCGTTCTTTCGGGTGTGTTTTGACAGTCGGACTCGATTTACTGCTGCGAGCGTTTGTTTACTTCCGCTCAATTGTGCTGTTCTGCTAGTAACTTTGAAATGCAGGTAAGTGGATAAAACATTCTCACTTTATAGCTATTTCTGCAGCTGTTTGGCATTTCGAAAAACATAATTAATTATAATGACACTAGCACACAGGTAGTTTGCGAGAAAAGGACTTTTTTTTTTGCAGTTGGTTTTATCTGCGGATAGAGTGCTGGCATGCTAACTGTCGATACTTACACTACAGAAATAACACGTGAAACTGTTATTATTGTTGTATTATGTCATATATGAGCTGAAGGATGATATGTTTGAGTTGTATTTCAATAGCAGCGGGAGGAGAAGCAGCTGGAGGCGTCAATAGAGTCTCTGGTCACTCGCGTGGCTCATCTGAAAGGTTCCCTGCAGAGTTTCATTTATAAACTGGAAAATGAGTATGAGAGGCTCACGTGGTGAGTAAGAACTACAAATCTTTCCTGATAAACTCCACAGTGCATCTGTCACAATGTTGACTCTGATGTTTTGAATTCAGGCCCTCTGTGCTGGATAATTTTGCCCTTCTGTCTGGGCAGCTGAACACTATCAACAAGCTGTTAAGAAATGAGAAGACCCCATCATACAGGTCACAGGTCATCATACCCCTGCTGCTGTCTCCTGATCGAGATGAAGAGCTGGCGGTGAGTATATTTACAATGTCACCTTGGTTATGATGAGTGATGACACCATAACTGGCAAAAAATGGACTTTTTAATTTTAAGGTGAAACCTTCACTATTTTGTTATTTCCCAGAAACTAACAGAGCAGCGAGTGCCTGTATTCAGCCATGAGATCGTGCCGGACCACCTCAGGACTAAACCTGACCCAGAGGTTGAAGAACAAGAGAAACACCTGAGTGCCGAAGCAGCCCGGATCGGACCTGAAGTAGCTCAGGTAAACAAACATATGTTTTTGTGTTCATATAGCAAAAGTCACCAAGTTTCTACCATTCCAATGAAGTAAAAAAAAAAAAAAAGAGATTTTTCGGTCTAAAATGACCAAAGACCACTAGATTTTAAACTAACCTTTTAACATTTTAAATGTTAAATGTATAAAGGTTGGTTGTTGAATTTTGTTCTGTTTTCTTTTTAGAAACAGATCCAAACATTGAATAAACTGTGCTCGAATCTTTTGGAAAAGCTGAATAATCCTCGTGACGACAGAGACTCTGAAACATCAGGTAGTTTAACCGTTGCTCCTAGTTTTATATTTGCCAGTTTTTCATGTGTGCAAAGTCATTGATGTTAAATGCATGTTTCTATTCAGCTTTAAGACAAAACAAGCCCTCCTTCAATCCGGCCGACACTAATGCACTGGTGGCGGCGGTGGGGTTCGGAAAGGGTCTGTCGAAATGCAGACCACCTGGACCCATTGCCCCGGGTCACCCTGGACAGCCGATGATGTCAACAGGCCCCACACTACATCAGGTCACAGTCGCTGGAACCTCGAGCCATCAGGCTGGCATGGGCGGGCAGGTCGCCCAACAGCAGCCTGGACAACCTGGTACCACATTCAATAACATACACAAACAAATTTGGCCTTTAAAATCACCATTTATTATGCTAATTCAGTTTTCTGTTTTAATAGGTAAAATGCCCAGCAATATCAAGACTAACATCAAGTCTGCATCTGCATCCATGCATCCTTACAACCGATGAGTTTCATGCATAAATGCTGCATTTTGTGATACGATGTTTGGTATTTAAGACAAAAAAAAGCTCATTTGTTCTGTGCATTTTCAATAAACGCATTTTTTGAAATCTAGTGGTACCATATTTCTCTTATCACAATCAGGATTGAGGATTTCAAATAAATGAATTCAAGCTCAGCACAGATAAATGCAAAAAAGGTATTATAACGACTGAAATGGGCATTACACTTACTAAACGTAGTGGTCTGTTTTAGTCACTAGGTGGCAATATTGGCTGTTTTTAAAAAAAATGTGTCCATTAAATACAAACTTGTCTGACATGCTAAGTACAGTACCTTTGAAAAGTTTTGAGTCAATATTTTTTTGAATGATTAAAAAATAATTTTATTCAGCATTAAATGGTAAAAAAGGACATTAAAGACATTTATGATGTTATTTCAAATAAATGTTGTTCTTTTGAACTTTCTATTCATCAAAGAAACCTGAAAAAAACACATGGTTTCTACAAAAATCTGAGGCATTTTCATTTTCAACATTGATAATAATCAGAAATGTTTCTTAAGCAGCAGATCAGCATATTAGAATGATTTCTGAAGGATCATGTGACACTGAAGACTGGACTAATGATGCTGAAAATTCAGCTTTGATCGCAGAAATAAATTGCATTTTAAAAAATTAAATTGTAATAATAAATCCTACAATATTACTATAAATCTGAAATATTATTGACCCCAAAGTAGTGATTTTTCTCAATAATTTATATATATATATATATATATATATATATATATTGTATTGTAGTACCATGGTGTTTTGGACATGTATCACGGTATTCTTTGTACAAATAACTTGGTGCAAGATCATGTTGATCATCAAAGTTTCTTTTATCATTTATTTTCGTTCATTGTGTTGCTCTTATCAATAAATATCATAGACTTTAGGACTAGGGGGAAAAAACATTTTCTTTTTAAATGCTATTTTAATGGTTCCTAGTTTTGTTTTGTTTGTCTCCTACAAATGATGTTTCATTAACAAAGTTCAGGAGGAGCACGTTCAAATGATCTATCCAAACAACTTGTCATCAGCAATTACCACATCTATTTTATCAGCATATATAAATACCACTCTTAAAAGTGGTATGAACCAGTGTGAAGAACGTTTTTATAATCTAAAGAGCCTTTTGTCAAATGGAAAGTTTCCATGGATGTTAAAGGTTTTTCATGGAACCATCGATGCCAATAAAGAACCTTTATTTTTAAGGGTTCCTCGACAGTTTTCAGCATCCCACAACCACGCGACTCCTCACTCTTGGCTTGTTTCTACCACAGCCAGGAATACAGGGGGAGTACTCTGGGTTCAGGCCAAATACCGAGCTCGGAGCCCTCTCTTCAGACAGCACACCAAATACACATACCATTTATTCTATCTGACTTATTGTAAGTGTGAACTCATGAATAGGTTTACATGCATCCAAGGTCAAAAACACTTTCTCATAATACATTGCATAGACCCTTTTCACATTTCCGGGTTTCTCAGGAGCGGAAGTCGTCATAGTTGGGTAAACTTTTATTGCGGTGAATGAGAGACTTCATTAAATATATTTTTTGTTTCCATTTGCGCAAATAGCAAAACTCCAAAGAGAGGGAAAAATTGTGTTACATACTGTATGTATGTAACAGGAAGTGAGACTGGAATTGCTGACAAGGGCTCGTTTTACCAGTTTAGAATCAATTCTCTTTTGGGAGACAATAATTGTATTTGTCGTGTACTTTGATTTTTACAGTTTTGCAGATTTTTACATTTACAAACAGCTCAATTACACAGTGCATGAAAGGTAATATTCAAAAAAGCATAATAGGGGCACTTTAACCACTTATTGACTTTTATCTGCTACTCTACCAGCAGCCCATCACCCCGTGATAACCACCTGACAACCAGCGCTGATCCCATGACATCACACGTTCAGTATCACCTCACATCGTGGGGGTGTTTAATGATAAATCTAAAAGTGAAAATGAAAGCGGTTTGGGACCCTTTTTATTTCTTCAAGCCAATTAGCACATCAGGAACATCAGTGGATGATACATGAATCTTCTCAGAGGATTCCCAAATTTAATCACATTCCTAAATTTGCACATAAATTAGGTATAAAATTTCAGTTCCCTTTTGTGTTTTGTGGGTGTTAATGAATACATAAGAGGAAGTAATCGCTGAGAATGAACTGATTTGAGTTTCATGCTTTTGTCCACCAATTCAGACAGATCTGCAAATATTCATGACTATATACTGTATATTTGTGTGTGTGTGTGTAGTCATTGTCATAGTCATCTAGGTTTTAAAAATTAAGTTCACAGATTTGAATTTTTGAGCATGTGTCATAGTAAATGTAAGTTTTTTTCACTTTAATTCTTTGAAATGATCATAATAAACACAAGTTTTGATGCTTCCATAATTAGCAGGCATGACATCACATGACATGATGGATGTAGTCAAGACAAAAGGAAAGCATAACGGGTGTCTTCTTGTGTTATTAGTCTAGAAAACTCCTCCATATGAGGTCAGCATTGCCCCACGGTGCCTCACATCACTGCCTTCAGCACAGCTCAACTCAGATGATGACAGTTTGTATTATGAGCGGTGTTTGCTAAGGCAAGCATCACTATCACTGTTGCTCATTTTAGGGTTACTGGTCCCAGTTGCGGTACAGACACGGAAGTCACCTTGTTTTTTTTAAAGTCCCCATGAAATCAAATTTGAGAATTCTTTTTTTTAATGGAATATTGCAGTATTTATTATAAATGATTTATCCATGCACATCATTTTTTTTTAATTCACGTGCCTCGTAATATTTAATCGAAACAACTTGCCCTTCCTCTTGCAGCGACTTCTCTTCTCTGATGATGAGGGCGGGGCAACATGTCACTTACATGAGATCCACCAATAGCAAACAACAACCATCCAATCAATTTCCCACAGAAAATTCAAGCCCCGCCCTACATTTGTTCTTGTTCCAGAAGCCGTCTCACTCAGATATACATCACAATAGGGAAGAAAAGACTAGCACAATTTCCATTTCATGCACTGAAATTTTTTTTTTTTTTGCTGCTTGTTCAAATTGCTTAATTAAAATGAGCTAAAACAACACAATTGCTATACATTTTGTCCTAACTTAATTTGATTGTGTTCAATCCACTTAAATATATATAAAATTGAAGTTTACTTATTCCGTTTATGTTGTAATTACATGAATGATTTGTGTTGCATTAACTAAAATTGGGCGGGGCTTGTTAGTTCCCAGCATGCTTTGCATCTGGCTCAATCAAGAGTGAGTAAATGTTGAAATTAAGTGTTATTTTATGTATTTTTGAGCAAGATGAGAAAGATGCTAATGTGTGCTATTGCTAGCAAAAAGTTTGTTTACTAGCTAGTCTTATAATTTAGTTGTGTGACACTAAAATATATGAAATTTAATTGGATGAATGAATATATGAAATTGAAAGCCTGAATCATGTCAGTGAGCTATATAAAATTCACTTTGAGTCTACTTATTCGGGTCACTTAAAATGACAATTCCATGATGTTGAAGTTACATGCACAAATTATGTTTAACTTTATTGATTCATGTGGAACCGATGTACAAAATTAAATCATCAATTAAATCTTTTTTTAATGGAATATTTCAGTATTTATTATAAATGATTTATCCATGCACATCATTATTTTTTTTAAAATGCATGTGCCTTAAAATATTTAATCAAAACAACTTGCCCTTCCTCTTGCAGCAACTTCTCTTCTCTGATGATGAGGGCGGGGCAACCTGTCACTTACATGAGATCCACCAATAGCAAACAACAACCATCCAATCAATTCCCCACAGAAAAAATCAAGCCCCGCCCTACATTTATTCTTGTTCCAGAAGCCATTTCACTCGGATATACATCACAATAGGGAAGAAAAGACTAGCGCAATTTCCATTTCATGGTGCCTTTTAGCATATGGAGATTGATTCGATTACATCATTCGCAGTGCTTCATGGGAGCGGACGCT
Organism: Hypophthalmichthys nobilis; assembly: GCA_037950665.1. Classification (NCBI taxonomy): domain Eukaryota; kingdom Metazoa; phylum Chordata; class Actinopteri; order Cypriniformes; family Xenocyprididae; genus Hypophthalmichthys; species Hypophthalmichthys nobilis. Next base: position 24,371,032 of record CM075471.1, on the reverse strand, counting down.
CACTAAAGATTTCTTTTGCCATTATTTACTTATTCTCTAGGTGGAGATTTCTTTGCAGAATCATGTGCAATGTAGTTTTCACCAGGAATTCCTCTGTTCGACACAATTACTTAAAAAATAAGTTGAAATAATGCAGACTGATGGCTTCAACATAAGTATACCATCAACAACCTCACAGCTCATCTGTCTTTAAAGGTTTATAAGTTCTTTAAAAATCAATTCCCCTTTGGAGAAAATGAAAGGGGCTTTTATTTCCAGACTATTGCACTCTGCAACACTAAAATATTTCTCATGTCCCTTTAGGGGGTTCATATCAACCAGCTCTCTGGAAATCACCCCCCTAGCAACCATATGGCAACAGCACCTAAGGCAATTTTGCATATGCAAACACTACAAAGAATGTAACATTTTTAAAGTTGTCACAAAAAAAGTGAATTTGTTGTTCATTCCTGTGTTTATTGTTCTTGTTGTCATGGATGAATTCTATCATCTATATGATTTAACAATGAAGTTCTCAGATTTTCGAGCGCATGTCTTGTTGTCATATTGCAGGGCATTTCCCAGTGTTCAGCAGGCAGGGTGATGTTTTGGTCGACAGAGGAACTCAACGTGACAGCGGCCTCCCGCCTTCAGTCTCATCTGAGCCTCAGACATAAGTTATTCTGAAAATTCATTTGTTACAGAGAAATGTAGGGCTCACGAGATCTGAGCTGAGACAGAAATAACAACAAAGCTTTACCCATATAACCCTGAGTACACACACTTAAATAACTTATCAAACAAATCAACTTAACCTGACCCAACAAACCAGCAGAATGTGTCGAAAAACAGTAAAACTGCAAATCAAACAGCCTTTTTGTTCTGACAAACGCACTTTTAATCCTTCAAAACAGTGATAATTGTTTGACAAGAAAGACAGAATAAACACAGGTCTGGATGAGCTTCCTCCAGGACTCTGACAATCTGCCATCGTCTTTCAAGGGTATTTAGATTTTATCCGCATCAACACAACGCATCCCACACTCCCTTTACTTTCGCGCTTCGTTTTGAATTCGTGTTTCAAAGAGATAAGTTTCCTGTTTGTCTCGAGGCGTTCTTTTCAAAGATGCTCGCGCACAATGCGAGAACGCATGTCTGATTCATTAACACGAGACGCTTTAGGCGCATTTCACAAAGCTGCGCTGTTTAACTTCCAACACCCACATCGCAAAAGTTCATCTCGTAAGCGCTGGCACCGTTTCCGCGATTTTCGAGGCGTTCCGCGGTTTGATCCACATGAAACGCGTGAGTGACACACGACGAGCTGCGCGAATCTTCCCCAAATGGAACTGAGCGGGTCTTTTTTTTTTTTTTTTTGGAAAAGTTGGTGTCTGAGGCAGATCAGAGGAATATGTTTATTTCCCTGTGGGTGGCGCGCCTGACGGATGCAAACGGGACACCTAACGAATCCATCCGCCCTGTTACTACTGTACGTCCTCCTGAATTAAGCAGAAAATCAACAGCAACATCTAACCTGATCTCTATCCTCTTAACAGCTCTATGACAACCAGAGCCACCAGGGAGGAACCTATGATGGAGCTGAAATCCTCGCAGCTATGCACAATTCACGACCCTCATCCAGCATGTCAATATTATAAAGCCCTCGTGCAGAACACTTCAAATGTATTTGCTCGATAGGGACGAGAGGAGATAAGACGTGGCTCATCCTCCCTCTGGTCTGCTCCGTAATCCCTGCACGGGAACAAAGACGCGCACTATCGGCTCCGGCTTTAATTCCTGCCCTGTAGACCTGATAGATGTTCCCATCCACCCCTGCGGCTCACAGATGATGATCACACACACAGGGGCGGATGTGTGTGTATTGTACTGGCATTGATACTAATACGGTAGGCTACATCATATATGCATTATGCAGAACGCGAAAACATGCACTATATGCTGTTTTTACAGCATCATAAAAGCACAAATGCCTCATTCTGTTTAAGAAACTCTGCTCCGTTTTCGGCAGATGGATTTAGGGAAGGAGGCCGTTTCAAAACTTTTGAGAAAAAAAATGCATTTATTTAAATAAAACAAAGCAAGTGAATTCCGTGAATTCCAGACTCTCATTATAATTTTATTTATATGGTGTCGTGTTATATTGTCTTATAGTGCCTGTAGGCCTACAGTTTATGGGTCAGTCTTAAAATCTGTGCAGAAATTTTGTTCCTGCACTTAATTAAACCATGTTATGTTGTGTGATGTGTTGTGTTGTATCATAAGATAACAGTTGATATAACACATGGAATGGAGTGCTGATCATGTGTTTTAAAGCATTATTTTCTTTAAAATTATAATCATGAGTATTATGATTTATTATAACTATAATATTATATAGGCCTATCTAAATATAAATAATATCTTGTTTTTATGTTAGTGTGGAAAAAAAAGTCACACTCGTGACCTTCGGGGTGCCAATGCAAAATGATCATGCTCACACGCGCACGCACGCAAGCACACACGCACACACACACACACACACACACAGAGAGAGAGAGAGAGCATCCATGTGCTTTATTTGCTCATTTGTTATTGCTGTTCAGTTCATTGCATTTTGATGTTCATGTCGTGTATTTGTACTCAATATGTAAGTGTTCATTTCTGGAAATTTTTGTTCTGTTATTAACTGAAGTGTAGATTAAATTTATAGAATTATATGAAAAACAGATGATTGAAATAAATGAAACTCTAAAGACTTCAACTTTTCTCTTTGTAACATCTTGTTCAGGTTTGATTCTAATCATGTAACATTATGGACAAAACAGATTTTTTTTTTTTTTTCAGTACAAAAAAATGCTAAACTTTGACAACATTGTGATTTCATAATATGTAGATATGAACTGAAAAAACTTGTGAAAAGATATCTTTCAGTTAGTCAAATAGCAAATAGTGGAGCTCTGCAGCCATCTACTGGTTAAAGTGATATTTTTTTTTACTTTGAAAACTGCATTTTCAAAAGATGGGCAAAAATCTTACACTAAACCATGTCAAATTATCCGTGTTATCCCCATGATTGAAAGTTAGAAATGTGGGTCTTTTATAAAGTGAATTTTCCATAAAAATTTTTGTATAAAAACCTATTTAAAAAATATTTAATTTATTTATATAAATGTAAAAGATATCATAAATCTTCCAAGAACTGTACAATTGTGAAGGAAAAACATTAATAAACAGGATAAAATTACATTTGTTGTTTAAAAAACAATTATTTTGTTACAAAATTTATTTTGTTGCCTTGGGGGCCTGTCTGTGTATATACATATATGTGTCTGTGTATGTATTTATGTATATATACATACATACATACATTTCACGAGTTTACACGTACATGAAATCAAAATAAAGTAATTTGTATAGTAATTTATGCGTATTTGGCGTGCTGTCCGGGGGAGGGCTCCGAGCTCGGAATTTGGCCCGAACCCAGAGTACTCCCCCTCCTTAACTGGGATAGAAACCATCCAAGAGTGAGGTGATGGGGTGGTGGAGGGATGCTGTGAAACTTGTCACGGGATAGAGGTGAGAGACGGGTTTATATACCGGCTTCCTCTCGCACTGATTGGTTGATTTACCTGAACGTGCGCCTCCCGAATTTAGTTAAATAAACTTCATATAGCCTATATATATATATATATATAGCCTACGTGTGTGTGTGATGGGTTGTCATGTTTTTTGGGGACTTTCCACAGACGTAATGATTTTTATAATGTACAAACTGTATATTCTATCCCTCCACTCTATGCCTAAATCTATCCATCACAGAAAACATTATGCATTTTTACACACACACACACACACACACACACACACACACACAAACACAGGTTTGTTTTGCTATCAAAGTGAGGACATTCCATAGGCGTAATGCTTTTTATACTGTACAAACCGTACATTCTATCCCCCTACACTATCCTACTCCTAAACCTACCCATCACAGAAAACATTCTGCATTTTAACATTTTTAATAAAACAATGCTTAGTATGTTTTTAAAGCTATTTTAAATATGAGAACTCATGAAATGTCCTCATATTTCATGTTTATGTCGCAATACCAGTGTAATACACATGTCATTATACAAATTTGTGTCCTCATAAATCACAAAAATACACACACACACACACACACACACACATTGTGATGTTCTCCTTAGTCTGGTGTTTGTGAAGCTCAATCCAGCATTCTGACTTCACTCAAAGGTTCCTGCTCTGAATTCAATTTCAGAACCAGGTCCCGCTTGTGGCGAGTGAAAAATGGACTACAGAGATTCTCTAAATGGTGGCCATCAATAAACGCACAGCACTTTGCTTTGCATTCATCTTCCTCCCTTAATTTGTTTTCCAGACCTCAGTCCCTCAGCTGCTGACCTTTCAGAGAGACGCTCCTGAAACAGCAGATAGAGTGAGACGCTCTCCACTGAGAACTCATGTATTTATGAAGTGCAGCCTGGGAAGAATAGACTGAATGAGCTGTAAATATCAGAGCACATTTAACATGAGAGAAAGTCAGGAGTGATGTTACCATGGTAAAACAGCATCCGCTATAGGCCCATTTTTAGGAAATGCTGCCATTTGTGCCCGAAAATTTCAGGATTATTATTTTATATATATATATTTTAAAATTATTTAATCTTAAATGGCTATTGTGGAACTCTCAGTATATCATTTTTTTCACAGTACCAGACTGCAACTATGGCGGGGACCACACATGACCTCCAGTATTCAGATGATTGGTCATAATATATATGTGCTTACAGCCCCACTCTTAGAAGAAAAGGTTAAATGTGGTTCTGTATAAAACCCTTGGGTTCTTGACTCAATTTTAAAGAGCCCTTTATCCCAAAAAGGTTTTATATAAGGAGAAATGTCTTAAATAATTGCATAATACTTTCATGTTTTATGGTTAGGCCCCATTTCATTTTTTCCTTAGCTATAAAGTATGTTTACGAGCTGCCTAATTCATACAATGAAATTAAAACACAATTAATTAATAGCTAAATCCATACAATTATTCCATGATGGGAATCCCTAAAAGGTTCTATATAAAGTGCCTGACGGAAAACTATAAAAAGGGTTATGTGTAGTATTCAGAAACCCTTGTTATTAGTGACACCGGTGGCCGTTAAGTGAACTGCAGCCAGTAACTTCCTGCTCGTGCTGGCAGTGGAACTCTTCGTGCACACATAAGGAACAAGAGACTGAAAGTGATTCAAGATCCCGACTTACCAATGCCTAAATTATTTTTCATTCTTCGCTTAGAAGTAAAAAGAAGTTGTAAATACCTTTGGAACTACTGTTAGTGAACATCCAGACGCCGTCCACGCTGCTGAGAGCGACGTTTTCAATATGTAGGTAAATATGTGCTGCGCGCGCTTTCCTCTCAGTAACACAATAAACACAACAAAAATGACAACAGTGAGAAAACAGCAGTTAAGAAAGCATCTGATAATAGCGATGTGGATATGTTTGCAGCAGCTGTGATTACACTGTTATGGTAGTTTGATTATAAAGTATAGGCCTATTTGAGACTATAGATAGACGATATATAGGCTATATGACCATGTGAGACTATAGTTTGAATTAATCCCTTTTCTTTGCATGACAGTATGGTACAGAATGGCTCTTTCGACATTATATTGAACATTGTATAAATATTCATTCGTTTCATATGTCATTGAATGGAAAAAAAAGGCTCTCTGGAACGGCCGTAAACGTCACATCCTTTTGATTTTCCCGGCAAAAACGTCCCGAGTCCTTCACATAAAACCAGTCCACAGGCTTTCATAGACAACCTATCAGGGGAGGTCTCATTTTTAAGTGTAATTACAAGCTGTTCACACATTGGCAATAAAAAGTGATGAAGATTCTTACATATAGCACATAGGTTCTATAAAGAACTTCTAAGAGTGAGAGCAGAATGTGCATGAACAAATTATGCACTTTCACAGAAAAAGCATAAATAATTTTAAGACAAAACTACACAACATACTGATAGCATGTTTTCACTTTAATAAAAGCAAAATATAAGCAAAAGTTGATTTTGAATAATATGCAACCAATTTTAATGCAACAGTGATGAATTGGTCATGCAAATTGGCTGACATTTAAATGAAAAAAAAAAATAAAATAATTTAAATTGACAATAATGAGTGTTAAAATTATTCATATTCAGTCGAATATTCTGTTGCAGACACACAGCACACAAATGGCGTTTCCTGAGAATGACCCATAAATATAAGTGTTTCACATTTTTCTGCAGGTGTTTAAACATGATCTTCAGTGAGTTCCCTTAAAAATGCAAAAAGCCAGATTAAAATGTAGAATATTTCTTTGCTGCATCTCCAGTCTGACACATTGTGATTTCTATCATCTGCTTGAACTCAGACCACAGACTAAAAAAAATTGATCACGTTTGCATCCCCTGAGAAAAATAAAACTCATTCTGTGTGCATCAGCACAAAATCATCCATATTCCCAGTTTCATCTAATGCCATTTCTCTTTTCTATTGTCATGAAACTGAAAATGGTTACACTTTACAATAAAATTCATTTGTTAACATTAGTTAACCACATTATGAACTAACAATGAGAAATGCTTCTAAAGCACATCATTAATCAATGTTAATTAAAACACTTACTAACACATTGTATCTGTTAATATTAATTAATGGACCTAAGCTAGCATGAACAAACAATGAACAGTTGTATTTTTTTTTATTAACTAACGATAACAAAGATGAATAAATACTGTAAAAAACAGTTAGTTAATAAATTAACTATGTTGTAAATGTTACCGATAATAATAGATGATAGGTCAGTAACCAGATGGTCAAAATTATTGGAAATATTTCATGTTATTTTCAATTCAAACAATAGAAAAGAGATGTACAGTAACACAGAAATTCTCTTAGGTCAAAGTCACCCAATGATCGGACATAATGACATTTTACACTTGAAAATAAAGCAGGCTGTGTTACTAATTCAAATGAAATGCCCACATGAAATCAGACACCAGAGAGAAACATATGGCAACAAAAGAAACTATTTATTCGGAATATGCATTACCAGTACAAATTAAGAGACCAAAAAACCTACACCTTGTTAGTTTTTCTTCACAAAAACGAGTTGGAATCAAAAAGACAATAGTTTGCTGTTCCATTTTATTCCTTTTATACATATGCAGAGATCTTAAAAGTTAAAACTTGACAAGAGAATGTCTCTGCGCTTGATATAAAAAAAGAAGAAACATTCAAAAACACTGCAGGAGTTTAAAGAACAAAAGACATGCAACAAAGTAAACATTTGATGTTTTACAAACCGCTGTATATGCAAAAACTAAAAGCATCATTATATGAGGCTTTTCTGAATATGGTGCTGCTGGGCAGGCAGTGATACAAACGTCATGAGCGAAGGGAAACGCTTCGAAAGTGGGATCTGCTCCGGGATGAGACGGCAAACCAAAGAAAGCGATGCAGGACTATGACTGTCCAAACCTCTACATGGTCTCATTCTCAAGTTCCAAACAGTCACATGATGAACAGTTTACTTGCAGTGATTGTGGTCCTGATCTTTTCAGGAGCAGTAACCCTCGACACGCCCTCATCACAGATCAGATCCATCCGTAAAGACCTTGTCATTTTAGACGTGGATGCGATTGTTATAAAAAGAGCAAAACAAGAGCAAAGGTGCACATCTACATATAGAAGCTAGCGCGCATTCACATTATGCTTGCGAGAAAATAAAATATATGGCCGCCCTGTAAACAAGCCCAATATGAAATAAGAAAGGAGAATCGGCTATTCACAACAGGAGGGCATCAAAAATATATCCAAACGATTTCTGCATTTGTGTGCCATCATTAGCTTTTCCTTTTCTTCTCAAGAAACGCGACAGAATTCCAACTGGATTTTTGGTTTTCGAGTATAACGCACCAGGACATTCGTGAGAAACGCATCCCAGCGCCCAAGATATTACACAATTTACAACATGAACAATGTTTAAGTGATGTCAACGTAGAGAACGGACACGTCTGTGGTTTTTGGTATCAAAGTCGCCCAAAGAGAAGGCTGACGCGGTACGAAATTGGAAAAGAAAGCCATTTCACATTTGGGATTTGTTCACTTCTTCTGATTGCCGTTTATTGCATTCTCATGTGCGCTGATGAAAATCCTTCAAAGACGATGATGATGATGATGATGATGATAATATAAAGGGATTTGTGTGTCTGTACATGAATATCAGACAAACTGAAGTGTGATGCATGTAAATCTTATATGATGCAAAGTAACATGATGCTCTTGTGCTGATAACCTTTAAAAATGAACTAGATTTGATAACTGCATTGCCTTTATTTCTCATTAAAGCAGGGAAATTATGATTTTCCCTTATGTACATAAACATAATCTAAACGACCAAATATTCTGGAGATTATTCAAGGTTATTACACGAACAGAAATCTAGTTGACTTCAGCTCAGAGGCAGTGTGAACCCAATCAACTGCTTTTTCAAGCATACTAAGTCTATTATTATGTAAAATCTGTTGTGTACATGTTACTAAAGAAGAGATGTATAAAAGTACTTTGGCACTATGGTAAAATTGCAAAATGTTTCAAACATAACGTGATGTTTGTTGTGACGATGAAGGCGTTCTGGAACGGGTTGATGTGTAGAACTGTCTGTCTAGTCTTGGTTTTAATCTGTTTGCTGACACTATTTATGTACTGATGTGATGTGTGGATGTTTTGAGAGGTAGCATGAACACGTTAATGTGAAGATGAGGGTTGATGATGCACTGTTGTGTTCTCAAAAGTCATTTACACACTGGAGAGAAGAGCGTGTGGCTTGATGCAGAGAGTCCGTTCTGTGTGGAGGATCAGTTGGAGGTGTCGGAGTGAACGCTTCCGGGTCCTTCTGTGGGGGAGGTGACGGAGGAGGGGGTGGTGGGGTCCTGCCAGCCACCGTTCGCCTGACGGAGAGAACAACCAACACACAACATGAGAGAGCCGTCAACCACAGTATCAGAAAAAATGGCTGGTAAATCAATATTTTGTCAAATCCATTCATGTCAGTCCATTTTACTTTGAGTGGAATGTAATTTAAATGGACAGGAAAAAAATATTTAGTTGCAAATAGGGAAAAAATTAAATGCCACAGACTAAATTTTCAAACATTTTGGGGATATATATATATATATATATATATACACACACACACACACAACATGCAAAGTTTGGGGTCATTAAGATTTTTTTTTCTTTTGAAAGAAATTATTACTTTTATTCAGCAAGGACACACTAAATTGATCAAAGAGACAGTAAAGACATTTATAATGTTACAAAAGATTTCTATTTCAGATAAATGCTGTTGTCTTTCTATTAATCAAAGAATCCTGAAAAAAAATGTCACAGTTTCCACAGAAATATGAAGCAGCACAATTGTTTTCAACATTGATAATCAGAAATGTTTCTTGAGCAGCAAATCAGCATATTAGAATGATTTCTGAAAAATCATGTGACACTGAAGACTGGACTAATGATGCTGAAAATTCAGCTTTGATAACAGGAATACATTACATTTTACAATATATAAATAGAAAAGTTATTTTAAATATTTCACATTTTTACTCTATTTTTAATCAAATAAACGCAGATTTGGTGAGTATAAGATTCTTCTTAAAAACATAAAACAATCTTTTGCAATATTTCTTTGTTAGTGTTTACACGGCAGTTCATATGTATTTTACGACCTCACTCGTACGAATTAGTATGTTTTTTGCTAAATCATACGTATTTTACGAGTTGCCAAATTTGTATGAATTCGTATGAATGACCTCCCCCTAACCCTGCCCCTAAACCTACCCGTCACCGGAGTTTAGACAAATCATATGAATTTGTACGTATTAGCAGGGTTGGGGAGTAACGGAATACATGTAACGGCGTTACGTAATCATACAAAAATCCAGTAACTGTAATTTGTTAAAGTTATGTACAGGGCTGTGTATTCCCAAACTGTGGAAATGAGACACGGTTGCTTAGTTTTAATAGGTTTTAAAAGTAACCAAAATGCTAAACATTAAAATTAAAGCAGAACAAACATGAACGGAAATGACTGATCCGATCTTGTTCAGTTTGGTTATGATCTGATGTCACTTTTACATTTTTAAGCTCTAAACAACAACAACGATAATAATATTGCAATAGATAATTTATCAGATTCTTAAAATATTTTTTATTGTTGAGACCCATTCAAAAGTATGGAATGTGTAACATTTAAAAACTTGCAGAAATTGAGAAGAAATAATTAAAATTAAATTTAAAAATGCAATTTTTAAATTTCTCTTTCTTTCTTTATATATGTGACCTTGAAGTAATCCAAAAGTAATCAGATTACATTACTTTCATATTGTGGTACTTAGATTACGTTACTGAATACTTTTTTTATGAAGTAATTTGTAACCGTAACGGAATACATTTTTAAAGTAACCCTCCCAAGCCTGCGTATTAGCCACCTCGTAAAATACGTACAAATTGGTTGTGAGATAGCATTGGTCAACTACAATGCTATAAGTAATTTTTGTTGACAGCACAGTTTTCTGTCGCTCTGAAATGGTCCTTAGAAAACAGGAATCAGCCTGTAAGAGCTCTGTGTGTGTGACGGTTGTCATTTGTACTGACACACACAAAAATACTGCGAGGCAATGAGAGAAAAGAATCAACACTCTGAGAATAAAACAAGGATCAGTGGAAAGACACTGAGAGAGAAATGTGGAAGAAAAACACACATGCAGCAGAAGCCATCACTAATCTCACAGACAGCAATGCTACGAGCGCTTTAGATATTAACACTGAATTTCATGGCATCAGAAAAGGCTGGAAATGCTGGTCTGTTCTTCAATCAAACTCAATAAAAGAAAGAAGAAAATTGTTCTAAAAATGCTGCTGTTGATGTCAAGAGTTAGATGAATGCACAATATCAAATGTCATCTCTGTCATTTGAGTGCCACTAATGCTTTCTGTAATACATTTAAATAAAGTCAATTTAATGTACGGTGTAATTTAATGAACACTTCGGTCACAATAAAAATGCATGTGTGTCATTGCATTAGATAATAAAATATCAAAGCAAGTGTCATTAATTGCAAAGAAAGACACATGCACACAATGTATTGTGCCTCTTTGTGGTTGTGAAATGCTAGTGGAAAATGTTCATAGTTCATGTGGTGAACTTATCTAATACAATGACATTCAGACATTTATAAATGTCACTTAAGTGTGCAAATACTTTTGGGGCAGCTGTACATGCATTATAAAACAAGATTCGACTGAACCACATTCAAAGTCTTAAATGAGCTGATATATGCACTCCTGTGAACAGTCATTTTATATTGATAAAACTATAAATAATATTCTGGGATCAAACAGCTTCTGACAAATGATTTGGTAACACTTTACAATAAGGGTTTCATTTGTTAACATTAGTTAATGCATTAATATGAACTAACAACGAGCAATACATTTGTTATAGTATTTATTAATCTTTGTTAATGTTAGTTAAAAACACAGTCGTTCATAATTTGTTCATGTTAGTTCACAGTGCATTAACTAATGTTAACAAATACAACTTTTGATTTTAATAATGTATTAGTAAATGTTGAAATGAACATTCATTTAGATAAATAAATGCGGTAGAAGTACTGTTCATTCTTAAGTCATGTTAACTAAAGTAGTTAACAAATGTTTATTAATGAACCTTATTGTAAAGTGTCACCATGAATTTCTATGGATAAGGATTAATGTGGATAAAATAGTATAAAATAATTTTATAGAGACTGCACTCACACAAGCAATATTTAATAGAATATTTTAGATTTGGACATAAAAAGAAAAATTTTCATTAACAATGTAAATCATTTTAAGATTTAATTAATTACCTTTTCTATATTATATAATTATGAACTACCATTCAAAAGTTTGGGTTCTGTAAGATTTTTTAATGTTTTTGAAAGAAGTCTCTTTTGCCAACCAACACTGTATTTATTTCATCAAAAATACAGTAAAAACACTAATATTGTGAAATATTATTACAATTTAAATTAAGTGATTTCTATATGAATATATCGTAAAATGTAATTTATTCCTGTGATCAAAGCTGAATTTTCAGCATCATTACCCCAGTCTTCAGTGTCACATGATCCTTCAGAAATCAATATGCTGATCTGCGGCTCAAGAAACATTTTTGATTATTATTAATGTTGAAAACAGTTGTGCTGCTTCATATTTTTGTGGAAACCATGAAACATTTATTTTTTTCAGGTTTTTTGATGAATATAAAGTTAAAAAACAGCATTTATTTGAAATAGAAATCTTTTGTAATAATAAAATGTCATTTTATAATTTCTTGCTGAATAAAACAAATCTTGCTGACCCCCAAAATTGTATTTTATTATATTTCCCAATTATATTTTTTGACCGAACTCAATTTTATGCCTAATTAAAAATGAATTTATCATACTGCTTTGTATTGTGCAACTTGTACCTAAATGACTGTCCTGTATTAAATGCTTTTTAAAAGTGCTTGATGTGAATTGAGCGACGTTTTCTATGTCTGTTCATCAAAGTCAAGCCCACAATTCTCTGATCCCGCAGATCTCCACACGGATCCAGAAAAAAGCAGGATTTGCATACATCCGTGCTTTTCCCCCCGAACGCATTTGATCTCATTAACATACGGCCAGCGAAGCGCAGCAGAACGGAAGCGGGACGTAGACGCTGTCCGGCCTCCCCCTCCTCTCTCTCTCTCGTACTCGGCTCGCTGTCAAGCCCATTAGCTCGGCAGGAACCTGATCTGAGCAATGTGCTTGGATTGCTGTCCCAAGTCCACACTCCGCTCCCCGTGTGTCTGTCGTATTGATTTTCCCCTTTACCACACGGCTTGTCGCTGTGAATTTTCTCGTCGTGCCAAGTTGCCAGCAGCTCCCCTCCCGTTCCCCCACTTCCCGAACGCAAGCAACAAACACACAGGATGTCCTCCTACGAGTGTTTTACCATGGGCGAGCGGCTTTATTTTTAGCGTTTGGCTGCGAGATTGTCCGCAGAGTGTTTTTCTTTGCCGCCCTTTGGGGGATAATCAGGGTCAGGTGACTTTGGGGCACGGCGAGGACTCATATATTTGCAGCCAGTGTCACCTGTTCGCCCCCGTTCCCGTCAGCAGGGCGCGTGGCTGCAGGTGCCGGGGCCGATCTGATTGGATGTGATGGGCTCAGACAGACGCCGGGCCGGTCTCATGTCCACATCTCGCTGGGCAGCGTGCCGCCCGTGGCGTTCGCAACACACAGGCAATCAACTAAGTGACCACGATTCCCAGACAAGTCCCACTAAGTGGCATTCTGAGCCCTATGGCTTTGAAATAATTGGTAGAGGGCAAAACAAGAGGAAGGGGGAAAAAAAGAAGTGTTTTTTCTCGCCTTACATTGATGCCCTGCGGACTGTACATCTGGTTTGCTGCGAGGCCGTCACTGTATCCTCCTGTCTGGCTGATAACATGGCGAAGGGTATCCACCTGAAACGCAAAACAACACGGCAAGGTCAGAGCGCACAAAAACGTGAACGCAAGGTCAGACGAAGAGACGCACGCAAACAAAGCAAAGTCAGACGACACGACAAAGAAGAAAGCAAGGTCAAAGAAAGCAAACAACAATAAAAGACAAAGAAAACATGATGAAACACAGACGTACAAACACACGATGACATGCAAACAATAAAACGCATTACAAAGCCTCTGTTCTGAAACCTAGTGAGCTGCCTACCTAGACCTAGACAGGATTTTAAGATGTGTATTCCATATGCTGCCTTATAAGATACCTCATTTTGGCCAAATTCTACAGGAGCATTGTGGTAGAATGCAACCCCAGAATGCATTGCATCAAAAAGAATCCAAAATTAAGGACGAAACAGGAATATCGATTAAAAATATACTTACACTACTGGTCAAAGGTTTCAAAAGTCTCTTCTGCTTAACATGGCTGCATTTATTTGATCAAAGATACAGTAAAAACAGTGAAATAATACAATTTAAAATAACTATGTGAATGTACTGTACTGTAAAATGTAATTTATTCCTGTTATCAAAGCTGAATTTTCAGCATCATTACTCCAGCTTTCAGTGTCACATGATCCTTCAGAAATCATTCTAATATGCTGATTTGCTGCTCAAGAAACATTTATGATTATCATCAATGTTGTAAACAGTTGTGCTGCTTCGTATTTTTTTTTGTGGATATTTTTCCAGGATCCTTTAATTAATAGAAAGTTCAAAAGAACAGCATTTATTTGAAGTAGATATCTTTTGTAACATTATAAATGTCTTTACTGTCTCTTTTGATCAGTCCAATGTATCAATGTATCCAATGTATCACAGAATAAAAGGATTCATTTCTTTCCAAATAAATGTAAAATCTTACTGACCTCAAACTTTTGAACAGTAGTGTATATTTCATGCAATACTGAAAAGTTAGAAATGTTAATATATAATGATCAAACTTTTATAATTTACACAATATTTGTGTGTAGTGTACCATATATATTTTATGCTTAACGATGTCATTAGCAGCATGCTAATGTCAAACAGAAGTCATTATTTGAGTTGCTGTCTATGTAAAGTGTTCAGTCAGCTTCCTATGAAGGCAGCAGACAGAGAGGCAGTTCACAAGGTTTTTAATGTTGAAAAAGAACATTAAAATTTTACTTAAAACACACACACACACACACACACACACACACACACTAGAAACTTTTAACATGTTTCTACAACCCCATGACATGTGCTTCAGTTTGTGTGTTCCTGCTCGAAGGTTTCTGTAGTGATTTATTGGCACTATACCTGTGACTGCACATTGGCTCCCACCTGAGAGCCCTGGTACGAGTCCCCGTTCAGAGACTGAACACTCATAAACAAATCGCCAGAGTTTGACATGTTAAAAGAGCCAGCAGAACCTGAGAGGTGCACAAACATGACAGAGAGAGAGAGACAGAATAAGTGAGAGAAAATGAGTTTGAAAAATTCAAGAGAGTGGAAGTGCAGAGTTATAGTTAGATAAGCTTTTCAAAGCATAAGATCATAAAGCAGCCCGTAAAGAAGACAAAGATCAAGGATCGTTGCTAAGCAGGAGAGATTCAGCTAGCAGCAAGAGAAAGCTTGATGCCACAGATAATGCTCATATATGTGCAAAAACGGTTTTTCATTTTTAATTAATTTATAAAAATAACTGAACTTCTTTTCAGCTACATGGTCCAAAACTGACCTAGTGAGAGCAGACTCTATTTTTAATTTAATGCGAACAAAAACATATTTGTGAGAAACTGATATAAAGTCTATATCTATATCAATATCTATCTTAATAGTCATAAAGGGATAGTTCACCCAAAAATGAAAATTCTGTCATCATTTCCTCAGCCTCAGGTTATTCCAAACCTGTATACATCTCTTTGTACTGCTAAATGCAACAGAAGATATTTTGAAGAAAGTTTGTAACCAGGCCGCTTTGGGCCACCATTGACTTCCATAGTAGGAAAAATATACTATGGTAGTCAATGGTGGCCCAAAGCGGCCGGGTTACAAACTTTCTTCAAAATATCTTCCTTTGTTTTCAACAGAACAAAGAAATTTATACTTGGAACAATCTACGGGTGAGTAAATGATGACAGAAATTTCATTTTTGGGTGAACTATCCCTTTAAAGTTATAGTTCACCCCCTGAAGTTGTTCCAAACCTGTATACATTTCTTTGTTCTGCTGTACACAAAGGAAGATAATGTGAAAAATGTTTGTAACCAAGCAGATCTCGTCCCCCCAATTGATTTTTTCTACTATGGTAGTCAATCAGGGGCGAGATCTGCTTGGTTACAAACATTCTTCCATTTTTGGGAAGATTCCAAACATTTTTGGGTGAACTATCCCTTTAATAGTCATCTTTATATCTTTCATTTGCATCTAATTTTATTTCTATAATCTGATGTTTTCACTTTTTTGTGAAACAGATTTTTCAATGAGAAAAAATGTTTAACTTTCACAATCCATCTTTTTAGATAATTGTGTGTGTGCACATGTTTTTGTGACATATCAGGACACAAATTTGTATAATGACATGGGTATGACATAGGTATTACAAGGAGAGGGTGACTTATGAGGACATTACCCCATGTCCCCATTTTTCAAAAGGCTTATAAATCATACAGAATGAGTTTTTGTGAGAAAGTGAAAATGTGCACAGTTTCCTGTGATGGGTAAGTTTAGGTGTAGGGGTAGTGTAGGGTGATAGAAAATATGGTTTGTACAGTATAAAAACCATTACGCCTATGGAATGTCCCCACAATTTACAAAAACAAACGTGTGTGTGTGTACACAATTCAAAAGTTTGGGGTCGGTAAGATTTTATTTTTTTGACAGGAATTAATACTTTAATGCAGCACATTAATTTGATCAAAAAGTGACAATAAAGACTTTTATATTGTCACAAACAATTCTATTTGAAACAAATGCTGTTTTTTATACTTTCTATTCATCAAAGAATCCTGAAAAATTATTTAGTTTCCACAAAATTATGATGCAGCACAACTGTTTTCAACATTGATGATAATCAGAAATGCTTATTGAGCAGCAAATCAGCATATTAGAATGATTTCTGAAGGATCATGTGACACTGAAGACACTGAAGTAATGATGCTGAAAATCCAGCTTTGATCTCAGAAATAAATGACATTTTACAATATATATTCACATAGAAAACAGTTATTTTGAATTGTAATAATATTTCACAATATAATGTTTTTATTTCTGTATTTTTGATCACGTAAATGCAGCCCTGGTGAGCAGAAGGGACTTCTTCAAAAACAGTAAAAAATCTTACCGACCCCAAACTTTTGAACAATAGTGTATTTTTATTAATTTGTCAGCTGAAGGATTGACGCCCCTCACTATGACATTCTGAACAGACTGTAGTCTTTCCCTCACAATCTTTTTTTCATTTGTGTAGAATTAACTCTCACTTAAGTTTATATTCATATGTTCTCATGGCTTTAACGGAGCACAAAGCTGTTCGTTTTAACTAGATTTACACAAAGAGAACTAATGAGACAGGAGCAGGACATGTTGTGATCCACAGAGCACTCATCCTGTTTCATGTGAAAACATATCAAATATTTTAATATGCTATATCTTGACATACAGTAAAATCTTCTTGTGTTTCATATACAGCAACAAAAGGCATTTCCCACAACACAGAAATCAGCTTTACAGCTTTATCGGTATATAAGGTAAAGTCCTGCACCTCATCAGGTATCATGGGAATCAGTGTAGAGTTTATTTTCTCACCTGCTGAGTTTGGAGTGGACGGGGAATTGGCCTGGCTGCCATGTGCGGACACACTCGCGGCATTCACAGCCGTTCTCGCGGCGTACATGTTGGCTTCTTCCTGGAATTTTCCAATGTTCTTCTTATATCGGATTCGTTTGTTTCCGAACCAGTTGGACACCTGCCCACAAAAACATCATCAAGACCTGTGTTTTCCAATACAGTGCCTTCTTGAACCCCATGGATTCATATCATGATGGACTATTAAAAATAAACAGGTTCTTCGATGGAACACATGGCAGTCACACATTACAATCATGACAAATACACATAGTATGTGCCATTTTCTTTCCAAGTTGGAGACGTGTCAATTAATTAATGATGGTGGAAACAAATAGATACTGATAACTGTAAATGTTGACTGTGTTTGTATGCATTTTATGTACTATTGCAATTAAACTTCTAATTTAGCCAATTTATGAGGTGCAACCATATCATCATGCAACACTAGAACAACAAAATACACAGAAAAAGCACCAATTACACACTTAATGTACATTCTTTGCTAAAAAAAAAAAAAGTTTGCACTATTGCTAAAACATATTCCATGTTGATTTTATTACAATAGGATATTTTGATTTGATCACAGAGCATATGACCAGTTGAAACAAAATGGCTGCGGCTGGTTGATGTCACAACAATGATGGATGTTATGGACAGAATTTGTGATGGCCACAAGGACAGAGGTCTAACCATGATGGACACACACACACACACACTAACATTAGAATAAAACGATCACTTATACCAATCTCAGTGTGTCAGTGTGTGCTGGCAGCAATGATCACAGCACACACTGACAGCAATCACTCAACACACACACTAACGCCCATTACTGCTAATACACCAGCGGATG
This sequence comes from Hypophthalmichthys nobilis, assembly GCA_037950665.1. Classification (NCBI taxonomy): domain Eukaryota; kingdom Metazoa; phylum Chordata; class Actinopteri; order Cypriniformes; family Xenocyprididae; genus Hypophthalmichthys; species Hypophthalmichthys nobilis. Next base: position 24,352,738 of record CM075471.1, on the reverse strand, counting down.
AGGCTCTGTGCTAATGATAAACACCATTACGATGAAAAGCTAATCAATCCTGCAGCTAAGCTTCCCGTTCCCGCGAGAGGCTAAAGGTGTTTCTATATTACAAACGGCGAGGCGGTCATCACTCATCCTCGCGAGCCTGACTGAAAACCAGGCCTAAATGCATCATACAATCATTTCAGCTAAATTTATTAAATAGTTTAGAATGCATTATGCATTTAGCGCAGCAGATGAAAAATGCTAAGAGGCATGTGGTGCCATGCTGCAAATGATTTTGTTTTCGAGTTGCACGAGGTTGAACTCACGTGAGTATTACTGATATATTTCACATGCCAAACAGGTAGAAACAAACATCGGCTGTGTCTCAACATCTAGTGAGCTTCCTGCCTAAATTACATTTTTGGACATCATTGGAAAACGTGCAATAGTAATTCTAAGGTATTCTTTGAAATTGCATGGTACATGAACAGTGTTGGGGAAAGTTACTTTAAAAAAGTAATGCATTACAATATTGCGTTACTCCCTAAAGAGTAACTAATTGTGTTAGTTACTTTTTATGAAAAGTAGTGCGTTACATTACTTTTATGTTACTTTTTCTCACCTGGGCTGGGCTTGCTTGATTGTTTTTTGAGATAACAACAAAAAAAGTTTTATTTTTGGCAAATGTTAAGGCCCTTTCAGACCAAAAGTGAAATGAATAAGCCTCAGGCTGAATGAAATGCATATTTACGCCTGTACAGTAGAGGGCACAGCTCAAAAAACCTTTCAGCTATGCTGACATTCTGGATTAAAGAATAGGATGCAGGTGAAGGAAGTTCAACACTCTTATTTCTAAATCTAATCTAAAGTAATTTTTGCTTATTAGTATGGTTGAATTAGATCATTGAAGGTCAGCAGCAAAGACATTGTTTAATAAAGTGAGATTAAATACAAAGTATATTTTTGTGTAATTTGATGTAGTTAATTATTACAGGTTTGCGTAGAATTCTGAGATTGGATTTCACTGTTTTTATTCATTTTGAGGAATACTGAATGTTTTTGTGCAAGTGAGATAAGTAAATGCATGTTCACATTTAGTCTAGAACTACAATAACCATCGTGTTCACACAGTGCACACAACACCTTTGCACTTTATTTCTCTCAACATGGGGACAGGAGAGCTGTCAGTCAATAAATGTGAAAAAGTAACTTAGATATTTTGTTGTAAATTGAAAAAGTAATGCATTACTTTACTAGTTACTTGAAAAAGTAATCTGATTACATAACTCATGTTGCTTGTAATGCGTTACCCCCAACACTGAACATGAATATGATAAACATTCAGAACCATACTACACTGAATAGTAAAGAACCATGATATCACTAAACTATGATACATTTTTGTGGGTGTAATATTTGGGGAATGAAATTATATTAAATAATGAACGGAACACACCTGCGAGACCGTGATCGAACATTTCTTGGCCAGCTCCTCTTTGGCCTCTTCACTGGGATATGGATTACTGAGATGGGAGTAGAAATATTCATTCAGGATCTCTGTGGCCTGTTTGTTGAAGTTTCGTCTTTTCCTCCTGTGCAGACAGAGAGAGAGCGACAGACAAATCAGATGTGGACATCTTAACAGAACTTGTGTAGTTTTGTTTTGTTGCATCATTCCACTTTAATTTGCACGTAACTATACATCTGTAAATAGCATATCTGTGCATATACGTAATTCTGTTCATAATTATATACATAATTTCTGTTTATTTATTTGCATTATTCTGTGTATTTTTTACATTTTTATTACTGTATTAGGACATTAATTTCATTTTATCACCTATTTTTTATCATTCCTTTTTATTGACTTTATCCATATGTATGTCTGTACTTCTTTTTTCTGCACTGGAAGCTTCTTCTGTCACCAAGACAAATTCCCTGTGTGTGTTTAATGGCAACACACTTGCCATTAAAGTTCATTCTGATTCTGAGGCTTCATGCCAAACATCCTGGTATGGAGAAAATAACTGCACTGTAAAAAAATCCCCATAAAATTTATAGCAAAAAAACGGCAGCTGTGGTTGCCAGAACTTTACCGTAAAAAAATACGGTAGCAACATTTTAGGTTTTATGGGACAGCACTTAGTTTACTGTCTATTTTACAGTTCAAAACCGTATAATTTAAATATATAATAAAAACATTGTAATAATTATGGTTCATAACTGTTTATTTTACACGTTGGCCATGTACACTTTAGTGACCCATTACTTTAAGAGAATTAGAGACACAAACCACATGCTTTTGTTGTTGTGATAATTATTCAATGTTATTACAATTGAAAAAAAAAATGGATAAAAAATTAAACCTAGCATGAAAAGTACCTAAAAAAAGTCAACTATTCATCCGTTACCAAAGTTACTGTAAGAAAAATGATCAATTATCAAACAAATATTTTCTTGTGTGCTGTCAAATCGATTAATCGCATCTAACATGAAAGTATAAAAGTTTGAAAATATTAAAATTAAAATTTTTAATCTAATGAATTACACAATGTGGCGATTAGTTAATCTAATTAATCACAAATTAATCACACACCAAATATGGCTGAGAAATTATCCCCAAAAGATCCTTTAAAGTCATTATTGTGTTAAATGAGAAAAGCATCAAATAGAGATTACAAAAAGTAGCTTTAGAATTTTTTTTAATTTGATTCAACATAGAATTTATTACACATAGGCCTGGTTTCACAGACAGGTCTTAGATTAAGCCAGGATTAGGCCTTGGTTCAGTTAGGACATTTAAGTAACTTTTATAAACATTACTGGTGTGCATCTTGAGAAAACTATGGCAGTGATCTATTTTAAGATGTGTCAGTGCAAGTTGCTTTCCATTAAATCAGCTCAAACATGCATTTTAGTCTTGGACTAGGCTTAAGCCTTGTCTGTGAAACCAGAGGACAAACTTTTAGGCTTCAACAGCCCTGAGGGTGAGTAAATCATGACAGAATTTCCATTTTTGGGTGAACTATACCTAAATAAGAAACCAAAACTGCTAGTACGTGGCAGTAAATATCTAAATGAGTAAGTCATTGAGTCATTCATTCATTCGATTTGTTCAAATGGCTGATTAATTCAGGAATGAAGTAAACAGCTCTCTTTATGAAAGGGCCATTACCTGACTGATTCGTTCAAAACGCGGATTCTTTCAAAAATTAAAAAACAGCACTCATTGCGCTCATTACTCATGTGATATTGGTTACCTATATCATATGATATAATATGAGACAAAAACTCGTACAGATATTGAATTTTAGGGTCATTCTAACTGTATTCTATATCGCACCATTGCACCATCATGCAGTGGGTTGTTGCCCTGCTTCATGTTCGTCACCAATCAACTTTATGAAATGTTAGAGGAACTACATAGGTCTGGGGCGGGGCAGGTGCGTTAAATGCGTTAATAATTTAAAGTTATTTTTTCCCATTACTAATTAATTAAATTAACCCGTTAAATCGACAGCCCTAATATATATATATATATATATATATATGGCAGCACTCATTTTTTCCCCTTATTTTATGGGGAATATACAATAAGTTGATCAACAATGGCATACCAACTATCTAGCCGTCTACTGAGAGATAGCTTGATTTAAACTTTATATGCAGACCTGTTACCTATTTATTTTACTATGTTTTATTTTGATGTTTATTGGAAAATAACAAAACTGCACATTAATCTCAATCCTAAATGGTAACATGAAATGCATAAAATACATGAAACAGGACATTTAATATTTAGTTTGACCTCCTGAGATTGACAACTTAAGAAAAATAAACTGGCCTTCCTATTTTCATAGGATACGGTCGCATATTCCAAATGAATACAAACATGCAAAGACAAATTCTGCAAGCAGATGGAAAAGAGGAATAAGGCAGACCGCACACATACTTGAAAGAGAAGAGCTTTAAAATGACAGTAAATTGAGCTTTCAGTGCCAATGAATTCAGCCTCCTCTCTGCATCACTCATCTGTGGGTTAAGAGTCTGCGATTGGAGCTCGTCTCAGGGGGTTTTACATATGCAGCACTGAAGGGCCGGAACAGAGGGTGAGCCGATTTCCTCCCCAAAACCCCTCTTCACAAAATGCAAATGAGCACAGCATGGTCTCAGCCGAAGAGAGGATTAATCAGAGGAACTGAGCATGCTCCAAAGAGACAGAGAATGGATTCTGAGTGCTGGAAGGAAACATGAAGCTCATTTAAATGTTATGCCTTCGACTCCAGGCTTCCAGTGCGATTTATCCGCAAAGAAATGTATGCAAATCCCATGCACGTTTCAAAGAGAACAAGTGATTACATTGAGAAAGGGATGGACTCAACACGGCAAAGCGTGTGTGTGGGTTTGGATGTGGCCCTAAAAGCGCAAGTCTGGGGCCTCGACTCCCCCGGGAAGGATCAGGAATGGGAAAATGCATGTGTGCAAATCTGTGCAAATAAACCACAGAAGCGTTTGTTTACATGGACGTGGTAGTTACAGGCTTAGCGCTTAGAGCATTGGGAAAAGAATGAGAACAAATGCGCCAGAAAAGCAACACGCACTGACCTGGCATCGAGGAAGCGGGATCGCAGGATCATGACAGCCTCACAGGTGCTCTGCTTGAGCTGCATCTGGATGGAACTGAACTTGCGGTGGATGATGCCGACCATGCGCTCGATCTCTTTGGGCGAGATGGGCCGTGTGCGAGACTGTTCCCTCAGCAGGTTCATCACATGGGTCGTGAACTCGTTACACGCCTGGAAAGAAGAAAATGGAGTTATGGGTTAAAGTGACAACTTAAGGGGTTCATTTCTTGGAAAATTATATGGGCCATTCAACAGAATTGGTGCAAACTGCTGTCCCACAACCAAAAAACATATTTAAAAATATATTTTTGATTTTTTTTTTTTTTTTTTTAAAAAGTGAAGTTAAAAAAATATTCATTTTATATTTTATTTTTAAATCATGAAACTTTATGTAAAAAAAAAAAAAATTGTCCCGCATTTTCATGTCACTACCGAAACAGTGTATGCTTTAGTCCATTGGCTAAGACTGATTTTAACCACACTTCTACATTTTTGATGAGGAAATATTCCTGTGTCCCTCCCTCTCATAGCCTCTCTTTCATAGTAGATAGGTACCATCATTTTAAGTTAAATGTGTTCAAACCAACTCTGACTTTGCACCAATTCTGTAGAATGGCCCATATATATATATGGCCAAAAGGGGATATTTGTGTTTAATGACCCTACAAATTCGAATAAACCAGCAAAATATGAGGACAATATTTTATACTTTTTTAGATATTTTAAATTTGACGGAAGCACAAAACACTAAACTTGGTTAACTTGGATGGGTGAAAAGCAGATCACAAATTCCGAGCTACAACTGAGATCAGTTAGGACATTTATTGAAACTAAGCTACAAAACTGACTCGTTCAGTAATTATAAATGTTATGACATCACATCTGTGAGCTCATTAACATATGAGCACCCACATTTACATATCAACAACAATTCAGTATTAGGCAACTTTTACGGCAGTAACTTTTTGTTACTCATTTTCCAAGTGAAGTAGTCAGCCAATCACAACACAGCTCATTTACATACAGAAGCAACAACAGTCTGTCTCATTCCAATGGTCAGAGCAGATGAAGGTTAAAAACATCCTTGACTAACTTTATAAATACACATTTTATTTAAAAAAAGATTATTAAGAGCTTATTATTTTTAAGTGTTCAAACTTTCTATGCCTGGTAACAAAAGTAAATAAACAGTTATCCATCTTTTCTAGGTTACAGTTTAAAAGTTTAGGGTCAGTAAGATTTTTAAATAAATTAATATTTTTATTCACCAAGGACACATTAAATTGATCAAGTGACAATATAGGCATTTATAATGTTACAAAAGATTTCTATTTCAAATAAATGCTGTTTTTTTTAAACTGTTTTCAACATTGAAAATAATCAGAAATGTTTCTTGAACAGCAAATTAGCATATCAGAATGATTTCTGAATGATCATGTGACACTGAAGACTGGAGTAATGATGCTGAAAATTCAGCTTTGCATCACAGAAATAAATTACATTTTACAATATATTCACATAGAAAACGGTTATTCGAAATTGTAATAATATTTCACAATATTGCTGTTTTTAATCAGCAAATATCAGCTATAATAATACACATAATCATATCTATTCATAATGTCAGTATCTCTGCATTCATATTCCAGATCCACATGTGAATCCTAAATGAAGATTAAGATTATGCTAGAGAATGAATGACAATGTGGATGCTGTCTAATGTAGTGATGTCCATACAAACTCATCCATCTCTTGAGCCCTCATTCCTCCAGAGCAGATCCTTCTAGAGTTCATTAATCATGCATAAATATGAGTCGTTACGCTTTCAATATTGTGACTTAATTCTGAAATGGCCTCACTGGCGCGATATTCTCATTACTCACAGAGAGACACAAACAGATGAGTAAGAGAGCAGAGCGTGTCAGGAGAACCAGGGCTCATGGGAAGACCACAACAACAGATACAGAACGGATGATGAAGGACGTTTTGGGTCTTGTGCTGGGTGGTCCGTGTGTGTGTGTTTGTGGTCCTCTATGACAGCTATGAATGTCCTTTTGTGAACAAACACACAGAGGACACCTGGCCCATGTCCCAGAATGCATTTCAGTATATCACCTCTCCTATGTCCCAATCGTTCATCATCACGGATGGATCTACTATCCGACCACGCTGAGAGCCAATACAGCAGGGACTGATACTCACTTAAACATAAATGATACTCATGATGCTTTAACCATTGAAGTTCTGAGCATTTAAAGGGATAGTTCACCCAAAAATGAAAATTCTGTCATCATTTACTCATCTTCAAGTTGTTCCAAACCTGTATAAATTTCTTTGTTCTTTGTTCTGCTGAACACAAAGGAAGATATTAGAAATGCACCGATCGATCGGCCAGGGATCGGAATCGGCCCGGATCGGCAGATCAGTCTCACTTCTTACCGATTCTGAGCCGATCCGTTTTGTTACCAGCGGCACAGGCAATAACGTCAGCTGCGCGTTCTCGCTCTCTTCTCTCTCACTCGTCTCATTCGCTCCGGTTAAACAGTGCTTGTATTGCGCATAATTTGAGTCATTCCCACAGGTTTCACGCTCACACCAAAAGCGCGCGCACCAATGATCTACATTGGTGGAGCGGACAAGCCACGCTCAGTCTCAAACAGAGTCACAAGTACCAAAATGAGTGGCTTACTGCGCTTAAACTATTAAATACATACAAAAGTATGTCAAAACCAGCGGCACAGGCAATCTTGGCGAGTATTCAGATAAACACAGTCAGTTTTGATTTGTTAAATAGCTAAGAAAGTGAACCCATGTTGTGTGTAACAGTATTGGGTCCGTTGAACACCATTCATAAACTCTTAAAGGGACAGCAGTCCAATATTCCTGCTGCTGTCTGTCATGTTAATCAAAGAACAAAAGACAAAGAAAATCACTTTCTGCTCTTGACTGAATACGTTTTATAACTTTAATGGTAAGAACTGATCTGTATTCATATTTACAATAAAGACTACAGAAATTAAGGTACTATAACACTGAATGTGTTATTTTACATTTGATTACTTTCATTTCTGTAGTATTTCTTACCTGAATAAAAACCCAGTTAACCTGAAAAACTTAGTTTCATAGCTCTCTTTATTCTATTGCATTTATTTGAGCTGTTTATATTTTATTACTGACTTTTTACTTGTGTTTTTTTTTGTTTTTTGTTTTTTTTCTGAAAATAAAACTTTGTGTTGAAGAAAAGTAGATTTTTGTTTGTATATGTTGTCAATTATAATTCTTAGAAAAAAAATCGGAATCGGCAAAAATCGGTATCGGCAGATCACACTAACAAAAAATTGGAAATCGGAATCGGAAAATTGCGATCGGTGCATCTCTAGAAGATATTTGGAAGAATGTTTGTAACAGAGCAGATCTCGCCCTCCAATGACTACCACAGTAGGAAAAAAATACTATGGTAGTCAATGGGGGGCGAGATCTGCTTGGTTACAAACATTCTTCCAAATATCTTCTATAAAAAATTTCAGGACTTTCTAAGATTTTATGAACAGGGTTGAAAATCATGAACAATTTAATAAAAATATCAGAACCCAGGGATATTATTCTAAAACTTTTAAAAACATTTGAAATAAAAAATTGAAATAAAATAAAATATAAATATTAGTTGAAAGACATAAACTATGTTGCCTTGGTAATGAACTGAAATAAGTTGTGAAGCACCAAAAGTATTAACTGGAAATGAATAAAATTAACACTACACTAAAACTAAAACTGAAATAAAAATAAATTAAACCAAAATAGCAATATTTAAAAAATAAATAAAATAATGATAAAAAGACAAACGCACAACAGAATCACTAAAAATTAAACTAAAATTAACATGAAAACTAAAAATATAAAAATAAAAGCTAACTAAAAATATTAATAAAAATATAGTACAACTAAAACAACACTGGCAGAACCTAATACTTTCATGAACATTTGTGCTATAGTTCAGATGAAGAACTGTACTAAACTACTCTGACAGTATTTTCTGCACTGAATCTACAGCACCAAAAAAATGATGCTTTAGCTGAGCTGTGTTTGTGCGCTTGCGGTCTGAATCAAATGTGACGAGACAGAAAGTCTCTGACGCTGTGAAATGATACAACAAGACAACAAATAGCCAAAGCGTCTTTCTTTCTGTTGCTCTGTCCTCTCCTGCTGCACGCAACAACAAACATACAGCATGAGCAATGCAGTCTGATTCATCAACCAATGGCGCTTATGAGTCTTTCTTTTTCATGAATCAATTAAAAGGCTCAGAAATCTGCCTGACTAACACACATAATCAGACAAACACAATTGGAGATATATTTAAAAAAATATCCTTGCTCTTTCAAGCTTCATAATGGTAGTGAAGGGGGGGGCCACATTTTGAAGCCCAAAAAATTAATCCATCCATCATAAAAATAATCCATACAACTCCAGGGGGTTAATAAGGGTCTTTTGAAGCGAAGTGATGCATTTTTAAAAACTATCCATATTTAAAACTTAAAAAAATTCAAATAACTAGCTTCAGGCAGACGACCGTATGCATACTGCGCAAGTCGACTTGCGGCAAATGAGTAACCCCTGACGCGATGTATGACGTAGGATGTAGGAGTTGCATAAACTTAGACGCCTCTTGCGGTTCAAACAAATAGGACTGGGCAACAAACTCAAGCTCCTCTTCTCTTATATCGAAATCCTCTGACATTTCTCTTTAAAAATTCTCGTTTTAAACTTCGCTTCTGGGTTCGTCATTACATCACGTGTCGGGTCAAAGGTTACTCTTCCGCCACAAATTGATGCATACGGCCATCTGCCGGAAGCTAGTTATTATAGTTAATAAAGTTTTAAAAATGGATATTTTTCTTACAGAAGCCCATCGCTTCGCTTCAGAAGGTCTTTATTAACCACCTGGAGCCGTATGGATTACTTTTATGATAGATGAATGCATTTTTTTTTGCTTCAAAATATGGCCCCCCTTTCACTACCATTATAAAGCTTGGAAGAGCCAGGATATTTTTAAATATATCTCCGATTGTGTTCGTCTGAAAGAAGATAGTCATATACACTTAGGATGGCTTGAGGGTGAGTAAATGATGGGATCATTTTCATTTTTGGGTGAACTAATGAAATCTTTTTGTAAAGTCTTACCATATTATTTATATACTATTACAGTTTTTATTAATATTTTGCATTAGCTTTTATTTTTATACTTTTTCATTTTAGTTACATTTTTAGTAATTTGTCATGTTTATGTCATTTAAAAAAAAATATTACTACTTATGTTACATTTATTTTTATTTCATTTGTAGTTTTTATTTATTTTATTTCAAGTTAGTAATTTTAGTGCTTCAATTCAAACTAAACAAAAACTAGAAATGTTGCCATGGCAAGTTTTTCATGTGATTTTCTGTCATTTCAGCTTTATTACAATTAACAAAAATGTTTTAATAGTTTTACTTTATAGTTAATGATAATAACCCTGCAGTGGATACAAATATGTTACCAAAAATAATATTTTTTCTTCAGGAAAGAAAGCTGCTTTGAGTGTGCATCCTTAAAACTACTAAAATAACAGAATGAATCAGAAGCAGAATCATTAAATTCTTTTCCATTCCCATCTATATTTATTAACCTCCATCACAATTTGAACATCCCGTGTACTTCCCGGTTTTCCATGAGTGTGGGAACGCCGGGCTGTCAGTAGCAGCCTCTGTGATGCGTCTCAAACATTAAAACAGGAGGGTGTCTGTGAAATCACATCTGAGGTTGAAGAGCCTGCTTTCTGCCAGCAGAGCCCCGCTGTAACCCTCCCTTCACCGACAGCATCTTAAACACAGTGTTCACATCATGATGTGATCTGACAGATTTTGGGATGGAAATGCTGCCTGCTGAGCTACACATACACACACACACTGCATTAAAGTGTGACAATGGCAGTCAAACAGATGTTGTACTAATCTAATTTATGAGATATTACAGTCAACATGAAATCAAAATTGAAACCATTTACTTCAGTACATGTTGCTGGTGTTACTGATTCATCAGTGCATGCTATTCCAAATAAAATCTTTCATTTTTCATCATTAGTAGTCAGAAGAAAATCTGGTTTTGAGTATGTTCTAAGACGATTAAGATGTCTGTGAAATTCTCCTTCATTCAAATAGTTATTCAAGCATAGTGTGCTCTAAGTTATACAGTTATTGTTGCTTCTGTAAACTTCATGTATCTCCTGCAAAAAGTGTAAGAAAGCTTTCAGAATGCATCACTGATTACTTTGATTATACCACCTTATTACAACATTCAGCATGGCAAATTGCCTGTTGGCTTTTGCAGGTTTGCTGACCTGTTCGTATTTCTCCAGCTCGGTGTGGTAGATCTGGCGGATCTGGGAGAGTTTGGCTCTGTAATCTGAGTGTTCTGCTGAGTTATCGGCTCCAACTCCACCTGACGCCGCTGCTGCTGCCGCTGCCGCCGCAGACCCGCCCCCTTTCTCCGGCCCGGACACGCCCTCCGCCAGCAGCATGTTGTCCAATCGCATCAACTGGGCATCCGGAGGCTCCTCCTCCTGGGCGCCACGGATACTCAACACTGGAACGAAACAAGCACATGAAAAGGTTATTCAAACCGTGACGCCAGAGACTTTAAATATACCGAGTCTGACACGACGGGTCCGACCTCATCGATCCACAGAGAATCTGCTCTTTCTGATAAATTGCCTTTGAGGCTGGAAACAAAAAACGGCCAAGGCTGCAGTTCACTTTGCCAAGTTGTATGATGATATAATAAAACTTCATCTAATTCATATCATGAGCTTCCCACTCAGCGGTGATGCTCTGTGGCTGTAAATCTCGGTATGAGTATCCCTGCGCTCTCCTGCTTTGACACTAGAGGGCCTTAGTGTTTATATTTTACATCAGATTGACTCAGGACACCATCTGATATTCAGTATTAAAGCACAGACACACTTGACCATATACCGTACACACACTTAAACATACAAAGAACAGGAAATAAACACACACTCAAATAGTTCTCTAATGAAATCGTGTTCTTCCATCATATTAATTAACTTCATAAATACACTATTTAGAAATTAACTATTTCATAAAGGAACTATTATTTTTTTTGTCACTTCAATTGACTATGTATATAAATATCAGTATATTAAAAACTATACACTGTAATACTATATAAATGTAATACTATTTATTATAATTTATTATATAAAATACTGCAATATTATCATTATTATGTAGGATTTTAAACTTTATTACTAATCACATAATATTGTTTTCACTCTATTTTTATTCTCCAGAAATACAATGCCACATCTTGTTTTCTATCTCAATATAAATTCAGGGACTGAACAGTAGAATATAAAAGGCTTTCACAGTTCACCTCTGAAAGGCACACAATCCTGCTGCCAGGTTTGATCTTCCTTCCATTTTAATTATCAGTGACATTCTCCTCTCTCATCCAACGTCACATCCAGTTAGCGAGTCAGAGGTAGATGTAGTAATTTCCTCACAAGTTCTGACACATGGGCAAAAAAAACGACATTGAGACTTCAAGATTAACGCTGATTATGGGGTGCATTGTCTGGGAGTGAAAGGAAACGGGGAGGAGAACACTTCATTAATCCAGAGACAAAGCCCGTGCACTGGTGCATTAACCCCAGACCGCTGCAGCCCCGGTTTCGGACGCCACAGCGGTGAGAAAGAGGCCGGCTGTATGGCCATCGGGAGGGTTCGGGAGGGGGATTGTGACTCTGACCTCCTCTTTAAGTCAAAATGCAAATGCAAAGACTGTTTTGCAAGCAGGAAAGGTCAAGAGTTCACGACTTGGGCCCAGCGGGAGCCAGACTACGCAATTCTGTGTTGCTGAGTTTCACGGGCAAGAGAAACATCCTGTTTCATTAACAAACATATTTCATCCAACCTGAAATGGTGGTATGGCTTCAGATGGGGAAAATCTCACAGGCTATGCATCACGTGTCTGAGTGACCACAAATAAAAAAAATAAAAAATAAAAATAAAAATAAATAAACTAAAATAAAATAAACTAAACTAAAAAAAAAAAATAAATAAATAAAATACAATAATGACATGGATTAACATCACATGTCTGAGTGACCAAAAATAAAATAAAAACAAAACAAAATAGCATGAAATAAAACAAAACAACAAAATAAAATAAAATAAAAACATGAAATAAAACAAAACAACAAAATAAAATAAAATAAAAACATGAAATAACATTAAATAAAAAACAAAATAATATACAATAACAAAATAAAATAACATTAAATAAAACTGAATGCAACTAAACAAAACATAATATAATAAAATAAAAAATAAAATACAATAACATAAAATAAAATAAAATAAAATAACAATAAATAAAACTGAATGCTACTAAAAACAAAACAATGTTATAATAATAATAAAACAAAATAACATTAAATAACAAAATAACGAGATACAACAAAAAACAGAATAAAATAAAATTCTAAATAATAAACTAAATAATATAAAACAATTAAAAAATGCTAAAAAATTACAAAATAATACATGACACCTTTGAAAAACTAATGCCAAGGTAATGTTTCTAATGGGAGTATGTAGGATTTTTATTCCCACATTTTTATCATCCATCAGGTGAAAATTGTAAATTTGATAATTTACTCTAGTAAAGTAACAGCACACCTCTGATAAAGACGCATCATTATTCATATCTGGAGCACAAAAAAAGCAATCCAATACTATGCCACAAAAGCAGGTGTTTCTTATTTGATACAGCTCCTGTAATTTCACTCTATTACTCAAAAAACACATAGCAGAATGTAACATGGTTTGCCTATATAGTTAACAACTCATAAACCACACATTTAGGATCCCCAGCTTAACGCACTGAACTAAATCAAAAAGTGAATGTTCTAATTGTGTTCATAACCTGAAGTTTCTAATGTACTGAGACAACTGAGACAACCTAAAAACTGAGAATAAGGACTCAAACGCACCTATCACACAAGTTTAGCACATGTTTTACAGCACTTTTAGAAGTAAAAACGTAGACTGTGAGCACAAGGGAGTCTTGACAGAAACTCAAGGCCAACAGAATTCCTCCCAACGTTATAAAACGTCTAGACTGTCAAGCGAAAATGGAACATAAAAATTCCCCCGTTCACGAAACGATTAGGTTTCCTACTGCCAAGTCCTGGTTTCACATTCACGGGTGTTTATTTTATTTGGCTGGATGAATCTCCACCATCAGTCTGTTAAAACCAAAAGCTGTTTGGCCAGTGATGGACACAGAACGAAAAACCCAGAGCCAACCGCAATACAATATACTTCGTTTGAAAGAAAAAAAATGGCATGGGATCAAAAGTCAATGGAAAGAAAAAAAATATCTGAACATACAAGCATGAAAACCTTTATGGAGAACCTTAGCCGTTTCATGAGGTCATATTGAACAATACTTCAAGTACTATAAAATCAAAAGTCAGGTTTACAAGCATGCTGTAACAGAACGGTCTGTGGCGATCTGGCAACATGACAGCGCAGAACCTGATCCTGTTTATTGTTTCGCACATGCTCGCAAGAAAGGGAGACTTCCAGATTCCTGATGTGGTTTCACCCAAGAAGCACACACAGATCCTACTCTGCTATAGCATCTGTCAGGAATGCTGTGACGGACGTCAGGATCCCGCCATTTGGGTTCGGCTGTCATCCCTCAATGACAGCTGATTGTTACACAGAGCAAAAGACCAAACAACGAGAGCACAGCTGCTCTTCATACAGCCATCTGCACAAACTGGATATGCATTGATCCCACCAATCAAACGCTGTCATTTTCAATGGGTTAAGGTGTGGACATGTGAAATTATGGGCATGTGAATTATCCTGCAATGAATAAAAACAGTAGCATATGATTTAATACTCTAGGCTTAAAAATAAAATAAAATAAAATAAAATAATAAAATTAAATTTTAAATCTTCTGAAGAAAATGATTCAGACTTTAGGCTTGTAATAAAACAAAACAAAATAATAAAATAAAATATTTTTTATATCTTCTGAAGAAAATGATTCAGACTCTAGGCTTGTAATAAAATAAAATAAAATAAAATAATAAAATAAAATAAAATAAAATAAAATAAAATAAATAATTTTAAATCTTCTGAAGAAAATGATTCAGACTTTAGGCTTGTAATAAAACAAAACAAAATAATAAAATTAAAATTTTTTATATCTTCTGAAGAAAATGAGTCAGACTCTAGGCTTGTAATAAAATAAAATATTTTTTATATCTTCTGAAGAAAATGATTCAGACTCTAGGCTTGTAATAAAATAAAATAATAAAACAAAACAAAACAAAACAAAACAAAACAAAACAAAATAAAATAAAATAAAAATTTTGTATATCTTCTGAATAAAATGAGCCAGACCCTACACTTGTAATAATTTTTTTTTTTTTTATATCTTTGAAGAAAATAAGTCAGACTCCAAATAAAATAAAATAATAAAATAAAATAAAATAATCATCATTTGCCAAATGAAGTCAGATCACACAGAAAAATAACCGAACAACTCTCCTCAACAAGCCGTGTGATTTGAAGAGTCATACATATTCATAGCGCAAATAGTGTGGGTCAAGTTATGTGCTGAAGTTTAATATTTGGGGTTTGGGTTTGTCCAAATACTGTTCTAAATGAGCTCCATTTTCTAATTATTTCCTTTATTTCTTTTCCTTTGATGAATTACACTTTAAATAACAGTCCTTTATGCACTTACTTTCAATTGACACTTGGCTAAAGAGTCAAAACCGCATGCAGGAATATCCTACAAGACCACGTCTCACCGTGGCAAATGATGATTTATTTATCTCTCTCGTAAACTAGAGCACATAATTAAAACCACTGAATGGATTATCTTAAATAAATACAATTAAGCGGAATGAGAGAAAAGGGTCCTGCATGCACAGAATCGGCTTGGCTCTGGGTCATAATTACACGACTCACTGAAGGCCACTTTACTCCATAATGGCAGGCTAATTGATTCCTGCTAATATTTTCCAGTGTCGGAGCTGCATGATTCCTTCCAGCAGGGCAGCGAGGAGCAGATAGCTTAGCGCCTCAGAGAAAATACATCCCTACCCTTGTTATCGTCTTTAGCAAGCCTTCTTCATCTCTTTATGAAGCATTTTCCAAATCAGTTTCACTGCATTCAGAACCAGCTCTGAGATGAATCATAACATTATAACACTTAATTTGAAGCGGAAGTGTTTGAAAATCAGATTAAAGGTATAAGTCTATATATGTACTTCCTTTATAAAGCAACAAGCAGCTAATTCCATGAATCCCATAAAACTATTTACTATAATTCCTTCATTAAGATGAGATCGAGTGAATCGTTAATCGTGCCAACATCTCAGTCTAGACATTTACTTGACATTACTGAAGATTTACTCTGCTTGCGCTTGTTTTGTCAGCTGTTGCAAGTTATATCCCACATGCACAACAGGAATGATATTCGCAAATAGCAAAATCAGGCTTACTTTGCTAGATCTGCGTTCAGAAGATCAAGGAGATTGGCTGCTTTTTTACTTGAGCCACAAACCCAAAACATTCGATGTTCAATTCAACAGATTGTTAGAACCGCAAGAAAACAAACGGGAGTTCATGACATTTGCTCAACCCCACAGCGTGTGGCCTTTTACAAATCAAATCAATATTTAATAAAAACCCAAGGCCACAGGCTGACCAGAAAATGGATTTTTTCCTCCGTTGGCTTGTTTATCGGAGACGATACGTTTAATTTCCGAGAAACCGAGTCGTGTTATTGGAGGAAAGGCACATGCAGGATTTATGCACCTTTTCTCAAGGTGGCTCCTCTCCAAAAGCCTTGTATTTTTCTTTTTTTCCCAGCATGGCCGTGTACAGAAGGATGTTTAGTACTCGGAGTCCTCTGCATTTTCCATTAGCCACACATCAAGTGGTTCTGCTTCAAGCCACGGCTCCCACAGATACTGAAATATTAATTGAACTTCTATAAAAGGAGGGAACGATGACTCTGGCTGAACCCTGCGACTGCGGCCCGTCTTAATTGAACAAGCACAAGACACAAATGGCAGTTTGTGACTGGATTGTGTCCAACAGGACAAAAGGAGATTGTGTAGATTCAGCAGACACCTCCTTAAATCTGTAGAGACTCCATAGCATGTATAATTTTACTCAAGGTTTCTTGCACCAAAAACAGACTATGCTTGTTTCCGCCATGGAATGAAAAAATACGAAAGGTAATTGTGACTTTATATCTCGCAATTCTGACTTTGTGTCCCAATTCAGAGGCTGCATTAGAAGGCCGAAAGCGTCACAGCGCCGTGACGAAGGATGTCCCAATTCGAAGGCTCCTTTGAATGCTGCCTCCAAATGCGTCCTTCGTTTCCCAGGCCACGAAGGATAGGACGAGTGGATCCTTCACAGCCTACCCTATCTCAAGATTCATTACCCGCCATTGACGACTAGATTTTTTTTGAACATGCCGGATTACACTTTTAAATGTATTGTATTGTATTGGGTTTCAACTTATTCGAATATCTAACAATACACATGTAAAAATAAAAAAAACTTTAAAGCGGTTCAAACGTTGACTTATATCTTACTAAGATGTGATATTTTATAGTTAATACTAATTTATAATTTACATAAATGGACCAGGGTGAACATATTTAGACAAGTTTTGAACCCCATTTTGTTTTCAGACAGTTGAATATAACTTTTGTGAAAGTCTAGACCGTCCCATTTAACAACGCTGAGGTCGACTTTTCTTGCAATTGTGAGATATAAACTCACAATTTTGACTTTTTCTCTCAATTGTGAATGTAGAACTTGCAATTCTGACTTTATTTCTCACAATTGACTTTTTGTCAGAATTGCAAGTTTATATCTCGCAATTTGGACTTTATAACTTGCAATTACGACTTCATAATTATGACATGATTTCTCGCAATTGCAAGAACTTACATTTTTATAACTCAAAATTCAGACTTTATTTCTCACATTTGCAAGAAAGAAATTTCTTTTTGTCAGAACTGCAAGTTTATATATCACAATTCGGAGAAAAAAGTCAGAATTGCGAGTTTACATCTCATAATTGCGAGAAATAAAAGTCAATTGTATTTCTCGCAACTGTGAAACTCGCAATTCTGTTTTTTTCTCAGAATTGTGAGATATAAACAATTGCAAATTTTTTCTTCTTTTTTTCTCATAATTGTGAAAAATCAGTCAGAATTGCATTTCTCGTTATTGTGATATAAACTTTTTTCTTGCAAATGTGAGAAAGAAAATTCTTTTTGTCATAATTGTGAGTTTATATCTTGCAATTATGATTTATTTTTATTATAATTGTGAGTTTACATCTCATAAGTTTATATTTCACAATTCAGACTTTACAACTCGCAACTGCAAGTTAATGGGCCCTATCATACACCTGGCGCAATGTGACGCCAGGCGCAACAAGTGTTTTTTGCTAGTTTCAGCCTGACGCAGTTATCATTTTCACATCCAGCGTCACGTTGTTTAAATAGCAAATGCACTCACGGCCATCTGTTCACCCATGGGCGTGCTGGTCTGAAAATGAGGTGTGCACCTATAGGCAGGCGCACAACGCGCGTACACTCTGCTTGTTACACACACAGGGACGCAGCAGCACACAAACATTTTTAAATACTAAAAATAAAAGGATTCCTTTTTGGAGAAGTGCTCAGCGCTCAGTCTTTCTGCTTGCAAATTCCGCAATGTAAATAGCAAATCTGCCATGGTGCAAGTGCAACTGGCTTTTAAAGGGAATGGGACATGAGACTCTGATTGGTTTATTGCACGTTACGCCAAAAACACAACCCTTTTGGACCAGGCGCTGACCGTTTTTTCTGTCGTTAAACGAGCAAAAGCGCCATGCACTTAGATTGTTAAAACAGGGCCCTATATCTCACAATTGCAAGCAATTGTTAAATATAAACCTGCAATTCTGACTTCATTTCTTGCAATTGTGAGATATAAATTTGCAATTGCGTGTTATAAAGTCTGAATTGTGAAATAGGCCTATAAACTTGCAATTCTGAGAGAAAGAGTCCAAACTGTGAGATATAAACTTACAACTGCAAGAAATAAAGTCAGAATTGTGAGATAAAAAGTCGCAACTACCTTCTGGAAATAAGCTTCCAGAACAGACATACTATAGTTTTATCCAAACAATTTTCTACCCTCTGACCCTCAAAATTAAATTGCACAAACAATAGCATGATTGACACTTACGGCTTGCCATTTTCTGAAACTCTACAAAATAAAAATTGTCTAAAATTGTCCCTCCAATGTTGGAGTTAGGAGGAATGTGCAAAACTACATTATTTTCAAAAATCAACTAGTCTGTAGGTGTCTAAACAATTAGTTGACAAAAAAAAAAAACAGCTAGATGGAATGCAACAGAATGGAACAGAACACTACAAAACAAAACACTATTTTTGTCTTATAAGTGAAACACATTTATGGCATATACTTTTTTTCTGTCAAACTGGAGTAAGAAATGCATGAGATTATATCCATATCCATGCCAGTGGCCTGACGGCAGGATCAGTTTCCTCCAGAAATAATTCAGCTCTGAACGGAATGGCAGTTCACATTTCTTATCCCGTCTGATTAGCCGCGGATAACACATGGCTGTCAATAGCCGGAAGAACACGTAATCCTCTGCGAATGTATGCAGGCGTGTCAACAGAGGCGGTTTGCATGGCTGGTTGTCATGGAGATTCTCAGATAGGAGTGAGATGCTGATGTTGAACGAATGATGTTTAGGTCTGCTGTCAGTCTCGGGCATTTGTGTGGGTAATGCTGCATCTGCTTTGTTTCACATGGACAAAGACACATACTGCTGCTACTTCAATATTCTGGCAAGGATAAAGGACAATTAATGTCTTGCCTCCTCTAATCTAAATAACAGAGCACAAAAACATCATGACAGAAACATATTGTACCATAACATATGTAAACAACACACCAAACCACTTGTATGTGGTCTTGTATATGGGTCATTGATGAATAAGGTTTTTACAAGTGTAAAAAAACATAATGGAGATATAATTAATTTTGAAGTTTTATTAAGTGTTAACAATGAGATTATGTAGTTTTTATAATCACAGCTTTTGTCATTTTTTACAATTTCGGTTTTACCAAATGACACTTTTGGTTATACTGAATGATGATATTTTCAAACAATGCTAACAGGCTGATATCTAGCTAGCTAGCTACTTAGCTAGCTAAATGAGAAGAGATGTAGGCTATTTCATGTTAAACAAGTTGTTTTCTTAAATGAGGAGTTAGATAATCTAACATCTTATTGCAGCGCGTCGGTTATGCGGTGATGCGCTATAAATTATTGCAGGGCAAATGAAAATATTAATTTAATTCTAAAAGTAGCCTAATCGTCATCATTCAGATCATCGCAGAGGGGGGCTTGAGATAAACGGGCCTGGTATGTGCTATTTGCAGCGCATTTCTGTATTTGGGTGCGTTGTGAACTTTTGCAGCTGGTTTTTGTATTTGGGTGCGTTGTGAACTTTTGCAGCACATGTGTTGTCAAACTGATGAAGAGGTTTTCTTTATTTGCTGGTGTTTTTTTCTATTTGCATGTGTTTTCTTCATTTGCAGCGCATTGAGCTCTCTCGGCCACTGTAGTATTGACTTCTGAAATTCCAAACAATCTTTCACTGTAAGAATCTAAACACGAGGGCTGCATTTGTTGGATTGGCTTTGCCTGATTAACCCTTTCTAGTGGGTTGTGTTGAAGGCGTGAGCTCAGATTGGCGCTGACAGCTCTGGCCCTGTTTGCTGTTGGTGATTCAGTGGCATAGTCGAGTGTGGCTGCAGCACTTGATAAATCAGGGCGGGTCGACGGCAGCGCGTGCAGCGGTGGTCCCGTCACAACGCAGGCACCAGAGTCAAGACGACAGCTACATGCTAATTCAGTGCCGGCATTATTCATTATACAGTCACAAGTGTAGCAGAACGGAAAGGAAAACTACACACACCGGGAAGGGTGTGACAGGACTCGATCTGTTAAACCAGGCCACCGCTGTCACAACCCTAGACAGTAAGAATGCTGGGAAAAGTGTCTACAAGGCATCAAAAAAGAAAACAGAATCACTCTAAATAGATAAAGCCTTCAAAACATACTTCAGTGTTACATAAAGTAATGTGTTTGTGTGTATACTGTATATGGGTCATTGATGAGGTTTTTAACAGTGTAAAAAAAAACTAATGGAGTTATAATTAATTTTGAAGTTTTATTAAGTGTTAACAATGAGATTATGTGGTTTTTATAATCAATTAACACTGTTTTTGTCATTTTTTACAAAAATGTCACCAAAAAAGTCATTCGGTTTAACCAAAATTTCGGTTTTACCGAATGACACTTTTGATTATACTGAATGATGATATTTTCAAACAATGCTAACAGGCTGATATCTAGCTAGCTAGCAAAAGGACAATCAAACATTTTATATTTAGTACAAGTTTTTAACCAAGTTAAAAGTACAAGTTTTTAACCAAGTTTAATTTTCCAAGTTTTATAGCAGTTGTACCGAATGACCTGATGTTTCGGGACATGCGTATGAGTGAGTGAAAACATGAATTTTTCAAATAGTTAAAAGAGAGTTAGTTACTTTGCTTCACAACCATGTGGTCCTTTGCAGGTGTCTGAATGATGTCACATCCTGTCACATGATATTGAACGCATTACTTGATCCAAAATGGTCCCTTTATATTGGTTACTCCAAATGATATCAATGAAATTCATTTTTACGGACATTCTTTCTCATAACAAAGCAATGACTTCTACACATAATTTTAATACCATTTTGCACTATGTTGATATATGATGTTATAAAATCATGACAGAATAAATATATATATACATTTATTACATTTTAAGATATTTTAATCACTAAATTAAAGTATTAATTTCTTTCTTTTTTTTAATCTTACTTAATTGGCCTTTCTGATATATCGCTTTGCATATAATCAACTCATTAATGGATTGTGATATTAAATGCACAAAACAACTCTCTTTTTTTCTTTTCTTATTTTTTCTTCTTTTTTTTTTTTTTGCACAGGACGGATCTCAGAGGACACATAAGAAAAGGTGCCATGAGGGTAATTAATCAGTCAAAAACAGAATGAAATCACAAATTAGAAAGTCAATTAAAAGAATAAACCCCAGCGTACATGTGCAGGTGTGACATAGCGCTTAAACTGAGCTGACAGGAGCTGCGTGTGTGTGTGTGTGTGTGTGTCCTGAAGAGACGCATCCCTACAGCCCAAGACCAGCAGCTCCAGCCCAGTGGACCAGCACGAGACGCAGCTCTGCGTCTGGCCCATGCAGGCACCTCTAGAGTCGACTCTAATAATGGTAATTATAATCATTAGAGGCCGGCCAGGCCCGAGGCTAGCTGGTAATGACACAGCCTGAGCTGGAAACCAGAGATAGAGACAGATAGACATCGAGATGGAGAGGGAGTGAAGTCATTCATTAGGAAAATAGCGTTCCTCATTTCAAAGCATCCTGTGCCTCGGGCCAGACATATTCCTCTAGATCTATTAAATGTATGTGATCTATGAGCTGCAGCTAATCAGGGCTGTGGTCGGTCAACATGCATGAGCAGAGCTGGAGGAGTTTACATCAGGATGAGGCAGGACACACTTTCAATGCAGAACTACTTTTATAGGCTCAGTGTTTATAGTAAAGAAAGCCTCGAGCTCTGAACGGGAATAAAATGAGGCACTAACATCAGGGCTTAGCCATAACTGCTGGCCTGGGGTCAGTTTGAGAGAGCTCATGAAGACAATACTATTTTTAAATTACAGCTGTATAATTTCCAGACTGTTGCAAATGTTTGTATTATGTAAACTAAAACATTTTTTAAAAAATTGAGAAAAAAAAAGTAACATTGTTCTTGTTACGTCCTTACAACATTTAAGCCGAATATTACTTATAAATATTAATTAATTATAATTATTAATTAATTAATTATAAATATTAATATAATTATAACTTTATGTGTTCACTACCTGTCTAGCGATGTGTGTTTATCCTAACATTACATAAAAAAATAAAATAAAATAAAAAGTTTTGTCTTTTCAAACCTTCTATTCTGTGTCATTATATTTCTTGAGTTGGCTCGTGCGCGTCATGTTTCACGCTTCAGAAATGAGATGTAATTTCCGGTAAGGGAGGTCCCTACTCCATCGATGCTCCCTGGTTTTTGCAGTGCATTGTGGGATTTTTCAGGGAGTGAATGTTTCAGTGCACTGGAAGGATTTTAAAATGGCAGACTCCCTGATCACTGCCCTGAATACTGAATTATGAAGCTGATTGAGATGCACCCTTAAGCAATCACTTGGCAACCACCCTGAACACCATAGCAACTGCATAGCAACATGCTACAACAACTCAGAAGACTTTAGAAACCACATAGCAACACCCTGACAACCATCCACAACACTATTACTAAAGACACTATATATTAATTAACACTAGATTATTAAAGACGCAATCTAGAGTTTTATAATAAAATAAAATATTTATTTATTTTATTTATAGTAATATAAGGCATCTAAGCATTTTAATGCAAAATATGAATAGCTCTTTACTACAGAAACACGGACTAATTTATTTTTAAATATATTTTTTATTAAAAAAAAAAAAAAAAAAGCCCTGACAGTATCTGCATGGAATACTGACCTAATAATTAACTAAATAATCAATTTAATAATAATAATAACAATAATAATTTTAAAATAAATATAAATACATTTTAAAAATTAAACCATTGACCTAAAAAACAGATTACTAAAAAGAAAAACCCCTTATATTATCTGCACGGAATATTGGCCTAATAATTAATGAAATAACCCATTTAATAATAATAATAATAATAATAATTTAAAATGTAAAAATAAATAAATAATAATTTATAAATTGACCAATTCCAATAATTACAAAAAACTAAATAACAACATGGAATATTGGCCTAATAATTAACTAAATAATCAATTTAATAATAATAATAATTTAAAATAAAAATAAATAAGTAAAAACAATAATTAAAAAATGTACCAAGGAAATAGATTACGAAATTTGCGATTTTATTTTAATGCACAGTAGAAATTATAAATAACTCTTTAGTAGAAATACAGAAATATATATACATGTTGTTTCCTCAAGGGGACCAACAAGGTCAAAAATTACTGGTATTGCCATCTTTGTGGGGAGTCAAACCAAAATTTATTCAGACACCTTGATTCATTATTCATTAATTCAGTTTATTCACTATAGTTTAAAAAATGGTAATAAAATATGACAAGATCTCAGAGTTAAACTGTGTCAGAAAAAAATTATCTTAATTATGTCAGATAACACTTAAGCAAAACATGGTCAGATCAAAGTGTCTGAATAATTTTTGGTTCCAAATTTTTACCAATTTTACTGGTAGTCCACTGTATGAAGAATTTTTGGGTATAATATGTCACAGTTTATTTTGCTATCCTCACTTACATTACTACATTACTACAATTACATTACATGAACTATAGTGTCCTGCACCCACTAGTAAAAATATACCAAAAATATCAAAAATGTCTAAATAATTTTTGGTTTGACTGTATATACGTGTGTGTGTGTGTGTGTGGGTGGGTGGGGGTGTGTAAAAAAGTCCCTTACATTATCTGCATGGAATATTGGCCTAATAATTAACTAATTAATCAATTAAATAATAATAATTTAAAATGTAAAAATAAATAAATAATTAAAAAATGCACATATTCCTATAATACAAATTCCAAATATTCCAATAAAAAAAAATAGCAGCCAATACAGATATGATCAGATACACATCCCTATCTGAATTGCTAGTGTACACATTTAAATATCTGTGAAGTGCTGGCCAAAATATAAATCTGAGCTGAATGAGAAGCCCAGTCCCCCCTCAGACTGGATCAAGCGTCCATTTCTCAGCACCCCCCGAGGGACCGAACGGCCCGAGACAAGCGTGTCATTAAAACCTGCCCTGCAGCTCTTTATTAAAGTCATTCCTGTGGGACGCCAGAGAACACGTCAGTCTCCAAAAGAGCCACAGAGGGCAGAGTGACCAATGACACGGCACTCATTTCCCCCATCAGAGTGAGTCAGTTCCGTTACGCATGGGTCACCGACACAGACTGTCAATCCCTGATTCATAAATAGTGGTGGTGCAGTGGTTAAAGATCCTGGTTTCAAATACTAGATTTACAACTCCAGGAACTTGCTGAGTTTAACAACACCATGTTGACCTTAAGCAAAGCACTTAACCTCAAGTTTCTCCAGGGAAGCTGTCCCGACTGTATCTGTACGTCACGCTGGATAAACAGCATCTGCAAAATACCATTCAGTTTAGATACACTAAACTGAATAATAACTGAAAAATAACTAGATTTTAACATTTTATCAATGAAATCTTAGCAAAAGTTGATACTATGATACATGAGTGGTAGCTAGGGTGTTGCTATGCACTTGCTAGGGTGTTCTGAGTTGTAACCAGATTGTTTCTATGTGGTTACTAGGTTGTTTTGAGTGGCTTCTCACTAACCCATTGGTTGAGCCAGCAAATGACATGCAAGTGTTTACTCTTGAGGAAGTCAAACTACCAGCAGATTATTTATAGTTGACTCTACAGTAGGGCTGCAAGATTAATTGGAATAATCCGAAATTGCGATATGGCTTTATTAAATTGCAAAGGCTCCCTGTGGATTTCCTCTAAAACAAAAACTTGATTTAAATTTACAGTTTTTACCAAACAATTCACAATTAGATTTTTTTTTTTTTTTGCCTGAATAGTGCAGTTCTACACATTAAACTAGTACAAGAAAATATTTTAATACTGAAAAAAGAAAAAAAAAACCTATAATAACCTGATAACCTCTATTTAGACAATACAGGAATACATTAGGTGTAAAATGTGAACAGCTGAAGTAAACGAGTGCATAACCAGGATGAAAAACAGTTGTGAATGCAGAACTAAAGTATACAGTCTCAAGTAAACACTGAGTTCAGGATGTCGGTGACAGAAAAATGCATGAGGAATTCAGTGTCTCAGCCACTTTGTCAAGCGTGCGCATGTGTGGCACATTTCATAAAGCATCATTCTCTCAGCCAACAAGTTTATGTAAAAGTGATTAACCATAATTAAGCCATAATTACTCTGATTAGCCAAGTCGCAGTAAATTACAGCAGCACATGTGAAGCACTGGGTGGACGGAGAGCAGCTCTGAAGGAGGCGTGTTTGAGGCGGACCACTGCATTGGGGAGAAGCTGAACCTGTTCGCAAAGTGAGAACATCTTACCCATGATGCACTGCTCATCTCACGCTCTGTGGTCTGGAAAGATATGTGGATGATTTCCACTTTTAATCCCTCTGTCTAAGTGTAATTACGGGTGTCCAATGCACTTCAAAAACTGGCCAAATTGAACAATGATGGTTTTCAAGTGAAGAATAAACAACAAGACATAGCGACACACTCTAAAGTCGGCTGTAATGTATTTATGAGAGAAACTGAGTAGAGAACACAAAATAGCCTGTGACATGATGTTAGAGCTGGATGATTCTGGATAAATTGAGAATTGCGCAAATTGTGGCCAATTTACTTTCAAAAGGTGATTCACTCTATTTTGATCACTTCCGTAGACATTTTATATCCAAACTATAAACTTTTATTCCAGTACTTTGAATATTATAATTATTACAGAAGTCCTGGTATAAAAGTTTATAGTTCAGATATAAACACTGATGTCTACGGAAGTGATCAAAATAGAGCAAATCACCTTTTGAATGTAACTTGGTGCTTCAAATAAAGATTGTATTGATTACGCCAGTAGATGGCGACGAGTGACTGTATATTCATTGAATCATTGAATATGTCATTGAATCATTGATTCAAAAGATTTGTTCAAAAACGCTGATTCACCCAGTGATGAAACAACTCAGAAATAATGATACTTTGTGGTTAAAACCACAGTTTGCTAAGCTGATTCATACATAATAACTGCTCTCTCTGGGTCAACGGCAGCGTGAACGCAGATTTGAATGTTCCGCTATGATTTTGTCAAAGGTTTAATAGACACTGGAGAATCGCTGTCATTTATGAATGAGATTGTGTGGGTGTTTGAATCGAGAATGCGATCTTTTAGCGATTAATTGTTCAGCTCTACTTGATATTGTCCATAGGAATTGATTGAATTGCTGGTGGAAAGTGAATTGCTGAATCAGAAACAAAAAAATGTTTCTTTTTAATGGCACACAATTTAGAGCCTGATTAGAAATCCTACAAAATCACTTTATGATGCAAGTCACACAGAACTGTAAATATGACCGTTAATGTATTTTAAATTGCTACATATGATTGCAACTAAAGCTATAAATTGCAAAAGACAAATAAAACGGAAATCATGGAATTTAGCTCAAAATAAAACAGACTGCACAGGGCCCAGGGCTATATGCATCTGTCAAAATCACCTGCTGCGATTTCACAACTCAAGAACAAAAGACTCACCAGCCAAGACACTGACCTTTCCAGTCCAACAAAGGGGCTGCAGAATAAAAGCCAGTCTTCAATATTTATTGTACAAAGCACACACACACACACACACACGCATGCAGCATTCCGGATGGGTCGTAATGCCAGCAGAAGTCTCGGAGCATGCCAGCAGTGACGGAGGCCGAGCAAATCTATCTCATTTCATTTGAGTCTGGCTCCTCTTTTCTGGCACATAAATAATGCATCAGTCGGAGGCGTGTGGCGCTGCAGCCTCTCTCTCTGCGGGAGCGCTGCGGCTCCCTGAGCGGCCCCTGCTCTCCCCGTTACACCGCTCCCGATTAATTACACACTTTAATGAGCTGCATTATTAATGGGGCTCTTACTTGGCAGTTTAAGGAAACGCAGCGGAGCGCTCAGCGCTACCAGCTTCAAATTCTCATTAAAACATCACACAAGGCTTGTGGGACGACAGCGGCCTCCTCCGACACAACATTTACAGGATTTAAACACCTCACATGAAAAGAGGATAGAGAAATGTATTCAGAGTATGGTCTCATGAAACAACATCATGAGGGAAGATTCAATAGAACGTAGAGCTTCCTGTGTCAATTAAACTTTTGACAAAATCACAGCGGGACATTCAGATCTGACCCATTGAATGCATTTATCATGTATAGGTATTAAGCAGCTTCACAAACAGTCTTTTCAACCACACAGTATCATTATTTCTGTCTCAATTCAAATTATCACAGATGTAATGGGATAAAAGTTTATAGTTAGTCTACGGAAGCGATCAAAATAGAGCTAATAACCTTTTAAAAGTAACTTGGTGCTTCAAATAAAGATTGTATCGATTACATCATTACGGCAGTAGGTGGCGACAAGTGACTGTGTATGTGTCATTGAATCATTCATTCAAGAGATTTGTTCAAAAAAATGCTGATTCACCCCATAATGAAACAAATGAAGTCTTTATGAGTGAGTCATTGAATCATTCTTTTTTTTATATATATATATAGGCTAATTCATTCAAATCAATGAAACATTTTTAAATAGACTGCAGCAATTAACATTTTGTCAGAACCTCTAGTAAATTAAATGTTATTTTGTTTAGTTGTCTGTTCAGAATTGTGATCTGTTTAAAACAAAAAAATCGTGATTCTCAATTTATCCAGAATCTTGTAGCTCTAATAAGACGTTCATATGGTTATTACATTATTTATCCATTACTTAGTTCTTTTAACCTACTAAACATCAATTTTATGTCCAACATTCAATAAGCCACATTCAATTAATCCACGGTTAAGGATTATGGTCAAAACACTTTCTTAACCACTGTAAATATCACTGTAACACTTAAAATGACAGCAAAATGATAAAAGACAGCAATGTTCAATAAGTAATAAATTACTACATTCATTATGTTAAATAATCACAATAAACAACTAGACAAAGTTGACAAGACAAACTTTGAATGTTGGAGGAAAATTATTCCAAAGGTCAGGCAAATATGACATTAAAACATAAGACTGCTCTGGCAGTAAGCCTTTTTAAAACAGTGAAAACATTTCTTAGAAAGAAATCAAGACAACAAATTCATTCCATGTGGCCCACATGAGCACAAGCATTTTAATTACTACCTTTTTGAGAAAGTGTATTTTAAACATAGGCCTTAAGTACTCAATGGAGCAACTATGACAATAAAATGCCTCTGACATGTCAAGTAAAACGAAAACTCAAAAACAGGGTAAAACCGAGCACAGCAGCAAGATGCACTGAGATATCTGCACTTGGATTGAGGCATTGTTGTTCATATTTGGAGCTACATAAATATCTTTTTCTTTGTGTTTGCCAGTTAAGCTCTGTCTGCGTCTGTCTGATACCGTCTCTGAGATGAGATTCACAGCTGCAGAGAGAGAGAAAGAGAGGGAACGAGCAACCGAGAGTCCCGCGGGTCCTCCATTTGGGTTACTTTGTGCTGGAGACGCTGGCAGAGCGACTTTCCTCCTGCCATTCAGAGACATATAACACAACACATCAAAACACATCACCTTCCATTAACGCACAACCCTCCACATAAACAGGAGAGACTTCAAAATGACCAGAAATACCCTGAGAACAACATCTCAACATATCCTTAACACAGCCAAGCAGGAAGCATGATGCAACACTCGATATGAATAAAACCAGATTTTCAGTACTTGTCCATGCAAAACTTAACATCGAAACATTGGTGATTGCTAGGTGATTTCTGTCTAATGTCAAAACAGCCCAACTCTCAGCCACATACACACTGTAAAGTTTCAAGAATTAACAACCGCATTTAAAAATGAGAGTGAATCCCCTAAATTATTGCTCTGTGTGTACAAATTTGCGATGATTGACAGCATGGTAACCATAGCAAAGTTCTGGTGTCTCATGTGTTTGGTATCCGCTATTTTTGACAAAAGTAATATTACAGCAACCAAACACTCATTATGTTCTGCAATTTTAACCAAACCACTGTTTACAGAGGCATCATGTTCTGTTTGTAAGGCTGGTTTGCAGAGCGCGCTCTTGGAGTGTTGCCATGTGCACTTATTATAAGCGTTTTTGGGCTTGTTGTTTGGGTTTGGTTCATAAAGTGGGTTGCGGGTTGCTGTCATAAGGTGCGGGTCACGATATTTTGGTCTTGTTTTTAATATAAAGTAGGGGTGTAATGGTACAAGTATTCGCCCCGAACCATCACGGTACGGACGTCACGGTTCAGTTCATGCAGTCGATCACAGGCGATCCACACTCTAACCCAGAAGGAGGCGCACAGTAATGTAATACTGTTTGCAACCAGTAAAAAGCACAGAAGAAGAAGAATAGATGATGACTGCCTTCCGTATTCAACTTACAAAGAAAGTGTAAAACTCACTTAGTTCAAAACGCTTATGCTACGTCCTATACCTTCTGTATTCAACTTACGAAACTTACATACGTTGAATACGGAAGGTTTATTTTACTTTAGTAGTTATTTTACTTTATAACGTGTGAAATTTTTCTTATACAGAAGGCCTTTATTAATCCCCCGGAGCCGTGTGGAGTAAAATAAAATAAAAAATAATAATAAAACGAATAAAATGAAAATTGAAAATAAAAGCTAATTTAAAATATTAATAAATACTATAATATTGTATAAATAATACAGTTTCAATAATCTATTTTTCCGTGAAAGTGGCACCCTGGGACAGGAGCAGGTGAAGATGTGTGTGTTTTGGCTCTGAATGGATTTGCTCCATCAAGCAGAGGCCTCCCAGCATCCTGTCATCTCAAACCCATGAATAGTAATGCGCCTCCCCCCCATCCCACCCCACGAAGTGTCCGCAGTCCAGGCGGATGAGAATATTTCTCTCCAGACCCCAGACAGCACAGGCCCTGGGGACAAACTCCATCAGCGGCGGGAGGACCTCAACACACCGACGCAAGGCCAAGACGAGAAGGAGCCGGACACTCATTACACGAGCACTATCTGGGTCACGGAGCAGATGCAAATGTAGGTCATGGGAAACTCCTGTTGTCAATCAAGATGCACAAAAAATGATGAAAGGCTAAGAGTGAAAGATCACGCCTGCTTGGCTGGATCACAGGTCATCGGAGAGGGGAAGAGATGAATATTAGAAGAGCCTACACCAGGCGAGCAGAGGTCAAAGGTCTATGAGACACAGAGGACACCTCCGGCAAATTAAAACCTCTGAGTCAAAGTCATTAACGGCTTTAATTTGATCCAGCCCAAGAGTAAAGTGATATTTGGTCATGTAATTAGATTTTTACTTTCAAAAGTTTGGGGTCAGTAAGATTTGTTTATCTTAAAGAAATTAAAACTTTATTCAGCAATGGTGCATTAAATGATCAAAAGCGATATTTATAATGTTACAAACAATTCCTGTTCTTTTGAACTCTCTATTCATCAAAGAATCCTGACAAAATTGTATCACATTGTCCACAAAAATATATGAAGCAGCTCAACTGTTTTCAACATTGATAATAATCAGAAATGTTTCTTGAGCAGCAAATCAGCATATTAGAATAATTTCTGAAGGATCATGTGACACTGAAGACTGGAGTAATGATGCTGAAAATTCAGCTTTGATCACAGGAATAAATTAATTTGACAATATATACAATATATTTAAATTGTAATAATAGTATTTCACAGTATTACTGTTTTTACTGTATTTTTGATCAAATAAATCCAGCCTTGGTGAGCAGAAGAGACTTCTCTAAATAACATTAAAGGGTTAGTTCACCCAAAAATGAAATTTCTGTCATTAATTACTCACCCTCATGTCGTTCCACACCTGTAAGACCTTCAATCATCTTCGGAACACAAATTAAGATATTTTTGATGAAATCCAAGGTTTTTTTTTTATCTCTCATAGAAAGCAACGTAATTACCGTCATTCAAGGTCCAGAAAAGTAGTAAAAACATCGTTAAAATAGTCAACGTGACTACAGTGGTTCAACCTTAATGTTATGAAATGATGATAATACTTTTTGAGCGCAAAAACAAAAATAACGACTTTAACAATTTGAACTGTTGTCATACGCAGTTGACGTTGTAAACGCAGTTCAGCGTTTCCGCGTTTACATCCGAAAGCTGGCTCAGTATTGGCCGAGCGGCGTTTGGACATAAACACGGAAGCGCTGAGCTGCATTCATTTCATATACGAGTCTGACAGGGTAGAGAATAAATTGTTGAATAATGTTGTTATTTTTGTTTTGTTTTTGCGGAGGATTCTCGTCGCTTCATAACATTAAGGTTGAACCACTGTAGTCACGTTGACTATTTGTCTTTAATACCCTTCTGGACCTTGAATGACGGAAATTACATTGTTTCTATGGGATAAAGAAAAATCTTGCAGATTTCATCAAAAATATCTTAATTTGCGTTCTAAAGATTAAAGAAGGTCTTAGAGGTTTGGAATGACACAAGGGTGAGTAATTAATGACAGAAATTTCATTTTTGGGTGAATTAATCTTAATGACCCCAAACTTACTATAAACATCAAAGTTTGCCATTCACAATCCATTTTAACTCCATAATCAGACACATTTTCAAGTGAAACAGAATATTGCACGAGAAGCTGTTTCAGAGACAGAGCAAGTTCTTAAATTCTGATAAAAGATTACAAAGACAGACATTCTATTTAGAACAATGTGCACTGATGAATCGGTCAAAATAAGATTCTGTTGACTTTAATGGTTCCACTAACCCTCATCTTAGCAAAGCCCACTAATTAAAAGTGTTTCTCTGTGATTGATTCCAGGGGCTAATAACATCCTGGGATGCTTTTGTCTTATTCTGAAGAACTTTAACACGTTCTCAAGTAACCGACTCCAGCTGTCTCTGAAGGATTCCTCCAGCGTTCTGCAGCTACCCGCTGAATGATAAAATCACTCTGACCTAGATGCTGCGGCCCTCATGAGACTCTCTCTCACAAGCCTCCCTGCCGCTGCGCTCTATGAATACGTAATTCTAATTTATGAAGCAGGCACTAGTGTGTGTGTGCATGATATATACATATATATAAATACACACACGCACATACTCTGATGCCTCTATGCATGCATGTATGCTGTTGTCCTAGTCAATCATCGCGCTCTATCGTGTTGTTCTCCTTCAACAGAACCTTGTGATGTTGGTAGAAAAGTATAGCGGTGCCTGCGCTGACGGAGGAAAGTTCCAGGAAAAACTGACAGTCCTTGTTCGGCTAGAAAAGGCATGATGGAGGAAAAATAAAGAGTTCAGAAGGAGCATTTCAGATGCACTCATTGTGTTCAAGCAAAAAACAAAACAAAAAAAAAAAACATAGGAAAGGACGCACACACACTTGGTGCACAGGTCTGACAGTCTCTGGAATAATCTTATGTTAATGCTGACGGCCTGTATTTACCCTTAAGTGCACCCGGATGATCGTAGGAGAGCAATTTTTCCCAAGCAGAGAGGGAAAGAGGATTGAGGAAGAAGTGAGAGTAAAACAGCGAGAGATGGAGTATCTTTGAGCAGCGGCAATTTGTAGCACGGCTGACAATTTTGCCGTTTCCTGAGAAGACACCGCTTTATAATTGTGCTGAAGCGGCATCATGGAAAGATGAGGACTCGTTTAGAACCTGTCAGTGATGAACACTTGCTAGCAATAAGCAACATGTGCCATTTTACCAGACAGAATTACAGAAATCGGTTCATAATGACACAGAGTTGACTGAAGCCCCATTCACACTGACAGCCGTTCCTACCTGACCAGGTGCTGAATCACTGTCTGCACTCCCATTGGTCGATGAAGAATTGCGTTGCTGCTCATTTGCATTTGCAGTTCCAGAATCAAGCATAGATTGTGACTGAGTGACTTGAAGGGATAATTTACTTGAAAAATGAAAAGCCTGTCATCATTTACTCACCCTCATGTCGTTCCAAACCTGTATGAGTTTCTTTCTACAGCTGAACACAAATCTATCAGTGCAAAAGTGTGCAGCTCTTCCAGTAAACTTGTGAAACTACACATTGCATTGTGCATGTGGTTTCACAATTAATCATTTCGGTAATTCATTTCGATGATCTTAAGAACCAAACATGGTATTTTCATACATCCATAGTTGTTGCTACCAGACGGTCTGGTCTGAGTATTTCAGAAACTGCTTATCTTCTGAGATTTTCATACACAACCATCACTAGGGTTTACAGAGCATGGTCCGAAAAAGAGTAAAATATCCGGTGAGCAGCAGGTCTGTGGGTGAAAATGCCTTGTTGATGCCAGAGGTCAGAGAAGAATGGCAAGACTCGTTCGAGCTGATAGAAAGGCAACAGTAACTCAAATAAGCACTCATTGCAACCAAGGTCTGCAGAAGAGCGTCTCTGAATGCACAACCCGTCCAACCTTGAAGCAGATGGGCCAGAGCAGCAGAAGACACACCGGTGCCACTCCTGTCAGATAAGAACAGGAAACTGAATCACACAGGCTCACCAAAATCGGACAAAAGAAGAGTCTTGATTTCCATCTCAACATTCAGATGGTATGGTCAGAATTTGGGTTAAACAACGTAAAAGCATGGATCCATCCTGCTTTGTATGAAGGGTTCAGGCTGGTGGTGGTGTACATTACAAATATTTGCTTTTGTTCTTCGTTTGTAAGTCGCTTTGAATAAAAGTGTCTGCTAAATGCAAAAAAGAAAATGTAGTAACTAAACAAAGTGCAACTATTTATTTATAATTTTACTAACCCTCAGCCTCACCCTAAATTGCATTACTTCAACCCTGTCACAGTGAGTTTGGAATTTATATACTTATCATTTGAATAGATAATAGAGTAAATCCTGATAGTATCTACTGTGGTCAAAAGTACCGACTTCGATACCAAGTCGGTACTGAAGTTTTAAAAATGTGACACTTTGAGCGCTGTTGAGTGGATTCGTAAACACCTCTGATTGGCCACTGTGTTCACGCGCTCATCAGATATGTCTGTGATTGGCTACAATGATCAACGCTTCAAAAACACACAGATACACACGGGAGCATTTGAAAGCAGGCATCTATCAGTGGACCGGTCCGGTGATAGACGGCTACTTTCAACCGCTCCCGCTTTTAAATTTAAACACTTCCATGTGGTTTCAAACTCTCCCCTGCGTTGATCATTGTAGCCAATCACAGACAAATCTGATGAGCTTGTGAACACAATGGCCAATCAGAGGTGTTTACTAAACTGCTCAACAGCGCTCAAAGCATCACATTTTTGAAATTTCAGTTGGTTTTGAAGGCAGTACTTTTGACAACACTAATAGTATCACACCTTAAAAAAAACAAACATTATTATTCAATATTTAAAAAAACAAAAAAAAACAAACAAGTTTTAATGGCTGAAAGCCAGTAAAAACATATAATTAAATCTATAAAATGTGACTAAGCTAACTTTAGCCCCAAAAATCAGGGTGGTTTGACTGTCGCTTAACTGCATGTAGCTTAGCAAACGACAGCTTTAAAGTAGTTTCCCAAGCATCCCTGCTCTGTACCGCCCTTGGCAATGACATGAACATCAAATCTGAGTGAAAATAGCCATAAAATAAAACAGATCGTCAAAAATCCATCTTTGCCTCATAACATTCACACAGATGATGTGCGACATTCAAATTATAAATGGGCAAAAATGACAGGGGCTTTCAAAAAACTAAAGCTCATTTGCCTTTAAAGGTGACAGGATTTCCATAAAAACAAAAGAGCTGGTGAATAAACCCTTTAATGACACCACCAGGGCCTTTCGGTTTGTCGCATTGTCCCCATGAAGCCTGGAAAGGCAGATGTAGAAATTGATTGCTCTTTCCAGGGGACTGGAGGGGGGTAGAGCGAGCTTTCTAAAAATAAGGCATCCGAATGCTGTGTATTGTGTGTGTGCGCTCTATCTGCCGGTGTGATAAAGTCACTAGCAGCCCTTTATCGGCCGGTGAGGGGAAATATGCCGCCACCAGATTACAGCCCAACACTCTGCCAAGGTTATAAACAGCCTGTTATCTGCCACGCAAACACACAAATCCACACACTATCAGCACCCAAACATATGGGCCACACACACACCAGACCTCAGCCTCTGACGGACACGCCACAGTGCCCAATACATACATAATTACACGCGTACATGCAATACGCATTATACTGACCCTAAAGTGAGCTCTAGA
Organism: Hypophthalmichthys nobilis; assembly: GCA_037950665.1. NCBI lineage: Eukaryota > Metazoa > Chordata > Actinopteri > Cypriniformes > Xenocyprididae > Hypophthalmichthys > Hypophthalmichthys nobilis. The sequence continues at coordinate 24,316,794 of CM075471.1, read as the reverse complement.
ATAAAGGACGCACCATGTTTGTTTTGCGTGCTCACTTTTGGCGCAAGTCTTTACCCCAGAGAAAGGTGCTGGCAGCGCTAAAAGGGCCCGACGTCTATTCTGCTGCTCTCAATAGGCTCTTTCTTCCCCGTCCCGTCTCATTCTGTGGCTTTTGTTGCTTGTTTGTGTTGATCTGCATGGCAAATTGGATGAATCCGCTAGCACTGCGCAGAAAACGCATTTAATGGAGACAAAGAGCTGTCATCTAGGAACCGAGTGAACGGCGGCTGACAAACACTCACACTTGGCTAATCAATAACAAGCAAAACATCCGCAGATGACGAATTCAGTCAAAACTAAAAACAACTTTGGCATCCGTATAGACGGAGAACCGAACAAATACAGTTCAGAGAGTTAAACAAACAACACCTCATTGTGGCACATGTGGGTTCAACAATAGCTTCCTCAGCTATATCACATTGTCTCCGGCATCAGTGCCAGCATCAAGGTGTCTGCTTTGACTCCAGGGAGCTCTGATGAGACGTTTTTGAGCCGTGGTGAGACGACCTTGGCTATCCTGCGCTAGATTCCTACAGCGGCCTGTTCTCTGAGCTTCATCGCTGATGTTAAAAATGGCTTCTCCCTGTAGATTAATGACTCAGGAGGGAACAGACCATCAGCGAGAGTCAGGATAGAAGAAACACACCAGAAACTGAAGGTGCAACAACAGAATGAATTCGAGAATATGAGACTAGCAAAATCAGGGGTTTTCAATCTTTTCGATGCCAAGACCTTGTATGTGATATCTAAAAGTATGTGAAAAAACACTTTCATATATAAAAAAATCAATTTATTCTGTGTAAGAAAATCTAAATTAAATTGTAAAAGATGACAATGAAATATCACTAGAGCAAAATGTTAAAATATGATCTATAAATATATCAATAAGTAATATATTTTAATATAATATATATTAATATATAATTAATACACACACACACACATATACTGTATTTTATATATATATATATATAAAAGATGACATGAATTGTTTCCCAAATGAAATATCACTAAAGCAAAATGTTAAAATATGTTCTATAAATATATATATATACATATTTTATATATATTATAATATAATATAATATAATATATAATTAATCTATATATTGTAATATAACATATTAATTATATATATATATATATATATATATATATATATATATATAATATAATAATATATAATTAAACTATATATTGTAATATAACATATATATATATATATCAATTTATTCTGTGATAAATTAAATTGTAAAGGCAACAAAATTTAAACAATTGTTTCCCAAATTAAATATCCCTAAAGCAAATTGTTAAAATACGATCTATAAATAAGTATATCAATAAGTAACATGTAACATATATTATAAATAAATGTTATAATTTCTAAAATAAAATAAATAATTCTAGAATAAATAAATAATTATAAATAATTATTATAATAATTTATATATATATATATATATATATATATATATATAATATTATAATATAATTATAATAATTTTTATAATTTAGAAATATATATATATATATACACACACAATAAAAAATGTTTACTACCTACTGTATCGCCACCTTTGTCATTTTTTCTGTGTCTAAATTTTGTTTGCACTGGTTATGACAACAAAATCGGCAAAATTTTTTAATAAAGCCCTACCATTTTCGAATGAACTGCACAGTGTGGACCAATTATCTGCAAAAGACAGCATGGCGCAATTGACCGTTCCGACCGCACATCACTGCATGAAACAGTGAAGAGACCCATTTGAATATATTACACTCGAGCAAAAACTGAATATTTCATACAGTTGCAACTTGCAACCAAAGTGTGTTTGTGCTCTCCTGTAATGACGAGGCATGGAGAGAGGGAACGGAAGAACGTCCTCATAGATGAGTACTAGTAGAAGACGACAGCTGAGCGTTAATGAGTGGTGGGTTAAAAAGAAACGCATCTCGGTCCTCTTGTGTCTCCTGCACTGCCAGTCGGTCTGTGATCTGAATATCTCTGCCTTCATAAAAGATTCAAGCACTATTGACTTCCTGGTTTGGTTTCCCCTGCATAGTATCACCTCACAGACATTCAGCAGAACCTCCACAGGAACAACAGCACATACTTTATGAGGATGATGAGGAGGAAGAGCTCCAAATACAGCATCCTGTTTTCAAACAGAAACAAGTCAGAGAAACAGCCCTGGTAAACACAGATATGTGGATATTGTGTTTTAAATATGGATGTGCAAATCTACATATTACTAGTCAGTGGGAGAAGCAGTTGTCTAGCAAGTCTTAAAGTCACCATGAAATCAAAATTGACTATTTTTTTATATACATACATATATATATATATATATATATATATATATATATATATATATATATATATATATAGAATATTGCAGTGTTTATTTTAAATGGTTTATCCGTGCACATCATTGTTTACATTTTTTTGTGCCTCGTAATCTTGAATCAAACAACTTCTCCTCCCTCTTGCAGCGACATCTCTTCTCTGATGACGAGGGCGGGGCAAACTGTCACTCACATGAGATCCACCAATAGCAAACCACAACCATCTAATCAATTCCCCATGGACAAAATCAAGTCCCGCCTTACATTTGTTCTTGTTCCAAAAGACGTTTCACATGGATATACATCACAATAGGAAAGAAAAGACTGGAACAACTTCCCTTTCATGCTGACTTTAAGGAAGCTCTGTTTAAACAGGCTGATTTAGCATCATATCCTCCACTTTCCACATGTTACTTATAAGTTATTCACAGAACACGTTCTTGACCAAAAGCGTTTAAGGGAGTTGACATCTGAAGACATATGACCAAAATCTTATTTCATGATATGAAAAATTCTATTTCATGATAACCATATAGTTCATATGTTAAGTTGGAATGTGTAAATGATGACAATATCCATCATTTTTGTTGTAGGCCTGCTATTACGTTAATAAAGTGTATCATGTAATTAAATACAGCCAAAAATGTGGTTCACTGTAATGCTAAAAACATAAGATCATCAGAATACATGGAAAATTAAGAGTTGAACATGCAACAACTGGATGTCCAGCACATTAATATGCTAAAAGAAAATTTATGAGCATTTGCACTCATGCTGCTGATTTGAGAGTCTCGTTCTATAAAGTTTAAGATGTCACCACAGGGTCATAAAACGGACCCAGCACAATGCGCCGTCCCTTTAAACGTACCAATAAAGTCTTTTATTCTTGGACCTGCGATAAAACGCGCTTTGAAACGGTCATCCTGGGGGTTATTGATGACTTTATTGTCATTATGATCCTTCTCAGGGGGCTGTTTCTGCTTTTACCATTCAGACCAAAGACCATGACACTCACATAACAGACACAACAGAGACAACCTCTTTCACTGCTAGAAACTGCCGTCACTGTCCATTTAGAAGATGATTTTCATTCAACACCGCACATCCTTCTCGTAATCGTTACAAGCAGTGACCATATTACAAGCGCACACTCCAACCCTGAGCTCAAACTGGGATGTAATTATTTAGAGACAATTTGCCATTTGGCACATATAAATCATGTGAAAACACATCTCACAGTGTAACAGGTTTAATCACAGTGGGCGGCTTTGATCCCTTATTACACACTAATATGCCACAAAAATTTGAAGAAATTTACAGGTCATGACTCAAGCCAAAAATAAATCTGAACCTTGAGAAATTTGAACCATTGCACCCCTAATTTATATATATATATATATATATATATATATATATATATATATATATATATATATACATACACACACACATTTTTTGGGAGGGGTGGTTCAAATTCAAATTAAGGTTCGGATTGTATTACGGTTTTAGGGACATGTTTCGTTACCGTTCGGTATATGTGCTATGTTCAGGGGGAAAAGGGACTACTGTCAAATAAAAATAAAGAAAATAAGAACAAATAATATAACTACAACTACAATAATCTAAATACAATAGAGCAAAGATACAAATAAAATATACAGTGCTTTTCAGGTTTTTCACTTTTTTTTGATCATCGTTGTTGTAACATATTGGGAAGTCAGAATGTGTATCCATTGACAGAAACATTCATTATCAGAACTGTCTGTACGTTTAACACGTTATTTTTAGGGCTGCACGATTCATCTCACAATACGGAAAATAGCATTTAACTTAAACGCGATTATCACTTAAATGCGTTTGAGTCGCTGATAATGCACATTTGAAAAAGCAACACGCGTCAAACATCTTTTCAGACACATTTATTAACATCTTGTCCAACAAAAGACAACATTTAATAACATGTTTTTACTCCAAACTCACTTTATAACTACAGTTGAGCATCCTTCTGTGAGATGATGTGGCTTCTTACACAGAATAAGACAGTCGTGTGTTTATTAGTCATGTTTAATCAATCACAGCATTTCAATCTTCTGTTTATTCAGCTACAGCGATATGACGCTTGTTATCTTCTTCTGCGGCAGGGCATATTTGGAGTTTCTGCGCAAGAGCGCCCTCTGGCTTTCAGATGGAGAAGCATTTACTACTGATCACAGAGCTGTACAGCTCTGACAAGCTGCACATAAAATAATCGCAGCCTTTGCCAAATCGCGCGTGGTTTAATCGCGATAAATCGTGCAGCCCTAATTTTCAACAAACCATATTACATATGCGTCATAGGATTTTAAATTAACTGCAGTGCAAGTGCATGTTGAATCGTTGGTAATCGTTGGTTGTATATATGTATGTGTATATATATATTTTTTATTATATTCTGCACAAAGATAACAACCATTTAGAATGACATTAGTCATGTCAATTCCAAAAATGTATATACTCTATATATGACTATATGAAATATATATGAAAATATATATTATTACTTATATTATAAAGTACAATTCAAAGTAAACCTTATTTGTTGTTTTAATTAACAAGAACAAAAAAAAGAACAGCAACACGACACATAGAAACTGCATGAATCTCTCTTATACTGAATCTCTCATTACAGTGCTGCTTTGCAAGAGCTATAATTATTTAAGATATACTGTATATCTGGTTGGTCACCATACCATACATACTCGCATAAATCTGTTTGAATAAAGCCACTGAGTCTGGGCACATTTCCACAGATAATTCATTGCATTTTATTAATTAGCATTTGTCTAGTTTTCCAACTAAAACTACAGATGCACATCAATCAGTCAATTAATTAATCAATTAAATATAGTTTTATAGTTACAGTTTTAAATAAAGATTTTTTTGTGTGTGTGGTAAACCTTATAAAACATCTGGTAGATTTATGTTTAAAACCAGCAAAAAAGTAATTGCTAAGTAGAAAAATAAACTTAATTCAAGATGTATTCTGTGAAAAAAAATACAAGACAAAAATACTGCATAAAAAATAACTTTCTGCAGTGATAGCGATGAGACTCTAAAGTAAAACTGCCTGATGGAAAATCTGATGTTCTTTATAGATCTGCGCTAGCAGCATTTGTTTTCCTGAATTTTGGCTGCTGATTCCAAGACTGTCGAGAGCTTCCTGAAGTCAAAAACCTGGGACAGCTCGACAGCCCCAGTGTGGAAAATCATCACAGATTTTTGGACGAGGCACAGATGAACAGAGCGATGAGAAACGGTCATATTTCTCTCCGACGACAAGAATTTCATGAAGTCACCATACATTGATTAACAGCAGCTGTCGATTTGTTAGTCTCCAGTGTCTCTCTGTCAATTATCTGATTGTAGACGCGAGTACAGACATCAGACGTGGAGCTGACAGAGTATCTTCCCACCGCCCCGCGCTCACAAACCGCCGGCGTATTGACAGCATGTCGAGTAATGCAGCAACATCTATTTTAATTCAGTGCTTGAATATTAAAGTCTGTCAGAATGAGTCATGGCAACAGACTGCAAACGAGGGGCAACAAAGAAGCCATTTTTCAATCTAATAGCCGTTTCTTCTCTTCTACTTTTGGTGTGAACTCTGCAACTTTAATTAAACTTCTCAATATGGAACTATGGTTTACAAAAACATTAATATTTTATTCAAACATTAAGAGTATGTCAATCTCAGAAAAGAAATGCACAGAAAGACGTCTAACTAAAGTTTTAAAAATGTAATATTGCACATTGGTTATTAAGACATAATTGACTGTGAATTACGAGCATATTGACAATACCATAGTGTGTGTATTTGACCATTCAAGTGTAATAAGCTGCAAAAAAGGACTGAATTAAGGTTATATACAAAAAAAAAAATGTTAACCCGTGGCTTACAGAAAGAATTCAGTACCAACCAAAGACCCTAACACTTTCATGCCTGAAAAGCACAAATTTACTAGATTTTGAGACTTTAATAAAGGACAAAAAAACAGCCTGACAACCCTTTCCAAACGTATCGAGATTGAAACCATTTAGAATGCGTCGGTTTTTGTCTTTCAAAATCCAAGGCAAAAAACATTCAAGCGACAGGCGTATCTGATGCGAGTCTGTTAGTAATGCAGTGGGTCAATAACAAACTTTACAATCTAAAGCATTTGGGTTTAATTAGTGGAGCATCTTAAGACCCCACACATTAATCAAAGAGCACAAATGTGTCTCTCATATGACAGTCACACAATCACATTTCCCATGTACTGCAGCACACACACACACACACACACAACAGAGTGATGGAAAACTGTAGCTCAACCCACAATACATCATATTGTTTGAAGAGGGAGTATATTAAATCCATATGGAACACGCTTGAAGCTCATCCATATTTCCAACAGATACAGAGCTGGATTTACTAAAATCATTAGCATAAGCCTTTGTGAGAGTGGAAACTTGTGTGATTATCTTTCAGGAAGTTTTGTAGCTTCACTCAGTGATGCCACGTGTGACTAAAATATCACCATACGAGTCATTTTTTTTTTTTTTTAAATAACAAATTGTATACGGTACTCCTTTTTATTTGGAATTTACCAAAAGGTCATATCATTCAAAATAATACGGCAAAGAAAATATTCAAATTATAGCAAAACTAATATTATAAAACTTTGATTGGACAAGCCACATTAGAAGTTGTTGTAAAATAGCCAATATTTACATACTTGTGATGCACATCAACCAAATCACTACATTTTTGCATTACACTGTTTATTCATTCTCATGTGTAAAAACATCATGCTCAAAAGCTGTATATGCTACTTCAAAACTTTGTGTCGTTAAGATTTTAAAAGAAATTAAAATTAATACTTTTATTCAGCAAGGATGCATTAAATTGATTAGTAATGAGTGACAGCAATGAGATTTATAATATTAAAAAGATTTCTATTTCAAATAAATGCAGTTCTTTTGAAAAAAAAAAAAAAAAAAAAATCACATAGCATGCATGGTTCCCACTCAGATATGAAGCAGCACAACTGTTTTCAACATTGATAATAATCAGAAATGTTTCTTGGGCATCAAATCAGATTAGAATGATTTCTAAAGGATCATGTGACACTGAAGACTGGAGAAATGATGCTGAAAATTCAGCTTTGCCATAAAATGTTTTAAGCAGTGCTGTCAAACGATTAATCGTGATTAATCGCATCCAAAATAAAAGTTTGTGTTTACATAATATATGTGTCTACTGTGTATATTTATTATGTGTATATAAATACACACACATGTATATATTTAAGAAATATTTACATGTATACATATATATAAATGTAAATATTTTATATATACAGTAAATATATATTTTGTTAAATATATACATGCATGTGTGTGTTTATATATACATAATAATTATACACAGTACACACATATATTATGTAAACACAAACTTTTGTTTTGGATGCGATTAATCGTTTGACAGCACTAATTTTAAATATATAACAGTTCTTTTAAATTGCAATACTATTTCACAATATTACTGTTTTGACTGTATAAAATAAATGCAGCCTTGGTGAGTAGAAGAGACTTTTTCAAAAACACTACAAAATTATAGTACGCTCAAATTTTTGAACAGTAGTGTAAATATATAAAGCAAAATGTTTACAATCACAGAGTACCATCCAACCACCCAGCCCTACTCGAAAGTTGTTCACTATTTCATCCTGCAGTTCTCAGGATCGTCTTTGGTCTGTCCTTGATTTGGGAGTGCAGTCAGTGAAGCTGAAGGGAGTTTGGGTTTTGGTACTGAACTACAGAGCACATTTGCTCCCTCTCCTGCATAGAAAGAGGCTGAGAGGGAGGGAACGCAGGAAACAGACTTTAATAATTGAGCGGAAGGCTACAGGCAAGGCCTGTCTGAAGGGTAGTACCTCTAAAAGATGTATGTCTCTGGAGGGGCTGGTCCAGATCACATGGGCATCACTTCAAACTTCAAGATGAACTCGAAAACCTTAAAAGTCAACATGAAATACCATTCGCTACCCATTTGACTTTCATAATGTGGAATATATCTGAGTGGAACAGGGTATTGAATGAGAGCAGAATTTGATTTTATAGATTTGGGAACTAATTGTATGATGAAAATGACTTTAGGGTGGACAGAAATTCTGAGCACAAAGTCTATGGCGATTTGTACAAGATCTGTACAAATATTCACAGAGACGCAGAGTAGGGCTGCAGGATTAATCGAAATTAAACCTAAATCGCGAAATCGGTTTCAACAAACGGGAAGCTTTAAAAGGTTAGTTCAACCAAAAATGAAAATTCTGTCATTAATTACTCAGCCTCATGCCGTTCCAAACTTGTAAGACCTTCGTTAATCTTTGGAACACAAATTAAGATATTTTTTAATGAAATCTGAGGGGTATCTGACTCATCCTTTAAAGGGTTAGTTCACCCAAAAATGAAAATAATGTAATTTATTACTCAAGATCCATATATGTACTAAAAACATATTTAAATCAGTTCATGTGAGTACAGTGGTCCAAAATTAATATTATAAAGCGACGAGAATATTTTTTGTGCACCAAAAAAACAAAATAACGACTTTCAACGATTTCAAAACACTGCTTCATGAAGCTTTGGAGCGTTATGAATCGTTATTTTCATTTTTGGGTGAACTAACCCTTTAAGGGCACCTGGCAAAATTATTTTTCTTAAATATTTATTTTTTATTGAAAGAGAAAGTTATATTTATTATTATTTTGTTTTTATTTTGCATTTTTACAGTATTTACTATTTAGTAATATTATTATAACCTTACTGACAGATAATCACAAAATTTTGGCCAAATTGTGCAGCCCTACAAACAAGCAAAGCAAACGTGAGTTGTTTTTTATTCACATTTTAATTCACAATTGCAGAAAAATATCAGAAATTTCGATTTTTTCCCCAAAGCGTGCAGCCCTAACACAGAGGCATTTTCTGAATCATTTTTTCCGATGTTTATCATTATGGAATCATCTGCTTCATCCCTAAATGACATCAAACAGCAATGTACTGAGGCTGGTCACTTTATATTGATCAGACAGGCTCTTATTTACCAGAATAAGCTGTGTGTGTGAACCAGGTAAAGTGTAAATAAGCTAAAATATATTGCTATAAATAAAAAAATAAACCTAAAAGCTAAAACTTCCACTATTTCTCACGCAGACGCTATTCCTGGTTTTATCTTGAAGTGTCACATCTTTGATGTGTTGTGTTCGACTGGCCCTGTCATTACTGCTCAGACCTAAATTATTGATCGTGAGTGTTCATCAGCATCACAGTCACGTCCTTGAGCTCCTGATCCGTCCCCAATACAGCCACTGAAATAATTAGGAGGATTTCTCATTAAGGGAGAATGAAAAAAGAAGGTGGAGAGAAACAGAGGGGGTTGTGGGTGTTAAATATCTCCCCCTGAGAGTCCAGAGCGTTCGGATCATATCCGCTGAATGGCAGGCCCTCCACCGCAATACACACACAAACTGGAATAAAACATCAATACAGAGAGAGAGAGAGAGAGAGAGAGAGAGCATCTCTGCCAAATTAATGAAGAACACTACAATCTGAAACCAATATTTATCAGCACTTTATGTAAGGACTCCAGTCACTCAAGTCATCATGGCCAGCAGGAAATAATACAAAACTTTAAAGCTCACACACACACACACACACATTTATAATGCTACAAAATATTTCTATTACAAATAATTAACGTAGTTTTGAACATTCTATTCATCAAAGAATCCTGAAAAAAATGTCACAATTTCCACAAAAATATTAGCAACACAACTGTTTTCAACATAATAATAAGAAATATTTCTTAAGCAGGAAATCGGAATGATTTCCGAAGGATCATGTGACACACAGTGTTGGGGAAAGTTACTTTTACAAGTAATGCATTACAATATTGCGCTACTCCCTAAAAAATAAACTAATTGCATTACTTAGTTACTTTTTATGGAAAGTAATGCATTACATTACATTTGCGTTACTTTTCCCCAACGGCTTGCTTGTTTGTTTTTTAATAACAAAAAAGTTTTTGGCAAATGTAAAGGCCCTTTCACACCATAAGTGAAATGAATAAAGGCTGATTTATACTTCTGCGTTAGACCTACGCCTGAACCTCCGTGGCGTAGGCTATGCATCAGTTTTAATTTATACTTCTGCATTGTTGTCCGCGTCAACGTGCAACATGCAGACCGCTAGTAGGAAATGTCTGCGGTCATGATGAGTATCAAGGCAAAAGCTGAAGAAGAAGCAGCGTTTTTTCATTCATATGGAAGTTGAAAAACGCTCGCTCTTCTCCGCTCCCCTGAGGGAGGGGTTCTAGCAGACCAATCACAACTCTTGCGGTCCATGTAGAATTAACACGTTGTTATATTTTTGAAGAGGTGCACGTCAGGCTACGATGTAGGCTACACGTGCTACACACAGCCTACGAAGTAGCTACGGTGTACAACACCCGACGTAGAAGTATAAATCAGCCTTAAGCCTCAGGCTGAAGGAAATACAAATTCACGCCTGTACAGTAGTGGGTGCAGCTCAGACAAGGAAGTTCAGTACTCTTCAACAATAAAAATAAAAAATGAAACACAAACGTGATGCTTAGTATGATTGCTTAGTATGGGTTTGGTTGGGATCATTGAATGTCAGCAGCAAAGACATTGGTTAATAAAGTGAGATTAAATACATAAAGTATATTTGTGGTATTTAACATTTAATTAGTGCAGTTTTGCGTAATATTAGTTTGCATTTTACTGTTTTTTTTTTACTAGGGGTCATATCAGGCAAGGCGATGTGTCACCAGTGTTGGGGGTAACGCATTACAAGTAACGCTAGTTACGTAATCAGATTACTTTTTTCAAGTAACTAGTAAAGTAACGCATTACTTTTAAATTTACAAGAAAATATATGAGTTACTTTTTCAAATAAGCAATGCAATAATGTTCCCATGTTTAGAGAAATCGTAAGTACCGAGGCATTGTGTGTGCTGTGTGAACATGATGGTTACTGTAGATCTAGACCAGGGGTCGGCAATTAAGTTTGGCATCGGGCCACAAAAAATTTTCACCACTAGATGGCGGGCCAGAACATAGTCAAATGATGAATGAAATTAATTGATGAAAAATGCAACTAGAATTGCCTATGACAAACTGTTAGTGTCTTTTGTAACTGTGAGCTGTTACTCTGTGTTAAATCCTGTAGTACAGTCAATAACAAAAAGCCACATTTGTGTGGCAGTGTCCGGGTTTTACAATGGATAAATTAATAAAGCAGAGTAGTGGCCTGGCAAGTATCTTCATTCACCAACTTGCAACACAGACCGCCTTGCTAAAACACACATATGTGGGAGATGTGGAATGCATAAAAAAATAAAAGAGGACTTGAATAAGCATGTTTGAGTCATGCTCTTAACGAACTATGTTTTATTTCCTCTGTCCATATTGTGAATAATAAATGTGTATCATTTTAATTTGCTTGTTACACAATGGAGCCTAACTTATTGTAATAATTATTTGATGTAGCCTACTTTTACACTCAGAATTATTCCGTGGCATCCTCACATACTAAACTGCATTTATTTTAAATTGTTTGCGTGCTGGAGGTACTCTATTACGTCATGTGCAGAGTGATGTTAACATTTAAGCTAGCTGGTGAGAGAAAATAGTACTATCAAAGAGTCTAAAGAGGAAAGTTGACAGCGAAAATAGGGCATCCAAAGAAGAATAGAAAGACAACTACACGTTCTTACCTAGTTTTGTGAATGCAAATCTGGCCATGGGCACGTGCCAGATATTATTGCTGGTGGGCCAGTTTTGGCCCGTGGGCTGCCTATTGCCGAGCACTGATCTAGACTAAATGTGAGCATGCATCTACTCATCTCACTTGCACAAAAACAGATTCAGTGTTCCACAAAATGAAAAAAGTTACTATACTAGTTACTTGGAAAAAGTAATCTGATTATGTATCTAGCGTTACTTGTAATGCGTTACCCCCTAAGCTGGTGACACATCGCCTCGCCTGATATGAACCCCAAGTAAAATCTACCTAATAAAATCTATTTATTTCATACTAAGTATACTTCCAATCTATTAACATATTTATTGACTTATCACTTAAGACTTACTGATATAAAATTATAAATTATAAGCTTATTCTTTATTATAAGTGTTATTATAAGAGTATTTCTTTATTGCACAGTGCACATTTCTCAATATTATGCCTAAAAAGTGTATCACTATTAATAAGGATTTTATGATCTTTGTATAATATCAGTCTTTAAATGCAAGATATTTAAAGTGTACCTAAAGTATAAGTAAAGTATATGCAATAGTTCCACTTTAGCACAATCAAATATACTTAAGTATATCCTTAGCACTACCTTCACACAATTAAAGTGCATTAAATTAAGTACAAAATGAGTAATTCCAATTTAGCAGATTTTAAGTATACCAGTTTAGTATACCAAAAGTACAATTGCAGGGTATTTTTTTAGCACATCAATATGTAAATGTATTTGTAGTACACTTAGCACAAAATAAATGTATTTCAAATACATTTTAGTATTTTTTTTCACTATGGACTGCTATCATTATTGCTTGGTTCACTGCAAATGAAAGATTATTCAATCACATTGCATCGTGGGACACAGTGCTATCGTGTGACTTTTTGGCACGGGTATTCCCACACAGAAATTGTGCATGCATATTAAATACTTCAGAAGTAGTAGTTATGGCTATTCCGAATATAGCCTCACATGATTCGAGCCTCGGCCAACCACCTTGCTGCATCCTGCCCACAAATGTCGAGCATGATTTAATGATATGTAAATATCCTCAAATGCTCTGCATTTAGATTTGCTGGTTCGGAAGCATGATCTATTTGAATTAAAGATTAATTGAAAAGTAATGGGAATGTGATTTTGAATTCAGCACCGGAGCCTGCCGTTAACTCATCAGCGGAATATGAAGTGCCATAAAGAGCGAAGGTCCTCACGGGGTCTTCACTAAACAAACAGCCCTTCTCCATGCATGCAAACACGCAAAAGCACACCAGGAGTGGCCTTCATTTGGCTATTGAAATATTTTCTCTCTCTCGTGTGCTGAAGCGGCTCAGAAGCACTGAGACACGGAACACTAGTTGTGTTGGCAATTATGGTAATGGGATGCTATTAGGCCATGATTCCGTATGAGTGATCTGGGAGAGGGAGGCCCCGGCGGTGCAAACGATAACAGAGCGTGTGCTTCTCCTTGATACTGCTCCAGCTACATCGTTTGCATAATGAACCCTCCCAGTAATGAGGGGTGTGGCCTAAACCGGCTGCTGGCACTACGTTCTGAAAAGCATGCTAACATACTAGTCTTATTATTTCTGCAGTATTAGTTTCTATACAGTGCATATTTTCTAAATGCATGGAAAACCCGGATGACTTGTTACATATATATATATATAATTTTTGTTTTATTTTTATGAAATTCTTCTGACACATTTATTTAAAATAATGTGCTCTGCTTCACGTACTATTTTTGAAAAATAATATAGTATAAAGTATACTGTGCAGTATTCAGTATGTACCACAACCTGAGTCTTCATTACCAGACATGAATCTCTATATATCTCTAAGCCCCGCCCCCAACGACACACACACACACACACACACTCCCAAAGGAGACACGCAACTCTGATGAATTGATTGACACCATTTTCCATCTGCCAGTGCTGTCAGAGAAAGAGATACAGAGGCCATTTCTGCTTGATTTCTACACACACACACACACACTCATGAACAAAACACACACCACACCCATTTACCTGTGTCAAAACACTGAAATTATTCACATCATTAAAATATAATGGAAAGCTTTTATATTGAGTTCTATCCTTACAAAATATCCTATGATGGCATCATGATAGTGATTGTATGGTAATAATCTGATTGAAAAAAGCACTGGTTGTTTTTCTGGACATCTTGAACTAGCTTATGGTGATCTAGCTGGTCACATTAGTGGTCTGACTGATCTGGGTTGATGGTTTTAAAGCAGTTTTGGGCAATTCTCAGCAAATGGCTGACCAGCTAAACCTGCAAACCACCTTAAGCTGTTTATTTCAGCAGGGAAACTGAAACGTCACTGCACAACTCAATAACACGTCCACATCCGTCACGCTTCTTTCATGACAACTAAATCAGCGCAATTAGCAGGCCATGCTAAGCGCTAACTATTCCATCAAAAACAGACAAATGACCTAAATCACGCTGTATGAAGAGACTTCTCTTATTTTATGATGGTGATCTTTAAATACACTGCTTTTTGACATTTATGATATTATGATATTAATTTGAGAAGCTAATTTTATTGTGAACGTGTCTCAATCTGCTCAAAACTATGTGCACTAACTTTCTAGTGTCCAAATTTGTGTTTATGATGTTTCTTCAACAACCAGCACAAGCAAAAAAACAAAAATCTGTTTTCAGTCACTTCTGAATAAAATATATTACTTTATTCAAATATAATTTCCTACACATAATGAAAGATGATTTGACGTAATTACTGGTCAAATTAACTAAAATTGTGAGTTTAAAAATACGTGTTAATCTTTCCAGGGCCAAAAGTGTCCGTAGTTGAGGCAACACCCTATCTAGGGAACGAGTGAGTGGAATGGGACTCAGCCAGGAAAACTAGTCCAGTGCATCCACAATATCTCAGTGTGATTCCCTCAGTAAGCGTCTCTAAACCTGTCTGAGCCAGGAACTCATTACTTTTGTGCCACAATGAACATCTTCAGCCCACTACGACCATCAACCTGACTCATTCCTCAAACACGACCGCAATTTCCAGCCTAGCAACCACACGCTGTTGATTATTGACCACAATGTTGAAGCCACAATGACTACTCGCCCACCCACCCACACACACACGCTCTTTTCTCCAGCAGTTTTAATTTGACACCCTGAGCCGGGGTAACGAGGTGAGGAGAGAGAAGCCGCAGTGGAATTCATTAGCCGCGCCACTGCAGGGTCCTCTCTCCCGGCGTTAATGACATCGGAGGCTGGAGAAAAACGAGACAGCCCAGACACAGGATGAAATAAACATGAGCGCTGTCAGCAGTGAAGGTTTGGGCTAAAGGGACGGCGAGCGAGGGGTCTGAAGACCTCCAGCCCCCGAAAGATCACACCAGACGCCTCCGGGACCTTCGGCGTGATTCTGAGCTGCATGTTATTACAGGCTGATGAAAGCAAAAAGAGGTCTGGGTGACATGAGTTCCTGTAGCACTTATACCGCGGTGCGCAGGACAACTTTTTGCTATTTACACAATATACTGACTAACATGGAGAAATGTGCAAATGCACAGACATGCGTCAAACAAGTCAATAAAAAAAAAAAAAACGGTTATTAGGGGCTTAGCCTAAATTTGGCTGCCTGAATGTGGCTCACCCAATCAGAACTCAGAATCAGTTTTACAATTATAGTGATTTTACTACAACACAAAACAAAGATTTTTTTATAATAAAAGACCAGGGTTATTATTATTACATTTTGGTTACTTGAAACAAAATAAACATTAACTGAAAAATAAAATAAAAAATAAAATAAAATAAAATAAAATAAAATAAAATAAAATAAAATAAAATAAAATAAAATAAAATAAAATAAAATAAAATAAAATAAAATAAAATAAAATAAAATAAAATAAAATAAAATAAAATAAAATAAAATAAAATAAAATAAAATAAAAATACATTTATTTTATTTCAGCTCACTTTTGTTTGGTTTAACTTGACATACAAAACAACTAAAATTAAATACAATAAAACTAATAAATAAAAATTAATAAAAAATACAGATATATGTAAAAAAACAATAAAAATGACAAAAAAAAAACCACAACAAAATTACTAAAACTTTAACTAAAATTAAAATACTGAAAATATAAAAATACATTTCAAAATATTAACAAAAACCAAAATATAACAATGACACTGAAAAACACTTTAAAAAGTGTCCAATAAATAGTTACATTTATTAATGTTAAATCACCAGAAAAATACATTTCTTTCACCAAGTAATATATATTTTTGAATCTTTTGGGGTTTTTTAGTTCAAGTTCTTCATAATGTGAAGCAGTTTTTATGTCAGACGTATCATTTATTTGATATGAATAATCGGATCTTTTTGGTTTGCGTCAATTAAATAAAAATAAACGTGAAAATATCCATTTATTTCTATTTAATTCTTTGGGTTATGTAATAGACACTGCACATGATAATACATAATTTCTTTAAAAATAAAAAATAAAATTTAATCATTATAGTATAAATATATAATATAAATAATATAACATTGTTTAATTAAATAAATATATTTAAAATATAATTCATTAATTGTCATCAAAAAATAACTTTATTAATTGTGATATATATATATATATATATATATATATATATATATATACCATGACCATGACGTAAAATCTACTGTAAGATTTTGGTCATACTGTCCAACCCCTGAGTGACACCACGTTCAAGACAAGAAAAATCCATCACCATACGTCTGCAGCAGCAACAACATCTACATTCACGTCTGCAATTAAATTATTAACGTGAAAGCACCACTCGGACCCCGCTGTTAATGTGCCCTCTGGAATATATTAAACACACAGCCATCTTTGTCAGCTTCACTACAGATCAATTGAAATGCCAAGGAAAGGAACATGCATGCAGGAAATGGAAATGTGTGTGTTGGCTGCGGCGAGAGAGGGAGGAGAGAGGGGCGATCTACATGCGGCTCTGCATTAGTCATTTGGCTCCCACCGGCTCGTGTCACCTCTGAGTGGAAGCGTGTCATATTCTGGCAGTCTGAACAGCGGGAGAGTCAAGACCGAAATTGCCCATAAATTGACAAGTTAAACTTCTGTTAGACGTTTCTCGTCTGTTTACATGCACGAAAGTACGAATTCAAAAATTTTGCATTTGTGAAGTGCGATCGCATGTCCTAATTTTTGCTAATTTTAAAATTCTTAGAAATGTAAACATTCTAAAATGTGTTTTGCCTGGAAAGATGAAAGGGTTTCTTTCATTCAAGATTCGCAGCAATACAACTCATACTGAGCAGATGTTAAAGTCGACATGGAATGAAAATTCACCCCATTTTGTAAATGCATGTTACAGATCTTCTCATAATTTTTAACCAAAATAACTCAACCTTCCGGTGAAACGTCAGACTTCTCTCTCTTGACGTATACCAGACTTCTTCAATCATTTAGTCCTTTTTGAGTGCATTTTTATGTGCAACACCCACATTTCAAAATCTAATCAACAACTGATGGACTGAACCAAGTCCCCACCCAACATTCGTTTATTTTTCAATATTCCATTACACTCGAATGTACGTCAAGTCAAGTCACATTTATTTATATTGTGCTAATACAGATTATTGCAAAGTGGCTTCACACTAATAAACAGGAAAATAACTGTTAATAACAGTGTAGTGTTAAAATAAATCAATTATGAAAAATTCAATTTCAGCTGTAAAACACCTCTACAGAAGATAATAGTGTCATTATTCAGCTCAGTTCAATTCAATGTTGATTCAGTTCAATAAGCGTAGATGGTGCAAAGGTAGTGTCATTCATTATTCAGCTAAATGCATTTTGTCAGTGCAGCTAAATTGATAATATTACTGAATATTAATTGTCATTTAAACCCTTCTTTTTCTTCCACTATATGGAAGAAAAGATCTACCGCTACTTCAGTTTCATTGTTACTTTAAAGGGGTCATATGATGCAATTATTTTGATTATTGGGTGCAATAGAATATAGGATAACATGATAGGTGCCGATTTATGTTTCTGCCAGTGGGTGCCCACGCTCCATTACCCCCCATCCCCACCTTTTTTTTTTTTTTTTGGAAGAGTAGGCTACTTTAGTTTTTTTCGTTCGATGGTGCACTTGATGAATGAATTACACAAAAGATATCTTTTACCACAAAGTGAAATGCATGGACGGCAAATACATAACAAAGGCACTTCTATACATGAGTGTTGCCGCGATCACGCTCCCATCACGCAATATAGTCTATACTGGATGATCAGTAGCGGTTCACTAAATACAATTCAATAAATACCTATTTATAATAAGCACTTAACTCAAAAATAACTAATAAATAATACAATTGCTAGAGAACTTGCTGACTAAAATCAGCCTGAAATGCTTTCTCATGAAACAAAGGTGAATCCGTAATTTCTTCACAATTTTTAGGCCTACACTGTGTTATTTCATCAGTCAAGCATGAAAGTCTGGTGGTTAAAAGCTTCTGGCAACGTTAAATCCAATAGAGAAGACAATTCTAGAGAAAGAGCAAGTAGAGATCCACAAGTGCACAGGACAAAGTTTTAGCGCGCACATGTAAAATCTGAGCTAGAGTAGAACCACGAGACCGCTGTATGTTTGAAAGCCCGCGTCCAGTTTTCTGCCTGCGAGTAGAGAGATTTGTTACCTGGATGCCCTCTTGCGTTACAATAATGCACTCTCGACATTTGTCATTAAAATAACGCCATAGAAATGACCTCAAATGAACTATAAAAACAAGAAGAAAGTCGTGTCTGAAAGCTGCAATCGTTTTTATTATTTAAATTGAATGGTGAATATGTCGTGTTTTTCCGTGGGTGCTCAACTATTTCGGGATCAGAACCTTTGGTTAACATGCTTTAAAGTTCAAAAAACACATATTTCACATTCTGTACATTATAGTAGCTCCTCTATTCCCAGTCGGTCTGAAACACACTGATTTCTACAAAGCCCCTCCTTTCGAAAATCCCAGAGTGCTCTGATTGGCTTTGTGCTTTGTGATTGGCCAAACACCTCAAGCGTGTGTCGGAAATGTAACGGCCCTCACCATAATCACGGTCTTCAGCTTCCAAGACATTAAGCAATTGTAAACACACAGTTAATAATGTTGTTGGTTTTACCGTATCAGTTCGAGGCCGAGTCAGGTTCTGAAAATGCGGATGATCAATGCGATCGATCGGAACCAACTTTGCAAGCATGACTTCAGTAGAATGTTTCAAATTCACAGTGGTAAGTAGTCTTTGTATATAGCCTACATTGTGCTGTCCCAGGATCAGGAAGCTGTCCTCTATAAAATGTGCTGTGCACAAGCAAACTTTTGGGTTGTACTGCTCAAGAACAGCTTTATAAATAAATGTTAACTTCTTATTCCAAATTTCATCCATTTTTAGAAAGCCAAACAAAGCTGTTTCGCTTTTGCACTGAAACACAATGCCTCATCTTCTTTCTTTGCGTATGCCTTTGGGCAGGCATTATGCTAATATTTCACATTGTGACGTGGACGTTTGAGGAAGTAATATCTGGACTTCAATCAAGGCAGGTCTAGAGCTGTTCTCTGTTATAACCTCAGAATAAATCCCTTTGTGGGAGACTGAGCTTTGTAACTTTGCAGATCGTATACATTACATACTAAAGGAAACGGAAAACATTAAAAAGCATCATATGACCCCTTTAACATGCTAATGGTAGCATTTCGACAGAGCATAAAATCTTAGAAAGTATAGTAAATAAATATTTATCATTCAATCTATCCCAGATGTTTGTCGCTAAAGGCGCTTTTGGTTTTATTTTCCTCCAAACCACTAGATGACACAAAAACTTGCCGTAGCACTTTCCAAAACATCCGCTTTTCAAGATGCATGTGGAAATTTGGCTGATCCTTGACGCGATCATGGGCAGGAGAGCAAAACTGATTCTGTGCTAATTTGATCTAATATTTGATGTTTTTTTAAAATGTTGTAGATAGCAAATGAGAATCACTAAAATTATTGAATATATTTTGAGACAAAGGTCTTCTTAATAATTTTCAGTTTTGTTCAATTAAACAACAGTGTAATTAAAGCAACAGTTTTTCAATAAATATCATATTTAAGTTGGTTGCCCACCTTAGAGATAATCACCATATTTATAATGAAACCATCATATTTAAAAATATATTAATCATATCATATTATAAAATATCATTTACTGTTACTACTGTAAATCTATATTAAAATTATTATGGGATCTCCTTCAATGCTTTCAGAATCTTTACTTTTCCAAATAATTTTTTCTGTATTTTTAAATTATATTTTTGTTTTAACATATTTTAATGACAGTAAATGTACTGAACAAAAATGAATTCTTTTATTTATCAAAATAAACATAAAATAGTACAAACTTTGCTAAAGTGATTGTTTTGAACAAGTATTAACTTAGACACTATTAAAACATATTATTTTTGCTAAAGTATTTGTATCAATACTGTGTTCCTTTTGCCCCATGCTGGTTTTACCCCGTGTATGGGGTAAAAGGCACCCCTCGCCATCTCATACATTTATAAGATTTTTAAACAAAATAAACCACTTTTATGATTTATTAATTATGATTTATTATTTATTTTCACACAAAATCTGTTGCTCCATCAATGTTCAATACAAAAAAAAATAAAATTTCTGCAATCATACATGTGTAGTGTAGTGTAGTGAAAAGCACATTTTTCTTAAGGTGAACCTTTAGTCCTGTTGTACAGTATATATATATATATATATATATATATATATATATATATATATATATATATATATATATATATATATATTAATAATACTGAAAGAACAGTATAGTACAGTACAGTATAACAGTACAGTATAAAAGTTTGCAAATTTTACTATACAGCAAAATCAAAGTGTTTTCTCACCAAAAAAAAAAAAAAAAAAAAAAAGAACATGCAATAATACATAAAGGCGTTACGATTCTGTGTGTAGCTTTTTGTACATTTTATGTGGGTCTGTACTGGAATTTCTGCCATCAGGACAGTGGATGGAAGCAGATCATCACTGCTGCATCAGCAGTCAACAAGACAACATCCCACAAACCCAGCATCTGACTTCAGTGACGCAGGAGAGCGCCAAGCTGGCTGACACACCTAGTGGGGGTCGGCAGAGGAGATGACCTCTCTTTCCGAACCTCTCATCCTCAGACACAGAAGGAACGGTCTTGACAGTCATCTGCCGAGATAACCGGACTAAAATGACGGATGTGTACAGTAGACACCTGTCTTTCTTCAACGAGACCTTCTGGATGATGCTTGCACATCGCAATCGGGACTGAGTGCTGACAGATTTAACAGGGAGATTTAACAGCAACTGTACATGAGCAAAGAGATCAAACAGCACCGACTGTGACATTTAGAAGAATATCTCCAACCGTCTCATTCACATTCCTAATAAATCAAGAGTCGGCTCTTGATTTATTAGGCAAAAAGTCATATTGGCAAAAAGTCACCTCTAGGTGTAGGTCAGGCAATTCAATGCGTGTTTGGCTTGGCTCCTCAGACGACTAGACGTGTTTTAAAAGGAATTTCACATTCGCTGAGCCCTTCCAATACGGCAATTAAGACGTCATGAAAAATCTCCCGGCCGCATATTGAAGGAGTAACGTATGGAAGAGTGAAGAGATGGCAACACGAGTCTCTTTATCCGACCACACCACAGAAAGTGACAAATTGGCCTAGTTTTGGATTTAATTAATCACAGCAGCCTGACAGCTACCTGAGCTCGACTGCATCATTAGTGCGCCACTACGAGTGTGTTTGGGGAGTTTGTGATAGAAGACGTTTCTGTTCATTAACTCGTCCAGTTCAACGGATCAGAATAAACACACACCAATATGATATCTTAAGGATGTTTTTTTTTTTATCATTCAAGAAGATCAAGTAAAAGATCTAAACCAGGGGTGGTTAATCCTGTTCCTGGAGATATACCTTCTTGCAAAGTTCAGCTCCAAGCCTGATCAAACACAACTGAAGCAGCTAATTAAGATCTTCAGGAGCACTTGATAATTACAGACAGGTGTAATGGATCAGGGTTGGATCTGAACTCTGGATCTCCAGGAATAGGATTGAGCACCCTTGATCTAAACTATATTTTGCTAATTACCCACCTTATTTTGCAACGTGGAAGTAAGCTATTTTCTGTGAATGTGTGAGACTTCCGATTCATTAGCCGCTAAAAGTAAATAACTAGAAGAATGCAGTGCAGTAAATGGTAAAACTAACCAGTGTTTTTGTAATTACAACAAAACATTTAAATAATATGAAAAACACTAGTTTGCAATAGAGTGTAACAGTGCCCGCCCACTTTTTCAGATGCGTTGGTTCCGGAACTATTTTTTCCATTCATTTCTCCCATAGGGATTTAAAAAAAGTCTTCATTAAAGCATTTTAAGCCATGAACCAAGCCAATCAGCTACTAGGTGAATCATAACATTACAAACTTTGATTTGAAGCAAAAAATTATTTGAAAATCAGACAAAAATATAAAGATACAAGACTGTGTACTTAACTGCTTAATTGAGGGAAAGAACTGCAATCCCATGAAGCATTGTGAACAGCATAAGCAAATTAAAAAAAATGGAGAAATATAAAACTACTCATTTAAAATGTTGATTACATATATATAAAAAACAATATTTAAGTTTTTTGCAAAATATGCATATTTATTCAAACATTTAACCGTTTTGAGGGCATAGGGAGACTTTTTACATCATTTGCGGTGCTTCATGGGAGTGGGTGGGGCTAATGAGATCTTTTGGCACATTTTGCTTGTTTCAACTGTCTCGAATCTTCTGTACAGCATCATGGGTAATGTTGTTTTTTATGAATAATTTTAAAACTAAGTTGAAATAATGTGGGCTTATGTCTTCAACAATAGCAAAAAACATAGATTAACAACCTCGTAGCTTACAGTAATGTTGTATTTAAAGGTTATCATTAAAAAATAATTTTTCTATGGAGAAAATGAATGAGTTTTTAACATGACTGTTGCACTCTATATCAAGCAGCATAACAAGCTCTTTTAACATTCTTTTATGTTAAAAATAAGGTGGATAAAACCAAAATAATTGGGGCTTTAAATAAAATAAAAATGTCAATAAAAATGATATTTCCCAACACTTCCAATTTATTCTGACCAAAATTACTTGAACAAACAGCATGTCATTATAACGATTTTCAAAATATTTGTAAGCAATACATCAAAAATAAAAAAAGAAAAAAAATATGTGGATGTAAATCCGTCTATTGTTTGAAATCATCGTTTGGTCCAGCTGTGCAACAAACAAAACAACATTGTTCACTGTGCTGTATAAAGGACATAAACAATAATTCTTCTTGCATCAAAGTTTATCAAAGCCTTAATATACCAAATATCAATGCATGAATGTATCAAAACAGCATACTGTACAATTGTATTCCTGACCTATATGCTCATTTTGTTCTTTCATTTCCACTTGTTATCCAGCACACAACGAATTTGCTGGTTTAGTGCCAATTAAACGTTCTGCTCTTCATGCTTCCGACCAGAGATAACAGACATTCAGAGAGACTTTTTCCACTTGATGCTCTTTCAATTTCACCCGTTTGTTGCAAAACAGGCAGCGAAGGACCAATCAAAACAATGAGACATGTCAGTGGACAAGAATAACAATGAAATGTGTCAGAGCTGATTAATAAAAGTACCGTCAGCACGGCGGTCCTCAACACCTACTTAAGGACGGCCGTAATTCACGTCCTATCAAAGGGAATGTGACTTCTTAAGAACATCATTGAGATTCTGCCGCCGGTGTTGAGAGGCTGGATGGTGGGACGCTGAGTGACGGTTTGAGGGACTGAAGGACAGCTGGACAGGCTCCAACACACCACAGCCGTGGCGCATGATTGACATCTCGTTCTTTATTGGCATCATCCCATGAAAAGGAAAGTTCAGGGTTCATCCCCTCCCACCTGTACAGACGTACTCAGAGAGGCGTCATGAAGCATGTAGATAAAGAGACGCTGAATCCATCATCTGAAGACCAGGAGATAAATCTGGCCAGACTAACGTGGTTAGCTCACAATGTAATTTAGATACAATGCATGTGATAGTTCACCAAAAAAATGACAATTTGCTGTCATGGTTAACTCACCCTCATGTCAAGAGTTTTTTCCATGGTACACAAAAGGAGGAATGATATAATTTTAAAAATCAGATTTTAAATAGGCCTAAATATGATCTGTGTAAAAGTTTGGAATAATTACAGTTTTTTTTTAACGTTTTAGAAAGCAGTCTCTTCTGCTCACCATGGTTGTATTTATTTGATCAAAAATACAGTAAAAACAGTAAAACTGTGAAATATTATTACAATTTAAAATAACTGTTCTTTATTTGAATATATTGTAAAATGTAATTTATTCCTGTGATGCAAAGCTGAATTTTCAGCATCATTACAGTCTTCAGTGCCACGTGATCCTTCAGAAATCACTCTAATATGCTTATTTTTCAAGAAACATTTATTAATATTATTGTGGAAACAGTGATACATTACCATTCAAAAGTTTGGGGCAAGATAAAAAAAAAAGGAATTAATACTTTTATTCATTTTTATTATTTTTTTGAGTCTGAACTTAGTAATGTACCTGTTGATTCAGTTCACAAAATCAGTCTGAATGATTCATTTACTGATCCGGTTTGTAAATAACTCACTGACTGGTCAACAGCTCACCGGAGAGAATGATAATCATACCAAAACGATAATAACACAAAGCTATTGACCTCAGGAACACCTGGAATATAGTATACAGTCTTAAAGGGTTAGTTCACCCAAAAATGAAAATTCTGTCATTAATTACTCACCCTCATGTCGTTCTACACCCGTAAGACCTTCGTTCATCTTCGGAACACAAATTAAGATATTTTTGATAAAATCCGATGGCTCAGTGAGGCCTGCATCGCCAGCAAGATAATTAACACTTTCAAATGCCCAGAAAGGTACTAAAGACATATTTAAAACAGTTCATGTGACTACAGTGGTTCAACCTTAATGTTATGAAGTGACAAGAATACTTTTTATGCGCCTAAAAAAAAAAAAAAAAAAAAATAATGACTTTATTCAACAATCTAGTGATGGCCGATTTCAAAACACTGCTTCATGAAGCTTCAAAGCTTTACGAATCTTTTGTTTCGAATCAGTGGTTTGGAGCGTGTATCAAACTGCCGAAGTCACGTGAACCATTGAAATTTCGAAACGTTTCGAAACACTTATGACGTAATGAAGCCTCGTTTACCGAAATCATGTGACTTTGGCAGTTTGAGAACGACATGAGGGTGAGTAATTAATGACAGAATTTTTGGGTGAACTAACCCTTTAAGGATTGCTTTTATGATATTTGAAATATATTTCATAGTGCTTTTTGAACATGCATTGCAACTGCATGTAAAATCTTCAGAATTTCTTCTGTTGTAAAGAAAGTTATAAAAGTTTGGAACTATATTCTTTACTGCATGATCATCATCCAACAGTTGGACAAGACATACAACAGCTGTAGTGTTTGAGACATGTATATACACCACTTTTATACAATCATTAAAGTTTTGTAGGAAAAAGCCTGATGATCACAGATCTTGTATATTGTGTTAAAAAATTGAAAGACATTTTTCAATGTGGCAAAGCTCCAATCTGATTGGCTGGCTTAAGACAGTTTCTGTGAATCAAGGCGCACAGGTTCACAAGTTTCCAAACTGCTACAATGATGGCTTATGAGGAAAAAATTGTTGCTTGGCCAGTGCATTGCAAGCACACCCTCCCATTGAGCATGTTTAATGTGCTTTTTTGCATTTTACTATGTCAGTAACAAACCTCCAGTACTCAAAAGAGGCAATAAACTGCAAAGTGGCTATAGACAACTGGCATAAAGTCTGGCTAAACAAGACATTTAGTCCAAAAGTGTTGAAATCGCTGACAAAAAATTGTGAATTAATGGAGGTCTTTAAAATGCTCTAACTTTGACTCTGAAAAGACATAAAAAAGATGCCGTGGGAAAATGGCTCCAAATAAGCAGCATTAAAATAGATGCAAGCACACAAATAGCTGCAGCACAGCTTGTGCTGACAGACCTGAAAATGAAAAAGAATGTTGCCATGTAAAATTTCCTACACGCCGTTAATATTTTATGAGCGCTCGTTTTGACACCAGGCTGTATATTCCTAATTTGTGTTGCTGGCAACACAAATGGGTTGTGAATAGAAAAGAAGAGGGGGAAAAAAGAGGTGAGGTGGGTTTACAGCAGAGGAGAGATGGGTAACGAGAGGAAAGAAGATAAGAGGCGACTGAAAGTGGTGGAAATGGACTGCACAGGCACGTCGGAGGAGATTTCGTAGTCGGTGTGCTACACAAAACATCTGAAATGGCCCATTTAACTGCTCCGTATTGTGTCGCTCTTGGCGGCTTCATTTTCATACTACATGATGGGGGAAGATGGATTGAGCACATGAATCTCACCGAGATGAGTGTTTTATCAAGGTTACGTTAACCTCCAGCCTTTATCTTGCATGAGATGAAGTTGGAGGTGATCTACACCACAAGAAGTAAACAGGAGAAAGCCATCAGCAGTCTGATGGATTCAGTCAGAGAACGAGCAGATAATGACAATGCTGACTGGCACTTTCATTAAGAATACTGTCTGGCTTCTCTTACAAATGCTGCCGCTATACAGACCATCAGAATAATCCTGCAGATGTTGTAAGTTATTGCGAACTTTCATTTCTAGAGCAGTTCTCATACTCTAGTGTACATACATCCATGGACCACCAAATGCTCCAAACGTTGTCTGATGCATTTTGCACACAAAAGATTCAATAACATTGACTAAAAATGGAAATTAAGAAACATGCATTACACATCGTCGATGGCATTTCACCTATGCAAATTAGTGTACCAAATGTGGACCATTAAAATCACACCAACCAATCAAACTGGGCCCTCATTTATTTACAATCAGATTTGATCAATAAATTCCATGGATTTCATCTTACATCAAAAGTGAGGAACAAATCGGGATTTATAAATCCAAAAACTGACTTTTTTTTTGCGCTGATATACAGTTGAGCTCAAAAGTTTACATACCCCTTGCAGAATCTAGAAAAATGTGAATCATTTTAACAAAATAAGAAGGATCATGAAAATTGCATGTTATTTTTTATTTAGTACCGTCCTGAATAAACTATTTCACATAACAGATGTTTACATAAAGTCCACAAGACAAAAAAATAGCTTAATTTATAAAAATTACCCCATTCAAAAGTTTACATCCCCTTGATTCTTAATACTGTGTGGTTACCTGGATGATCCACGACTGTTTTTTTGTTTTGAGATGGTTGTTCATGAGTCTCTTGTTTGTTCTGAACACTTAAACTGAGCTCTGTTCTTCAGAAAAATCCTCCAGGTCCTGCAGATTCTTTGGTTTTCCAGCATCTTTTGCATATTTGAACCCTTTCCAGCAGTGACTGTATAATTCTGAGATCCATCTTGTCACACTGTGGACAACTGAGGGACTTAAACACAACTATTAAAAAAGGTTCAAACATTCACTGATGCTCCAGAAGGAAACACGACGCATCAAGAGTCGGGGATGTAAACTTTTTGAATTGGATGAACAGAATAAATTGTACTTTTTTTGTCTTCTGGGAAACATGTAAGTATCTTTTGTAGCTTCCAAAGGGCAGAACTAAATGAAAAAAAATATGTTCTTTAAACAAAATAAAAAAAACTTCCACATCAACTTCTTGTTCAAAAGTTTTCACCCCTGACTCTTAACGCATCGTGTTTCCTTCTGGAGCATCAGTGAATGTTTGCAGCTTTTGTAATAGTTTTGTCTGAGTCCCTCAGTTGTCCTCAGTGTGAAAAGATGGATCTCAAAATCATACAGTCACTGCTGGAAAGGGTTCAAATATGCAGAAGATGCTGGAAAACTGAAGAATCTGCAGGACCTGAAGGATTTTTCTGAAGAACAGAGCTCAGTTTAACTGCTCAGAACAAACAAGGGACTCATGAACAACCATCACAAAAAAAAAAAAAAAAAAACAGTCATGGATCATCCAGGTAGTGACACACAGTATTAAGAATCAAGGGTATGTAAACTTTTGAATGGGGTCATTTTTATAAATTCTGCTATTTTTTTCTCTTGTGGACTTTACGTAAACAACTGTTATGTGAAATAGTTTATTAAGGAAAGTACTAAATAAAAAAATAACATGCAATTTTCATGATCCTTCTTATTTTGTTAAAATGATTAACATTTTTGCAGATTCTGCAAGGGGTATGTAAACTTTTGAGCTCAACTGTACCTCTAATTAAAACAATCCAACATTGATTATGAAAATGCATAGATAAATAGGCAATCAAAATATGCATTTATATCACGCAAACGAGAAACATTTAAACTGCTTTTTAATAATTACATCAGTGAAATTAATTAATTAATTAATTATAATTAATGATTTCCTGAAAAGAAAAACATGAACTAATAAAATTAGATACATTTAAGAACTTTTTTGTGCATACTTTTGTGCAACTTTTTTGTGATTATTACCGTTAACTAAAACTAAAACCATATAAAATAAATTTCTGTTACTTGAAACAAAATAAACGTTAACTAAAATGAAATAAAATATTTAAAAAACTTAAGTTATTTTGTTTCAGGTAGTTGCCATAACTAAAACTAAAGTGAAAACTGAAAATATAAAAATATACTGGTGCATATGGACAATTTATAAATCGCTAGTAGGAACAATTCGGAAACTGTCACACATTTACATTAAGGGCCAGATTTACTAAACGGGGCAAATTAGCGTGAAAGCGCAAAAAGTTTTTTTAAAGAACACAGACACAGTCAAATCATTTACATAATGACCAATGCAATCTACCAAGAAGTGCAAATTATCGTTGGGTTGCAAATAAGCAGAGCTGATGCTCATCAGGTCCAGGTCCATGTCGCAAAATGGGTTAAGACATGCTTTTTTGGGCGTTAAATAATGGCGCAAATACCAGTCAATTGACTAGCACAAACATTAGTAAATCGTATTGCCTAATTCATTTAACTACTCTCCTTCCATAAATTTTGTGTCTGAAAGGAAAACTCCTACAAATACGTATGCAAAAACAACTCAGTCCACGCCTTTTCAGCGCTAATTTTGCATTGCGTGTCTTTAGTAAATCCCGACAGTAGTTTTTTAACGCCAAAAGAGGGTCTGCGATGGCGCAAACTGTTAGTAAATCGGGCCCTAATGATCATTCTATGCACATCTTTACTGACACACATTCAGAAAACAGCATTCACACACAGACCAAATGAACTAAACTCTGACAACAAACAAAACCACCAAAAGCTCTAGTGGGAATGCGCCCTCAGAGTTCGAACTTGGAAGCAAATGGAAAGTTTTTATTGATGCCCCAAAATCTGGCTTGCCTTTTATTATTAGGCGAGTGAATTTACAAATACATCAGTCATAAAGCAGGGTTCTGTTTGAGCTGAATTTGGCGGTGTTGGATGCGGTAAATGAAGCATGACGGAGCAGAGAAGAGCAGCTCATCTCATCTCAGTCCACATGACTCATGCCTGTATTCTGGGCCACCAGTCAGAAAAAGCAAAAGAAAGACGACACACAACACAACTTAACTGACTTGAAATACTCCAAAAGAAAAACTCGAGCATATCTTGTACCTTAAAAACTGCTTTGAAGCAATCTCTTTGTAGAGTTTGTAGAAAGGAGACTTACACATTTCACAACTGCTGATCAAAGGCTGTAGTTTCATATAACACAAAGCGGCCAGCCGTCTCTGTCCTTAGTTGACCACTCAAATGACAAGCACCTGCTTCATCTTCCACATCCCATGACAGCACAGAGGTTTGCATGGACGCTGACTTCAAAAGTGCTGAGTTAGCTAGAAAGCGACAACGCCATTTTCCAAAAACCCCTAGGATTTAACTGAGCATAACTGCTGCTTTCCAAAGCACTTCACAGCAAGATCTGAGAGAAAATAGCTCATCTCCATGTATGTAAGCAAGGTGAGAAGAGGTTATGGACTATAGAATGTCGACTTTCAGCATTAAACAACATTAAATGATGCAACTATGCATTGCATGCAGTTCTGCTCGAAAGACTGCAACCGCTTCTTGCATGTGCAGAAGGAACTTCAGTCTTCCGGAGCCTGTGATGGCACTTGCGTCTGTGCTGGGAAAGCGGCCAAAACCGCCGCTCTCTGCTTCTCCCAAACATTTGTTTCCTTTCAGGGGGCACAAGGCTCCACATGCTTCCTTAAAAAAACATTTCCGTGCCACGAGCGCTGTGTCGAGGGGACTATTTTAAGATGGTAAAAGAGACACATGAGACCAAACACTTTCACAATGAACTAGTGCACTAATTGGTGTAAGTGTCCGTAGATCTATTGTTAACAATATATGTACAAACAGTCAAAAAAGAACAAAATGTCTAGCATTAATCCATAAATATCAGCTTAATTTGAATCACTGTCTTAAAATTTAAAAAAAAAAGAAAAAATAGTGAAATGTGCATAAATGAGGCAATTATTGAGAATCGTTTGATGGTTTTTATGCAAGCTGTGACATGTCTATGGGAAAGACAGAGGACTGTGGGAAGTGTTATTTTAAAGACACATTTTTTTGCTGGACACAATGGAGAGACTGGCAGACATAACGACAGACAGCGGCTTATTACTGCCATATATTAGCATGTCTAATTATGAGCGATTTGCATAGCCAGGCAATTCATACAGGAGGAGAGAAAGCGAGAGAGAGAGAGATGGTGGTTTATCTCTGTGGGGAAGCACACAGGAACAATCATTTCTATATCAAATTATAACACCACAGAATTCATCAGTTCAACGCTGCAACAAAAGATGGGTCACAATGGTTTACTAGTCTTTTAACAAACCATTTTGGTCAATTAGTGAGGTCAACTCATATACACTACTGTTCAAACGTTTTGGGTTAGTACGTTTTTTTTGTTTTTGAAACTCTATTCTGCATTTATTTGATCAAAAACACAGTAATTGTGTGAAATATTATTACAATTTAAAATAACTGTTTTCTATGTGAATATAAACAGTGGAATTTTCATTATTACTCCAGTCTTCAGTGTCACATGATCCTTCCGAAATCATTCTAATATGCGGATTTGATGCTCAAGAAACATTTCTGATTATTATTAATGTTGAAAACAGTTGAGCTGGTTCATATTTTTGTGGAAACTGATACTTTTTTTCAGGATTCTTTAATGAATATAAAGTTCAAAAGACATTCATTTGAAATACTGACCCCAAACACTTGCAGTAGTGCTGATTGTTTCATACATTTTTTAGTTATATTTAGACAGTTTCCTGCACTGTAAATCTCTCTTGACTTCAAATCATTCCACACCAATCAAAATCCAATAATAACTCAAAAAGGGGCCTCATTGTAAAACCTGTGAAACCCAAGAGACTCCAAAGTCATTTTAATAGCTTAAAACGTACTTTTAACATTTAAATATCAAATTTCATGACTTTGACTATGACAACAAAATTTAAACTTAATAAAATGCTTCAAACGTACTTCATGAAAAATGTTTGAGTTCTTAGAAAAGATCATGTGACACTGAAGACTGGAGTAATGATGCTGAAAATTCAGCTTTGCATCACAGGAATAAATTACAGTTAACAATATATTCACATAGAAAACAGCTATTTGAAATTGTATCAATATTTCACAATGTTAGTGGTTTTACTGTATTTTTGGTCAAATAAATCCAGCCTTGGTGAGCAGAAGAACTTTTGAAAAGTTGCCACAGACACAGTTGGACTTAAAGCTATCATCAAGCCACCCTAGGTGTATATGACTTTCTTCTTTCAGCTGAACACAATCAGAGATATATTTCAAAAATATCCTGGCTTTTCCCAGCTTTGTAATGGGTTTGAATGGTGCCCGAGTTTTTGAAGCCCAAAAAAGTGCATCCATCCATCATAAAAGAAATCCATACGGCTCCAGGGGGTTAATACATGCCTTCTGAAGTGAAGCGATGAGTTTATGTAAGAAAAATATCCATATTTAAAATTTTATAAACTATAATCACTGGCTTCCAGCAACGGCCGTACGTGAGTCTAGTTCCGGTGAAAGAGTGACCTCTGACCCAAAATATGACGTATTGACGAATGTGGAAGCGCAGAGGATAGAGCAAAACAAAACACCGGTCACAAATTAGAAGTCTTTTTAAAAAATTTTAAAGAGAAATGTTGCAGCTTGAGTTTGTTGCTCAGCCCTATTTATCTAAACCTCGAGAGGCGTCTACTCTCACCTAAGCTTACGCTACTCCTACGTCATACATCAGGTCAAGAGGTCATTCTTTCGCCAGAACCCGACCTGCCTACTGACGTTACCGTAAGCCAGGGATTATAGTTTATAAAGTTTTAAATATGGATATTTTTCCCACAAAATATGGCCGCTTTGCTTCAGAAGGCATTTATTAACACACTGGAGTCATATGGATTATGTTTATGATGAATGATGCGCTTTTTGGAGCTTCAAAAACTCGGGCGCCATTCATTCCCATTACAAAGCTGGGAAGAGCCAGGATATTTTTTAATACAACTCCGATTGTGTTCAGCTGCAAGAAAGTCATATACGCCTAGGATAGCTTGAGGGTGAGTAAATTATGGGATAATTTTCATTTTTGGGTGAACTATCCCTTTAACATGATTCTAAACATATCTAATCAATCCCACATGACAAACAAACAAAAGGCACGCAAAAGCCACTTTCAAGAGACTGATGTGTTAGATGCAGCGTTTTACCTAGTTAACTATCAGATGCAAATAAAAAAGGAAATCTATCAAGTCTGTAATGCGACGTGCTAGAAAGAGGTGCGGATGTAGAGAGAGGGTGATGTATGAAAGAGCTGGATGAAAGGTGAAAAGCGTAGCGGGGGTTCAGATCCTTGCATCCTGAGAGCCCAGGGCAAAAGTGGGATAAATGTTTATTTTGTCCAAGGAACACCCGGCAACTGACAGTGGGACTAAACTGCAGCGAAAGGCAGCCATTAATCTTGGTCTAGTTTAAGTAGTGTATATTAATTTGTGTCATTTCCAGTACGTGGAGAGAGGCCTCTAGTCTCCCTCTCTCTATGTGCCGACCGCCTGTAGCGGCGGTGATGGTGAGGGGGGAGGAAATGAGATTCCCAACCGCGCATTAAAGACAGACGACTCCTCCGGGGTTGGTATGGCAACGGCGCTTGAGAGAAGCACTTCACGTTCACTTTAATGTGCATTACAAATTTTCAGATTTGATTAAAGTCGTAACATATCAAGAAAGCTGGCAGTAACGGAGGGCCGACCGTGTCTCCACCTACCAGCTTTACGATGAGCTGTTGGGAGGGAGCGACACAAAGCAAACGGGCAGATAAAATCGCCACAGCGTCTCAGTCTAATGCACCGAGCACCATCTCGTCTAATGTGATGCTAGCGCGAGCGAACGCCGGTCATTCATATCTCTGTGAGCAGAGCCCGTTTGAGCAGAAGATACGATCTATTGACAAAAGAACAGATTCTGAGGCAGTTTACGAGGCGCATTCAGTTTGTGTGGGTTTATTACTGCTGAACTACTGCCATTTTTAATGGTTTTGCCTTTGTAATCGATAGGGCTGGCCGATAAATCATATATTAGGAATTAAAAAATATCAGGCCTGCAACAAATAATAGATTCAAATTTACAGTAGTACACAATGAACTTGTTATTTAGACTTTGGGTCTTTAAGATTTTTAAAATGTTTTTGAAAGAAGTGTCTTCTGCTCACCGAAGCTGCATTTATTTAATCAAAAATACAGTAAAAATGTTAAATACGATTACAATTTAAAATAACTGTTTTATATGTGAATATATTGTAAAATGTAATTTATTCCTGTGATCAAAGCTGAATTTTCAGCAACATTACTCCAGTCTTCAGTGTCACATGATCATTCAGAAATCATTCTAATATGCTGATTTGCTGCTCAAGAAAAATTTCTGATTATTATCAATGTTGAAAACAGTTATACTGCTTCATATTTTTGTGGAAACCATGATATTTTTTTCACGATTCTCTGATGAATAAGAACAGCAATTATTTGAAATACATTATATATATATATATATATACATATATATATATGTTACATTACAAATGTCTTTACTGTCACTTTTGATCAATTTGATGCATCCTTGCTGAATAAAAATATTAATTTCTTTAAAAAGAAATCTTACTGACCTCAAACTTTTGAATACACATACATATATAAAGAAGAGGATTAAAAAAAAAAAATGTCTGAAATGTTAGTTTCTGCCATATTAGGAAAGAGCATAGTAAGGAATTTAATGTTTTAATGATTTTGCTTCCTTAATAGTTCTGCTAACTACTCTTTCAGCTATTCTAAAGATGCAGACATTCCAAACATGGAACCAAATGTCATGAAAATAATTTAGTCCAGTATTTTTATATATATTCAACTCAAAAATATTCTTGAGAAGCTTGAGAATGTTAAAAGAAGGAAACGAATGTTAAAAGAAGAATGAATATTTTCAAGGCCAAGTATAATATCTCCAATTCAGGCACATAGACAGACATATAAGCATTCCAACATCATCTTCCACAAGCAGCTCAATCAACGGCACCCCAAACTCGCCGTCGTGCTTAATTACCAAATAGCATCACAGTTAAATTCAAGCTATTAAGCCTCTTAATATGATTAACACATCTCAATTAGGACACTGACAATTTGCATAATTCATAAGGTAATGTGATTGTGCTCCAGTGTATACTCAGAGAAAACGATGACAGATCTCTCCGTAACTGCTGTTGCGTGCTCGCCTAATCTCATTTCTGCAAAAGCCTGGCAGATTCGTTCCAAAAAACGCCACGCCGGCCGTGCGCTGCCAGTCAGTGTGAGTGCGCCTCTATTATGTGCTGGATTAGGCTTTAGCGTTTCCGCTTGAAGGATGATGAGCCGGTCCAACAGATGTGATTCTCATATCCTGCTTGTTCGCACTCCACAGAGATGCTGCATCAGCATGTTTAAAAAAAAAAAAACAGAATGAAAGACAAAGCAGCACATATTAGCAGTGAGACCAGGCCAGTCGTGTGTCAGAGCGTATTGACGGCACACAAAAACAATGATTTCAGGCAGCTGTGCTGGAGAGTACGACTTGCTTTGTTTGTCTTCAGGAATCAAACACCTGAGGGTTTATCAGAAAGCACAAATCCATAGAAAAATGCTACAAACTTGTGTTATTCAACAGGAGTTAATGTGGAATCAAAGGCCTAAGGGTCAGATCTGGAAAAGCAATGCTAAATGCTAGTAATAAAATGCAACTAACCATCGTGCATGCAAAATAAACTTTTAAAAGGAAGCAGAAAACAATCCCATATCTTTTCTCATTGAAGTCATAGTATGTGTATCCAATCAAATTCAATTTACTGCACAGTGCACACTGTATACTGCCTACTATTCTATAAATAAATACACAGTAGAAAGTGAAAAAGTGGGCATTAATTCATTAAAAATGTTTCATAACAGTAGTGTTCTGCACTTCATGTTGAATGTAAATGGCATCTAGCCATCATCTTTGAAATAAATACAGGTGTTTTGCATTTTGAGTTTTAACTTTCGGCAGTCTGATCACTCAAAAAAGAGATGTTAAAAATCCTGGAAGATCTAATATTAAATATTAAAACAGAAAGAATGCATCACATTTTAGGATGCAGTGTTGCACATCCTGTGCTGCATACTGCACAATTTGGCAGGTCATGCGGTTCGTATTCTATGCAAACAGAAAATTTTATAGTATACTATTCAGCAATAGTACAAATAGTAAGGTAGTTTGCTGCTATTCTGAGTATAGCCTTTCTACAGTATTTGTGCATTTTAAGAAAACTGCACAAAATTCCACCAAAATGAGGTGTTTTTATATCACCCTAACAGGCACCCCCTTGAATCTATTTTGTGACATCAAGCATGTCATTGTTAACGCTATACACTCTTATAACGTGTTAAATGAACGTCTGTCTGCTGGTTTGAAACTGAGCTGCCGTAGATGATTTATTCCGTCTGTAATGAGCTATAGAAGTGTATACTGTGTGCAATGGTGTGTTCAGAAGGAGTCGAGCTTCCCACAGGACCGAGAGAACACCGTGCTGAACGCGCTCGCAGTAATCATATCTCTGGCTCGTTTCAACGCTGTCAAATATTCCCGCCCTGCCCTCTGCTCACCTCATTCTCACCCATCAAAAAATAACATTACATCACCCGAACCCCCAGGCGCTAAACCTTACACCGTTTAAACACATGCCACAAGAAAACCAGCCTTTTGTTGAGGTTCGCAGAGAGAGAAAACTCTGTAAGTCAAGATCTGTGCGATTTGACAGATGTTTAGAAGATTGAGATTTACAATCATCATCATCATATGCTTGCAGATGGTTGCAATAATAAAATTAAAAAAATCATACAGTATTGAAACCAAAAACTAAATTAGCTCTTTAATTTCTTTTTTATTTTTATAAAGCATTTTACTGATTTAAAACATAAAAAATATATATAAGCTAAAATAAAAGAAATCAACAAATAAATATCAGTTATTACTACATATAAAGTAAATAAATAAATAAAATAAAAAGAAACAAAGATTTCCGAAGACAATGACTATTTGTACTGTACGCAATGTAAAATATCAGTTTGAGACACTAAGAAAAAAAAAATCTAAATGACCCATTCCTATTTTTTTGGTATGACTTGTTTACGAAAAGAAAATATGAAAAGCGCTGAAAAGCGTCTGAAAAGAATCAACAAATAACGTAAAAACAACAACAACAAACAAGCCACTGAGTGCATAAACAGCTTCCATTAGGGCTTCATTTGGAGCTTTCTGAAGTTCACGACTATTCGTATGCGACGTAAAATCTCTGACAGGCGCACAAACCCTCGTACTCCTCAACGGCAGAGCGCCGCTACTGTGTCTTTGTCAAAGCTGAAGGTTCAAGGTGGTGTCACTGAACAAACTCTGACATTCAGCAATTAGATGCCTTGACAACTTTCTGAAGTTCCAAGAGATCCAAGAATTCCGCTCGCATTGAGACGAGTCTCCGTGTGTCAGAGACACTGAGATGAAACCAAAGAGGGGGGAAAAAAAGAGATATATTTGCACTGCTCCTTTCAAGTGCTGGCTGGGTTATATCGTTGTGAAGAATAATGAAACGAGAGTTTGCGTGGTGTCAGGTCCGTGTGAGCCAACGGATCTGGCTGGAATTGTTTGAGAGTGTATTTTTGGAAAGCCATTTGGTGCCAAAGCCTTTCCAACATGATTCTGTGCTGCACGCTTCAAAGATCACAGATGCTCGGACAAGACACTGCCATTGTAAACAAGTGGATTGGTCTATTTCTATTTGGAACATGTTTTGAAATTCATCACTGAATCAAATAAAACTAAAAAACAGTCATTCTATGCCACCAAAGCAATTAGTTTAACTGCAAACAAAGGGACAATTGTATTTTTTGTACCATTTTGCTGTTTGATCGGAAAACAATGGTACATTTTTTTACCATGGTAAATGCGTTCCAATCAAGTGCATAAAATCACCTTAAAAGTAGTCAAGGTAATGCACAACCTCATGTGGTTTACTGCTTTTATAAAAAGCCAAAATAAAAAATATTTGAAAAGACATCAATAATCAATCAATTAAATGTATTATTAATCTGAATATTAATATTAATCTGCATTAATATAAAAAGTGTAGTGTGTTTTTAACAAGGTGTCTAAACTACAATAGACGCCATAAAAATATCACAGTGTAAACAAACGTACATGAAGACTCTAAATCCACCTATATGCAAACACACACACACGTATGCACAAAACTTTGTGGACACACACACAAACACGAGTCACATTCCTCAGACAAGAAAGAAAATATGAGTGGAATGAAAGCAAGTAGAGAAAAGCACCATGAAAATACGGCTGTGTCTCAGACGTGTGGACTAAAATAAAGTGTTCCTTCTTCCTTCTGCACGCAGAAGAACGCTGCGGGTGTTTAGATTTCCCTCTGTGTCCGCCGTTCCGTTATATCCCAGTAAAAACACAGCAGGGTCAAAAGGTCAGGTCATGACCCAGGGCAGTGTCCTCCCCTGCAGGTGTCAATTGGCACACTGGGAGGAACTGTAAAAACACACTATAGACACACATACAATCTGCTGACAGGGCTGTACGTGATCTTGAGCTTTAAAAAAAAAAAAAAAGGGACGTTTCAAATGTGAAACTATAATAACTACTTTAGACTTTACCAAACACAATCTAATCTTTAGTCCTTCTCATTGTTAAATTGTGATATTATGTTAACATTGTAAATCAAAATTTTGAACTGCTAAATTGCTTTTCTTAAAGTTATATATATTCAACAGTACACTTTTAAATTAAAACAGTGACGTGGAGAAAGTAAGCATATCTTTAATCTCTTTTTTAACTAGCTTGATAAAACAAACAAATCATAAATCTCACTGAAATAGCCTGTTTAAAATTGTCTAAAGCACTGTACCTCAAAATGAGAATATACAGTACACAAATCTTGATTTTAAGGCAAGACACTCCAGGTGAATAGGTTAAAAAAAAATAACCAATAGATATCATCATAAATCCCCTGTTGATTGAGTACATTAAGAATTGCAAGCATTTTTTGTATTATAAGTTTTCTGAAATGTTATGTTTAAATATGCAAATGGGGCATTATCTAATTAAATATGCACTAATTTGCCAGTAATAAAGCCAGGATAAAGCCAGTTTCAAAATTATTGTTTAATTTTTTGACATATTAGAGTTAAAGGTTTTTACAGAGAGGATTTTGGATATCTCTTTTTATCACTCCATAAATCAGAAAATACTGCTGACAGCCAGAAAAAAAAAAAACAAATTTCACCATTTTTTTTAAGAATAAAATGTTGTATGAAATCAGGCAAATGATATATGAACAAACCCCTCTGTAAAAACCTTCAGAATATAGATAGGAATAAAACTGTAACGTTTGGTCTATGTATGTTCTGCTGAAGTGAAGATTTCTGACTCAGAGCAGTAGAAAAACCTAATTTTGAGAAAACGGCTTTTAAAGATATATACTGTAATTGAAATCTACAGATGCAAATAGATAAAGTGCTATAAAAAATACTCTTAAAAGTGTATTTTGGATGTTTTTTCCCCACTAGTCTGAAAAAAAAAAAAAAAAACACTTGTGAAAAGCCAAAAAAAAAAAAATCTCAAAATTGACAGATGCATGAAAAAAGTGTTTTTGTCTGTAGTGTCTCTCTTAAGAGTAATAAATTATTAAAATGCAAAATAAACTGTAACTGAGCTGACATTACTGCTAGTCAGGTTTCAATAATCACTATCATAATTTAATATAAAGAGTATGCAATTACTAATAAGTTTGAAATCACAGAGATAATCTTTTACTTTTTTCTTATTCGCCAATATTATGCCAAAAAAAAAATACAAAAATAAATGTCGATATTACAAAGCAGTGCTCAAAAGTAAAATTTAAGGCAATTATATTTTATTGCAATTTTAGTAAAAGATTGGACACATAAGTTCATTATAGAGAACCCAGTTTTCAATAATAACTCTAAGCAAACTATATTGAGTTGCAAAAATATACACTGATTCAAACATCACTCCTGCGTACTTTTGCCAAATAAACCAACATCTCCATTGACGTCAAACAGAGTAAGCAATTCTCAAGAGCAATTTTGATTCCTGTATGATTTTAAAACAAATAAAGTTAACCACCATACACAAAAGAACACCGCAATTCAGTATTTTTTGTCGTTTAAAACAGTGAACGACCAAAGAACAAACTCAAATTGATGTTATACTTTCAAAATCCAAAACACTTTCAGTGTTTTAACCCATCTAAAATTGCTGAAAAGATCTAAAAGTGTTCTTAAATATGCTAAACATCCATGTTGAAGTTCAAAGAGGCAGCAGAAGTGGGACGAAAACTTTCTTATGCTACCACAGAACAATCAAACCTCGAATCTAAACACTTAGAACCTCGCGCCGTTTCATTTCGACCTGTGCCGTCTTCAAGAGCTCACGGCCCACGTTTTGGCCTTTCATATTTTCGCAGATAAAGGGCAAAGAGGAGCAGAGCAGTCTGGGATACGTCCACATCGTCCGGCGTTCCGTTTGAGCTCGAACTCTGCATGAACTCGAAAAAGAAAAACAAACAGAACAAGAAACGGCGGGGAGTAAAACTCCACACATAACTGTGTCACTCCCCTCTCGGACGCTTAGCAGGAGCGGAGCAGCAGGCCGCAGAAACACCCCCGCCCGTGCTCGGGGCCCGAACTCAATGAAAACATCATAGCCAACCATCGAAGAGACAGAATAAACAGAGATGAGAACCACCCACAGCCTCACAGCTGGAACAGAGCAGTCAGAGAGATAATGATAAAGAAATCTGCTTTATCCTTCATCTAGTCCTTTTTATTACACGCACTAATGACTGTGAAACACGCTGGAACCGTTTCCATATCAAACCGCAGAGCGATAGCGTCTCAATATCTCTCCAGCACAAATCCTTCGTAGTTCCCGGCTCGAGGAGGACGAGACACTGCAGCCAGTCTGCTCTCGACACGCCAAGGCAGAAAACAGACCGCAAACGTCACTTTCCACCCTTTTCTCGGCAGCAAAACATCTACTGTTACATCTACGATGTTTTTAATCATTGCGATGGCTTCAAAATGACGCCACAAAATTAAACGAGCTTTCCCTCCAAAAATGCACAAACACGACGTCCATTCATCGCTTTAGCCAAACACAACAAAATAAACATTTCAGCTAAACAACTTATGACGGTTTGAAATTTAATCCTGCACTTTCCTAACCAAACCTTAGCTGCACAAAAAGAAGACTGGTGCAGTGTTAGAGTTGTAAAGATGATTTAGCAGTGAGAGGTCAAAGTAGCTGAACGTTTTTCTTCATTTCCTCACTAGGATCGCCACAAAACCACATTTACCGACTGAAATCCACAC
Source organism: Hypophthalmichthys nobilis (assembly GCA_037950665.1). Classification (NCBI taxonomy): domain Eukaryota; kingdom Metazoa; phylum Chordata; class Actinopteri; order Cypriniformes; family Xenocyprididae; genus Hypophthalmichthys; species Hypophthalmichthys nobilis. The sequence goes on along the minus strand of CM075471.1, from coordinate 24,275,381 downwards.
ACTAAAACATCTACATCCAGTGCACAATGTAGAAAAACAGGACAACACTTTTTCTTTTTAGCTGTTATTGAAAGTATTTACACAACTAAATATGTCACCACATGTGCAAACCCTTAAAATAAAAAAAATGTTTCTTTCACAACGTTGACCAGATGCTGCAATACTAATGCAGCTGATGTCCAGCAAATATCCAGTCTTTTTAAAAAATATTATTTACTCGAACATGGTGTTATTTATCAAATAATATCACTTGCCTGTTTTTTCTTTGATCTCACACAGGACGTTGAAGAGTGCTGGCTTCATTCTGTGGCAGTTGAGTGCATGTTTTCTGAAACACAACACAAGGCCGCGGTGAGCGTCTGAACAGCCCAATATTTCACTCTGCTAGTAAAGAGTTATTTATCTCCCTGTTGCCTGAACGTGAAGTGATCATGGTGAAATGAAAAGCACATATTGACCATTAGCCAGCTCATTACAGTCTCTGTTTAACATATTTATGCTTACGCAATTAATAATTCATAGTTTTGTATCTTTGCATGTACTGTAACAACTCTAAAATACTTTAAATGATATAATTACTGAACATCTTTACTGCACATTTTTTATTAAACACAGGCATATGCAAAAACACTGTAAAAAAGGACTGTTGGTTTAACTTAAAAAAGTAAGTTATTTGGTTGCCTTAAAATTTTGAGTTCATTCAAATTAAAAATTTGAGTTAATACAATGAAGGCGATTGGTTTAATCAACAGTAACTCAAAATATTATGTTATCTGAACCAAATTAATTATCTAAGTTGAATTGACAAAAGAAAAAAATGTTGTAATAACAAATCATGAAAATAATTTTTTACAGAGTATGATTAATTAATGTATTCATTTAGCAATGGATGTGGGGTGATTACATTTTTAAACTGTTAATTAAGAACAATCGTAACACTGCACACTGCAGGTAGTTCTAAAATATACAGAACGAGAAAAATGTGAATTAGGAACCTCCGTGCTGACCATATTCTTCCTAAAGGGACACGATCAGACGTGTGATACGAGTCTCGGTGCTGTCTGTCAAATTCTATCTTGGCATCTCTTTCATTTCTATTGACAAAAAATGAGCACTGCATGTCAGAAAAATACACTGATGTCTGTCACTACACACCACATGTGTTTGGACACACTGACAACAGCAATCGTGTTATCAGTCCATTTCTGGATGCCTACTTGTCAATAACTGCATGTAAACATTTGCTCATTGCAAATTATTATGAAGATGTCAAACATCTAAACTATATTCCTTAGTTATAGTATTAGTAACATTTTTTTCTGCCAAAATCCCACAGATATTGTTACTACAATAGAATTGTTTTTGTTTTTCCACATTTGATAAGTGAAAAGAAGCTTAGATGCCAACTGACATCAAAAAACAAAATGACAGAAAATATCTCAAATTCAGTGGTAACAATAACTGTAGCATTGTATGGTATTTATCATAATTTGACAGTATATATTTTAAGGTATGCTTACAATTAGGTTAATTAAATATTTTTGGAACTTTATCTTTAATTAGCTTGCTAAATGTGTTTTAAAGTTATGGTGAAGTAAAATAGCTATATTACTAAACAAAATATGTATATGTAACGTAAATAATGTTTTATATAACTAATATATAAATATAAATGTACAAATGTTTTATTGTTATACACATTATTTTTTATATAATTTATATAATTAAATTATTAATCTAGATTTATATAAATGTAGTGCATCCTATAATTTTTTTAATTTTTTTTTTTATGGATATGCTTTTGAAATTATTTAATTAATTTAGTGAATATTGTTTGTTAAGTGTATTTTGTTTTATTCTCTAATCAATCAAGTGTCATTGGCGTCTTGAAGATGAAAGTCAATATGACTATTCCAGATCTTTGGATGTGATGAGTGACAGCTCACCTGGCCTGCGCCTCGTCCAGACTCTGGTCAGTGATGGTCATGATCTGTTGTAAAATGTCTCCAATGTCCTGCTTCCTTCCGTCTCCGTCAGTCGCTCCGGTGTTGTCCGGAATGTGTTGAGACAGGCCGGGGTGTCCGCTCATCCCCACGGCCGCATGAGCGTGCATCAGGCGCGGCTGGTCGTCCATGTCGGCCCGCTCTGGTCCTCCGGTCGCTCTCCGGTCCAGCTGCGGCGAAGATTCCTCTGGTACTCTCTTGGCAATCTGTAAGCACAGTCCTCCTGAGCTCACTCACAGCCCGAGCCACTATCAGCTCTTTAACCACTAAACTCACCAGTGTGTGTGTGTGTATGTGTGTGAATGTGTGTTATTAATCAGGTCCCGCGTGAACGCAGCGCTTCATACACTCGCGCGTTATTTCACTGTTTCATCCCGCTGCTTTTGTTACATTGTAGCACTCTCAGCGCTCAGAGACTCTGCGATGCTCGTGGCCCCGCCCGCGCATCTTGATTGGACGCAGTGACCATGTAGCCCCGCCTCCGTATGTCTCTCAGTGCACGTCAATCATTGGGCAAGGGAGATGAAAAGCGAGAACGCGCCTTCGTCCCTTCCTGAGAGACAACTATTCATGTTTGTCCGCTGCACGTGTTTTTTGTTAATAGCCTATCTCTGATAGCACACATGCCTGGCCTTTTCTGTGATAAAAAATGTTTGGGGGTGTCACCAATATGCAAATATAAATAATGCTGGCTATTAAAATAATTAAAGTAATATTAAATATATTAAATATAATTAATATTACATTACATATAATTAATTATTACATTTAATAATATAATAAAAATATAATATCCTATTAACATCAATGCATATTATAATATATTATAATTTGATAATTATTTGTATTATTTTTAATAAGTATAAAGCATTAGCATGATCAGAAAAAATTTAAATGAAAATTCATATATATATATATACATACATATATATATATATATATATATAATTTTTTTCTGATCATGCTAATGCTTTATACTTATTAAAAAATAATACGAATAATTATCAAATTAGTGAGACTTCTTCACCCGCATAACTCTCACGCAAAGTTTGCACATTGTTTGTGTGATATCCACTAGCTCGCCTTCATTTTCAATATTGCGACGTGGCATTTTTCTTTATCACCAGTTGCTCGCAAAATGATGGACACTGATTCACATATCGTCGTCCGCGTCATTTCCCGTGATAATAAATTAAGTGAATTATTAAATAGGCTAAATGAGTAAATAAACAAGCAAACTTAAAATTGTTTGCTTAAAATTTCTGCGAATAATTTGCTGATGAAAAAGTCTTTTTGTACTGAAAAAAAAAATTCTTGCTTGCTTTATGCTTATTACACAAAGCATATTACAAATAATTGTAACAATATATTGTAATATAAAACAATATTTTAATAAAATATTATTTTTAGATTTTGATTACTAAATTAAATTATATTATTATATATATAATGAAATATGACATATACAGTTATATAATAATATATTATTATATGTAAACTATTATTATTAAATCTATATTAAAGCTGTCCGGCATTTCTCCTCTTTGTCGCCATCTCTGTTTGAAACCTGCAATTGCAGTCATATGCGAAATTGTTATCGTTACGTTACGCTTCGGCAGGACTCCTCAGCAGATGAATCTAATATTTGCTGTCAATCACTACACCGGTGAGGATACTGTACTTCAGAATCACAGATTATAAATCTTGAAAGTATGACCAATATAAGAATTTTCACAGGAAAATATCAGCTGAACAAGTAAGTAACATTTCTACCGCTTTTGTTCTGACCAACTGAGGAAAAAAGCATTAGGCCTAGATAAATCGTGCTGCCAATGGTGATTAAATCTAACGATCACTTAGCTCGGATCATGCCAAACCGTGCAAATTATTATTACTGTTATACTTTGTTCTCAAATTGTTAATGTTAACAACATCAGCATTGCGTTGTGGCTGTGTGTATTTAGTGTGTATTATCGCTACCTGTAAATTTCAATTTCTGTAGCCACTCCACAGTCCGAAGTCTTTTGCTTTTGACTACGGGTTAATCTCCACTTGTCACTGATGATTGTCATTTGGATCTTTCTGGATTACAATCCGCCATCAAAATGATACGTTTAATTATTTCAGCTGCTGTGAGAACAGGCTATAAGTGATCCGCTACAAGCAGCATCCTCCTCACATGATAAAGCCGACTAGCCTGGACTCCTCTTTTCTGTTTACAGACGTGACGTAATGACGCAAAGACGAACTGCTGCATGCTCGAATTTCCCGCGGAAATCCACCAGGTTGCTCTTATTATAAAATATTATTACAAGCTTACGGTTGTGAATCGAGCTAAGATAATGAGATAGTTTTGAACACTGGCTGGTTATGTACTTGCTCAAAAATTGATTTTGGATAATTTTTAATCAAAAAAAGTTCCGGACTGCAGCTTTAACTATATTTAAAGAATCTAAATGCCATATCTTTTTTATTTGTCATTAATTAATTCATTCATTCATTCATTTTTGTTAGAAACACTTTAAAATGAGGGACATTCAAGATGGTGGAATATATTGATGTGTCAAACATGAGCTAAATCACTGAGTCTGACATTCAGGGTCTGTCTCACTTTCCCCTTTGACCAGTGATAGACCTCCATTTTCTCTCCAAGACTCCATCTCATTTTCCAGCCTGCTGCCAAGGAATAGATATATTTCACAGCGGTGTAAAACTCCCAATCAAAACAATCGACCTTGTCCTTCATTCATTTTAGTTATTACCCGGTTAATGTGCTTAATTCAGGATTAACGATCGAATGATTCTACCCTTCACTTCAGTCGAGGAAATCCCAGTGAATAATGTTGAATCTTTACATTTTTCATACTGATTTCCTCTTTTAATTAAGTAATTCCTTACATTTTACATTTATATAGCGCTAGTAGTAGCAAGGTGTTTGTGAAATCCAATCCTAAAATATTTTTATGCATTTTATTTGAACGTCTTGTTTGAGCATGTAGTGCATCGATCTGTTTTAATGCTCAGTGCAGCACTGTGTCAGGTATGTTCAAGCAGCACGCTTGACTGTGTTCGGTTGGGTTTTTCTAATGTAAGCCGGTGACCCATGGTGCGCAGCCAAGCAGCAGGGCCCCAGTGTGTGTGACCAGGCTGAAAAGTGCCTTCCAGGTCTGAAGCATCCACTCTAGTGCTCCAGCCACAGGGAAAGAGGGGGAGGTTACACACACACACACACTGGATCCAGTGTGTATGATTGAGAGATGCCTGCTTTACTCAGCTGGGAACATCCAGCAATCTTGGAGCAAAAATAAATGGAAGACACTTTAGGCTAGTTTCCCTGTTCCAAATTGAGCAGTGACCCTCTGGCTAATAGACAGATTTCTTGGAATGTATTCGGAATGACTTTGCAGACAGTTCCCTGGTTGTTCTCTGTTTAAATTTGTAAAAGGAAAGTTCTGTACCTGGTAAGCAGAGGCAGCAGCGTGTGCACTGTGGTGGCGTCTCTGTAATGTGCATCTCGCCATCTGCCAAGTGTAACAGGAATCCCTGAGAGATCTTTCACGTAGCATGAGAGATGGTCACACTGTCCAAACATCTGTCCTGACCAGCGCACGGCAACATATTCACCCATCAGATCAATCTAACAAGCTTTCAGACACCGCTTTTGAAGTGCGCACTTCATGGAACATTAAAATATGGGTTAAAGTCACCATGAAATCAAAATGGACCATTTTTGCAGTATTTATTATAAATGATTTATCGGTGCACATCTTTTTTTAAAAGTAATGTGGCTCATAATCTTGAATCAGAATAACTTCCCCTGCCTCTTGCAGCGACATCTTTTCTCTTCTCTGATGATGAGGGCGGGGCAACCTGTCACTCACATGAGATCCACCAATAGCAAACCACCATCCAATCAATTCCCCACGGACAAAATCAAGCCCCGCCCTACATTTGTTCTTGCTCCAGAAGCCGTTTCGTGCTGACTTTAAACTGGTGGTTGCAATATTGGGCTTTGTTTTTTGACTTTGGAAAACTTTTAGTGTTCAGAATCATCACAAAATCTTGGATGTTAATTGTAAGTTAAAGACATTTTAGCAAATTAAATAATGTAAAATTATATGCATGAGTGATTCTCAGTTGGTGGGTTGCAACTCCAAAAGGGAGATAATAAAATGTGACTATATAATCGTGAAGATACACTGTTAAAAAGAAAGGTTCTTTATTGGCATTAATTTCATGAAGAACCTTTAAAATAAACAGTTATGAACCATAATTATTACAACATAAACCTTTAAATTATATGGTTTTGAACTGTAAAATAGACAGTAAACTAAGTGCTGTCCCATAAAACCTAAAATGTTGCTACTGTATTTTTTACAGTGAAGTTCAGCTGCCGTTTTCTGTAAATTTAAATTTTACTGGGATTTTTTTTTTTTTTTTTACAGTGTATGGAATCTTTCCATTGCTCAAAAGGTGGAATTTTTTTTAAAAAATGTTCTTCACACACAGTAAAAAAAAGGGTTCTTTTAAGAACTGTTCACTGTAAGGTTCTCTGGGGAACCCAAAATGTCATTACTGCGAAAACCCCTTTTTGGAAACTCTTTATTGCTATGAGTGTAGCTAAATAAATAGGAAGAAGAAAAATAGTTTGCATCCAATTTTGGTTCAAACCAAACCAGTTTGAAACCACTGAACTATTTAATTTATGTAAAATTACCTCTCAGAATATCAATACAATTTTGCTTGTGGCAGCCGCACTCATAGTTTCGTCTCAGTGTGTATGATGAGAAACAATATTGCCACCCTAATGTGATTCTATGTCATACATTCACAGCTATTAAAAGTAACAGAGTCCATTTCAGATCACAATGTCAAATACAACACCACAGTGGGGGAAGAAGCTTTCCTCATCCTACTTCCATATGGAAAACCACTGGATCATCTGTATCATATAGTCAAAATGACAACAGTTCCCAAAAGGGAATTCTGCAGGATAGGGTAAATGTGTTCAAATGAGCTGAAAGTATTGTCAAATGTAAATATATATATATATATATATATATATGTGGAAGGTGTGTGTAAATTTGTGAACGATATGTGTAAGACTTTGTACTGAATTCTGCGGGCGCATTCTATGCAGGCCTGTGTAGAATGCCATAAATAAAAAAATTTACAGTTTTAATACTATAAAAAGAACAACCAGGAATGGCTATTGACATACGACTTAAGACAGCATCGAGGATTTTCAGCTGCATATCAATAAAGACATGAATTAATGCCAAATCATATATCACATTTCTCATCAATGAAAGAGCTTTACAGTAATCACTTAAAACCTCACTCTACACACACCGCAATCACACTATTTGTGCTGTTTCACACAAACACCTACCGCCATTACGCTTGTGTGTGTGTTTGTGTGTGTGTGGTGGGTGGCATGAGTGAATTGAAGCTGACAGCGATGAAGTCGTGCAGTGGATCTGTGGATCTCTCTGGTGCCACGGGTCATTCCTCACGAGGAGGAGATTCTGCTCACACTGCTGGAAGTTTCAGGGCTGTTCCTGAAGGAAGTGTGAAGTGTGACAACAATAGAGTTTTTTTTCTGAAAATCATTTGATTTATGTGAACTTACACTTATGGAAGCCTATTTGGTTCCACATTTTTAAAATATTAATAAACTGTCTATCGCCATTGGGTTTTTACACATGCATTTTTTTTTTAGGATCTTAAAATGGTAAGGGCATTTTGTGTTAATTTGTATTTTATGTATACAACTAGGCCAATATTATTGTTGTTGTTGTTGCTATTTGATTTTCCTAAGATAATAAAAAAAAAATGTAAAACTGTTTTAAAGACAAAAAGCATTTTTTTCATAGAACTTTGACTAACTTGATATAATTTGCTCATTTTAAAGAATTTTAAAATACAACTAAATTCAGTTAAACTCATGTTAATTAATGACCAGACAAGACTACACAGAATCTGGAATTCAACAGAAGGATACTGTGATTTCCAGAGAAATCAGAATGTACATTCAGAACAATTGACAATTTTTTATTTATTTATTTTTTATGGAATATTTTGCAACACTTTATTAGATTAGGGGACTTACTTTCACTATTAACTAGGACTTTTTCCTCAGTAAACTCCTAATAACTGCTTTTTGATAGCATAAGGTAGTGGTTGTAATGGTTGTGTTCAGGTATCAGGGAGGATTAAGGGATGTAGAATATGGTTATGCAGAATAAGGCATTAACATATATGCTTTATAAATACTAATAACAGCCAATATGCTAGTAATATGCATACTAAGCAACTAGTTAATAGTGAATAGTGTTCCCTAATCTAAAGTGTTACCAAATATTGCAGTGTTTATTCTAAATGATTTATCTGTGCACATCTTTTTTTTTTTTTTTTTTTAATGAATGTGCCTCATAATCTTTAATCAAAATAACTTCCCTTCCCTCTTGCAGCGACATCTCTTCTCTTCTCTGATGATGAGGGCGGGGCAACCTGTCACTCACATGAGATCCACCAATAGCAAACCACAACCATCCAATCAATTCCCCGTGGACAAAATCAAGCCCCGCCCTACATTTGTTCTTGTTCCAGAATCTGTATCACTCAGACATGCGTCACAACAGGGAATAAAAGATTAGCACAAATTCCGTTTCATTCTGACTTTAACACATTTTATCATGGTTAGATCAATTCCACATGTCTGGGCATGGAAATTACAAATGAATTCCAACACCAAACTCTATAAGATAAGGAATTTGATTTGTTGAAGATAAAGTGTGTCATTTCTTTGACACAACTGCACAATAATGACTTTCAAACAGATTTCCTACAAGTCAACACTTTTCCGGTCTGTCATTGGTCGCCCAAACAGATTGTCTGGTTGAGTCAGAATCGCTATCTAAGAAGTCAGACATCTTGAAAACAAGAACTGCTTTTATTCCTTGATATCTCTACATGGAAATGAACACTGTAGGTATAACAGAGAGACAGACTCGTGAGAGACTGTCGGCGCTTGTGGTATGAGCGTTTAGGTTTCAGGGCATCAAGAAACCTCAGAGACGCTCTGAGCAACATGCCAGTGGAGCATCCACAGACGAGCCTGAAAGAATCAATACAGCTGAGAACAAAGAGGAGCTGTGTTACAGCAACAGCGGACATACTAATCACTGGCCCAGAGCCACATCAATGCTGCCTCACAGAGCGAAAGAGAGAGACTTCAACATCTTCAGCTCTTCGGGAGGTTCTGCTTCATCTGTTGTGGATCTTGGTTGCTGTGATCACAGTCCGGTCTCCATCAGCTGTTCTCCATCACATCAATCAACAGCTTGTTTATTTGCAAGCCTCGTTATGTTAGTAAGCCATCTGTACTCCTGTCCTCCTCCTCCTCTGCTCTTCTCCTCCTGTGCCCTCCTCTCTTCACCTAAAGGTGAGTTCAAACCCACACACCCATTTATACTGTATACATATATATTGTTTTCATCAAGGCTTTTTTAAATCAAATATACAATAAAAAAACAGTAACATTGTGAAATATTATTGCAATTTAAAGTAACTGTTTTTTATGTGAATATATTGTAAAATGTAATTTATTCTTGTGATCAAAAATGAATTTTCAGCATTATTACTCCAGTCTTCAGTGTCACATGATCCTTCATTCTAATCATTATAATATGCTGATTTGCTGCTCAAGAAACAATTCTGATTATTATCAATGTTGAAAACAGTTGTGCTGCTTTATATTTTTGAGGAAACCATGATACTCTTTTTCAGGATTCTTTGATGAATAGAAAGTTCAAAAGAACAGCATTTATTTGAAATGGAAATCTGGCATGAATGTCTTTACTGTCACTTTTGATGAATTTAATGCATCCTTGCTCAATAAAAGTATTCATTTCTTTAAAGAAATCTTACTGACCTTAAACTTTTGAAAATATATATTACCCAAAAAATATGTTTTTTTTATGATACAACCACTTTTAAAAACATGACAGCGGCGGATCTGTTGTCCAGTGCCATAAAACGTGCCTGAACTGCATTTGACCTTTGACCCTTTAACTATTTCACAATCTAATGAACTCATGAAGCTGATGTTCTGCAGCACACACACACAAACAGCTGCCAAGGATACAAATGAAAAGTCCTAGAGTGGAAAAGTGTCCTCTGAGACATGTAAGTACTTCAGTAAATTCAATCAGACGCTCCATACATGCACTTATGCACTTACTTGTACAGAGAGGTATTGTTTTCACAGCTCATGGACAGAGTGAGATAAATTAAGTTTCCATCTATGGACTTCAACTCCTGGACTACAATTCATTTATGAAATAATATTAAACTGTTTTCAATCTAAAGGGTGACAGAAAACAATCATGAGGAAAATACAACACACAATAAAAAACATCCCTTGCTCTATGCATTTCAAGACAGAACTGTACAGTTAAGCGCAGTTCAATTAGATAGTGATGATTCTCACAGACTATTATTAAGCGGCGTCTGAACTGGCCCATGTTCAAGGATAACCTTTCAGAGACACTTGATTGTGGAGAGAAGGTTAAACAACACATTAACATGCATTAAAATATTAAATTATGGTTCCATTTACTGTATGAGGGAAAAACAACAACATAAAAAGGGCTTTTAAAGGCCGTTTATAAAGAGTCAGGACGAGCAGGCTGGTTGAAAAAGGGCAGAAGGGAAGGTGAAACACCAGCGCTCTCTCTCTCTCTCTCTCTCTCTGCCAGATGAATATTTCTTTGAATTTAGGTTTAATGAACTAATGTCAGCTTTGAAATTACACTAAAATTCTGCAGAAAAGCTGAAAAAAAGCTCAATCCTCTACAGCTATGTCAGATTACAAATGTGGCTGAACCATTTTTACATATTACACAAAAGTAAAGACTGAATAAACGTAAATGCATTTTCCCCCAAAGATATTCTAAGACAGCGCCCTAATTTAATTGATACCTGGAATTTGAACTGGAGTTCAACATTGCTAAAATAACAGGCAATATTTAAAGCTGCAGTCCGTAATTTTGCCTCTTTGTCGCCATCTCTGTTTGAAACCTGCAATTGCAGTTGTTTGCGGAATTATTATCTTTACGTGGGTTGAATCTAATGTTTGCTGTCAATCACCACATCAGTGTGGATACTGTACTTCGGATTTACAGATTGTAGTCTTGGAAGTATGACCAAAATAAGAATTTTCCCCGGAAAATGTCATCTGAACAAGTAAGTAACATGTCTGCCACTTTTGTTCTGACTGAGGGAAAAAAAAACATTACAGTAAATCACGCTGCCAATGGTGATTAAATCTAACGATCGCTTAGCTCATATCATGTCAAACTGTGCAAATGATTATTATTGTTATACTTTGTTCTCAAATTGTTAATATTAACAACATCAGCATTGCGTGACTATGTGTATTTAGTGTGTATTAGCGTTACCTGCAGATTTCAATTTCTGTACAGTCTAATCACTAACGTAAATTTGTCATAACATTCAAACTGCCATCAAAATGATAAGTTTAATTATTGCAGCTGCTGTGAGAAAAGGCTATAAATGAGTTAGCTGCGACTCGTTCTTTATGTATACAGATGTGATGCAATGACGCAAAGACAAACGGCGACATGCTCGAATTTCCCGCGAAAACCCACCAGTACCACCCGAATTATAAAACATATCCTATATGTTTAATTAATATTTGAATGCATGCATGCCACTTTGGCCAAAGCACAATATCTTAAAAGGCAGCATGATTTTATAACAAATGAACATTTTTTTCAACAACATTGTAGTTTGAAATCATTCAATAATATTTACTATTAATTTATAAATAACATTGATTAATACATGAGCAATATACATTTGTATGATTGATTCAGTGATTGTAATTGTTTAATTTCTAAATGAATTCGGGGTTTTTGATTTAATCAGTTGGGTGAATTATTCAATGACTCACCCATAAAGATAGTGGCTGCATTCAAAATTGCATACTTTCCTACTATATAGTAGGACGAAAAACTATATGTGACAAAATGTGTTACTTTACTATCCCATAAGGATTTGTGACACTGGCGGCAAATGTAGTGCGTCCAGATTACATTCATACTATACACAATCATAACACACTTTTTTGTGAAGTAATTGCTTGTTAAATATAAGAATCTACTCAAGAGAGTATGCGATTTCTGACGCAGTCAGTCACTTATTTTGTTCCTGAATTAATTAGTGTTTTTAACTAATTATTTTAGTGAATCTTTAATGATTCACTTATAAAGACTGTCACTTGTTGCCACCTACTGGATGGCAAAATAAAGTTGCAGGAGAGAGGGAATGAAAAATGTAAAGGCAAACAGACAGAAAGAACATTAGTGGAAACACAAGAGAGACAGAGTGGCTAAAAGAGGGGCAGAGGAAAAGAAAAAGTGGGACAATTTAGCAGTGAGAGAGAAACAGAGGCAGAGAGAGAGACACGTCACTCTGAATCTTCATCACGGAACAGGTGAGGAGAGATAAATGTCAAAGGACACTCTACGAAAGAAAGCAACAACTCGACTGTGCTCATCCAGGCCAGAGTCACTCAACCACACACACAGAGTCCTGCCCTTTGGTCAACACACAGACACGTCACACACCTTTCAGCTTTTACACACGCACACACACACAAACACACACACACACACACACACACACACACTGCATGGAAAGTTCACCTTTTATTTCTAAACTAGTTTCTGTGGCCATCTGAGGTTATATAACCATAAGTGAGCTGTTCAACTGCCATGGAGTTGGTTGACCAAGCAAGAAGCCTTCGCTCCAGTACGCACAACACAACAGATGCTCTTCTCAGCACTGATTGACTGATTGATTTTCAACATGATGGGAAAAGTTGGCGAGATCAATTATGTCATTTTTGTGTGACTGCATTGGTACACTTATATTACAATTTTTTTCAACTGCTTACACACAAAAACCTTATTTGTCACACAGTTTCTGAAACCTGACACTCAAACACCAGAACCACACACCAAATCTGCAAAACCATACAGTAATTCTTGGCCTTCGACAATTTCATAAAACACTTTTTTCAAAATACAACACACAATTCTCTATGTAACACACAAAAATCTAACAGGAAGTATCTTGATTTCCTTTTTCAAACACAACCATTTTTTCTGTCCAACTACACATGGTTGATGTATTTCTTTTCTTTTGTACTGTGTAATACTGTATTCACAACCACAAATGCTTACAGTAAAAAAAAAAAAATAGTTTGGTTTCAATCTTGCTTTCTTGTGTACCGTGAATTTTTCAACATCTCTCTGCCAATTACTTTCAATCTTGTACAGAAATGTACATAGGAGCTCATGAAAGAAGAGCATTAAGTTTTGAAAAACTATGTGTATATGATATATCCAAAAATAGAATATTATGGCAAAGGTGTTTGCAACAAATGTTTGCTTTTAAGATGTGTTTGTGATATTTTGAATGCAGTGCTTCATTTTGCAAGAGATGTGAGGCATTTTGCATTTTGTGTGTGCAATTCTTGGATTTGTGTGTAAAGTTTTTTTTTTTTTTTTTAATTCGAAAATGTGTGTAAGCAATTGGAAAAACCCCCACAAAATTTAAACCAACAGTTGGCTTTGTCCATTTTTAACCCAAACATGGGTTGAAACAACCCAGCAGTTTTAGGCTTAAATTAAAAAATGTTGAAGCGGTCACACAATGAATAAAAAGTCACATTAAAAGGCTGCAATTCATGATTTTTTTTTTTTTTTTTAAATGCAATTAATTAAAAATGGAATTAAAGTGCAAATTGCAGTTAAGAATTAACAATGATTCTAATTTTTTTAAATATGAATATTATCAATTAATATGAATATAATTTAATTAATATAAATGAATACATATTAGTATTAAAAAATGTTGAAGTGGTGTCACTGAATAAATCCTTTAAAAAACATTTAATTAAATATGCTTTTTAATATTTTATATTTATATTATCAATTAACATTATTAATTAATATAAAACAAATACATAATATTATTAAAAATTAATTAAATTAATACTAAATAATTTTATTTACATTTATCAGACACTTTCCTCCAAAGCGATTTACATTGCATTCAAGGCACATATTTTACTCAGGTCTTGCTTTTCCTGGGAGTCGAACCCATGACCTTGGCATCGATAGTGCCATGCTTTACTATTCTGTTGGAGCTACAGGAAGGAATAAAGTCAAAAATGTTGAAGTGGTGTCACCATCCAGAGACTGCAATGAACAAGAAGTCTCATTAAAAGGTTGCTATTCTTGAAAAAATCCTTATCAACCCTTAAACAAATGAATGCAACATTCATGCCAATGTTTGTTTCCGGCCACCCAATTTACAGCAGTCAAAACAGTGAGGGAACGCGTCCCAGTGGGCGGTTGTGTTGGTTTGTATCTGGACGGGCTTTGGTGAGATAAGCCCCCTGTAGCTCTGGGGGTCTGTCACAGCTGAGAGTGGCAGATTTGTGTGGGAGCTCTCAAACCCACAGTCACTCACTCACTGGCACACTGCTTTTATTAAAACACACACACACACACACAATCAGGTGTCTAAAGCCAAGTGCCTGGTGCCGGCGTTTTTTCAGGCCTAATTTGCATTAATAAAGAGGCTGTTCCTTGTCGGAATGTGTTTTATTCCGCTCAAAAAATCCCTGGGTGATCCCTGGCGGAGAAGCGCCCGGGAGAATCCGACTGTCAGATACGACAAGACAAATGTATGGTGGTGTCACCGGCGTGCGGCTCACAGATGACAGATTGAGAAGAGCTGTCCCTCTGCCGACAGGCACGCTTCATTTTCAAATTAATAAATCTGAATAAAATATTTTAGCCTTCATTATGAGAGATTCCTGGCTGACAGCTCGGCATGCTGGGAGTGTGCGTTTGGGCTGGGAGGGGCTGCGGAGAACAGCTTGCTTCCAATCCACATGGGCCTCGGCTTCACGTTTGTGATGTGAACATGCGCTTGAGACTCGTGTGTGTGCATGTGTGTACATCTGTAATAATTTCTCCTAAACATAACAGCGCTTGCAGATTCTCCCTAGTAGTCAGCAACTAAATAAACACACCGATATAGTCCCGTCCCAGTAGTACTTGGGTAATATTTGCATGTTTCACACCTGTGTGGCCATTTGGGTACTAAACGACCACAGTAGGAAAATACATTTAGAACAATGATCGCCATAGAGTCGGGGACGCTTTCAACAAGGAAAAAAAAATCAGAGAAAGATCTCATTGCACTGAAGTTGCCGTTTCATATCTCAGGAGACATGCTCTGTACTTTGTTTCATGTTTTTCTCCTAAAATTCCTTTGGGGAAATAAAAATAGACACAAATGAGTCAATAGTTGCCATACAGAATGAGTATAGAGCTATAAAAATGAATGTGGAGAGCAGCTCAGATCTTTTGATCTTGGGTGAATTTGATGAGAATTGTTCATAGTGAGATCTCTGACCATGCAAATCTGAGAACAGTTTGAGATATTGTTGAGATCTAACCAGAAGGAGGAGACACATGTGTGATTACTGAGCTTTTTTTCTTAGTAGAGAAAGTAGAGATAAAGCAAACCTCTCTATTTGCCATGGCTGTCTCTAGTATAACTCAAGGACAATTGAGAGTAATTTAAAGTGTTAAAAGAATAGGGATGCACTGATATTAATACTGTGGCCCATAATTATTTTAATGTTATGGCCAATAACCCATAAACAAACCAATTAAAGGGGTCATGACATGTATCATTGTATCATTATTATATCCTGCAAGTTCCATAACTTAAAACGTCCTCGTCATCGATAAAAAAGCATTTATTTAGGCCTAATCAAGCTATAAAAAAGCTTCGTTTGGAACCGAGGTAGCATGTGACGTCACAGGGTCACAATCATTTGCATACGACTGTCTCTGGAGCAAGATGTTAAGCTTGTTCAAGATGCATATGTGCAGCGTATAACATCAAAGTACTGCAAGAGCTTTTGGACAGTATACGACTCCTTATGCTTTTGAACCACTCTCGCTGTATTTTGATTTACGCCCGATCGGTCTTGCTCAGTGCCGATGCATCTCGAACAAGCCTAACAATGGTTAGTTTTAGTCACGAGTGGATCTAAAGTAGGCCTAGTTGTTTATGATAAGATTGTGACAATAACAAGTTTGCGATGCCAAGCAGATGTTGTGGTGTTCCTGGTTGTGGAAAAACATCATCTTTGCATAAACTGCCAAAGGATCCCAATGTCAGATAAAAATGTATTCAGTTTATTTTTAACAAACGTCCTAGTCACGTCAGTGCTGACTTGCGTGTTTGTACCGTACATTTTACCAGCAACTGTTTTGAGAACAAGTCACAATATGATACTGGCTTTGCCCAAAAATTTTTGCTCAAAGATCAGGCCGTACCAACTGTTCTGGAATCAGCAAGGACCCCACAAACTGTAAGTAATGTATATCATTTTTAAACTGGTAATGACAGTTAAATTCATAATGAATAATTCTAGTATTTTTACTTCAGAGAAGTAATGTTATGGCTGAAGCTGTAGATCACGCAGTGCGAGTTTATCTGGACACTTGCCAAAACTTCCGTTATAGTGACACTCTTAAAGGTGGACTCAGTAGAATTTGAAAAACACTGTTTGGAAGTTAGTCGGGCTGACACCAACAACAAACGTATAAACCAATCAGCATTAGGGGGCGTATGATGGTTGAGGAGAGAGAACGAGCAAGAGGGAGATTTGAAAATAAGAAAAAACTGCAGACCGAGAGATGGGACACAATACAAAAGCTCAAAAGAATATCACTGGAATGAAGGTTTATGACTGGGCAAGCGCTTTAGGACCGCATTTATATTAGAAAAGCTTTCCAGCGCTGGAGAGAGCTAAGCGGGAAGGCCTGAAAACATATGCGGAGGCTGCTTTGATTCCGCTTCACATGTGAGTACACTGGGTTTTGATTGTCTGGAGCTGCTGTGCTGTTGGTGACTACCAACGAACACTTGTTTGGATTTACTCTTGTGTACTGTACGTTCATTTTTTGTGCTTCCTTATGGTTCGCTCATCAACTGCGCTTTATTTTTCATGAAGCCTTTTGTTGCACGTCAGCTGTGATAAACAGACATCCACTCGCATTTCGTATGTAACAGAGGCCAACTAGTGAGAGTTTTGCAGTTAAACTACTGCATACTGACAACCACTAGAGAATGTGGTGTTTAGCGTCATTGGTAGTGCAATCGCCTCGCACGCCAGCAGCGGCTGAACCAGGGTTCAAGACTGACTTGGAGCAGGGTGGTTAGGATTGGAGTGTGAGTTTTGGAGGCGGAGCAATGAAGAGAGGGGTGGGATTGTTTGGGTTGATTTCAAATATCAACAATGTCCAACAGAGTTTTTCAAAATCTACGTACCGCACCTTTAAGGTCCTTTCAAACAGGACGCGGAATGCGCTGGCCACTGGGTTCAGCGTAGCCCTACAGATACAAAGCGATTTGCACTACGCTGGCCAGAGCAAAGTAGGTGGAGTTTTCAAAACTTTTAGCGGGAGTTCTGTATGTCTAGTAATTTGATGCTCCATTTCTATTGGCTGCGCGGGTAATCGTCACAGAGCGCAGCGGCGAAAGTTGAACTATTTTGAACTTTGACAGGGTCGTGCGTGCGCGCAAGCTCGCCAATAGCGTTGAGTGAGCAGTGAGCAGAAATAGCGTTGCAATGACGAGATCACTGCATTCACGCGATCAACGAACAGACTGTCATCTGCTCAATGCTCATCACTGCAACCTTCCATGTGATGGGAATAGATCTAAATATAATGCAATAATCAGCAATTTTCATGATTCATTAATCTCGACAGCTGTAATATAAAAATGTGGTAAAAGTATTCAAGAGGATTCCACATTTAATTTAACTTAACTTAATTTAACATTTAATTTATTTTAAATGCAAATATGTCATCCAATCATAGCAGTGGGTGTTTACACTGAAGTCTCACAGCAGACATGCCCCTTCAAACAGAGCATTCAAATCAGAGGGCCAAAATCAGGGTAGAAAATAGCCATTTATTTCTAAATGATCATATTAACATTATAAATGCACCTCAGGAAACATTATAAAATAATAAAAAAAAATCCATTTCATGACCCCTTTAATTATAAATCTCAGAGCTACTGCTGGCCAAATGGGTGCCCTAAGGAGTATAGTTGTGCTCCCAACCCCCTCCTCAAATGCATTACCTTTTTTTTTTTTTTGTGGTTATAAAACTAGACCTAAGTGAACAACAGTCTTTAAAATGACTTAAATTACATAGGCTATATCAATGAGGCAGTAATAAATGTTTCAACGAAAGTAACAAAAGCAAGTTATTTTATGCTTTTTTAAACAACACTATCAAAATACATACATGTAATACATAATGTAAAGTAAACAATCAACTTACGTAGATTATGTATTATATCAAATCCTTTTTTAATATTGACCAAACAACATTTAATTCAAATGTCCACTTAATCTTTAATATTTGGCCACATCTTTGATATAAATGCTGCAGTCACTGTAATTTCTTCAACAAGAACATGTTATCAAAACATGCAGAGACAGAGCGAGGGTTTAAACTTTTATTTTGAAACCGCGGTGAACATTTAGAAACAAGTTCATCTGTGTTAGCGTAGGTTTATATATAGCACTATGTTTAAATTGTTTAATATATCGTGAAGCCTTAGAAAACAGTCTAATTATGATTTTACTTTTTATTTAATATTTTGGCAAAATCAAGCACTCAAAATTAATTGAGGAATCGTGAAATCTGTCTACAAATATCTTTACCATGCATCTGCCTGATTTGATACTAATGCAATTTTTTCATAGCTATAATATATGTTGGTGGTGGTCAAATCCTTATTGTCGTTAAACGTTTAATTAATCTCACCCATTAACTACAATAGTCAAAAATATAAATTTCCACATGTTTGTGAACATAACTGAAAATCATGCACGTGTGATTAATCTTGTTTTCTTTTCTTTTTCGCTTCTCAGCGCCAGACTGCTGTTGTCGTTGTGAGGTGGAGGTGGGGGCGGGGCGAAGCGGAATGGCATGCTGCATGTGCTTAAGTTACTGTGTTCTCCATAATTCTTTTTAATATCTATGTTTTTGTTTACATTTATTTTTAAGTTAATATTACTATACAATGATGATTCTTGTTTTTTATGGAATATTGCAGTATTTATTATAAATTATTTATCAGTGCACGTTATGTTTTCAATTGTATCTCATAATCTTGAATCAAAATAAATTCACCTTCCTTTTGCAGCAACATCTCTTCTCTGATGATGAGGGCGGGGCAACCTGTCACTCACATGAGATCCACCAATAGCAAGCCACAACCATCCAATCAATTCCTCACAAACAAAATCAAGCCCCGCCCTAAATTTGTTCTTGTTCCAGAAGCCGTTTCTCTTGGATATACGTCACAATAGGGAAGAAAAGAGTGCAACTTCTGTTTCATGCTGACTTTAAAGGGAGAGACTGTTAAATCTGGACTATAATTTATCACTGTACTTTTATGTTAATGTTACCTGACTGCAACTAATCAAAATCTTAAATATGCCAATACCGTTAAAGTATCAGCATCTGTTTGTTTAATAATAGAATTTTTAATGCAACTAAACTAAAAAAAATTCCAGGGCAGAAGATCTCCTCATCTCTCACTGGAAAGCAAAAAGGAGGAATACTGTAATGACGGCCGCAGGAGAGCTGTGAAATATTTAGCCACTGTGGGTGATGTGTTTGGGGGAAGGGTTGTTGTGGTTAGTCTGAACCAGGCTGGAAGGCAGAATAAATTAAAATCCAAAAGCAAAACTAATATGCTTTTTCAACACATAATCTGTGTGTGTGTGTGTCCAACAAGAAATTACAGCTTGGGGCTGCAAATCATTTTAATATGTAAATGCATTACTAAAGCAGAATGCGAGATGCATTATTGCATTTATATATTTTCACGTGTGCCCCTGCACTTTCAAGGTGATCAAGTAAATGGGCAGATTTATCCAAGACCCTCCAGTGGAGAATTAATTTGGATCTCCTTGATGTATTTAAACGCAAAAGCCACTGATGAAAGATACTCATTTTTCATGAGAAGCTGTTTTGTATTTGAGGGAGAGGTGTGTGCTTGGGAAAATAGAGCACCATTAGTACGGAAGACATTTTCATGAGTTATTGCTGAATGAAAAGATAGAGATGAATAAATATCTGCTCTATAATATCTCAAGCATGTAATGAAGACGCACAAATGCTGGATAACTGCGGGAGATTTAACCAGCATTTTTATTGTACATGACACATGAACGAAAACATCATTTCAGGTGTGACATCTTTCCTGTAAGCGGCAGATATTCAAAAGACAAATCTGTTTGTTTTCGCTGTAGTTAGAGACTGTTGAACTTCTAAGAGGTCCTTTCAGATTGAACAAACAATATCAGCAAACATTTTTTTATAATTTGATAACTTTCATGCAAATAGAAGCAAACCAGAATCTAATTAACCTCTGTGTTTTCTATGTAAGAAATAGTTCACCTTTTCAAATCTTTTGAACTTTCTATTCAATCCTGATAAAAAAAAGGAAGTTTCCACAAAAATATAAAGCAGCATAAGTGTTTTCAACATTGATAATAATCAGAAATGTTTCTTGAGCAGCAATTAGAATGATTTCTTAAAGGGATAGGGATTTAACTTCAACCGTTGCAGTCTGTCAGTCGTATAATGCATGTCAATGGTAACAATCTATGAGAGTAAAAAAAACATGCACAGACAAATCCAAATTAAACCCTGCGGCTCGTGACGACACATTGATGTCCTAAGACACGAAACAATAGGTTTGTGCGAGAAATCAAACAGTATTTATATCATTTTTTACCTCTAATACACCACTATGTCCAACTGCCTTGAGCCCGCGCACAGCATCCGGTGCATGAGGTGTGTACGCGCTCTGGTGTAGTTTAAACATGGTGCCTGTAGTACAACAGTTGTTATACAAATGGAAATAAACCACTAAAAAACATGGTTTTATTACATCAAAACTTCATTTATTTTGTTACTTTTCATAAGGGCAGCTTTACAAATAAAAAGGACACATACAAAGATCTTGTTCACATACCTCAGTTGGATGTGGAAAAACCATAGGCACAGCTGATGGTTTAAGTCGTACGTGATCCTCTCCTGGGTATGTCAAATCATCAGAGGAAAAATGATCGCTGCAGACCCTCAACAACTTTAGTACGTTAATGGGTGTGTTGATATCCAGCCAAAGAGCAATCAACCATAACTTCAGGCGAGCAGGCTCAGAAGTTGGGAATACATGGAGTCACCACTCCCGAATGAGTTTGAGTGAGAGAATGTAATCTTTTAGTTTTAAGTCGGTTTGAACAATCTGGATAAGCGCAAGTAAGTACCATTTTGATTAGCCATCGTACCTACAATGTTTGTGCACTGTGTAAACAATGAGTGACGTATATGCGCAAGAGATCCGGCGCTTGCGTAAACTACGCCAGTCGCGTACACACCTCACGCACCGGATGCCGTGCGCGTGCTCAAGGCAGTTGGACATAGTGGTGTATTAGAGGTAAAAAAAAATTATATTAATACTGTTCGGTTTCTCGCACAAACCGATCGTTTCGTGTCTTAGGACATCAGTGTGTCGTCACGAGCCGCAGGGTTTAATTTGGATTTGTCTGTGCATGTTTTTTTTTTTACTCTCATAGGTTTTGTTGCCATTGCCATGCATTATATGACTGACAGACTGCAACGGTTGAAGTTAAAAATCATCATCTGTGTTCTACTGAAGAAACAAAGTCACCTACATCTTGGATGCCCTGGGGGTAAGCAGATAAACATCAAATTTTCATTTTTTGGGTGAACTATCCCTTTAAGGATTGGAGTAATGATGCTGAAAATTCAGCTTTGATCACAGAAATAAATTACATTTTAAAATGTATTCACATAGAAAACAGTTATTTAAAATTGTAATACTATTTCACAACATTACTGTATTTTTGGTCAAATTTTGAAAGGTATAGCTATATAATTTTGATTTTTTTTTTTTTTTTGTCAATTGGTATTCGTTTTTAGTACTTTTCATATTAAGTTTTATATTAAAACGCATTTATTTTTTAAAGTTCTTTTCATAATTTATTTGATTTCAGCTAATGTTTATTTTGTTATACATTGTGTTCATGTTTTTTTATGGTTTAAGATCATTTAAAAACCCGGTTACACTTTATTTTAAGATGTCTGTGTTAGTGTAATTATACATTTAAGTACTGAGTAATAAGAATTAACTACTTGTAGTTACTATAGAGTTAGGATTAGGATTGGTGTGTGGTTTAGGGTTAGTTGCATGGAATTATGTACAATTTATAGTAATTACAATAGATACTACATGTAACGTGTAAGAAGGACACCAAAAACCCTCTTAAAGGGTTAGTTCACCCAAAAATAAAAGTTCTATCATTAATTACTCACCCACATGTCGTTCCACTCCCGTAAGACCTTTGTTCATCTTCGGAACACAAATTAAGATATTTTTGATGAAATCCGATGGCTCAGTGAGGCCTGCATTGACAGCAAATTAATTTACACTTTCAAATGCCCAGAAAGCTAAAGACGTATTTAAAACAGTTCATGTGACTACAGTGGTTCAACCTTAATGTTATGAAGCGACGAGAATACTTTTTGTGCGGGGGGAAAAAAATAAATAAATAAATAACAACGTTATTCAACAATATCTAGTAATGCGCGATTTCAAAACACTGCTTCATGAATCTTCAAAGCTTTACGAATCTTTTGTTCGAATCAGTTGTTCAGAGCATGTATCAAACTGCCAAAGTTACGTGAACCATTGAAATTTCGAAATGCTTCATGAAGTAGTGTTTTGAAATTGCCCTTAACTTGATATTGGAAATTCACCATAATAACTTTTCTTCTGAATTCTAGCACTACAAAGAAGTGGCAGACAAAAGTTCATTAAAACATGTTGGATAAAAACATACTATATGTGCTCTTTGTTACTGCATGAGGGCTGATTTGCATGTTCAGAAGGAATGTTGTCATGATGTGCCATTCTAATGTCTTGTGGCAACTCATGTACAGCTGATAACAATATTTCATAGGAGGTCAGGGCCAATAAAATGCCATTTCAGCACCGCAGAGATGAATCAATCCTGACTGCAACACTCAAACACAGCAGATGGACACACACACGCATGCAAACACGCAGTGACTGTAACACATGACGCAGGGATGCAGTACAAACAATCGGAGCTTGTCATTAATGATGAAAGTTGTGTTGTGAAACAGAGAGGCTGGTCATTACTGCTGATAAATGGGTGAAAGCAGCACTGAACTAATCTAGTGAGCCATCAGTTTAACCAATAACACATCCAATATTCCAGCCATAGAATTGAATCCCCAAACATTGTTTGAAGGGCATTAGGGAAATAACAAATGCAGTGCAATTTAGTTAAGGATTCTCGAAATGTCACGTCCTGAAAGCAATAACTCCATCAAGCCCATTGGTAATAATGAACATCTCTCATGTCTCCATTGACACATAAACGGTCACAGCGATCTGCGATTGTAAATAGATGTAAGCGTGTGTGTGCCCTCCTCCAGAGAGATTAAGGATTTATGAGCATTCAGCATGCAAAGAGTTAAGGGTTAGTTCACCTAACACAAAATATTCTGTCATTTTCACACATTCGTGTTGTTCAAGACCTGTATAGCGTTCTTTTTAAACTGGGAACACAGAAGGTGAGATCTGTTCCAAAATCAAGTGATGCTGTATATCCGAGTGAAACGGCTTTTGGAACAAGAACAAATGTAGGGTGGGGCTTGATTTTGTCTGTGGGGAGTTGACTGGATGGTTGTGGTTTGCTATTGGTGGATCTCATGTGAGTGACAGGTTGCCCCGCCCTCATCATCAGAGAAGAGAAGAGATGTCGCTGCAAGAGGGAGGAGAAGTTTTTTCGATCCAAGATTTCGAGGAGCATGAATTAAAAAAAATAAATAATGATGTGCATGGATAAATTATTTATAATAAATACTGCAATATTCTACAAAAAAAAACACTTTTGCACAGTCTAAGAGGCAGCATCTCATAATGCATTGTTCAGTGCTTCAATTTAAAGGTTCATTGTAAAGAAATTTTATTCAATACTGAAAAATACTGATAAAAATAATCTAACTGAAAAGTTTCCACGGATGTTAAAGGTTCTTAATGGAACCATAAATGACCATTAAGAAGATTGATTTTTAAGTGTAGTATATGTGTACAGCTATATGCATAGCCTTTCAAAGTATACTCTCTGTTTGATAGCATGTGGTAACACGTGCGCTAAAAAAGATTCATCCTTGTCTAAGGTTTTCTCTTCAGAAGTTATGATCTTAGTCTTTGTACTAGTTTAAATGAGTGGCTGGTATCATTCAGACACCGGACACCAGACACGAGAGCCGCAACGCAATGCGTCAAAAGACAACAGAACCCATTATAATCAGTGATATAGTCTACAATGGATGCAGCATGACGCGACACAACGCAACACAACAAATTCCAGTAAACAGTATTCCCCGTTCTATTTCTGACATAGTCCAAGTGCTTTACAACGGTCGGTTTATCGCGTTCAGTGAATGTTTTTTGTGTAACCTGCCAGTGACTTAAGTGCCATGCATGCAAATGGACCAAAATTACATTCTTTACATTTTCAGTGGTGAAAAACGTAACCTCAATAGGTAATACTGAATTGACTATCAAGTAGTGGTTGACTATGCAGCTAGTGCTAACCTTACAGCAAAGGAAGCTCAGCAAATAAACCTTTCTTTTCAAAGAACTGGGCGAGTAATTGTCAGCCCGTTATATCTTCTGTAACCTCTCATCACTTTTCATAACCGGACGTCCCAAATGGCACAATTCTATGCACTTTAAGTCTTGAAAAATTGTGGACTTACAATGGCTGCTGCGTGTCCTTTAAGTCCACAAGACCGTAGGGTGTCCCATTTGTCAATTTTAGGTTTCAAAATGGTGCTCGCAAGTGCCCCCCTTGCGGCCGATATGCACCCTCGATGAGCACTTTTGCTGAGCCCGCACTGGTGCGAGGTCCACAGCAGACTTCTTCCCGACAAAGCGCCGTTACGTCACAAAAGTGCGGACTCATAGGAAGACTGTGAGTGCCATTTGGGAAAGGGCCTTATACTTCTTCGTCGAACTCAAAGACATCTCTAATTTGACAGTTTACCATCTGATCTCACTCAGTGACTCTAGGCTATGTAGGACGGGACAGAATCATGCAGTGAATTGGGGTATTTTGTGCTCGTAAGCGTTTCTTTTAGTCTATTCAAAATATTGTGCATCACTATTTTCATTTAAATACTCTCCGCTGTTTTATGTGGACAATGACTTCAATTCGGTCTGTTCCTCAAAAGGTATTGCTTGGCTTCAGAAGACTTGTACTATAGGGCTACACAAGGCTACTGTTGCTGTTTGATATTTTAAGGGCGCTTTATGTGTCCTTTTTAGAGCTTGATAACTCCAGTCCCAATTCACTTTCATTAGAAGTGCAGCGTGAACATTCTTCAGAGTTTCTAATTTTTTGTTTCACAAAAGACTGAAAGTCATACAGATTAAGTAAATAATTAATTAATGCATTTTTGGGTGAACTATCCCTTTAATAGTCTAAAGCATAGTCTATATGCTTTAGACTAAATAGTCTCTCTCACCATCCTTATTCAACTCCAAACTGACAGTGTTTTTAATCTTTCCTTGGCTTCTCTTCTGGAGATTGGGGAAACAAAAATCAATAGCTTCTGGCAGGTGATGTGGAGGGTTGTGAATTACCGCCCACTTTTCTGCAGCGCTGACGGCCGGCTGGCCTTGAGCCGGGGAACACGGCAGTGTGGATGGAGGTCACAGGTCACGACAGGAGCAGTGTGGGTAAAGTGAGGTATTTACTGCAGGCATGACTGCAGTGAGAAATAACTCCTGAAAGTCTGTCAGTAAGAGGCTGAAATCACACAGGCTTTTTTGTTTTCTGGTATACTTCTGTGCTCTCAATTGTATTATAAACACACACAGGCTCTGGTCCAAAACCTAGTGAACTACCTTGCTGTCTACCACCTACATAGGCAGCATTATGACTGGTAAGCTAACAGCATGATGCTCTAAATGCATTAACATATACAGCATACACAAATATTGAGTAAAATAGTCCATTTTAAATTGGAAATATTGTTCTTCTGTATTGAATTCTTTAAAGAGGCCATATTATGCCCTTTTATAAAGTCTTGATTTTGTTTTTGGGCTCTACTTGGGCTCATGCCTGAATGTTCAAAAAACACCTTATCTTTCCCATATTTGACATTTTTGCAGCTCTTCTCTTTCCAGTCTGTCAGTAATGCTCTGTTTAGTTCCTGTCTCTATGAAGCCCCTCCTTCTGAAAAGCACAATGTGCTCTGATTGGTCAGCTGGACCAGTGTGTTGTGATTGGTTAAGTGCTTTGAGCCTCTTACCATAACCACAAGTTTCAACACACTACTAACTAAATTTACCAGGCCCTGCCCCTTTATTTTGCATATGACTTGGGCGGGAATTATTTAAATGAGGAATTTTGTGACATGTTCATTCCTCAAGACTACAAACAAGGCATTTCAGGGAATTCAGAATGTAACATGTAATGTTACCTTTTACTTTGTCCACAAGAAAAAGGCAACATGAGGTTGCATACCTGTGTCAGAATCATGCTTGTCTTGCCTTAAAATGCTGTCTAGTTAGGCAGCTTGCTGGGTTTTGGAACAGAGCCACACACACACACACAGAGCAGGTGATGTATAGTACCTCGGACAGTGTGTGTGCCAGCCGGGACTACAAATCCTGCAAGAGAACACACTGACGCTCCAGCGTGTCATTACCGCTTAATCACACCACTGACGTGTGTTGCAATCCTTCCTGCCCACTACACAAACAACACTAGCCCTCCACAGTAAATCCACTCACATCACACACAGTTAGACTCCACACTGTTCATCACACATCTCTCCAATGGAAAATCGTGATTACAATTAGGACTCGTCAATGTCCCTGTAAAGTCAATTCTGAGAATTTTTTCTAAACACATTATAAATGTTCCAAATGTATTGCTGAAACACATTGCAAAGACTGTGAACTATGTACTACTGAATTGTGAAGTTAGAGCGTTAAACAGTTTTTCACCAATTCTGTGTTCAGGATTTTTTGGGCGGAGCTAAAACGGGTTTGATGACGCACTGGAGCCACCTATATAACTGTTGATGACGCACCGAGCATGGCGTTGCCCCTAACGCTCAATCTCGAGTGTCATTACCGTTAGTTATACCAAAGACTATAGAATAACATGTATTGTTTTGAATGGGAGAAAATGCAACACGCAATATGGCGGAATAAGTCCCGTCTTCAAAAATAAGACTGCAGCGGCCGTTTGAAGCTCCGGTTCCTGTAGAAACAGTCAGATGCACGCCTCCGAAATGAGACACAAGAGCATGCATTTAGGACTGCGCATGCGCATTAGCTTGATCCAGCCTGAAAAATACAGTTTTTTTGTCATGATTCGAGCGTTTAGAAACAACATTTATGAGACAGTTGTTGTCAGATTTCATTGGCGATTTCAAATATGAAATTTAATTGAAAGCTTGGCAAACAGCTTTGGAGAATTTGATGTTTCCCCATTCAAAGAGATAGGAGCTGCACTTGAATGCCTGAGAGGCGTTTCAAAGATGGCCGCCAAGTGAAATGACTTGTCTTAAAGGGACTTTGGTTATACTGCCTACATTTTGCTAGCTAGTACTGCCTTCGTCACGCAAATGCATATTACCCTGGTTGCGATAATATACAAAACAGCTCGGTCTCCTTATTTAAATTTCCTAAAAACGATGATATGAAGAAGGGGTGTACTACTTTTGTCTCTGCAATGATCATTTTACACCGGATAGTTTTACAAACTTTCATCAGAGACAACTGGGATTCACTGATAATCCACTGTTATTGGTGAATGGGGCTGAACAGACCATCTCCCGCCTTGGCCTTCATCCTCCCGTTCCACCGATAACCGATAATATGGGGCCGAACAGAGTCTCTCCCGTCCCGGCCTTCATCCTCCCGTCTCGCCGCGCCGACATCTGGTGCCACAGTCGGCAGTAAGTGCCCACCAATGAGTGTAAGTTGCCTTGTGTGCTTATGTTATAATTTGTAGGTAGTCCGCAGTAACTCTAATAAATTGTGCAACCTTCTTACATGATTCTTTTGTTTATATACATCAGTATGTTGGACTCATTAGACAAGTCAGTTGAGACGGTAGCTCTCGCGGGTGGACATGGTTTCAGCGCCACCAGCAGACACGCCCCCAGCGTTTGAGAGCAGAGAATACTGCTCATTTTTTCACGATTTTGATAACTTATTTCATTTACTTGCCGATTTTTTTAATCATTCAAATATGGCTGGGTGGTTAATAACACATTTTTCTGTGGTGTGACAAACTCAGAACACATACTTTAATATGGCTTTACAGGGACTTTAATCAATATTAATAACTGATGCTCTAAATTTAAATTCTCATTTCAGATTATTAAGATCTGCCTATACAATGTAACTGAATGCAAGTCACTGTAGAATAGTTGATATGTGCATCAGTTGTTACTGCACATCTGTTGAATTCTCTATTAATGTCTGTAAACAGCACAGTTAGCTTAATGATATAGGCCTACAATACTTATAATTAAATACTTAAAATTGATTATAAATTACTATTTATGAATTATTATTAGTAAATGTAACTTAATGTTACATGTTCATGTCACTTAGTTTTGTCATGGCAACATCATATTAATTCGTGGGAACGTGATAATATGTCGTGGCCACGAGATATTAATTCGTGGGAACATCATATTAACTCGTGGTAACATGATAATAAGTCATGGCCATGAGAGAATTATTTCGAGGACATCCTTTGTGGCCATGCGATCTAAAGTCATGGCCTCGAGATCCTATGTTGTTGAGGGAACAATATATTTTCCTTGTGACCACGACTTCTTTATGTTGAGGGAATGACATAATTTTCTCGTGGCGTAAACAACCTGCACGACCATAGCAACTTGGAATTATCATAAATGGATAGACCTATAATAATATTTATTTTTAATTAAGAAACAGCATGGAATTAAGATAATGATTATATTAACATATTGCCTATTGTATTGCGTGTGATGATGCCTACAGCAGCATTTGAATGAAGTTTGTTATCAATAAATGTTTAAAGAATATGTTGTGTATATTTTTATCTATCCCATCCAATAGTCTTTTAAATCCATTCACTGATTGTTTATTTATTTATTTATTTATTTATTTTTCTATTATTATTATTATTATTGGTTCATTTTTTTATTCATTGTTAGTATTTGCTTTATTTTGTATATACTGTAAATGCCCGCTCATGCCAATAAAGTTTTGACTTTATGACTGTATTTAGCCAGAGGAGAACTGGCCCCCCGACTGAGCCTGGTTTCTCCCAAGGTTTTTTTCTCCATTTTTGTCACCTGTTGGTCACCTGATGTCACCTGTTGGAGTTTGGGGTCATAAAAATGCTGTTTTCACTGACATTTTGGTCACATCTTACATATAGTAATTGTTCATAAAACTGGCCAAACAAGTTGTGGTCTTCAAATCCATAAACCTTCTAAAAATACCAGTTGCCATATTTAACTTTCCTTTAATCCAATTTCCCAGCCTCAGGAGAGTCGAGCTGCTGAATGTCTGCTGATGAATATGAAATATCTCATTACTGCAAACAATGACCCACTATGTCAAAACTGCCCAACAAACACCAAAACTGTAATGTTTCTCAAATTTATCCACTACAGTTTAAAATCTCTTCAGGACAGTAGATTTGGACTCCTAAACAGAATATACTGTAAAAACAAGCACATATTTTGATTTCTTGCTTTTAAAATCTTGAAACAGTCTGAGTGCAACTCTCCACCCCTCTTATAGCCATATATTTCTTTAATTCTTTCTCTGAGTCAAGCTCTCGGGAGGTTTATTCTCCATCAATAGCATCCTCATGCATATGTTCCCTCTGCAAATATCATCAGAAACTGTCACGTAAGTTCTGTCGATGCAAGAACATCTTACTCGGTTAAGTATCTGCCTTGGCTCAAATCCATCTTTTTTCAGGCCAGAATATAGCTTGATTAATTTGTGTTTGAGGGATCTGATCGATAGGTGTGCGGTCAGCTGCCAATACCTCGCTGACTGAGTAATTAGCCAATGGGCTGCTGCGATCGTTGGCAGAGCCGACAGCCAGAACTGAGTCCCGCCCACTCAGGAGGAAAATACTGTGACTGCTCTTCCAATAAAGCAATGAAAATCATGTGAAAATGCAAATTACAAGAATGACTCTGCTAGACAAAACCATCATAGACAATATTCAGAGTAATGGCTGAACAATATGAGGTTGTGTGGTTGAAAACTGAGAAGTTGCATTTTTGTGTGAGGCATTTCACTTCTGAATGCTTGAGGTAACAAATAGGGTTCAATGAAAGCATCATAAACAACATGAAATCAAAACTTCTGCACAAACAGTCATATTTGAGGACCGTAATCAACTGGTGCATGATTTACAATAACATCCAGCTTACTTATGCATCTGCTAATTTCACTAAACCTAATAATTTCACCAGAAGCACCTCTACAAGTTTAATACTGCAGTACGGGAAGTTCAAAAAGAAAAGAATATTGTAGGTGACTGCCTGATAATAGTATCTTGATTTCAATCATTTTCTGCTCTAGAAGTCACAAAAGATCCATTGTGGCCTTTAATTTGAGTCACAAAGAGCAAATTAAAACTTTCCCTCTTGTTTTCCTGCTCGATTTTCTCCAATTGTCACAAAATCGATGGAGCTGCCTGTCTCCTCAACAAACCCAACAAGCGACCGCAGGCGTTTTATACACAACCCGATGAGCAAAGTACAAGGGTTAAGTGCTGAGATTGTACAGTATCCATGCATGTTTGTTTATATCTATTAAAGTGGATATTTTGTCTGTATACAACTGACTGATTCTTCTTTAAAATATTAACGAGATGAGCAGGGTCTCTACTGTACGCTGCAGTAACCTTACAAACAACATCCTGAACTACTGCGGTCACGTCATAGTTGCAGGGTTGTGCACCACTCAGAATTGAATTGAGAATGCCTTTTAAATTCCAATTTAATTTAGAAATGAATTTGAATTGAGGGGGCAAACAGGATGCAGAATTGAAATTAGAATTTAAATAAATTGAAATTCAACGAAATTCATATCATTGTAATTTTAACTAGAAAAACAAAGTTTCTCTAGACAGACTTTGAATGTTGACTTGACAAAACCTTGTTTGCAAGTTTTGAAAAGTTAAAAAAAAAGCCTGTAGGTTGATAGACAGACAAATAGACAGATAGATAGAGCAACAGATAGACAAGACAGACAGATATAGAACGATAGAAAGACAGACAGACCGACAGGCAATAGATAGATAGATAGATAGATAGATAGATAGATAATGATATATAGATAGACAGACAGACAGATTTAGAACGATAGACAGACAGATAGATATAGAATGATAGATAGACAGACAAATATACAATGATAGACAGACAAATAGACAGACAGAGAGATAGATATAGAACGATAGACAGACAGATAGATAGATATAGAACGATAGACAGACAGACAGATATAGAACGACAGATAGAAAGACAGACAGATAGATAGATATAGAATGACAAATAAACAGAGAGACAAACAAAGACATATATATTGCACATAAGGCAGATTTTGCATTAACTTCTAAATCTAATTAAAAAGTTAATTTTCTACTCCAATTCATTTTTTAAATATAATCATTTACACAATTACTGTCACAGCTTGTTTTCATGACAAACTTATTTAAACATACATTAAATAATCAAGACATTCCTAACAGGTTAAGTAAATATAATGAATAGGCTAATATAGTGCATACAAATGCTCCCCTCTAGAGTTCATTTCTCTAGCGAACTAACATACTGTCGACATTAAACACCAGAGATGTTCATTTATGTTTATTTCGCGCTGTAACTGGTATGAAAGCGGAGGAGAGGATCAGTTCACGTGCGCGTCAGGCTGCCGCTTCTTTTGAACTGAGGCACTGTGATCTGTCGCGTCACATTAAAGAGCGCCAAATCCATATTCTCGCGCTTTTTTAAGTGGATATACGGAAATCCTTGACCTTTCCTAGTGGTTATAAGCAAAGCCACTAGAAGGCAAGCCTGCAACCTTTAGCCAAAAAAGCGTAACGGCTAATGCTAACGCTCCGCCTCTGGCGGTATGCAGGGAAGGAGGCTGTTTTTTTTAATGGATGTCAATGGATGAGAGGCTTCACTATGCTGATTAAACTGATATGCTGATTGCAGGGGCCCCATGCAATTGCGTGCTTTGCATGGTGGGTAAACACGCTACTGCGAATACATGTACCGTTACACCCCTAATATTTAATAACTTTTGTGGATCAGACTGGAAGAATACTTCATTTCCCAGAATGCATTAGCCTACCTGTTTTGAATTTCTTATGATGTCATTTTAATTGAAAGTTCAAATTCCTGTCAGGTGTGGCCAAATCAATTCAAATTCACAGCCAAGAAAGGAAGTAATTTCTGAATTTTGCACTACCCTTTATACAGTAGGATGGTTCAGCCTTCATTGGTCTATCTAGGTTAGTATCTTTCTTGCATTGAAGATAAAAATTAATATTGCTACTCCCTGTCAATGAATATTTGCATTTTATTTGTTTGCATTTGCAAGAAGAAACACAATCATACATGCTTGGAATGACATGAGAGTAAATGATGACAGAATTTTCATTTAAAGAAATCATTTGCTATTTTTCATTTGTGCAGGTTTGCTTGCTGTAGATCCACACATCAGCTCAAGTTAATGCACTCAGGCAAAGAGTGGAGAGCAGAGCTGTTTGGCTAAGTATGCAGCAATTACATGAGCAGGTGATTTAGAGAGAGCCAACGTCCAGCCGCTGGGAATGAAAATGGCTTCTGTAATGGCAGAGGCGACGCACGTCCACTCTGAAAGGACAGACCATTACAGCATGTCAACACAGGGAAGAAAAAGATGAAAACTATGAGTGCTACAATTAAGAAGTGCTGGAGGAATGGCTGAAAGACGGCAGAGGAACTGAAGAGGGCAGAGGACCCGAGACGGACGGCTTACGTCGGGATTAATGGGTGATTTCATGAAGGACCTGCCACGTGCCGTAGGTTCACGTGTGTAGTGTTAATGGCATTGGTAACCTTAATGAGGTCACTATGAATGTCATTGTGTCAGTGGAGACGTTCATGACCATTACAGTCTGACCTGCTCAGTGATAGCAACCAGCAGGAGAAGAAACCTCTTAACCTCTGACCTTTAATCATCACGCACACTTTACAAGATTGCATGCGTTAATCTGTTACTGTAAAATGAGGGATCTTTTACTAAAACGAAGATGGACAAAGCAAAATGATGGTGAATGGTAATACAGCAGGAAAGATCTATACTGTAAAAACATAGAGACCAAGCACACATGCAGATTGGACTTTCCACAAAAAGGGCACAAAACAGGGCCTGAATTTTTTTTTAATAAAAGTTTCTCAAACATATCTAATAGTTCTCTCTATACATTGATCAGGCATAACATTATGACCACTGATAGGTGAAGTGAATAACACTAATTGTCTCTTCATCACGGTACCTGTTAGTTGGTGGGATATATTAGGCAGCAAGTGAACATTTTGTCCTCAAAGCTGATGTGTTAGAAGCAGGAAAAATGGGCAAGCGTAAGGAGCGAGTTTGACAAGGGCCAAATTGTGATGGCTAGACGACTGGGTCAGAGAATCTCCAAAACTGCAGCTCTTGTGGGGTGTTCCCGGTCTGCAGTGGTCAGCATCTCTCAAAAATGGTCCAAGGAAGGAACAGTGGTGAACCGGCGACAGGGTCATGGGCGGCCAAGGGTCATTGATGCACATGGAGAGCAAAGGCTGGCCAGTATGGTGCGATCCAACAGATGAGCTACTGTAGCTCAAATTGCTCAAGAAGTTAATGCTGGTTCTGATAGAAAGGTTTCAGAATACACAGTGCATTGCAGTTTGTTGTGTATGCATAGCCGCAGACCAGTCAGGGTGCCCATGCTGACACCTGTCCACTGCCGAAACGGCCAACAGTGGACACGTGAGCTGAGCATCAGAACTGGACCACGGAGCAATGGAAGAAGGTGGCCTGGTCTGATGAATCATGTTTTCTTTTACATCACGTGGATGGCCGGGTGCGTGTGCGGCGTTTACCTGGGGAACACATGGCACCAGGATGCACTATGGGAAGAAGGCAAGCTGGCGAAGGCAATGTTCTGCTGGGAAACCTTGGGTCCTGCCATCCATGTGGATGTTACTTTGACACGTACCACCTACCTAAACATTGCTGCAGACCATGTACACCCTTTCATGGAAATGGTATTCCCTGGTGGCTGTGGCCTCTTTCAGCAGGATAATGCGCCCTGCCACAAAGCAGAAACGGTTCAGGAATGGTTTGAGGAGCACAACAACAAGTTTGAGGTGTTGAATTGGCCTCCAAATTCCCCATATCTCAATAAAATCGAGCATCTGTGGGATGTGCTGAACAAACAAATCTGATCCATGGAGGCCCCACCTCACAACTTACAGGACTTACAGGATCTGCTGCTAACATCTTGGTGCCAGATACCACAGCACACCTTCAGGGGTCTAGTGGAGTCCATGCCTCGACGGGTCAGGGCTGTTTTGGCAGCAAAAGGGGGACCAACACAATCTTAGGGAGCTGGTCATAATTTTATGCCTGATCGGTGTATGAAATTTGTGCTTAATTTTAATTAGAAAAAAGTAGACAGACAGACAGACAGATAGATAGATAGATAGATAGATAGATTGTCTGCATCCGTTTGAGACTGGTTGCTGACTACAACGGCAGCTGCAGCGTGAACGTAACTGTAAGCAGTGCAGTGATTTGTGTAATAAATGTAATTTGTGCCCATCCGGCTCTAGGCGACGGGACGCACCTCCAGCCTTCAGCACAGTCTGCCTCTCATTACCACGCTTGCATCTGAATGCTTTCTGAAAATGAGCCACAGCAATTAGCACAGGATTAATTGGAGTCTTTATCTCATTAGCGCCGATGAGATGTGAGCGTGATTAGGTTTGTGTAGCCTGCCGTTTGTTTAAGCGGAATGCAGTAATTGGTGTCATTATTATGGGCTCTTTAGCGTGCTTTGCGCCGCGCCGTGGGCCTCGTAAACCCCAGCGGCGTGTGGTTGGGCTGGGTTTGGTTAACCTTGAGAAAGAGTCCCGTGCCACGGTCATGAACTGGCAGCTATTAACCCTACCAACACCCCTCGCCAACATAA
The DNA here is from genome assembly GCA_037950665.1 of Hypophthalmichthys nobilis. Taxonomy (NCBI): domain Eukaryota; kingdom Metazoa; phylum Chordata; class Actinopteri; order Cypriniformes; family Xenocyprididae; genus Hypophthalmichthys; species Hypophthalmichthys nobilis. The sequence continues at coordinate 24,239,828 of CM075471.1, read as the reverse complement.
ACCCATAAACATTGGCCCACCCCTGGAACAACCTACTTCTGTGATCACAACTAATTGTTGTTCCGCATACCCATAAATAAACTTTTACTAGTTCTAGCTGGACAATATATGGTGCGTTCCATTTGTCCTCAGAAGTGGGAAATTCCTAGTTTCCAGTAGAAAATTTTAACTGGAACGCCCCCTCAAATTGGAGTTGCGACTGGAAAACTCGTGGGAACCACAACAACCCAATGCAATATGGCTGCTCAGCAAACCATAGTGAAATAGTAGTAATATATTGTTTATTAGCACTTCTGTTTGTTTGTGTATCAATAAACTCAGTGGTGCACACAGTCCTATCCAACTTCTATTTGTGGACATGATACTTCGGCATTATCTGTGAAAAATAATGCTTTTTTATGTTTTTGTGTTCCGAAAGAGCAAGCACAACAAATGTTTGCCTGGACGCGTCCATCTTAGTTTTCTGACGCATATGCTGGAACGCGTCAAATTGTGTGTGCCGTCATTTCCAGCGCAGACATCGCTCTTCCGAGGTAAAATAAGTGGTCCTTACACCACACAAAATGAGCACTTAATGTATTAAGTATTTAAAAATTAGTACATCTGAAATGTCATGATGAAGAATAACATGTATTTTTATGATCAATTATCAACTTTCTTTGTATGTATCAATTTGGTTATGTAATTTTGAGATAGATACGGAAAATAGCACATAATAATCTCATTAAATTGATCATTATTTTAGTAAAATCAATTACAACTACAGAAATTGAAATCTCCAGGTAATGCTAATTCACACTAAATACAGTCACGCAATGCTGATGTTGTTAACATTAACAATTTGAAGAACTAAGTATAACAATAATAATAATTTGCATGGTTTGATCTAAGTTAAGCGATCGTTAGATTTGATCACCATTGCCAGCGCGATTTATTGCTTTTTTTCTCAGTCAGAACAACAGTGGCAGACATGTTACTTACTTGTTCAGATGACATTTTCCGGTGAAAATTCTTATTTTGGTCATGCTTCCAAGACGTAGAATCTGTGATTCCGAAGTACAGTATCCACACCGATGTGGTGACTGACAGCAAACATTAGATTCATACGCGCCGAGGAGCCGTGCCGATGCACATCCCACATAAATATGATAATTCCACAAATGACTGCAATTGCAGATTTCAAACAGAGATGGCGATAAAGAGGCAAAACTTATGGACTGCAGCTTTAACCTTAATATTTCTGGCACACCTACTGAATGTGACTCTAGATTCAGTATAATGTTATACTATTAAAGATTTACAGCTTTAAATTCATTTTTATACAAATTACAACAAGACCCTTGAAGGTCAAATGTTAGCTTTTAAGCCTTACCATTTAAACTGTCCTGCAGTGTGAAATACTTAACTACCAGTATATAGCCTATAAGAAAATGGCAACGCTAGCATATAGACACTGAAGAAGGCCTCTTTTTTCTATAATGTTCAGAAACAGCTAAACCGAAACTACTTGAAATTGTACCTTAAAAACACAATGATCTTCGCCCAAGATGCTGACAAAAAATAGACCAACAATTTAAAAAAATAAGGCAGACAAAGCACTGTATGAACGGTCCCTAACAAAATTTCTTAACATATGTTTCACAAGCTCATTTTTAATTTGCACATAAAGAGCATTTGTGTGGAGCTGCGCCACAATAAACACCTGTTTCACCCCATTAAACTTAATGTCACGACTTTGCAGTATAAAAACACTCTTCACATCTCTCTCCAGTGAGGAGACTCATCTTTATGACAGCTTGTGAGTATCTCTGTTAAGAGAAAGAGAAAGCCATAGTCAAATAAATTGCAGGAGAAACACAAAGCCATTAATCCTGCGGTGGACGAGCTTCATGTAGGCCTTTGTCTCCTCTAAGGGGGACCATCAAGTTTTATATTCTCATAACTATTTCAGCCCCCTTAGAGTTAACAACTGGACACTGACTAAATGGCAGTGGTTAAACGAGAGCCCTGAGGGTTTCTTGGCTGGCTAAATGGCGAGCAACGGACATCTCCACAGTTTTGTAGCACAATAACAGAATAATCCAGGCCTCTAAAACAGGTTTTTGCTAGCTCTTTCCCTGACGTCCTGTCAACGTGCAGATTTACAGCATCTGTAGGGGTCAATAGGCCCTGAAGGACTCGGTCCAGGATATTACACAATAGCCGAGGGAACCGTATGTGTGCTGTGCTGACAGGCATCCATCTCGTCTGCTGTTTCCATAGAGCCATTCCTTTGTTTCGGAACAGAGGGTTACAGTAGCCTTGCTAGTGTTCATGGGAATTGTGCAGCAGCAGGAGTTAATAGGGATCCTCATTTGTTAACAGTCTGTGTGTGTTTTTGCCTTCAAAAGCGTGAAAAAAGAAGGGAGTGATTTTAAAGTGCAAAGTTATTATATTGGCAGAAACAATATATATATAATATACACTGCCTGGCCAAAAAAAAAAAAAAAAGTTACTGTTTGGATTTAAAAAGGCAAATACTTAAGAATCTATGACTGGATAATTATTATGTTTCTAGCATGTTATGTGTTTGGGAACAGTTCTTCTAACCCTAACTGATGGCATGTGTAGCTTTTAATTTCTTAAAGTGCCCCTATTATGGCATTTGAAAGGTTCCTATTTTTGTTTTGGGAGTCCCCAACAACAGGTTACAAGCATGCAAGGTCAAAAAACACTTACCTTATTTGCTCAACGACTCCCAAACGATTTGCTCAACGATTCATTTTTCCAAACCCCTCGTTTGCGTGACACTAATCTGCGGTGATTAGTCAGATTATTTCTGATGGTTAACACGGAGTACAGTATACAGTGCTTCCATCATTTACATTGTATTATAATTATGATGGTGCTCCGCTCTGTTCTAAAAATAAAGACTCAGAGAGGAAATAAGTTGTTTTGTGTTTATGTTAGCGAACCTAGCCCACAGCTCGGTGGTAAACACCCAAACAGTCATGGTATATGTGTTAGCCCAACGCAGAAATGTATTGATAAAGCACTGTAGTTGTACACCAATGGATTGCTCTATTCTTATCATAACTCCAAGTAATAACAATGACAAATATTTGACACATTTCTAGACAATTGCAAGCGAACACATATTGCTGTTAGCTGATTAGCCGGAGACCTACAAGCTGCGTGGAGCGGACACAACACACACAACTAAATACGTATTGTGCATGATACAGAGAACATAACAGCAACAATTATTAATCATACTTACAGGTTGTAATTTGGAGGAGGAACAAGCTGGTCCAAATAAACTGGGTAACGTTACTGACCCATCCTTCAATAACAACTGGCTTGTGAATCCCCGCATTTAGGTTGAAGAAGCAGTCGTCAGTAAAATGACGGGAACAGCACAAGGTTCTGGCTATACTGCTGTGGTATCGTTGTAAAGATGAACTTTAACCACCGTTTCTTCCTGTATTGGCAGTGTTTGAGGAGTTTCCTCAAAGTTTTCCCTGGTGTCTGCGAGTGCAATAAGTGGGCGGGCAATATGCTAATGTTTCATTTTGATGTCACAACAAAACGGCTTGGGATTCATTTTATAAACAACTTGTTTAATTGACTCAGAGTCGACTCTTACTTTTGAGAGACAATAACTTTATATACACTGCACTTTAAGATTTAACACTTTGCAGGATGTTTTCATTCACTTAGAGCTATGTTACACACTACATGAAAGGTAATTTTCAAAAATCCATAATAGGGGCACTTTAAAGCTTCAGTCCGTAAGTTTTGCCACTTTGTCGCCATCTCTGTTTGAAACCTGCAATTGTAGTTATTAGTGGAATTATCATCTTAACATGGGTTGTGCATCGTCACGGTTCCTCAGCGTGGATGAATCTAATGTTTGTTGTCAGTCACCACATCGGTGTGGATACTGTACTTCGGAATCACAGATTCTATGACCAGAATAATAATTTTCACCAGAAAATGTCATCTGAAAAAGTAACAAATCTGCTACTTTTGTTCTGACCAACTGAGGAAAAAAGCATTACAATAAATCACGCTGCCAATGGTGATTAAATCTAACAATCGCTTAGCGATTCACGTCAAACCGTGCAAATTATTATTATTGTTATACTTTGTTCTCAAATTGTTAATGTTAACAACATCAGCATTGCATGACTGTGTATTTAGTGTGTATTATCGTTACTTGTAGATTTCAAATTCTGTAGCCACTCCACAGTCCCAAGTCTTTTGCTTTTGACTACGGGTTAATCTCCAGTTGTCACTGATGATTGTCATTTGGACCTTTTTGGATTACAATCCGACATCAAAATGATAAGTTTAATTATTGCAGCTGCTGTGAGAAAAGGCTATAAATGATCTGCCATCCTCACATGTGATTTAGCCTATAGGCCAGGTGTTAAAAGCTGCTATTCTTCTCGAATACTTGAATACTTCAAAGAACAGAGTCATCAATCAGGTAACTTCACACAGGAAAAAGTTTTTGTTTGAATACCATTCCGTTAACCAAGTTATCTTGTATTTTATTCAGTTTTTGAACTGGCAAGAAAGCACTTTTACTTGCTTAGATTTTTTCCATTCTTATTGCTGTCTAACTAACAAAATTGCTTGGTGTAACGGTACATGTATTTGTTCCAAACCGTCATGGTACGGACGTCACGGTTCAGTTCACGCAGTTATGCTTTTTAGCCTAACCTATTTTTTAACCAGCATTAACCACCAATAATCGCAATAAGCTCTGTGTTTTGTTACTTTCGAAAAGAATCAAAGTGCCATCTTTCAAGTTCTGTCCATTTTTTCACGAAATTCAAACAATAAATACCGTTTTGACGCTTTTTGATGTGGCGTAACAGATCGCTGTTTAGGCGCCTTCAAACGGCAGCGCGGAGCGTGAGTGAACACGATCATCTCTTCCTCTTCACTACTACAGAATGAACATGAATGAACATTAAGGTATGTTGAAAGATACAATACAACTTAGTGTTTCAACCACGGAAAGATGTCTGTAAAACAGTTTGTAAACAATATGTCAGGTAGTATTACATTTAAATCAGAAAAGCCATTCAGTGTCAACAGCTTGTTAGTTCGCTAGAGAAATGAACTGTTTTGCTAAATATATGCACTATATTAGCCTATATATTAATTATATTTTACTTAACCTCTTAGTTAATGTTAGGCCTAAATAAATCCGTCTTGAAAACAAGTTATGACAGCCACTGTGTAAATGATTATATTTCAACAACGAATTGGAGAAACAGAAGTTCATGCAAAAACTGCCTTATGTGTAATTTACTTGCTTACAATACATAATTTTTTTTTTTTTTTAATATTATTTGAGTGTTGATGATTATGTCTAAAAATAAATAGCAACTGATTTTAATAATTTGGGCTCTGTTGTTAATTGTAACCTTTATTATAATAATGTGCATGTAAGAACTCCCTAATAGTCTACAGCATTAGCAGAGATATTTTTTTTCTCCTTAAGAAAATTTTAATTATAATTGAATAAATTTAAAGACAGAGACACAGTTGGTTCAGTAAAACATTGTTTAACAAAAAAAAGAGAATTTTTTTTTTTGTTTTGTTTTCTCACCCTGCTGTACCGAACCGTGACTTCAAATCCGTGACGTCATGTTTGTGTACCGTTACACACCTAATTATCATTATATTTTATTATCATATGTCATGTTGCATCATTCTAACCTGTGCTTAAACAATGAGAACTGTACAATGTATTTAAAATCAGTTTTTATTTTATTTATTTATTTGGTCAAAGGATCCTCCATTCCCTGCCCTAACTATTCACTGAAGGACTGCGGCGACGAGAACCCTTTGAACTACCAAGTGGCAGTGGCATTTTCTACAAGATGAGAAAGGACATGGTAGAGGATGATGGGGTACTTATATCTCACTGACGTTAGTCTGCTGTACTGACTGTATCACACACAGGTGTGCTCAAAATTACATTGCAGAATCTGAAAAATCTGAAAAAACAAAATAAGAGGGAGTTGCTTTGTTTAGTACTGCCCTGATGAAGCTATGTTATTTAACATATGTTTATATTTAGTCAAAATTATAGCTAAATTGAGAAAAAAATTTACCTGGATGATCGACGACTGTTATTTTTGTGAGGTTGAGGAATAAGGGTCTTATGTAGCGAAATATATATATACTTTTTAACCACAAATGCTCGTCTTGCACTACTTTGCGATGTGCCACGCATTACATAAAATAGCTAGGGGTTCCTTAAAGCACTTCTAGCACAAGCGTTCCTTGTAGCACTTCTGTGAAGAACCATTTCTGGGTTCTTTAAAATAACAGTAAATAGATGGTTCTCTAAAGAACTCTAGAGAAAAAGGTTCTTTGGGGAGCTTAAAAGGGTTCTCCTATGGCATCACCCTGAAAAACCCTGTATGGTTCTAATTGGAACCATTATTTTTAACAGTGTACTCTAGCTGGGAGTTCTTCTTTATGTAAACAGACGTGATGTAATGACGCAAAGACGAATGGCGACATGCTCGAATTACCCACCAGTACCACCCGAATTAGAAAACATTATTACAAGTTTACCGTTGTGAGTGCTCGATTCTTGCATTGTCGAGACAAGATCTTGAACAAAAATTGATGCACCTCTTGATGGAAATAAATGTTATTTTGGCCGGGCAGTGTATATAGTTTGGGTGGGTATGAAGTAATATTGTGAAATATTATTACCATTAGAATCGTTTCCTATCTGAATATATTGTAAAATGTAATTTATTCCTGTGATCAAAGCTAATTTTTTTTAGCATCATTACTCCAGTCTTCAGTGTCACATCATGATCCTTCAAAAATCATTCTAATATTAAGAAACATTTCAATTATTATCAATGTTGAAAACAGTTGTGCTGTTTCATATTTTTGTGGAAACTGCGATACATTTTTTCAATACTCTTTGATGAACAGAACATTCAAAAGAACAGCATTTATTTGAAATCGAAATATTTAACATTATAAATGTCTTTACTGTCACTTTTGATCCATTTAATTACCCACGTACCCATAACTGTAGTGTATATACACTACCAGACAAAAGTTTGGAATCGGTTAGATTTTTAATTTTTTATAAGAAGTTTCGTCTGCTCACCAAGACTGCATTTATTTAATTAAAATACAGTAAAAACAGTCATATTGTGAAATATTATTACAATTTAAAATAACTGTTTTCTGTTTGAATATATTTTATAAAGTAATTTATTCCTGTGATCAAAGCTGAATTTTCAGCATCATTACTCCAGTCTTCAGTGTCACATGATCCTTCAGAAATCAATATGCTGATTTGCTGCTCAAGAAACATTTATGATTATTATCAATCTTGAAAACAGTTGTGTGCTTTTTTTTCAGGATTCCTTGATGAATAGAAAATTCAAAAGAACAGCATTTATCTGAAATACAAAGGTTTTGTAACATTATACACTACCGTTTAAAAGTTTGGGGTCAGTAAGAATTTTTATTTTTATTTTTTTGAAAAGAAATTAAAGACATTAATACTTTTATTCAGCAAGGATGCATTAAATCGATCAAAAGTGACAGTAAAGACATTTGTAATGTTACAAAAAATTATATTTCAAATAAATGCTGTTCTTTTGAACTTTCTATTCATCAAAGAATCCTGAAAAAAAAATATTGTACACAAATATTTTGTACAATTGTACACAATAAATGTTTCTTGAGCAGCAGATCAGCATATTAGAATGATTTCTGAAGGATCATGTGACACTGAAGACTGGAGTAATGATGCTGAAAATTCAGCTTTGATCACAGGAATAAATTACTTTATAAAATATATTTAAACAGAAAACAGTTATTTTAAATTGTAATAATATTTCACAATATTACTGTTTTTACTGTATTTTTAATTAAATAAATGCAGCCTTGGTGAGCAGACGAAACTTCTTTTAAAAACATTAAAAATCTTACAGATTCCAAACTGGTAGTATATATATATAATGCTAAATGCAAAAACTAAAAAGCACCCAAATACATGCATGCTAACTTCCAAATTACTACTATAGTAGGGTTCATTAGTTAACATTAGTTAAATACATTATTTAACATGAAATGAAGCTCTAGCGCAAGTTCTGCCGGGAAGACTCAAATGTTATTAGTTCAGATCTAACCAATCATTATCTAAAACTTGGAGTATAAAAGATCATTACTTACACATGTCTGAGTTCGCAGATGCTGACGCCATCCTTCACCTCCATCCTCCCCACCACCACCAGAATGGTCCCTGTCCATTCTTCCCGGGGGTCGGCTACGCCCCTGCCTTCATCTTCAGGCAGGAAACGCAAAGTCCGCAACCCTCAGGATGTGAGCTACGGACGGGGCCTACGCCAAACAACCTTATCTTGTGATATTTTGCTTGCTGATTGGTAATAAATATCATTGTTTCGTTATCTTGCCTCCCGAGTCTTTCTGGTAGAACTAATAATAAACTGCACTTATACAGCATTTATTAATCTTTGTTAATGTTAATTTCAACATTTACTAATACATTATTAAAATCTTGTTAACATTACTTAATACACTGTGAACTAACATGAACAAACGATAAACAACTGTATTTTCATTAACTAACGTTAACGAAGATTAGTAAATACAGTAACAAATGTATTGATCATTCATGTTAGTTAATACATTAACTAATGTTTAACCAATGAACCTTATTGTGAAGTGTTGCCCTTTTAATAAAATGTAATTTAGCATTTTAGCAGAAGCTATGGTCACTATGCTATATTTTGTCAAGGAGACGCTTTGTGAAACACAGCCTTGATCATATGTACACGATGCTAAAAGATCTAGCAGAAATATTCATGTCAGCGGCCAGCTAGTCAAGAGCCATGCTGCAGCAAAACAAACCAAGAACTGTGAGAATGAGAAGTAGATTTGAGAAAAAGAACTTTAGTGATGCTTATAGAATCCAGTCTTTGCTTTCCCAGCATTTGAAGTCTCATCTCTGTCACTCTCTGCATCTTCCTTTCTCATTTATTCAAAGACACAAAGCCATGCAAAAGCACTCAAAAGCGAATGCACACACATAAATGCATGTTAACACACTATACTGTCACAAACACACATTTAGCTTTGATTTTGGCCCTCATCTCTTCTACCAGCCCTCTTCTCACAATCTCACACTATTTCACTGCTTTCTGCTCTTCTCATATACACTCTATTTATCTATTATTTATAAAGAGAAACCGAGCTTGGCCGCAGCCTCATACATGTAGAACAGCCTGCAGTTTCTTTAAATTTATTTCTTTTATTTATGCCATGCAACATACTGACTGCCTGAATAATTCTGCCTGTAAATACTGGAACATTTTATAATAAACAAAATCATTTTGTAATAAAGTATGTAGCGTATTGAATAGAATTCATATAGAATGCACAAAAACATTTGAAATTCATCTCCACAGAAAGCGCAGTGAATAATGGAGTCTCTCTAAAGGCTCGTCTGGCCCTCGGGCCGACTGTCACTCTACACATGTGAATCATGCAAATGTCAAGTGCAAAGGTCACCAAGGCAACAGGGCCAAGACGACACAACAGACACCAGTAAGATTAAAAGACACAACATCAGACTGAAAAGAAGACACAAATAGCATGATAAAGGCATAAAGAGGGTTCATATCTGATTTTGCTAACTTCCCCAACTCAGATATTTAAAACAGACAATATTCAATCATTTGAGAGTACTGCTTTAAAGGACATGCATCGGGGAAATATAAGGAAGCAAATAAAAATCCTAATTCCTTAGACAGTCCAGAATGGATAAGCCATGATCTTTATACTTTACCATGGCAAGTATAACTTCAGGATTCAATTCCCAGGTGCAATTAAATTAAATTAAATGCACAGGCGATAACAGAAACAGACACATAATAATAATAATAATAATAGATTTAATAGCCTATTATGCTATTGTGATCCACTGTCCCTTATACACTCATGGAGAAGCCATTGTGAGCAGACCCTATATAAGATGTGATTAAATTAATGTTAATGGGCTGCTATTTTTATACCCCTGACACATTTAAACTCTCTTCGCCTTCTGGATGAAGATCCCCAAGCATCAGTGACAGGTTTCATGGTCACAAATTCAGAGAAAGATGAAAGAAATTCATATGGAAATGTTATAAAGATGTAGACAGTCAAAGAGGTTTGAATAGGGTCAAAAAATTTAAATTGGCTGGTGACTTCAGGTACTGCAACATAAGGGTTAAAATTGTAAATTGTATATAATAGTAAATTATGAATTAATAATTGTAAATTGTATATGTATATATATATATATATATATATATATATATATATATACACACTACCAGTCAAAAGTATTTTTAATGTTTTAAAAAGAAGTTTCGTCTGCTCACCAAGGCTGCATTTATTTAATTAAAAATACAGTAAAAACAGTAATATTGTGAAATATTATTACAATTTAAAATAACTGTGTTCTTAAGAAACATTTATTGTGTACAATTGTACAAAATATTTGTGTACAATATTTCTTTTTCAGGATTCTTTGATGAATAGAAAGTTCAAAAGAACAGCATTTATCTGAAATAGCTTTTGTAACATTATACACTACCGTTCAAAAGTTTGAGGTCAGTAAGAATTTTTATTTTTATTTTTTTAAAAGAAATTAAAGAAATTAATTATTTTTTTCAGCAAGGATGCATTAAATCGATCAAAAGTGACAGTAAAGACATTTATAATGTTACAAAAGATTATATTTCAGATAAATGCTGTTCTTTTGAACTTTCTATTCATCAAATAATCCTAAAAAAAGAAATATTGTACACAAATATTTTGTACAATTGTACACAATAAATGTTTCTTGAGCATCAAATCATTATATTAGAATGATTTCTGAAGGATCATGTGACACTGAAGACTGGAGTAATGATCCTGAAAATTACAAGAATAAATTACATTTTAAAATATATTCAAACCGAAAACAGTTATTTTAAATTGTAATAATATTTCACAATATTACTGTTTTTACTGTATTTTTAATTAAATAAATGCAGCCTTGGTGAGCAGACGAAACTTCTTTTAAAAACATTAAAAATCTTACCATGTCCAAACCTTTGACTGGTTGTGTGTATATATATATATATATATATATATATATATATTTATTTATTTATATGGCTCGTATCTCAGAAAACGTCTAAAAACATTGTAAAATAGGCGCTATGATTAAATATGAGTCACATGTTTCAGGTCTAAACAACAACATTATGTATATATTCTCGCCTAAAAAACTCTTAAAACTACAATTCGTAGTACAACAAGTGTAGTATTCGCAAAAATATGGTGGATTTGCTCGGCCACCATGACATTCGCTTCAAGTGGAGTGATACAAATGGTAAAAAGCCATTAATTTCTCTCCCTCATGTCGTTCCAAAGCTCAAATGTGCTGCATAACCAATGAGGTTCATTCTTGTGTGTTACACAGCACATTTGAGCTTCCGCAAAAGGTTTGTTCTTGTGCTTCATTCAGGTTCGGTTGAGCTTCTGCTTATGTTCGCTGATCAATGTTTATTCAATGTTTATATGTGAGTAAAAGCCTAAATTAAATCTGTTTATCATAAAAAGCGATCAAATCTCTTCAGAAAATTTTGACTAAACCGGTCAGTTCATATGGATTAGTTTTCCAGTCTCTTTATGAACTTTTTGAAGCGTCAAAGTTTGAATTGCATAGGCTTTCTGTGTCTATGGAAGAACAGAAATCTCTCAGATTTCATCAAAAAAATCTTCATTTGCATTCCGAAGATGAGGGAAAGTCTTATGGGTTTGGAACGACATGAGGGTGAGTAATTAATGACAGAATTTTAATTTTTGGGTGAACTAACCCTTTAATGTGTCCTTGCTGAATAAAAGTATTAATTTCTTTAAAATAAATATCAGAGACCCTTTGGCAGCTGTAAATAGTAACCCTATTTTTTTGTAGCACGAAACAAAAACAAGCTAGATTTTTGTGAACTAAATCTCTCAGCCTGACTTTTCACCCTCTTTATAATTCAGATCATTTGTGGATAAAGCGATTAAACGGTGGGGATCTTCATGCTGTCTCAAACATTTGAAAAGAAACCCAGAACTCTTTACCCTATCCTAAAATATCACAGTTCTTATTGAGTCTAACATATATTCACTCAATTTGAGAGATGATTATCTTCATTCGCGGTTTGCCATCAGAACGAGTTCTCCCATGTCATAAAATAAGCCAAATCACACGCTGCTGCTCCTGTTGAGATGGTGTGATGACTGCTGGTGAGATGAACGACTTCTGACACTCACACAGCCAGACCTACTGGTGCAAACATCGTCTGCTTGTTGCTTCATGGTGAATATCTGTAACTCCCTCTGCTGTGATGTTAACGATTGAGAGTTCATGCTGTGCTGCACAATCTATAACCACAGATCCTGTTAGGTTTTGGTTGTGGTGAACTACCATTCAATAATAAGCTTTGAGCTTGTATGTGGGTGTTTCTTGGACTTTTATGTCCGAGGGTAGAGAGTAATTTTAAAGCAAAGTATAGATTTAACTGAAGGTGATGATAAATCTTGTAAACTTTTTATCGTCTTGCCTTTTATGTTTTTATTGCTTGTCCTAACCTGTCCAGGCTTTCAATCTCAAAATATTACAAATTGTCATAAAAAATATTATTACACAAATTATGATAATCTAAACAAAACGTAAAATAAGTAAGAAATAATTGATGACAGGCCGTTGAATTATTAGAAAATAATGCACACGTATGCGGCCACGAAGTGAAGTGGAGTGGCCGTTACACATTATTGCAGGTGTGCATTATTTTCTAATAATTATATTAATTATAATTATATTATTCTGCTTATACTACAGTTACCACACCTTAAAACAGTGGTCAGATGTTGTATTTTAAGATATTTGTCAGGTTTTTGTCCGTAAAATGCTCGTGTGTAGGACTAATTTCTTACGCATCTTATCCCACGCCTCCATTGCTAATTCCAAAATGTCATTTTAGAGCTAGTAACGGAGGCTTGAGCCAGTGATGCAGTTATTAATGCAGTTATTAGAGAGAGAGAGAGAGAGATTAAGAGTGTGAGTTAGTGTTCGGCAGCAGCATCTCCAGTAATAGTGAACTGTAAGTTTATCTGCTTCAAGAACAGCGCTGTTATTACCTCACTAGTGAGAAATGTCAAGTTGCTAAACTAGTTTACTCCTTAAATCGTCAGAGCGCTTGTTTCTGTGCGAGTGTGTATCCATACTGTATGTGTAGGCTATTCATTTGTGTGGGAGAGTGGGAGAAATAGACGACACACCTTCACTCTCTTCCATTGTAGTAACTGAAACCACCAGTGTGTCATAGTGAATTTGGAGTCCGAGTCTGCACAGTAGCTCGAAGTGGAGCCGCGATATCAAGGTCCCGCCCACACTTCCGCCAAATTGGTTAATACTGCAGAACAACACATTATGTCAGTGTGAAATAAACAAATCCGGAAATGTAGAAATTTAAGTTTAAATTTAAGCTCCAATCTCTTCCCGAAGATCCAGAGAAAAGTCAGTGGACTATGTGCATGGAGCGCTCTTTAGAACTTCCGCAATAATATAAGCCAGCTCGAAAACTTCCGGTGAGATGTCATTTGCTGGTGTGTTGTGAAAACTGTGAAATTCAATTCGACCATCAGTTTTCACACTTTCGTGTGGAAAAAAAAGCGTCAAAAATGAAATATTTATAGTGCACTTTAGTTAGATTAATTGAATAAAATGTGTGTAATCATTGATCTTGCGCTGCACCGACTGACAGCTTCTGTGATTAAAAGGAAATCGCTTTCTGTGTCATTTATTCACAAGAAAAGTTACTGTTTTTCTTAAGATTTTTTGAGTATTTCATACTTCACATTGACAAAATGTAAATGTAAACCTAGTTATTTTATAATGTTTAATATTTAGTCAAAAACGAAGTGAAAAACGATTAGAGGAAATGGCTGATATATGCGCAAATAAATGCTACTTTGCCGCCACCTGCTGGTTAAAGTGGTCATTATTGTCTTTTTTATTTTTAAATAAGTGTTTTCTATCAAATGTTTAACCCGTTCGGTTTTACAATGGAGACAAACTCAGAAGGATGAACAAATAATGTTTGTGGTCATCACATTAAAAATAACATTTGAAGTGCGGGGGGAAAAATGCATATGCGTGTCTAATTACAGACACCGTTTTTAAACGGTCCCAATAACTTCCTCTTTATTGCAATCAATAAAACTGGTTTATTGGCAAATTAGGTAAATGTGATAACTGCATTAAATTATGAATACAACATTAAAAAGTCAACCATTGATGGTTTTGTGTTGATGTACAGCGACTACAGAATGAACAGCTAACAATTCACCGGAAATGCCCGAGCTGGCTTAAGGACAACCAGGAAGTAACCGTGCATATCCTGTTGGTGTTTCAGTGACGACTTCACTCAGAGAAGCTGTAATCTCAGCTGTCAATCATGACGTCAAAACCAGCATCAAATAACTAACTTAAAACAAACTTATTTAAAGAAAGAACACTTTAACTAACATCAGCGTAATAAAAAAAAACTCCCTACAATGACAAAAACCATCTATTGGTATTTGTATAAAATATTTGATGTGTAATTTCACTGTTTAGTTTACATGGAGAGGGCGGGGTTTATGACCTATACTGCATCCAGCCACCTGGGGGCGATCAAGACACTTTGGCTTCACTTTACAGGATTCATGTGGCACGCTTGACTTTGTACAGGCAGGTCGCACTTTAGTTTTTGTTGTTGTTGTTGCTGTTGTTGTTGTTTTTTTGCAGTAATTAGTTTATCCACAAGGTGGATGGGGGCGTCGATTAACAAGGTAGTCAAAGAAAAACTGCATAAGAGGGATGCGCCGATACCATTTTTTAAGGACCAAGTATGAGTACCGATACTTTTTTCTAGTACTCGCCGATACCGATGCTTATACATTTATTAATTTCTCTTTTTTTTTTTTTTTTTGATGTTGCAGTTTTCCAAGCACAGTGAGACTAATGAATGTAGGACAGCTTCTTTATTATTACTTTAATGAAAAAAGTAATAATATTTATGTGCTTGTCACAAACTTAAAGAACAAAAATTTCAGTGTCCAATAACCTTCAAAGGGCATAATTACCAATATATATAATTGTTGTTATATAAAAAGAAATGTACAAACAAATTACAAACAATACAACAAATACTATAGAGATACAAATTAAATAAACTTGTTTTTCAGTAACAGAAACAGTAGGTTTATTTACTTACATTTTCATACATTTTATTTACATACATTTATTTAACATATTTTGTTGTTTTATTAACATTAATGACAAATATAGGCTACGGTCCCTTTAAGACCGAATTCATGGATACTGACACATATCCTGTTCGCACCCAAATGTTTACGTCCACTTAAGCCATAACCGACTGTATTTACGTGAGATACTCCACACGATGGACATTTTGACAACTATGTGTGCATTCAGGCGCAAGGAGAACCGATCGCGCGCTGTCTGAGAGAACTGGGATCGCGCGCAAGAAAGAGAGAGAGCGCGTGCGAGAGAGAGCGCGCTTCTGGTCTGTGTCATTCAGCGCGATTCCGCCTATCCCGCCTTCACTAATCGATAACGAATTGTGATTGAAAGCATGCAGTTCGCAATGTGTGTGTTGTCATCATTAATTTTGAAGTATTTCCACACCTCTGAGGCTGACATTGTTTATGCTGCTGCCGCCAGTGTCTCTTTTTTTATTTTTTATTATTACACATTTGCTTACAAAGTACAAAAGTGAGAAATATCCAAGAGAAAAGAGCCAGGGGTTCAGGGACGGCCAAACATGACATCACATTGTAAATGAGAAATGAAAATAAATAATTAATAATAATAATAAAAAAGAAAATTATAATAAAAAAATATATATAAAAATAAATGGGGAAATATCAATTAAACAGATCACATAAACATAACAATCCTCCCCACAAAACAAAATAAAGATTATACAAAGACACCAAAAAGTGAGCATACATTCAGAGTTTTAGTAGCCTTTTTGTTACAGAAGGTAGATAAGGATTTAATATAGATCTTAACATCTTCTTGAAAGTGACAAAAATGGGGGGTCACTTTCATAGTTTTACATTTGTGGATAAAGTATTCTGAAAGTAAAATAATTAGGTTGGAAAGAAAAAAAAACATTTTCATGCTGCTTCTCAAAAATAACAAATACAAACAAGACATTCTTGAAATAAAGCTCAAAGTCTTTATATATATATATATATATATATATATATATATATATATATAGTCTACAATGAACTGGCAAATGTCTTGCCAAAGTTTTCTTGTATGATCACAATGCCAGAAAAGATGCAAGAGAGTTTCTGGTTGTGAATCACAGAAAGTACAGTTCACATCTATACTTAATTTAAATTTAGACACAATGAAGGTTTTTACAGGATAGTACCGATTAATAAGCTTAAATGAAATCTCTTTGACCTTATTTATCAGTAGATACTTGTTAGGAAGAGTCCAAACCTTCTTCTACAATATATTTTCCACTAAATTGTTCCATCTTGAAATGACATGAGGAGTGGAAACCCGCCACCGGTGTCTCTGTGCACGGAAAATTCTGTCAGTTACGTCACGTGAGGTGTATCGGTCTTTGGTATCAGGGGTATTTTTACGAGTAGTACATGAGCTTGGTATTGGCCCGATAACGGTATCGGTGCATCCCTAATAAGAACAGACCGGAACGCATTCAAGCCACAGCGACCATGGAGGCCTACAAAGACGAGAGATTGTGCGAAGAGTTTAGAAAGTACCCTCATTTGTACAACTCTAGCATGAAAGAATACAAGATGTTTACATGGGTTGTAACTCTTGGCGAGAGATTGCTCAAAACTGTGCATGCGCCGAACGCCTACACATACGAGTCAAATAAAGAATACTTTGCAAGGCTGTGCATTTGAATGTGCTTAAAAAAACGAAGTATACTTTGGGCTTGTAATGAATGGAATAATGCGGTCAAGACCTGACTGGAACTACTTTAGCCATATGTTTCCTTGAAAATAACTGCACACCTAGAACATTCGTCAGCCAATCAGATTCAAGCATTCAACAGCTGCGGAGTTAAACCATTTTAATAATTGTGTACAAATGTTTTATATAAATGTTTAAAGAACTTAAACAAGTATCATTTTCTGCACAACCAACAATTTGCCCCAAGTAAAGTTTTATCAAAAGGTAGTGTAGCCTAGTTGTTTCTGGAAAGCTTAAAATGGAATATGAGACGTGAAGAAAAAGAAAAATCAAAGCTAAATATCATGTGTGAACATAATATTTTTATCATGCTGTAGTAATTGTGTTAACTTGAAAGTGTAGGTCTAGTATATCATAAATATTATTAAATTTAATATTAGCTTAACAATATAATTATTATTATTATATAAAAAATATTAAATATTTATGAATATTGTATAGGCTATTTAAGATCAGATAAAAATATTTTAGTAAGGAGCCAAGCATTTTTTTCCACCATAGAATAAAATAAACCAAATGCATAATTTGAGATGTGGTGGAAATGACATGTATGCATGACGTTAGAAAGGGGAAAAAATCTGACAAAAGGACAGAATTCAAATATGATGCATGTATATTAACAACTGGACATTGACAAATTAAACAAACCAAGTGTGTTTCTAAAGAATTTATTGTGGTTTCTAAAAATTCTCAGGGCCAAATAGTCAAAGAAACTGCCATAGACGGTCAAAGCAGGAGTATAATGCTAGCGTGTCAAACTTCTAGATTACGACAACATGAGTTTACGTCTTCCAAACTTGATCCACGACAGCTTGCGAGCCAGAGGAAAGGTACGGTACACTTCAGCAGCTATGAGCGTCTTTCCAACAGATGGATCAAAGATGTGTAGTACACAGAAAATCTGGAGATCTTAATAATTCAGCAACTTCTTGTGTGACATGGAGTGTAGTTCATCTCTCTCTCAAACAGGGCACATATGGAGAAGCAGACGCGCCTCTTGCAGAAAAACGCTAAACTAACAGGAGAAGTCCCCGAAGAGAGGAGAGCGAACGCGAGAGAGGTAAGGATGGACAGAATGCGACTCAACCCCCCTGAGGCCATGCGAGACTTCTACTTTAGCATGTGAGTGTGTGTGTGCAGATGTGAACAGCTTGATACTGTGCACCAAATGCTGTAGGGAGAAATTCCTCCTGTTTTGCACGTTAATTTGTGCTGAAATTAGCCACCAGACCGAAATCTGCCATTCTTCAAATGATTGATTAAACTCATGAAGTTTGTCAACTTCACTCTCTACACATATATAGAAATGAAACTGGTTTATGGCACGTTTACACCAAGAACGATAACAGATAACTATAACGATAACTATATTAGCATACACACCAACACAGTTTTGTCGTCTGTCGCTTTTAATGCTCGAAATCTTTAAAGCAGGATAGATTCTGATTGGCTGTCAATGTTTTATCGTTCATCAAATGGAAAAATAATTCTGAAAGTGATTCCAATGATGTCATTCCTCTGTGTTCTTATTGTCTTTATCGTTATTGTTTTAGTTATTGTCCTTGGTGTGTACAGGCCATAGTGATGTCAACAAAAGTTTTAAAATCCACGTCGTGGCCCTGATCAATCTGTTTAGATTTATTTGACCAACATTTCCCCACTTATTTCACGGCTATTCACCAAGTAAATATATTCAAAATACGTGGATATGAAGTATTGATTTCTTATAATTTCTTATAATCTTACCTCAAAACCCTATAGTGCTCTTCAGTAAAGGTTTTGGCACTTTGCTATGTAAACACACACAAAAAAATCATGGACATGATTAGAAAAGATTAAATGGTCTTGAAAAAAATGGTCACTCTCGGTCAAAAATGAGCGCATTGGAAACGAATGGGAAATGAATTTCATTTGGTGGAAACGTTTGGTACTGCGCCAAAAACAAAATCTTACTGAAAGCTCATTTTTTGAGATATCAAGCTCAAATTTGGAACACAACTTGTTTGGATTTATGGCTTTGATTTTCTCACAGTTTTAATAACCCATTGCCTTGTGAAGTTTACAGCTTTCATAAAATTTTGGTGTATTAATATAAAAAAAAAAATATTGTATTGAAAAATAAACATTTTTCTGCTAAGTAATATAGTTCTGTATGCTGTATGATATGATGGCTCATAGCAACTTGGTGCATTAATATAGAATTCAACTCTTGTGTGTTCTCAGGTGTGTGCATATTGATTATCCTTCAAAAATGTTTCATCCAATCAGAACTTAGAGTCAAAAACAGAATATTTACTGTTGTATCTCATTTAAATGTTATTCAGCTTCTGCTGTTGCTGGCTGCTGCTTCCTGTTTCTGCTGTCGATCGATACTGTTGGGGCATAGTGAGATTTTTCAACTCTAGTTGGCATGAATCTTTCAAACCTGTGCCACTGACTCACACAAACACACAGCAATGTCTTCAGGCTGAGCTAGTTAGGTGGACTGCATTCTCAGTCTCATGGTCTGTCCTCGGGCACACACAGTTAGTGTTTAACAGTAGAGCTGGTGGAGTGAACGACCGTCTCATTACTGGTGCACACACACATACACAAACCCTATTGACTGAGTTAATGATATTTTCTATTTCCTACCCCTGAACAGTTTTATATTTTCTTTAGTGTATTTTTATTTGGTCCCCACCAGTGTTGGGGAAAGTTACTTTTAAAAGTAATGCACTACAGTATTGCATTACTCCCTAAAAAAGTAACTAATTGCGTTAGTTACTTTTTATGAAAAGTAATGCGTTACGTTACTTTTTCGTTACTTTTTCTTACCTGGTCTGGGCTTGCTTGTTTGTTTTTTAATAACAACAACAAAAAGTTCTATTTTTGGCAAATGTTAAGGCCCTTTCACACCAAAAGTGAAATGAATAAGCTTTCAGGCTGACCACAAATGTGATGTTTAACTAAAGTCATTTTTGCTTATTAGTATGGTTAAATTGGATTATTGAAGGTCAGCAGCAAAGACTTTAATTAAAACAAAGTATATTTGTTTAATTTAATATATTTAATTATTGCAGGTTTGTGTAATATTCTGAGATTGCATTTCACTGTTTTTATTCATTTTGAGGAATACTGACTCTGATTTTGTGCAATGCTAGAACTACAATAACCATCATGTTTACACACAAGGCCTGCACTTGCTCTCGATTTCTCTCAACATGGTGACAGGAAAGATGTCAGTCAATACATGGTAAAAACAAAGTAACTTGCATTACTTATTTGAAAAGTAACTCAGATATTTTGTTGTAAATTTAAAAGTAATGCGTTACTGTACTAGTTACTTGAAAAAAGTAATCTGATTACATAACTTAAGTTACTTGTAATGCATTACCCCCAACACTGGTCCTCACAGAGATAACAAAACCTTATCCACACAAACATATCATGTCATATATTATAGTTCGGGACACTCAGTGACTTCTGTTCAGGGTTGCCAGGTCTGTGTAACAAAACCAGCCCAAAGGCCAATAAAAACAGTCCAAAACAAGCCCAGTGACCCTATCCAAATATTGAACTCAACATATGCCACTCTCACACCTACAATATATCTTACTGTCACTGTTATGCATTATACACAATTTCAACATGAAAATCACTAGTAGTAATCATAAACATTCTGTTTTCATTAAGGAGCTCAAAGGCCCCTCCCTCTCAAAACTCATAATCTAACAGTTTTATCATTGGTAGAATGTAAAATATTTCAATACAAGCATTTCAGTCAAATACAGTTTATACAGTATGCAAACCTTTATCTGTGGGGAAAAAATCTAACTGTGGCAACAGTTTAAAAGTAGTTCATTTTCTGTGAGAAAACTGTAAACCTGGCAACCCTGATTCTGTTGTTCTTAAATTAAGTCTAATTATTATTATAGACAAAGACTAGTTTCATTTACAAAGTAGGTTTTCCTAGTTTGACCATTTTTATGTGAACCAAATGTCCGAATGAGACTGATGTGATGTGATGGATAAATTCTCTCTCTGCTCAGTAGTTTGGGCCGCTCTGGAAATCAAGTGGACATTAGAAAGGTCAGGGATTTAAATTTGCCACATTCCCTTTTCCTCAGGCTCCGTCATATCACTGATCATATGTAAGACCGATCCAGAGATTTTTCATGCTTATTTAGCTTCATCTGCTCAATCAAAGACTCTCCCCAACAGCTACACCACAATCAGACATTATATTTTATGCTGTTTTGTGAAAGTTCCCAGACAATTTTATTAATTCATAACACACTTAATCTTAACTTTGTCTAAGATGTTTCTTTAAAAGAATTAAGCTACTAAATGAATGTTGGCACTGAAAGTTGGCATGAAATGGTAGTTACACTTGTCTTTTCTACCCTGTTGTGACGTATATCCAAGTGAAATGGCATCTGGAACGAGAACAAATGTAAGGCGGAGCTTGATTTTGTCAATAGGGAATTGATTGAATAGTTGGATGGTTGTGGTGGATGTTATTGGTGGTTCTAATATGAGTGACAGGTTGCCCCGCCCTCGTCATCAGAGAAGAGAAGAAATGTTGCTGCAAGAGGGAGTGCAAGTTTGTTTTTAGATTAAGAGGCAAATGAATTTTTAAAAAAAGTAATAATGTGTATGAATAAATCATTTATAAATACTGCAAAGTTTCATGAAAAAATAAAAATTGTCTATTTTGATTTCATGACTTTAAGCAAAAAAAATATACTCTCCATTATCTTTAGGAGCGGAAAAAAAGAGATTTTAAAGAGATCAAAATGAACAATGGCTGTTCAGATGACATCACCAAGGCCTTTTACTTTTAAAATCCTCCAGTCCAATCACCCCACCCATTTATCAATGAATTGAGTTAATGATTTCAATTTCCAGTGGATAGAATCAAGTCCCTGTTTCTCTTGGAAATGCTTCAAATTAAGTACAAAGCATTGCGAATGCCATTTAACATTGATTGTAATGCCATTGCTGTCAAAGAGAAATAATCGGGGATTTCATTTGTGATTTTTCTTTTCTTTATTGTTTCAGACTCTTCGATTTTGCAGAGCCGCCACTCCGTTTCAGCTAAATGCCACGGCAGCAAAGCAACATCCAGCACTGGCGCCGCCTGGTACACAGATCTACCGTAGAGTCTCTGGTGAACGCTCTTGCTGGTGTGACAAAGTCATGTTCTAGTGTTTTATTTACTGCTCCTCGCCGAGCACGACACGCACATACATCACTTTCACATCTGCTGACATCTCCATGACTGACAGGTGCGTTTGATAAGACACGCATTTCTCCATTTCAGTGTGTGAGCTGATGACTGTGAGAGCATACACGTGTAGAGTTAATACCGCCACTGCCGCCTTGCACCGCTGCACAGTAATACTCTCTGATCGCAGAGACACGGCGAATGTCTCTGTGTCCCCGTGTCGTTCAGGCCTCACACACACATACACGCGGTCCCCGTGCAGAATGGCTCGACTCCAGGAATAATTGAATGGTTGGATTCTTCTTGGAGCGCTGGTGCTGATAGGTTGAGAGAGAGAGTCGTGGAGGGACTGACAGGATTCGGGAACTCGTATCAACACCGTGTCTCCGGAATAATGCAGCCATGACAGTCAGCACCTCTGCTGTCAGATTAGCTGATCTCTGTGAGTGAGCAGCACAGACTTATGGGAAGCATGGTTTTTAATGAGGCTTTACTCTGGATTATGATTTAGGCTACACAGCTGGGACTTTCTGATGAAACTTTAGACTAAAATTATACAAGGTGAAATGCAAACAAGATTAGTGGGCTGAAAGTTGACCGTTCTCATTTTTTAGTGCAAAAATCCTTCCTTGATTAGTATCTGTCATGCTTTCCAGTGAAATATTGTTACACATGACAAAAACTCTTGCATTCAATACACATTCTCTAAAAATACACTAGCAAAGAATGTTTGTGGTCAGTAAGATTTTTCAAATAAATGAATACTTTTATTCAGCAAGGATGCATTAATTTAATCAAAAGTGACAGTTAAAGACATTTAACTGTCAAGTATTTCAAATAAAGCTGTTCTTTTGAACTTTCTATTCAAAAAATGTATCATGGATTCCACTAACTAAAAAATATGAAGAAGCACAACTGTTTTCAGCATTGATGATGATCAGAAATACTTCTTGAGCAACAAATCAGCATATCAGAATGATTTTTGAAGGATCTGAAGACTGGAGTAATGAAGCTGAGAGCAATTGTAATAATATTTCACAATATTACTGTTTTTACTATATTTGTGATCAAATAAATTCAGCCTTCACTGTAAAAAGTAATAAGCTCTATCTACTCAATAAAACTGTGGCAACAGATTACAAGCAATATTATTAATTAAATTCAACATATAAGAATTGAGTTAGAATTAGTCAAATTAATTCCTTGAAAGTCAACCATTTAAAATGTGTAAAATTAGCAAACACCATTACAAAAACCCTAAACTGACATAAAAAGCAAAGAGTCAAACTGCCCAACTATGCAAAACATTGATCACCATAATGGTGACCAAACATTTTCAATAAAATCGACATCAACATCTGAACCTAATTCTTGTGTTTCTCTTTCCTTCAGTGATTCTGCTTGTTATCATCAGGTGTCTTCAATGTTGGCAATAAAAAATAAAGAGCTCTCAATTCATCTTTGACGTCTGTCTGTTATTCAGATGTTTTTGTTTAAATTTGGAATGCTACATGGGTCTTGCACTGGAACTGAACGGCTCAGTATTGACTGTGGGAGTCGATACAGTAGCACTCATGCCAGAGTCTTCAGCCGTCATGGACACCAAGTCACAGTTCCTAGTAGCCGAGATTGTTGCTGATGAAGATGTTAGGGTGGTCCATAGGTATTTAAGACTGGCATCGAGTCTGGAGGACACACTGCTTTGTTCAATGCGAGCTGCTGGCGTCTCTGCGATGGGGTCAAGTCTGGAGCTTCAGCAAAAATGGCCGCCACGCCTGAGTCTTCAGTCAGAATGGCCGCCACGCCTGAGTCTTCAGAGATTGCAGTACTGGCTATTATGGCCGCAGCCATTTGGTGTGTGTGGGCTGCGCACACATCGGCTCCAGCCCATGAGCTCGCTCCTACCCATAAGGCTGCTCCAGCCCATGAGCCCACTCCAGTCCATGAGTCCACTCCAGAGTTTGCCCTGGTCCCAGAACCCAGCCTCGTGCCCTATGAACTTCTTATCTGCCCTGATACGACCACGCTGGTCATCCCTGAGTACTCTGTCTGCCCTGATGTGACCACAGAGGTGGTTCCTGAGTTTCCTCTCTGTCTTGACACGACCGTTGAGGTCGTTCCTGAACTGTCTGCCTGCCTCAACAAGACCAGAGAGGAGGTTCTTGATAGAGCCTTGGAGGGAGTTCCTGAGCCCCCTGCCTGTCCTGTTATGGCCCTAGTGGCCAACGCTAACCTCTTTGTGTTCAATGTTTCAGTTTTGTCTGATCAGCTGTGTTGGTCTGTAGGTCCACCGAATCCACCGTGGAGGTCTACAACACCATCTGCACGATTGTGGTGGTCATCTGCTCCACTGTGGGGATCTTCAAGCCGTCTGCACGGCTCTGGTGGTCATCTGCTCCGCCGTGAGGGTCTTCAAGCCCATCTGCACAGCTGTGGTGGTCTTCTGCTCTGCTGTGGGGATCTTCAGCTACAACTGAACTGCTGTGGTGGTCATCTGCTTCGCTGTGGAGGTCTTCAGCCCCGACTGCACTGCTGTGGTGGTCATCTGCTGCACCATGGAGATCTTTAGCCCCGACTGCACTGCTGTGGTGGTCATCTGCTCTGCCCTGGCTGCCTGCTCAGTCTTCTCCGCCATGGCCGCCTGCTCAGACTGCTTTGCCCTGGTGGCCTGCTCAACCTGCTCCACCCAGGCCACCTGCCCCGCCTGCACCACCCAGGCCACCTGCCCAGCCTGCGCCACCCAGGCCACCCGACCAGTCTTATCCACACTGGCCACCTGATCTGCCGGCTCTCCCCTGGCTACCCGATCCACCCCAGTCCCCAACCTGCTTTCACTCTGCGTTCCTAACCCTCCATCCCTCCCCCTGTTCCGCCGCCGCTTCACCTCCCTCCAGGACCACTTGTGGAGGGTCTGGAACCCGCTCCTTTGAGGGGGGGGTAATGTCTGATCTGTTTCTGTGTCTTGCGCTCTGTGGGACTTTTATGTTAACGTTTCTCTGTGCCTAGTTTCTGTGTTCTTTCCTGTGTCCTGTTTCCTGTGGCCAGGTTGTAGTTTTGTAGTTTTTTCCTTTTTCATTAGTCTGCTCCAGCTGTGTCAGTTTACCTTGTTTAGCTCATTAACCCCTCTGTATAAATAGCCCTTGTATTCTCTGGTTCTCTGTCGGTCGTTGTTTGATGTCATGCAGGTGTCTGTGGTTCCCGTGCTTTCTTTGTTTTTTCTCAGTGTTATTTTGTTCCTGATTTATGTTATAATTATTTTATTTTCATTAAATTCTCCCTGCATTTTGATCTTCACCTCTGCCTGCTGTCTTTAATTCCTCCGTCCTGTGACAAGCGCATTACTTTTTACAGTGCTGGTGAGCAGAAGAGACTTCTTTCAAAAACATTTTAAAAAATCTTACCGACCCCAAACTTTTGAACAGTAGTGTACCTGATGCCATTTTACTTATCAGGTAAATAAAATGAGTAAGCCTGTTAATCGAATAAACATATATATTAAATTAATTGCTTTCTATGCTGATTTAATGAATTGCATATAGGCCTATCATGTTTTTGCACAGAAAATTCCACAAATTCGAATTATTCAAAGAAATTACTGTGGCAGACAAGTTGCTTTAGAAGTCAATATATTATTTGTAGGGGTGTAACGGTACACAAAAATTATGGTTCGGTACGTACCTTGGTTTTGAAGTCACGGTTCGGTACAGCAGGGTGAGAAAACAAAACAATTTTTTCTCTTTTTTACTGAACCAACTGTGTCTCTGTCTTTAAATGTTTTCAGTTATAATTAAACATTTTCTTAAGGATAAAAAAAATCTATCTCTGCTAATGCTGTAAACTATTAGGGAGCCCTTACTTGCACATTTCTATAATAAAGGTTACAACTAACGACAGAGCCCAAATTACTAAATTCAGTTTCTATTTATTTTTAGATACAATCATCAACACTCAAATAATAATAAAAAATGTATGTATTGTAAACATGTAAATTACACATAAGGCAGTTTATGCATTAACTTCTGTTTCTCCACTTCGTTGTTGAAATATAATAGTTTACACAGTGGCTGTCATAACTTGTTTTCATGACGGATTTATTTAGGCCTTACATTAGGTTAAGTAAAATATAATTAATATATAGGCTAATATAGTGCATATATTTAGCAAAACAGTTCATTTCTCTAGCGAACTAACAAGCTGTTGACACTGAATGGCTTTTCTGAGGTAAATGTAATACTGCGTGACATATTGTTTACAAACTTTTACTGACATCTTTCCGTGGTTGACAAACTGATAATTGAGCGCTTACACAAGATATGATATGCTTCAGTAAGTTGTACTGTATCTTTCAACATACCTTAATGTTCATTCATGTTCATTCTGTAGTAGTGAAGAGGAAGGGATGATCGCATTCACTCGTGCTCTGCGCTGCCGTTTGAACTGAGGCGCCTATAGTGATCTGTCACGTCACTTCAAAAAAGCGTCAAAACGGCATTTAATGTTTGAATTTCGTGATAAAATGGACAGAATTTGTTTCTTATCAAAAGTAACAAAACACAGAGCTTATTGCGATGATTGGTGGTAAATGCTGGTTAAAAGTGGTTAGGCTAAAAAGCATTACCGCGTGTGCCCCCTTCTGGATTGTAGTGTGTATCGCCTGTGACTGACTGTTTTCGTCGTCTAACTGCGTGAACCGAACCGTGACGTCCGTACCGTGACGGTTCGGGATGAATACATGTACCATTACACCCCTAATTATTTGTTGTATTTTGGTGTCATTTAAAATCAGTCACCTTTAGTCCACAGTGGACATTTTAACAAACAATTAATTGCATTTTAAACAGTTTAAAACATTCAAAATGAACATGAAATTGACAGCATGAGTTCACCATCATATTTTTAGTGCAGTTCTAAAACACTTTTTGTACAGTCCTTCGCTTCCTCTATCCTTTATCTGTTCCTGATCCACTTTGTGCTGATTAATGTCTCCAGTATTTTTTTACAGCCAGTTCGATTCCATGCTGTCAATCAGTTTTATCAGATAGGCACTCTCTCTTTTCTTCTGCAGGTGTTAAAATAGCGCAGAAGACCAGGCCAGACAGATAGGCTACCTATGAAACAAATGTAAGGTTTTTCTTGATCACTGACAAAAAAACAAATATTCTCATGCATTCATCCAACATATGGGAAAAAATCCAGCTGCAGTCTCAGTCAGTTTCATCTAATCCACTGATAATCTGTTCTACAGAGACGTGAGCTAGAAATAGCAGAGAAATACAGCTGAAAAAAAGCGTAGTCATGCATATTTTTCACTCACCCTGCTGACAAGACATCAGGAAGATTGTAAAAAACAAAAAAATGACAACAAACTTGAGAAAAAGCTTGCTGTGCTCGCATTTATCAAACACAGTCCCTGTCTTACACTGCGTGACATTCAAATATAGGAACGCAACTCCTAGTCGTTCTGAGTCGGTTATAAATGCAACTGCTGTAATTGCAGAAAAAAGAATTGATGCATAAAACAAACTGCCTTAAACTTGCTCCACACAGCTGGCAGGGGGTAAACAGAAGCAAATAAACGTGTAAGAAAACAGCAAAGAGTGTGTGATTAAGTTTTAACGTCTGGGAAGTGTTGTGTGTTTGGACCGGAGGGGTTTGGTAATGTGGCAGTTGGCTGCTCCCCGTGGAGTCGCCCACCTTCACACCAAACTCCCACATAAACAAGGTCGACTCATTTAAAAACAGCTCCGGCCACATTATTCAAATTCTATTCAGCCAAAGTTTGTCGTATTGGCAAGGCCATGCAGATTATGCACACCATTTTTGAATAAATTCAACTTTGAAATCTAGTGTGAATATTTTAACATGTGAATTGTAAAACTAAGCAAAAGAAGGACACACAGCTTTTGTTTTAGGCCACTGAGACTCTGGATAAAATCACCATAAATGTATACAAGTTTTCTTAAATCATTGCAATAGATTTGAGTGAGGAATCATCCCTTTTTGCGAACTTATGAAATTTAATTTGTGTGTGCACCAAATTCAAAAATGTTTGTGCATCTCATCAGATTTTACATGATTGACAACAAATTTCAATATGAGTCATAAACAAATGGTGTGTGTGTGTGTGTGTGAATCTAAAACTATTAAAAATATTTTTGTTAATTGAAATAAAGCTGGAGTAAAATAAAATATAAATATTAATTAACTTAAATTAAATCAAAGTTAGAAAACTGAAGTAACTTGAGCTAAAAGAGCTAAAATTTTTAACTAGAAATAAATAAAATTATAACAATTCAAATTATTAATATAACTAAACTAAAAACTAAAATAACACTGGCATGAAAATGGCCAAGTATTCTTATTTTGTGAAAAAGTTACAGTGTATGGAAATGATATTGTCACGTGTATACTGTTTTTCACTGTTTTGGTTTCGTTTTCACTGTGTTTCCTGTGCTTGTTTTGCCATCATTAGTTTCCTTGGTTGTTAATTTATCTACGCACCTGTTCTGTTATTTAAGTCCTCAGTTAATTGTCCTGTATTGTCATTATTTCATGTGGTTGTGTGTTAGTTTTCTCCTGCAATCTCCTGTATGTATCTTTGTGCACTACAACCACCACGTGACAGATATGAGGGTGAGTAAATCATAACGTAATTTTATTTCTGGGTAACCTATTCCTTTAACTTAAGATGCAGACTTTTATAGAATATTCTTCCTGTTGTAGTTCCGGTTCCTCTCACAGGATACAGAGGAAAACAACAGGAAACACATTGACAAAAGAACTAATTCTGTTTTTGTTTCATTCTTTTTTTCTGTACACCTCTCGATATTGTATTTTCATGTGTTGCTTTATGAATGTACAAACAGATAAAAAGTTCTCGTTTGAACCTGTGGCCTGAACTTTTCTTTTGGGTAAAGTGACAAATCATGGATCTTAAAAAAAATTAAGATCCATGAGGCCTCCATTTCTCTTGATTTGAATATTTTCCGACATTTATTAATGGAAACCGCATGAATTCATTTCTTGAGAAATGTCATGCTACATAAAGTTAACTCGGTTTGGGCTGAAGTGAATTCAAGTCAATAAACTCTCTCTCTCTCTCTCTGTGTGTGTGTGTGTGTGTGTGTTCACAGGGCCAAAATAAGCAGCAGAAGTGCACTTCTATTTCCTCTAACTCTCAGAGTGCAGGGGTGAAAAGTCAGGCGAAGGACAGTATGACAGATCGAGGGAAGGTAAAGTAGAGGTCAACGTCGCAATGGTCATTTCCTGCCTGATCCCTATCTCGCTCTCCATTTCACTACACAACACCTGGGAGAACTACACACATATACAGCCTTCACAACACACTCTACACACGTCTCTAAATATGTCTGTGCACCAAATAATACATAGTAAATCAATGAAACATCCTTTTGGGGGGAAAAAAGGAAAAATTCTGTCATCGTTCACTTCGCCCCCATGACTTTTCAAGTCTATATTTCACTTTCTTCTGAGGAACACAAAATATATTTTGAAAAATGCCTTCACGTTTTTGAGGACCAATGTTGTTTGGACCATCACTGTTCTTCAGAATATCAAATGTTCCACAGAAGTAAGAAAGTCGTAGGTTTGAAATGACACAAGGCTGAGTAAATTATGACAATTTTCATTGTTAGAAGATTTGTAAAGTGTTACTAGGTTGTTTTGGGTGGTTGATAGGGCTTTGCTAGATGGTTGTGGGTGGTTGCTAGATCATTGCTAAGTGTTTACAATGTTGTGAGTGTTTACTAGGGTGTTGCTAGGGTGTTTTGGGTGGTTGTTAGGCCTTTGATAGATGTAGCTGGTTGCTTAAGCATTGCTAAGTAATTGCTAGAGTGTTCTGGAAGGTAACTATTGTCTTCCTAGGTGGTAGCTAAGGTGTTCTGGGTGGTGATTAGGTCTTTGCTAGATGGTTGCTATGGTATTGTGGTTGGTTACTAAGGCTTTGATAAGCAGTTGCTAGGGTGTTCTATTAGTTGTTGGGTTTCTGTGTTTTGTTGTGTGGTTGCTTGGTGGTTACTCTGCATTTGTTATATTGTTGTGAGTGGTTATTAGGGTGTTTGTAGGTGGTTGCTAGATGTTTTTGGTGTTTCCTTGGACTTTGCTAGATGGTTCATATGGCATTGCTGAGTAGTTGTTAGGGTGTTCTGGAATGCTACTATTATAGGTATAGTAACTAAGATGTTCTGGGTGCTTGCCAGGTTGTTTTGGGTTGTGTCTAGGGCTTTGCTAGATGGTTGTGGGTGGTTACTAGGCTGTTATTTGGTTACTCTGTGACTACTAGGTTGTTGCTAGATGGTCGTTACAGTGTTGTGGCTGGTTAAGGCATTGCTAAGTAGTTGTTTGGGTGCTCTGGAAGGTTACTATGATTACAAATGTGTTTTAGGTGGTTTCTAGTGCATTGCCATGTTGCCTTGGGTCGGTGTGTTTATTTTTTCATCTGTTAGCAAACATCACTATTAAATTTTAAATACTTTTAAGTCACTCTGTAGAGGACCAACACTGTTAACATCCAACAGTCTCTCAGCTTCAAACATGTGCGATTTTGTTTTTCATAACCTTCATCGGATCATGTTTTTCCTGCAGTTTAATCAGAACTGCACAGGCAGATTCAATTATCCCGGACACCTGAACACACAAAGCGGATCTGCCGTGAGCTCGCTCTATTGTTGGTCTAAGCATCAGCCACGTTAATGGGAAATATTGATTCAAATTTTCTCTCGCTTTCGCTTTGGACCAGAGCTAGCAGATTTGTCTCTCTCACGGCTCCGCTGCTGGTAATAGGCCGATTGGATCTGAATCACATGCCGTTATTTCATCCCTGTTTATTTCCCCTGAGACCGAGCAGAGATCGTCTCTGAATGTGATGTTACGATAAAGATGTAAATCAAGCAGGGATTTACAGACTGTGATACACAGTTCAAACATTTCACTACTCGTGCAGTTTAGTGTATATGTGAGAAGTGTTTGCTGTGGGGTTTATTGGCATGTTGTATCATCGTGAATCTAGAACACACTGTTAAACAATTCAAACAAATTACAGACTCTCTCATGCTGTCTAACCGTTCTCTCGTCATTTTCTTCTTCTCACTGTCAATTCAATTCAGTTGTGCTTGGCATGACAAACAATACAGTGAATTTCCACAACATTTGCAAGGACTATACTGAATTAAACCTGTCTCACTCTCTCCCCGTCTCTCCCTCCTGAGTGTGTAAATGGCAGAGAGCAGTATGCAGGCGTCCAGCCAGAGAGAAGTGCAGTAGATTCATCATGATCTTGCTGTGCGCTGTACAGTGTCCACACAAACGACTGCGGCTCAGATCACTACATAAATCTGCTCTGACTCACTTAATGAAGCTCAATTTCCCCGGACCGACTGAGGCAGCCAGATTTACATGAGGGTTATGACACTCCAGAAGCGTTATCTGTCCCTCTCTCATATCCATCTGTACAGACGACTTATTCTTCCCTCAGCAGGATGAGTTTATCAGTTTCACCATCTCTATTTCTCTTCCAAATCACATCCTGCCATAGCAAGTCTTTTAAAACACTTTTAAATGTTTATAATAAAACACGGTACAAGAAGTTGTGTTTTTGTTGACGTATGATGCACAGTCCCTTTAACCATGATAATATTCACAATAAACCACATTCAACCAATTCATTCAAAACACTTCATTCAGAAAAGAAACAAGTGACCACCTTTTGAATCGTTCATTCAAAAAGACTGATTCATTCAGGAAGGGTACAAGTGAGTTGCTGAATGAGGAACGGCATACTAGTATACTATGGTTCAGAATTCAGCAACTCTTTATGAGTGAGTCATTGACTCATTAATTCCACTGATTTGTTTAAAAAACACTGATTCATTCATGATTTTATCTGTCTGTTTTATTTCACAGGGTTTTTACACTCCAGGATGTTTCCTGAGACTATCATGTTTTTGCTGTCCCAGATTTATTGCTTTCTTAAAGATTTTTTAACAGCATAAAACCTCACAAATTTCTCTCTTATAGAAAAGTTCAGTGCAAGTTATGTTTATGTAATCGAGGTTACCATTAATATCACGTTAAAAGTAAATACTTTAACATTTCAAAACAACCCACCATTCTTTGCCAAGAGTGACACTGAACAAGGTCTGAAAAATAGCTAGCAAAAAAAAAAACTGGCTCATAGGAATGAAGTGCTTAAACATTTGCAGTCTTTTACATGTCCAGTGTTTAAGTGCTAAGTCTCTCTTTCTCTCTGTCTCTCTACATTCAGTGAAGCATACAGTGCCGTCATACCTGCCTCTCTCATCGAGTCACATACGGAGAGGTATCTGTGATCTCCCATCATGCATCAGGACAGCCGGTGTAAGATTGATGACACTCTTCGGAAGCAACAGAAGACGGCCGCCCGTGAGCAGCCGCTTATGAGACCTGATAGACTCGTCTCTTAATAAACAGCACTGATATGTCAGCCACGCCGTGTTACACCCAAAGCAGCGATGCAGACGAGAGAGAACAAGTTGAGTAAAAGAGAGAGAGAGAGAAATAGAGAGGAAAAATCCCACCATCTCCTACTGGAGCTGTTTCAGCCACCATGTTATTATGACCGATGGGCTGCACACTTGTACATTAGACACAACATCAATATTCAAATTAAAACCACCATTAGCCTCAGACAGAGTGTTTGATATATTGCACAACTAAAAGGAAGAAAGTTACTATCAGAAGCATTTCTTGTTAATTTTGCTCCACGGTACTCAATACTTACTGAATTCTAAGTTGCTTAAAGGGTTAGATCACCCAAAAATGAAAATGCTGTCATTAATCACTCATCCTCATAACGTTCCACACCCGTAAGACCTTTATTCATCTTCAGAACACAAATTAAAATATTTTTGATGAAATCCGAGAGGTATCTGACACGTCCATAGACAGCAATTTAACCACCACTGTCAAGGCCCAGAAAGGTACTAAAGACATTGTTAAAATAGTCGCTGACTCATTATTGGCCGGCTCCTGGTCAGCATCACATGCATACTTCATTCTGCTCACGTGAACAGCGTCAGCCAATACTGAGACGGCATTCTGACGTAGAACCTGGAAGTAGAGACCTGCATTCCCGCGGGACCAAACGCAAAAGAGTGCGGCACAGGACATGATTTGATGGGCGCGGGCGGTAAGACGCTCATGTGTGCGGGTTGCGGGAGAGTAAAATGATTTGCGGGACTCCCGCAAAATAGAAATATTTAAATCTAAAATATTTAAAAACGAATAAATTGTTATTCATATATTGCACAAAAGCAACAAGAAAAACTAATATAAAATAAAAACGATTTACAGTTGCAACATATGCAAGATTCTATTTATAACACATGTTTGTAGTGTTGAGCAGTGTAGCCAATCACAGACATATCTGTTGATTTCTGAGACGCAATGGCCAATCAGAAGTGTTTATGTTAGAATCCTCTCACCGCTCAAAATGCTGGAGTTTGTATGCAGTGCTGAAATTTGCGTGCTCACAAATCCTATTATTATAACACACGAAGTGTAGACGTTATGAAATATTCATTGTTCATTGTGTTATAACAGAGCTTTGTGAGATTGCGATGAACTGAGATGTCAGCTTTTTAGTCATTATAAAGGGAGCGCTCTTTGCGCGCATTCTGCCATACCAAACCATACACGCAGCAGCTTGCTTTTCTGTTAAAACTATTTGTGGTTTGTAAATGTTGTTGCTTTAATAACAAATATTTTATCGGGAGCATTTATGCTGGAATGTTGTGGCGACACATAACTTAATATTTCATACTGCCAAAAATCTAAATAGACTACTTTTATGCAGAATTTTTGCAGGAGGAAGACAGAATCCTGCTGGAGCGGGCAGGCGTGCAACTGAAAACTCCGTCCCACGCAGGTCTCTACCTGGAAGCGCTGAATGTAAAGAGCGTAGGAGAGAATGGAAGAGAAGATTGTTGAATAAAGTCGTTATTTTTGTTTCGTTTTTGCACACAAAAAGTATTCTTGTTGCTGGTTGAACCACTGCAGTCACGTGGACTATTTTAACGATGTCTTTAGTACCTTTCTGGACCTTGACAGTGGTGGTTAAATTGCTGTCTATGGATGAGTCAGATACCTCTCGGATTTCATCAAAAATATCTTAATTTGTGTTCCGAAGATGAATGAAGGTCTTACAGGTGTGGAACGACATGATGGTGAGTAATTAATGACAGAATTTTCATTTTTGGGTGAACTAACCCTTTAATGACACACTTTTACCCAGTATAAATGAGCACATTTCTCCTCCACATGCCGCACTACAGACACTTTTATTCAAATTAAATGTTGAGTTTGAGTTTTGAGATTTCAGTTTTCAAGATTCCCCATTCAAGTAAATACAAGCTGGTCTTGCATCCCAAAATAGCTGAGCAGAGACATTGCAAATAGCTTATGGCTGCCGAGTGAACTGACTCCTCGAAAGGGACTTTGGTTAGTGATGCTTAAACCACCAATAAAACCTTCTTTAATATTTTAATGTAACATATGTTGCCTTCGAAAGTATGTTATATAAAATATAGATTACGTAAAAAATTACCAAACTGAAATACTTCAACATAAAAAAAGGAAACATTTTCATGGGATCAGGCTGAAATTATCAGGAGACCTTGTTAAAGATAAATGTCAGCTGCTTGTTTCTAGAGCTGCCTTAGTGCTTTAGCAGTATCTTTTTCTGCTGCTTAGGAAACAATAGCACATCCTACTTCCTTCACCATGAATGGATAGGCCAAGTTTCTGATCACCAAATAGCTGTTGTTAATGTGGCTGATCTTGTATTGTTGTATTAGTCTGTCATCGGATGTTTGAAGCTGTTGAAGTTCAGATTTAACTTAGTTACCAATGCAGCTAACAAAAATATGTTATAAGAACGTTTTGCTAAAATTCCTATTAAGTTATGAAAATGTTATTTCTGAATGTTCTCTAAACATTCACAACGTCTAGTTTTTTTTAATGTTTTTTCTTTGTTCTGCAAACGTTAAGGGAACATTACATTTTGGAATTGTTCATTTTGAATGTTCCCTGAAAGTTCTGAAACAAGTAGTTATTTTTTAAATAATTACATTAAAGAACATTATTTGAACGAACGTTCTATTACCTTGCCAGAACATTAGCTAAAGTTCTGAGAACATTCCCTGTTGGGTAGCAGCTTAGTTTCAGTAAATGGACTGGTAGGAAGTTTTGAGTTCTGAAACTTAGCTGCTTTTATTTCAAGAGATCAAAGGATATTTGATTTTTCATCCTATGATCCTCGACTGAAATATCTGTTTGCAAACTCATCTGAGAAGATCAAGTCTTACGCTTTGTGCAAGTCATCAGACAGTAAAGCGCTCATTTCAAAGAGGCAAAACACAAAAGAAACCATAAAAAACAGCCAATAACTGATATTATTTCATGCTGCATATAGAGGAAGCGGCGCATCCAAACACCAAACAAAAGACAGAAAGCTCTATCGAGTTTTTAGAGTCTGCTATTTACAATATTCTATATTTTCATGGTAAAAAAAAATGTTGTATCTGTCACAATTCTATCTCCTCGACTCACCCTCTACACTGTATAACGCCTTGTTAAAGTCAGTCGTGTGTGAAATGGTGTTTTGAAATAAATGAAACCGACCAGGAAGCGCGGGAGAAGCCGATATTGCGTTGTCAGGCTGACAGGCAGGCAGTGAAAATGTAACAAGAGCCATCATCTTACGGAA
Source organism: Hypophthalmichthys nobilis (assembly GCA_037950665.1). Classification (NCBI taxonomy): domain Eukaryota; kingdom Metazoa; phylum Chordata; class Actinopteri; order Cypriniformes; family Xenocyprididae; genus Hypophthalmichthys; species Hypophthalmichthys nobilis. The sequence goes on along the minus strand of CM075471.1, from coordinate 24,203,744 downwards.
AAAACGGGTTAAATAAAAACCCTCCGCATCTCCCGCGCTCATATTGACACGCCGGTGGCGGGGGGCATTTTTCATTGTCTCATCAAGACAAAGCATTATAGGAGATCAATCCGGCTTCGCATCAGATAGGCGGCGGCGCAAAGTGCTAGTTGCACATTTTCCATTCTCCTCATCTGTTCGAGAGCGGGCCCGCGCGCCGCACGCGTCTCTGCCCCTCTTCTGAGGGAGAGAGCAGCTGTCAGTCGCGGTTTGAAAAGAGAGTTTGTAGAGACTTTCTCTTATGTGAAACGGTATCGAACCTCACTAAGGAAATTCAGATGTCTTTTCTGCTGCTGACCTCGAGACCTTCGTATTGTTAATCAGTTAAATTCGTCGATGGCGCAGCCGAAGCTGTGATCAGCGTTTTAGCGGAGCTCTTTGAAGGCGAGGGCTGCTCTTGACACGCCGTTAAATATCACACCGCAGCTAACTGTGACAGTATTGTGAATCAATGCCACGAGAGACAGAATAATTGGACCTCTTCTGTTCAAAAGCCCCTTGAATTGTGGAAATAATTCATTTTTTCCACAGCACAAAGTGCACAGCGGCCGTTTTGTCTTTCATGCGAATGAGCTTTCGGCACGCGCGCGCCCTCGTAAAGTCGTAAGAAACACTAGACTACAAAAACACAATCCCACATTATTCTCGTCATGCAGGGGAACGGTGGAAGCTGCTCAGCTAAAGGTAATTACCAGAGAAAAATCATATATCACGCCTTTAACCTGGAGAGCTTGTATATCTTTAGGGGTCGTTAATTTTAAAAGCGCGCCATTAACCTGGGGTGAGATGGTAATGACAGACAGAGAGGGCAGCCTTTATAAAACAAACTCATGCAGATGTGACCACAGGGGAAAGGACTGTGTGTGTGTGTGTGTGTGTGAGAGAGAGAGAGAGAGAGAGAGAGGCCTAAAACCCTTGTAACCGTGATCAAATAACTAATGTGTGGCTTTTTTGGAGCTAAACCATCATACATTATCACTGTATGGAAAACTATCTTTAAAATATCTCCTGTTCAATGAAAGAAAAAAACCCAAACAGGTTTGTTAATAAGCCTAATAAAAAAATAAAGTCAGTATAAAGCTAACACAACAAACGGGCAGTGATTACAACTTGTGCTTGTAATGACTACAAAGGATAATATTACAATATTAGCATAATATTTGATAGTTTTGTCGATCCACCAAAGTTGGTCTGAAGTATTCAATTTATATTGTTTTTGGCTGTTTTGTGCAGCTCTGTTATTAAGGGATATTATAAATAATTAAAAATGCAGGGTGGTGTGAGTCTTACAACAACATTTAGACTTAAGGGGTGTTAAAGGGTGTCAGGACCAACAACATCATACACACCGAATGAATCATATGTGATGCCTTTTACTACCATAAACAAAACCAGCCATTCAAATTGCAAAATGAGACGAGCTGAACAGATATTAAAGGAATGTAAATGGTTTAAAACAAAGTAAGTACTATCAATAATGTCTGTGATACGCTGTCGATTACAGCAGTATTTTCAGTTGTGGTTACAGTAATGCACTTACAATGAACGTCTATGAGGCAAGAAATTCTGAAGGGTGAAGCTCGTAAATGATTTTCTACTTCTAGTTATGTTAACTTTTTTTTTTGCCCCTTTTGGTAGAAGCCACAACCACACAATTCTGAGGGCAAAACACATCTTTGTCCATTAATGGCCACTAAAAATTAGTAGCTGTGATTTTCTATTATTTTATTATATAATAGCCGTTTTACCAGTTACAGATTCTTTTTGGAGGCTCTTAAAAGCATGAAATGGACTTAAATTTTATTTATTTGCCCAGTCACTCTAGGTCATAAAAATTTTGCATGATCTTTCTTTATGTCAACAGTCCTTTTCTGATATCCTTCCGCTTATTTTGTGACTCTCTGGTCCTGGTTATTAACACTAGCGTTCAAAAATGTAGCATTTTGAAAGGCTCACCTAAGGTTGCATTAATTTGATCAAAAATACAGTAAAAACTGTTACATTGTGAAATATTATTACAGTTTAAATTAACTGTTTTCTATATGAATATATAATAAAATATAATTTATTCCTGTGATCAAAACTGAATTTTCAGCATCATTACTCCAGTCTTCAGTGTCACATGATGATTCAGAAATCATTCTAATATGCTGATTTGCTGCTTATTAAGAAATATTTCTGTTTATTATCAATGTTGAAAACAGTTGTGAAAAAAACCGAAAACTTTTTATTTATTAAGTGCTTCATTGTATTAAGTGCTTCATTGTATTTTTTAAATATTTTAAATCAAAATGACTGTTGAACCCAATGCAATACACCCGATGCAATGTCTTAACCCCAAATCAAGGTGGTCTGGGTTTTTTGTTTTTTTTTATTCGAATAAGTATATAGCTGCTGAAAGTTTTGCCCACAAACACTGTTCTCAGAGAGAGTCCGACTCACTGCTTTGTTTCTTTGAGAATATAAATATTTCCCTCTCCATCCCATTTCAGCAAGCATGTGGTCTGATTTTTCCCCGGAGTCCCGGGCCCTTTTGCCCAGTGGTGTAAACCATATAGCCCCTGGGGGAGTTGGCTGAGGGGCTACACGGAGGCCCTGTTGATTTCTGTTTGGCCTTTCTCTTCCTCAGGCCGGAGCGGCATGTCACATTAGAAAGGTTTATTTTCCTACATCAGAGCAAAGCACATCATTCTTCACTCGCTGTGCCGAGCAGAACCTGAGAGAAAAACACAGAGAGAGACGGTGACCGAATGACTCCACAAGCAAAACACCCACTGCCATCATTCAATATGAGTCTGATCACAACTTCTGGCACATGCAAACTCCTTTTAGTAACTTATTAATCTGACATTTTTATGTGCAAAAATGTTTTTTTCTTAATTATATCTATTTTTAAAATCCACAGAAAGTCATTCAGAGTGGATAAATGACAGAATTTTTATATTTGGAGAACTATCCCTTTAAACATTATAGGTTTGTTATCTTTCTATCCCTAAAAATCACAAAAGATCTCTTTAATATCTCAATTGTTTCTGCAGCAATGAGATTAAAAGCAGAGCAAGTGGAGATTTTTGCTGAAGTCGCCTGCTTCTCAGATGTTTTTCCTGAGAAAATGACTCTAGTGATCCCACATTTGAGTTTCACAAGAGATCTCACAAATGTCTCAAACTGTGCTCAGATCTGCAACCCAAAGACACACTCAAAAAAAATGATACATTGGATTTACTTAACTTTTTTATGTCAGCAGGTTCCACGTAATGGGGTTATGTTGCCTTTAATTAACATTATTTATTTCAGTAAACTTTATTACATAAGATTAATTCAATGTAATTTAGTTGAGTCAGGTTAACATTCTTAATTTTGTCCAAAACTATTAAGTTCAATTATCCTAAAATTAATATCAAACAAAAAATTAAAAAAGGGTAAACCAGTTTAATTGATTAGTTTATTTAGTGAATGCATTCAAGAACAATTTTCACAACTTTTACAAATTTAATAACTTATACAAAATCCTTACTCTGTAAAGTCTCTTATTGTTAGGTGATAGCCAGAAGATGGTTTTGTTACATTCATGGCATGCCAAAAATTGTTGTTTTTCAATATTAAAACTACATTAATTGTTGTTAGCAGGTCCTCAACCCAAACACATGCTTTACACTTCACCATAATGGGTAACTTCCAAAAACACACACAGAAACTCTTTTAAATATAAACATAAAATATCATTAAGCATTAACACGTCTCCCAATTTTATCATCTTGATAAAAAAAAGGCATAAAATAACATTTTATTTCAACTCTTACTCTCCCTATCCAGCCCTGTGCAAAGCATGATTGGAAGGGGAAATCCTGTGTATATAGTCTCAGCTCAAATGGATTATGTAAAGTGGTTGAAAAGAATTGTGTTGGATTAACTTAATTTACTTATGTAAACTAAACATGTATCAAATGTAATTTTTGAACTACTTAATTGAAACGTTATTTAAAAATGAAAATATTGAAAACAACTATTTCAAGTCAGTTTAACACAATGCAATTATTTGAATGTGGAACCTAATACAATGATGTTTTATTCAGCAAGAATACATTAAATTGATCGAATGTGACAGACATTTTTAGACAATGTAACAAAATATTCCTATTTTAAATAAATGCTATTCTTTTGAACTTACTATTCATCAAAAGAATCCTGAAAAATAAAATGTATCACAGTTTCCACAAAAATATGAAGCAGCACAACTGTTTTCAACATTGATATTAATAAGAAATGTTTCTTGAGTAATAAATCAGCATATTAGAATGATTTCTGGATCATGTTACACTGAAGATTCATCTTCGAACGTAAATGCAGCCTTGGTGAGCTTCCTTCTAAAACATTAAACAATCTTGCTGACCCCAAACTTTTCAACAGTGTAAATTCTTAGAGTATAACAACTATTGTGGGTCTATTTTTATTTTTCTTTAGGTTTTTTTGGAGAAACGTCTAAAACAAAGTTGATACGTCAGTGAATGATAACCAAGAAGTCCCTTAAATTTCCTGAGCTGAAAAAGAGCAATAACATTTTCCTTCAGGTGAAACTGTTTTTCATGTGTGTTCATATCATGCTCTTTATTGCTTCAGTCATATCAGGCCGGTGTCTGAACACACAGTGACCCAACGTTGGTCTGAGAGGATGGAGTTGGTTGAGGGCCTTGGCCCCTGACTGAACACAAATAAACAGAGATCTGGACTGCAGCTCCCTGAGCACAGCAAACACACACTCCTCTAAAGAACAACATCAATCACTAGTACAGCAGAAAACAAACACAAACACACACACACACACAGAGAGAGAGAGAGAGAGATGGTACGCATTCCACAGCACTATCTCTTCATTCACCGACTGAATGAGGCACAAAAAAAACACAAAAGAGTGCATAATTAGAGAGTAATTAGAAACTTTGTGGATTCAAATGTTAGGAGAATAGACTAACTCTGCATGACATTAATGTAAATGTGTAGACTGACCACCACCAACATCACATTTTTTATATGCACTCAAATATATACATATAAAATGGGCATATAAATCACTTACTGGACAGAAAAATGGACGGATCTACATTATTCTCATGGTTGATCCAGTACTGTTGGCCACTGTCCTCGATTTCCAGACTGAATTCCAGTGAATCAGTTTTCACAGCAACACTGACCCCTGCTGGCAGGGCAAAGCAGCAAACGTTAAGAACATCTTGAGTCATTTTTTATGGTTTTAGTTTTAGATTTTCTCATAATAATCCTGGATCACAGGAGCCAACAATATCCACAGTACTGCAATGCTAACTTTTGAAGGTAAACTATAGATGTGTAAATGAAGAAGAGAAATTGTGTACTATTGTAAGTCTGCTGAATAGTCTGCTTTATTCAGCACTAAATAAACTTGCTGACATTAACTGACAGCTGTCAATCAATCAGCTGACAAATCTTTAGGAGAATGACTGATTACGTGATCTGAAAGAAGAAATTTAACTGTATTTTCAGCATCACGGAATAAGCACATATGTAATTTTAGAATTCTGTAAAACTCTTGACAATAAAGATACTAAAAGAACAAATAATGCAAGCCAAGTAGCTAGGATAAGACAGACAATAAATAAAACACAAATATGGTGGTGGTGTAGAGTGTAGAATACACTCTGTAAAACTTGTCAATTAAAATAATAATAATAATAATGTGTAGCATTGTTCAAGATTGGTTATTAATTTCTTCATATATATATATATATATATATATATATATAAATAGCCATAGCACTTTGTGTAAGAGTCACTTTGTATGACAGTAGACATGGTGTGCTTGACCTAGAAACTGTGAATTGGTAATTAACCCGCAAATGAAAACTAGTTAGAATGCATTAATTAGACTCTCCTCTGCCCGTCTCACGGTGAAGAAGCGCTTTGAAAGCTTTCCGTGTAATTGATATTGAGAGAGATCATAAAGTCAGTCTAAATCAAATGAAAACGGCTAATTGGCAGAGTTATTACATTCAGAGTCCATCATTACCAACTACATTCAATAAAAACTCTTTACACTTTCCCTTTCACACGGTAATTGGATTCTTGATGAAGAATGAAGTTTGTAGAAATTGTCTTTTTTTCAATCAGAGCCTTTTAATTGAAAGTAAATCTTTTTCCCCATCAAAGAGTTCTTATATACATCCCTGCGTGAAGAAATAGGACGGACGCGACATAAAGAGCCGACACGTGTCAAACACGGTGCCGTCAGAGCCACAGAATTACTATTGCTATACAATCAGAAAGTGTCTATTGTGTATAATCTGATACGAACGACATTTAAACAGCAAACATTTAAACAGCAACGTGATTAAATGGAGCTCAAATGGAGACTTTTCCTCCAAAGACTCCTGCTTCTCAGACGTTTCTCATGAAAAAAAACAATCAAAAGTTTGAGATCTCAAAATGAACTCAACATCAATCAAAAAATGAATCTCAAACATCTAATTCTCCTAAAATTTGTTTGAGCTACGTTACATTTACTCAATGATCTGTACATACCTGGCTAACAGAAATAGGCCTATATTCTAAGAACGTTTTGCTAATGTTCATATTAAGTTATGAAAACATTATTTTTGAATTATCCTTGAACGTTCAAAACGGTAAGTTTTTTAAAATGTTTTAAAATAGTTTTTTTTTTTTTCTTGGTTATGCAAACATTAAGAGAACATTCCATTTTATCATTTTGCAAACATTATGGGAACGTTACTTTTGAGTGTTCTCTGAACGTTCTGAAACAAGTTGTAACATTTAAAAAACGTTAGACGAACATCCAACTAAAATGTTTCAGGAAAAAAGCATTCCATGAACGATGTATTTTTGTGCTAACATTTTGAGAACATTTACAAAGAACATAACTTTGAACGAACATTCTGTTAACATTACTGGAAGAACGTTCGTTCATAACTTTGAGAAAACCTTGCCAGAACATTACGCCACAAGTAGGCCGTCCGCACACCGTCCGCATGACGTAATTTTCATCATCCCCGCCCGTCCACATGCAGCCCAATTTTTGAGACCGTGCGGACGGTCTGCGTACAACAGCGTGCGAGTAACTTGAGCGCTTGAAAACAAAATCCACTATAGTGCGCACGCGCCGAACGCGTCTTTCCGCGCTCACGGCCAAAGGAGTATACTTTGAAAGGCTCTAGCGCTCAACTGTGTGCGAGACGGAGCGGAACGTAGAAAAAGAAATATACCCGGGCCTGAATACTTCGGCCGTCTGCGTTTGTGTGATGAAATTTTCATCTTTTTTGTTTTTCAGACCGCGCGGATGGTCCGCGTACAACAGTGCATGTGCGAGTCATTTGAGCGCTTAAAAACAAAATTCACTAGATATAGTGCGCACGGGCCAAACACAGCCAAAGGAGTATGCTTTGAAAGGCTTGCGCGCTCAACTGTGAAGAAGGCGGTATCTGGGCCTTAAAGTTTTGAGAACTTCCCTGTTAGCTGGGTAACTCTACATCGACAAATGTCTCATTTGTCTTTTTTATTTGTCCTAAGTAATTTTTGACATAATATTGATGATGATGATGACATCATCTTGCACTGGTGGGTGTGTCTAAATTATTGTCTAATCAAATGCTGTCTATAAAAAGAGAACATCCCTGCCACTAACCACATGCATAGTAATTAACGGTTAACACATCAGCTTTATGAAACTAACATGCTGTACTCTTTGTCTCAGGGTGATTTTGTGTATATCTGGTTATTTTTGTGTCCTTACCAGTGATCTGAGGAAAATCACATCTCAGACCTTCCAAAATGCATCCAAGGCTGATAGCTGCTCGTCGACAAGGCCAGGTGTCACAACAAACACAACAACACGAGCTGAAGACACATGATAGAGAGAGACAGGCAAACACACATCGTCTCTGAAGTTCTCACTGAAAATATCTTCCTCATTCATATCTGAGTCTGACATAATATTATAATATTCAAGGTGTAATGGCAGAAATGTAGCTGTAGTCAAATAGATTTGTGTCTATTCGTCACACAGAGCTATCATATGATTTCAGAAGACTTGAAATATGCACAAGTCATAGTTTGTTTTATGGTGTTTTTGTCCTTTTTAGAGCTGGGAAAATGCAGCATGAACATTCTTCATAACAAAGTCATATTTTTTAATAAATCACAATTTGTTGTGTGGAAGAAACAAGATATTAAAGATCCTATTTGTTATATCTCTTTTCTGTGGGAGTGGATGAAGAGATTATTATTTATTTTCTAAAAATCATGATCTTCTCTGAATTGACTACATATATACACTATACCGTAAAAAAGTTTGGGGTCAGTAATATTTTTTTAATAAATTAATGGTTTTATTCAGCAAACAAGGATGCATTGAATTGATCAGAATTGACAGTAGAAAAGACAGTTACAATGTTACATACACTACCAGTCAAAAGTTTGGACACGGTAAGATTTTTAATGTTTTTAAAAGAAGTTTCGTCTGCTCACCAAGGCTGCATTTATTTAATTAAAAATACAATAAAAACAGTGATATTGTGAAATATTATTACAATTTAAAATAACTGTTTTCTGTTTGAATATATTTTATAAAGTAATTTATTCCTGTGATCAAAGCTGAATTTTCAGCATCATTACTCCAGTCTTCAGTGTCACATGATCCTTCAGAAATCATTCTAATATGCTGATCTGCTGCTCAAGAAACATTTATGATTATTATCAATGTTGAAAACAGTTGTGTACTTTTTTTTTCAGGATTCTTTGATGAATAGAAAGTTCAAAAGAACAGCATTTATCTGAAATACAAAGCTTTTGTAACATTATACACTACCGTTCAAAAGTTTGGGGTCAGTAAGAATTTTTATTTTTATTTTTTTGAAAAGAAATTAAAGAAATTAATACTTTTATTCAGCAAGGATGCATTAAATCGATCAAAAGTGACAGTAAAGACATTTATGTTACAAAAGATTATATTTCAAATAAATGCTGTTCTTTTGAACTTTCTATTCATCAAAGAATCCTAAAAAAAATATTGTACACAAATATTTTGTACAATTGTATACAATAAATGTTTCTTGAGCAGCAAATCATCATATTAGAATGATATCTGAAGGATCATGTGACACTGAAGACTGGAGTAATGATGCTGAAAATTCAGCTTTGATCACAGGAATAAATTACTTTATAAAATATATTTAAACAGAAAACAGTTATTTTAAATGGTAATAATATTTCACAATATCACTGTTTTTACTGTATTTTTAATTAAATAAATGCAGCCTTGGTGATCAGATGAAACTTCTTTTAAAAACATTAAAAATCTCACGTGTCCAAACTTTTGGTTGGTAGTGTATGAATTGTGTTTAAAACAAATGTTGTTCTTCAAAGAATACTGAAAACTGCAGTAATGACTGCTAAAAATTCAGCTTGGCCATCAATGACATTTTAAAATACATTCAAATGGAAAAGTTATTTACTATTTTACTGTATTTTTGATCAAATAAATGCAGCTGCAGTGAGCATAAGAGGCCTCTTTCAAAAACATTAAAACATCTTACCAACCCCAAACTGTATTGATAATATATACAGTAGGCCTACTGGTTTTGCAATATGAGCTGATGCATTTGGTTGGTCTTTGCTGTGAAGCAGACAATGCTCCCTTATAATGTGGCCAGAAATGATAAAATCATGCTGTCTTCCTTTTGCAACAGCCTTCACGTGCTTCTTAAAATGCACATAGGTGGGTTTTACTTTAATTTAGTCAATAAACCTAAAACACATTTTTCTAAACGACACAGATATGAAACAAAAGGGATGTTTCCACTGCACAATAACCATACAGTCCGCCTGGAACAGTCCAGCTGTAATGCATTGCCCGCGCTGTAACAGAATCACTTTAATAAAGGGTCCGCGCTCGGGCCCCTCCGCAGGATTATGTCAACCTGAGGGCCAAAGCTCCCGCGCAGAGCGCCAAAGAAGAGTGACAGCATGCAAACGGCAGCAGATAATCACTGCAGGAGGGGAGACTCGCGCGAGTTCTGCGCCGCAACGAAACAGCCCCCAAAACACGCCGAGCACTTGCATCTGATGCGACATGACTTCTGCTATTCTTAACCGCGCGCTCCTGTGGCGCTTCTCCACGAACCGCGTGCGTGCGAGCGGGGGGGTCCGTATGAGAGGGTATGATGAGGACTGCTGGCGGTGACGTGACGAAGGCAGGTCTGACATCGCCGTCTTCCTCTCTGATGCGCTCCGGGCTGTGTGAAAGCAAATCTGAGCATCTTCTTCACCCACAGCTGCTCGGAGTGCCGCACCGGCTGCAAACAACGACTTCACACGGCGAACACGTGCGATTCTCACCGCTAACATTAGCACTGTGCATGTCTAGAGTGAATTGCGGTAGTTTTGTTTGGTGATTGTGGTAAATGTGGCGTATTGGTGTGTGTGTGTGTGTGTGCGTGCGTGTGCGTGTGCGTGGGGTGGGGGGTGTATGGGGTGACAGACTATTCTGAAATGTGACAAAACCTCAGGCCTCATGCTGCTAATGTGAGAGAAAGGGTAATGAAAGAACACTGAGCTAAACAAAAATTAGAACTATTGGCTATTAACTGAAATAAAATAAGTAGAAAATCACTAAAAGTCTAAAACTGAAATAAAATAAGCTTAATAAAAATACTTAAAAATAAAACTAATAAAAATGACTAAAGCAAACAAACTAAAATGAAAACTAAAACTAAAAGCTAATGCAAAATATTAATAAAAATAGAAATATTAATAAATATAGGCCTATAATAGTGTATAAATAATACTAAAATAACACTGACCAAAGATGGATTATTAATGCATCCAAACCTTTAAATTAAAGGCATTATAATTAATACTACCATCATCTATTAATATGTTTTACAATACAGAAACATTAGATGTTAATGAGTTTTTTTTTTTTTTTTTTTTTCAGTAATGAGAGTAACAATAATGGGGTGGGGGTGCTTAATTAAATATTGTCACAATACACAAAATCTTAAAGGTAGTGCTTCATTTTATTTAAGCTAAATATACTTTCTTATTGTTTGCAATATGTAAGCAATAAGGTACAAGAGGCTGTGCTGTAACGTGAATAAGTCACGGCTGAAGGGCGTTGTTAGGCATGACGTGAAGTGGAGTTATAAAACGGTTACCTCACAATACAAATATTATCTTTCATGAAGTAAAATCGTTAAAAGCCTTCCTTCCGCCGGAAAAAATAGTCCCTGACCGTGAACAGCAACAGAAGTTAGATTATTATGCCAGTAGATGACGGCAAAGACTGTCTTTATGAGTGAGTCACTCAGAAGCGAAGACTTTTATATTGAAAAGCCTGAATTGTTGTGAACATGGAACAAGACACAACTGACAAATGCTTTGACTAGCGCTGTCAGTCACGGGAAAACCCCTTAACTGTTAAAAGGACAAGATATTGCAGCGGATATTTTAACTGATTTTTTTTATTATGAACATAGGACTGACCTGAAGGAAAATGCTAAATCTGAATGGAGGTAATAAACTCGCTCACTTAATCTCTTTCTCACAATACTCTTCTACATAATGCAGTAAGCTTCAATGAACAATATCAACTAAGAACAAGAAGTTTATGTTGCTAAGAGTGGTTGCTAAGGGTGTTGTGTTGTGATACACAGAACCGTTGGGTGAAGCGGTCATAGCCGTGGACAGGACAGGACAGGAACTAACCGTTTTATATAATATAATATAATATAATATCCCTCCCCGAAATATTTGGACACTTAAAAATGCATGAATTTGGTAAGTGTCTTAATGACATGAATGCGTCTCGCTTCATTATTCATTGTTAGGATTTAAATGTTTATTGACATTTTATTATTATGTTTGATTTCTGCAAGTTTGAAAGATTATTTGGTTTTAAGTGTAAATATAACAAGAATGGATAGAAAAACTGGCAGAATGCTTTCTTGAAAAACTCACATTACAGTCTCACAAATATTCCACAGTGAGATGCAAAGACATTGTGTGAGGAATACTTGAGTCCTTGGAGAATAGTGATGTAAAGGCGTCACATATGTCAGGCAGCTGTTAACCAGAGACAGTAAGTGGAGTTGTCTGATGAAAGTCTGGTTAGATGCAGACGGTGATATAGCTGTGCTGTTTTGTTGCAGGCTGCAGTGGACACATGGACAAATGGCAGTGTGAATCTGGCCATTGCTGCATTTAAAGGTAAAATTATTGTGACTTTATGTTTCAACACCAGTGCACTGCCAGGACAGCTGTGTGAACTGACTGACTTTCATTGAAGTATTTCTATAAAAGTATCAAGCTTATTTATACAATGGCAGTGACATAAACCTAACATTACAGAATTCATTTGCTTATGTCTGTCATGTTGATTTCCCTCCAACATGATGTGGAGGATGATGTCATTGAAGAACTGGCTTTTGTTAGTTATGGCCATTTTACTTCTTTTATCCACATTTGTTGTATATGTTTGTATGCTTATTTTAGTATTTAAGTTGTAAATTAAAAAAGTAAAGCATTTATACAAAAGACTAACAGGATGAAAAGTGATATTGAGGACAAAAATAAAGTGAAAAGAAACAAAATAAGAAACACCTGGAATATTTCTTACTAAATTGTCAGTTTTTCATTGTAGAGAATGACAAAAATTAACATCTATATACTCAAACCCAAGTACTGATTTGTGATATAAGAAACTATTTAATATGATTTGATATTTTATTCAACATAATAAGGCATATATGATGGAGACATGAAAATGTACTGCAAATGAATTGTGACATCTGAAGTGTCTTTTTTTATTTATGTTAAAGTCAGTAAATGACATTTCATTGTGATTTCCATTGTGGGCTCCTGTTAATAGTATAAATGGAGTAAAACACCTTGTGTGTGTGTGTGTGTGTACAAGAGGTCGGTTAACCCGCGGCTCTGTGAACATTAATGAACTCCTCCAGATGTGGGAATTCTGACACTAGTTCTCGCTCACCATTTTTCAGGACCATTTGTTTAATTAAAAGAGCACTTTTTCGAGAAATTAATTGTCTGCTGCTGCCCCTGGCTCCACTCTCACATGACTGTGCTGTGATGACATTCAGCTGACGGCTGTGTGTGTGTATGTGTGTACCTGGTATTCCCTATGTAATAGGGACCAAATGTCCCCACAAGAATAGTAATACCAGTAAGTTTTGACTTTAAGGGGACATTTTTTGGTCCCCATGAGGAAAACAGCTTATAAATCCTACTAACTGAAGTGTTTTGAAAATCTAAAAATGCAGAAAGTTTTCTGTGACGGGTAGGTTTAGTGTAGTGGGATAGAATATACAGTTTGTACAGTAAAAATCATTACATCTATGGGAAGTCCCCATAAAACATGGAAACCGGTATGTGTGTGTGTGTAGTCCTGGTTAACGCTACGTTATGGGGATAAAATATCCCCACAAAGATGGCAATATCTGAGATTCTTGTCCCTGTGGGGACATTTTTTGGTCCCCATGAGGAAAACAGTTTATAAATCATACTAAGTGATGTTTTTTGAAAATGTAAAAATGCATAAGGTTTTCTGTGATGGGTGTTTAGGGGTAGGCTTAGTGTTAGGGGACAGAATAATCATTATGAACATGCAAACCCAATGTGTGTGTGTGACATCAGTGCTGTTGATGTCCAGGATCAGGGATTGTTTGAGATCGAATCATCTCAATGTAATGCTTTTCCAACAAAATGAGAACTGCTGCATTGGTTGTTGTCCACTATGACACACTATACGAGATGAAACGATCGATTCTTGCATCCCGACGCCCATTGTCATTTGAATCAAATGTCAAATTTTCAGTAAATGAATGAGTTGAGCATATGCTTTTAATTACACAATTGCTGTGGTAAAAAAAAAAAAAAGCTCATTCCGGATGGATGAGCTCTTGTAGATAAAGACCTTCACTTACATTTGCCATGGTATTACTATGTTTTTGTGGACATAATACCATGGTAATACCATTCTTGGAAGTACTTTGGAGCACCATGTAAATGCCATGCCCATATGAATAATCATTCAGTGAAAAATTACTGTTCTACAATGATTTTTTTTATTTATTTCAATCAGTATATATTAAAACAAATACTTCTATGATGTATAAATACATTACAATTTAAATAATGTACAAACTTCTTCACATTCCAGTAATGAGAATTATGAGATTTACACAATAATTATTTGATTTCTTTTTATTTTTGGGATGAAATATGGCCTTTTCTTCTTGAATTATTTTCTTCTCCTTCCAGAGCTGCAGTGTCACTGACGGTGAAGGACAGAAAACACTCTCCCTTCGTTTTAATTGCTTTCGCAGTGTTTCACAATAGAGTAATTTCAGAATGAACCACTCCACACACAGGAGCGATCCTCTATTGACCTGTCCTACTTATCCTGTTAGAGAAAGTTAAATTCAAATTACCAGTGTAAATTAATTTTTTGATATGTAAAACAATTCCCTGCATACTAATATGGCACCATTTTTATACAATAAAGAAAGTTCATGATACAGTAATTAAAGAGAGCTACCACCTTTTTAAAATACAGGAACATGTTGTAGATGTAATCATGGTTTCTGTATGATAGAGAGAATCATCAGAACTAAACAGCATTAACAGGCCTCTCTCTCTTTATATACAGTGCTGCTTGAAAGTTTGTGAACCACTTGCAGAATCTGTGAAAATGTGAGTAATTTTAACAAAATAAGTACTGTCCTGAGTAAGATATTTTACATAAACAATATTTACATAAAGTCCACAAGAAAAAAAATAGCTGAATTTATAAATATGACCCCATTCAAAAGTTTATGAACCCTTGATTCTTAATACCGTGTGTGGTTACCTGGATGATCCATGACTGTTTTTATATTTTGTGATGGTTGTTCTTGAGTCCCCTGTTTGTCCTGAGCAGTTAAACTGGCCAATATTCTTCAAAAAAATCCTCCAGGTCCCAAAAATTCTTCGGTTTTCCAGCATCTTTTGCGTATTTGGAACCATTTCCAGCAGTGACTGTCTGATTTTGAGATCCATCTTTTCACACTGAGCACAATTGAGGGACTCAAACACAACTATTAAAAAGGGTTCAAACATTCACTTATGCACCAGAAGGAAACATGATGCATTAAGAGCTGGGAGGTGAAAACTTTTTGCATTTGAAGATCAAGGAATATTATACTTAATTTGTCTTCTGGCAAACATTTAAATGTCTTCTGTTGTTCCCAGAGGGGAGTACTAAAAGACAAAAAAAAAAAATATATATTTAAACAAAATAAGAAAAATGTGGACATCTTTATCCTGTTCAAAAGTTTTCACCCCTGACTCTTAATGCATTGTGTTTCCTTCTGGAGCATCAGTGAATGTTTGAACCTTTTTTAGTATTTGTTTTCGAGTCCCTCAGTTGTCCTCAGTATGAAAAGATGGATCTGAGAATCATACAGTCACTGCTGGATAGGGTTCAAATATGCAAAAGTTGCTGGAAATCTGAAGAATTTTTGAGACCTGGACGATTTTTCTGAAGAATATTGGGCAGTTTAACTGCTCAGAACAAACAAGGGCCTCATGAACAACAATCACAAAACAAAAAAACAGTTGTAGATCATCCAGGTAACCACACACAGTATTAAAAATCAAGGGTTCACAAACTTTTGAGCAGGTCGTTTTTATAAATTTAGCTATTTGTTTTGTCTTGTGGGCCATATGTAAACATTTTTTTATGTAAAATATCTTACTCAGGACAGTACTAAATAAAAAATAACATGCATATTGTATGATCCCTCTTATTTTGTTAAAATTATTCACATTTTCACAGATTCTGCAAGTGGTTCACAAACTTTCAAGCAGCACTGTATAAATATATAAATAATTGTGCTCATATTTTATATAATTTCTGTTATATTCTCCATCACCAATTGTTAAATTGTGTGTGTGTGTGTGTGTACACACATTCTCAAAACTGTCAGCTGGCATTTTTGATGGAGGTGAAAATCTGAAATTGACTATAAACTACTTGCTATAAGAGAATATGACATTATTTTAGTATCTGATGGTGTCAACAGATGTTGAGTGATATGCAAGGAAACAGTTCAAATAAAAGAAGCAGGAGATGTGCACAAACACCTCTGAATATGTTGAACCAATTCACTTAAAATAATTCCTTGATACCAAAATGTTTATTTTGCACTTCGGCAGCTGTTTTTTGTTCAATCTCTTTTCTATCCCTCATATTTAGTTTCACTCATTAACACGCTAATCACATTTATCCACATGTTGAATTCCTGTGCTTTTGTATAGGCTAATCACATGTGATCACGTGAAAATGATGTGAAACACGTGTAGCTTTGTTAATGCTTTAGCTGAATTAAGGGAGATTCATCTGATGTAACGCTGTCATCTAGAGGCAGCGGACAGAACTACAACAGTGAGAAGAACAACGATTTAAAGAAATAGTTCACCCAAAATTATAATTCTGTCATTATCCACTCCAGCCTGTATTATATTTTTTGTCTATTCAAATTAAGTCAATGCAGTCCAATGTTGTTTGGACACCAACACTCTTCAAAACATCTTTTGTGTTCCACAGAATAAAGAAAGGTTGTTTTTACATGACATGATAAAATGTTAATTTTTGGGCAAATTGTCCCACTTAGAGAGGATTCGCCTTTCTCAGTCGTTGTTGCTTCTTTAATTAGTTCTGAAAAATCAGCTCTGCCGCTTTGACTGTAAGTTTTCATTCACTTCAGAATATTTTGACACAGTCATTAACACGTTCCCAAGGTGCTTTGGTGTGTTAAGGCCCCTGTTTCTCATCATTGCAGGTGAAAGTGTGAAAACAAGTTGCTTTTATGATCCTCTACCCAACGGCAGGAACAATTAGAAAAAATCAAACATCTTAAAGTCACCATGAAATCAAAATTGACCATTCTTATTTTTTAATGGAATACTGCAGTATTTATTATAAATTATTTATCTGTGCACATCATTATTGCTTTAAATTCATGTGCCGGTAATCTTGAATCAAAAATACCTCCCTCTTGCAGCGACATATGTCACTGCAACCTGTCACTCACATGAGGTCCACCAAAAACAAACCACAACTATTATTTTGAATTTGTTTTTTTTCTGTTTTT
The DNA here is from genome assembly GCA_037950665.1 of Hypophthalmichthys nobilis. Lineage (NCBI taxonomy): Eukaryota > Metazoa > Chordata > Actinopteri > Cypriniformes > Xenocyprididae > Hypophthalmichthys > Hypophthalmichthys nobilis. Next base: position 24,186,507 of record CM075471.1, on the reverse strand, counting down.
ATTTTAATTTTAGTTAAAGTTTTAGTAATTTTGTTGTGTTTTTGACTTTTTTTTTTTTTTAAATATGTCTGTATAGTTTTTCAGTTAGTTTGTTATATTAGTAGTTCAAGATAAACTAAATGAAAATGACAATGTTGTCTTTACCATTTAAATTAATGTAACAATTTTTTGTTTTAGTTTCAGTTTTAGTTAATGATAATAATCATGTTATGGAGAAACAGGCAATGTTGGGTTCATACGTGAAGAAACTCTCTCTCTCTCACACACACACAGACACACAAGTGCACACACACACAATGAAGAGCACCAGTCTGAAGCAGCTGCTTTAATGTCCTTCATCTGGCAGAAGGAGAAGATGTCTGGTTGTGTGGAGTCTGCGGCAGCAGCAGCGTGAGGCCGTGTTGAGTGGAGAAACGGAGTATGGCATCTTTAACTAGTCAAACATATCAGTTAATGGGGTTAAACAGTTCAAACACTCAAAATGACTGTTCATGGATTGATACATGTAGTTGGAGTCCTGAGAAACTTCCCACCTTCATTTGATCTGACGGTCTTGATCTGCTGGATGTTTAAAGGGCGTTGTTCTGCAGGATGAGAGCGCACAGCTTGATTCTTCAGTGCTTTCTTGGGGGAGAATTGATTAATCACCTTTAGATTACAAAACCTGCAAAGGAAACATCCAGTTACTCTTAAACCTCCTATATCTGCAATAGACAACAGTTTGTTACAATCAGTATTGTGTTTTCCACCAATTTGAAATGGAATTTATAATGTGTATTATTATAATTTTACAAAATATTCTTCTTTAATGCAAACTTAAACTTTGCACTATTTGAATATAAATAATAATCCTAATACTGTCAGATTTATGTACTGTTTTGGTCTTGACTTCCTTGTCTGCCTGTTTGACCCAGTTTCCCAATTAGCTATTCACCTGTTCTGTTAATGAACTAATTAGTTCCATCATTTGTTCTAGTATTTCCTGTTTCTTTTTGTTGGTTGTCCGATCTTGTCTATGTTTTATGTCTGTGTAAGCTTTTTAGTATTCTCCGTTTATCTACGTTTTCCTGCGGATTTCTAAATTTCATCTGACTCTCATTTGTTGTGTGCTCCTTGCACTCATTTTATGTGACACATACTAGCAAGATAATAATAGTAACCGTTTTTGTTCATATTTATGTGTATTTTGTCACAATTTGATTTATTATTTATTTTTATAATTTAAAAAAATCCAAACTAATATAATAGCAGATCTGTTTTTACTATTTTTGCTTATTTTTTTTTATTATTATTATTAAAAAATTACAAGCTTAATACTATCAAGCTAATATTAATAGCAAGCTTTTTCATTCATATTTATGCCCCCACCCCCAATTTTATTTATATTACAACACACGTGTTTTTAAAGCAACTTTGAATTTCAGAAAAGCCCTGTATTAATAGCTGTATTTAGCTATTTGATGTGTCAGTGATCTGTCCCATTTTATTGCCTTGAATTATTACTATATTATTTCTACAAAATTTTAATGTTTTGTAAAGAGACCTATCTACAGTAAAGGCTCTCTATATCATTCAACATTAATGCTATTACTGATATACTCTTGTCAGTAACACCTGCTGCTACTGGTTTCACAGCTGACACTGACACCTGCACTGCTTCTGTTACACCACAGTTTGTGTGTGATATGAGAATGTCTGGTCACCTTTTCCAGCAGAAGATGAGACTTGGAAACACGTCCATCATAGCTAGATAGAAGAGTGTGCGGTCCACCTTCCCAGAGGCAAAGCGCTGCAGTATGGCATCTTTCTGAGCCTCAGTTGTGTTGATCTGAGTACACACACACACACACACACACACACACAATATATATATATATATAATATATACACATATATACTGTATACACCTAGCAGTACAATACTATAGTGAGTAGAAAAAAATTTAATAACTTAATAGAAACCAGATGTTTTCAAAATAATACTTTAGACATATTTATTCACAGTTTTTCACAGTCTGCATTGGGTCTTTATACATGAAAATATATAGCTGCTTTTTAAATGTTAGGATTGGGGTCCCTCGCAGGAGGATGATCACATAATGAAATAATGCCAAATATTATTTTTCTATGATTCAAATGTTTAGTTTAAGATCTGGGTATTGCATGTTCTCTTTACTATGTTACTTCGGATCTAGCAGCTCACTTATGCTAGTTAATATAGGACAGATGTTATATAATAGCATACCAAGAGCTTTGGTGAGAGATCTGACTGGAGAAATATGTTGATGATCAGCTCAGCTTTATGGTGAAGCATGGCATAATCAGTCTCGCTATACAAGCCCTCTGATGCCATCACATCGCCTGCGTCTGCCAAATGTCTGAACCTATAAACTCAGAAAAGATCAGTAACAACCTCAATCCCAGATGCTAGACAGAACAAGGGCTTTGCCTTCCTGTTCAATTGCAAGTATAGAGCGCCCTCTGCTGGACGACCCCTGACCTCTCACACTCCATGTAGAAGGAAAGATCATTGACTAAAAAGTCCACTATCACCGTTTTGTTGAAAATGCTTCGTATTTTAGGTTTAAACTTTTCTCCATCGGTGTTTAAATCGGAGGTCTGCTGGGCCTTGGCACGAACCACATAAGCTGGAGAAAAACAACAATGTGTTTTACCTTGTTTGTACAGCACTGATGTGACTTAATCTGAAGTAAACGGATGGAGCATAGAGGGACTCACGCTCTGAGAAGTGCTTGTAGTTCTGTATCAGATACTCTTCAAACTCAGCTCTGATCTCACGCTTCTCTATGGCGGCTAGAAACTTAGACACACTGCGAATGAACCTCCCTAATGTCTCCCACGAATTCGCCTTCTGAAGAAATCAACAAATGAAATGAGCTCAACACTGAGACAGTGCAAAAAAATGGTCTGAAAACTTTTAATTTATTTAAATATTTTACCAGGTCCATCAGCAACGGTCCTCTTACGCTCAGTTCAGATGAATCAAGAGAACAAGTAGAAAACGATTCCTGATATTGTTTGAACCTGTTTGAGAACAGATTTACTGTAAAACATTAAAAACCATCAAACACACTCATCGGAAAGAAAAGTCACAAATGAAATCTCTTTAATATCTCTAATATATCCTATACCAAGAAATTTAAATGTCAAATCAAGTAAAATGTAGCGCTTTTCACAATAAACATTGTTTCAAAGCAGCTTTACAGAAAATCATGATGTTAATGTTTATCTTAATAGTCACATTTAGCAGATTAGACCTGGGCGATAATATAGTTTACATTTTGTGATGACGCAAGATATCAAGCAGTTAAGATTTGCTATATATCGCCCTATGTGAATGTACTGTATGTGTGCAGATAAAGCTGGACATAACCAACTTTATATAAAGAGCTGCGCAATAATATAGTTATATATTCCTCACAATTCCAAGTTTATAACTCACAATTCAGAGTCTTTTTCTCAGAATGTGAGAAATAAACTTGCAATTTAAGAAGTTAATTGAGACGTTTTATCTCACAATTCTGACTTTTTCTTTCACACAATTGCGAGTTTATATCTCACAGGTGGAAACAAGCTTCCATACTTATTTCCCTTAATGGAATTTTTAGAGAAATATCTCAGACAAAGTTGATTATTAAATAAAACAACTGAGAACTCTATAAAATAGCAACTACATTTTCCAATAAGTTTATCACAATACCATGTGGCCTCTAGGGATTTGGCAACCAGATGCTGAATGGTGTATATGACGTCAGGAGGAACCGTGCCCATCTGCGTCACACTGGTGATGATGTCAGCGCTGCACTGCAGGTAATCCACTGCAGGAGGAAACACCAAACCATGCTTTTATTTCTGAAGTTTTATAGCATGCAAAACAATTGCTAATGTTTAAAGACCAGAATCATTTATTCACCCTCATGTCATTTCAAGCAGGGTTATTATAGTTTACTAAAACCAAAACCATTTAAAATGTTACTTGAAATAAATTAATGTTAACTGAAATAAAATAAAATATAGCTGCAAGCAGCAATAAAGGGGCCCAGCACAAAAAAGGCATGATGAGTTATGCAAACATGGTTGGGAGTTTCAAAGCAACTGCATCATTGAGTAATTAAAGACATTTTTAGATCAATATTTTAGTCAAAATGGCTGAAAAATCACAAATTCAATCACTGGTAATATGATTAAATAGCTTATAGCTTTTGACCAATAGGTGGCGCTGTTACCAATTTGATGTTATATGGTCAGTGTGAGGAGAAAATGACACATACAAAATTTAGTGTCAATATGGCAAAGTGTTGCAAGAATTACACCCTCAGAATCATCGAATGCCATCGAATTTGATAATACGTTATGCGAGAAAGGTTTGGTCAATCAAAAAGCTTGTAATAACTTTTCCTGGCATGGTCTGAAGATTATTTGAGCCAATGTTTGTGAAAATCAGAGCAACGGATTTGAAAAAGTAGATTTTCAAAGAAATTCAAAATGGCGAATAGCATGTTAGAATGAATATGGCATAATTTGTATAATTGTTCTCGGTGTGACTGTCAAGTCCAGTTTCAATAAAATAGGCAATAATAAATTTTGACCAGAAGGAGGCGCTGTTCCTAAACTTTTTGAGTTTCGTAATGATAATGATCTCCTGACCAGTAGGTGGCGCTGTGCTGAAACGCTGCGTGTAGCCTCAGATCATGCTAGTGATTTCATGTTCCAAGACTCGATAAGCTAAAGCCTTATTTTTCAAAGCGGAAGTAAGGTGTTTTCTGTGAATGTGTGAGACTTACGATTTATTAGCTGCTATAAGGAAATAACGAGAAGAATATCAAAGTTGCAGTACACTGTAAAACGGTTTGCGCTACAAACCAGCGCATTTATAATTAAGACAATACATTAAAATAATATGGTAAGAAATACCAGTTTGCACTATCAAGCAGCAAGGTAGATAAGAAAGTTGGATAGCCTCGCGTCCATTCTGGTGTGCTCTTCGTCAAATTCGTTCGCTTGTTACTTGAGAATGGTTGTGTTTATCAAAAATCTTATAAGTAACTTTTGGTGAAAAGCAGCCGAACTGCCTTTGATGAGTTTAAAAAAGTAGGTTTTTCCAGAAAATTCAAAATGGCGTCATAGGACGACTGAATCATCGAATCGTCTTAAGCCAAAGAATCAGAGGAAAAAATAATTTTTCTATTTCAAAATTTGCTTGCCATTTCTTTGTAATTGTTTGTGAAATTGACTTGCAATTTCTGAGTGGAAATTGTTTCTACACCAAATTATTTTCAGACAAATATCTTCCCATGAAGACAGAATGTCATACAGGTTTGGACAATGTGAGGGTGAGTAAATGATGACAGGTTGTTCATCAGGTGAACTACTCTTTTAACACTGAATTTGAAATAGTGTCACTATATCCATAAATGAAAGCAGTACTGGGATCTTCTCGTCGAAAAAATTTGTCTACAATGGCACGGATTTTAGCCTTCTGTCGTTTGGATTCAACAGTGCGCAGAGCTTCGGCTTCCTGTACGAAGAGCAGTGCTCCGTCTGCACCATGCTCTTGCAGAAACTGTTTGAAATGATTCATGTACTGAGTTGTTGTGATGGCCTCTTCAAATGACCTGGAATTTAGCAGAAAACACAGACAATTTAGTCTCAGCTCAAGAAATCATTTACCCTGAGATAATTAAATTGCCGTAACAAATATTCTTCCCCCAAATACAGCTTAAACTCATCTTTCCAAATGAGAACCTGGGTTTTGTAGATGGCTTTTCATAAATAATGGTGTCCTTCTTGAGAGTTTTCACCTGGAGACATGTGGCTTTAGATACGGGCACATCTGGATGTGAGGCATGCAATAAAATACAATGTTTACATACAGTCACTGATATTTGCTGAAATAAATGACACTTACAGCCCTTCTTTTCTTTTCTTATCAGCAGGTGCAAAAATCTGAGACTATGCTGAAGTCAAAAATATTAAATAATTTAGGTTAAATTAACAAATGACAGGGTCAAATCAGGTAGAATTAAACTTCTAAAAGTAACAGCTGCATGCTTTCTATTTCACTTTTACAATGTAGTAGGGCTTTGAAGCTTCTAACTTTGCAAAATTGTGTTGCAAAACAAATATGTTTGCACTCTCAGGTGATTAATCAATGTAAATGAGTGTCAGATTTTCTTGCTTTCATTGATGATCTTTGCAGCATCTCAAATCATGCAGGAGAGCATGATCATCAGGTTTTGTGCTGCTGTCATTCTCAAATTTGTATTATTTTTCAGATTAAATTGCTACTCAAAACTGATTATATTTTGAAATGAAAAAAAGTTTTAAATTAGAAAGGAATGAAAAATAGAAGCATTTTCACTTGTCTGAATCACACACAAAGAACACCACAGAAGAACCTTTATTTTAAGAGTGTATGCTTTTACAATCGAATTTGTAAATAAAACAAAGATTATTAGAGTATATTTTACTAAATACTACTTCAGATTTTCAACTTCAAAATTTCACATTTAATTCAGTGCGTTACCTGCCATTTCTTTGTAATATTTTGTGAAACGTACATACTAGCAATTTTTTCCTTCTTCAGTGAACAAAAAATATTTTTTGGTGAAATATTTATCATTTACAATACCTTGAGCAAGGGGTGTTATGATATCGCTCTCTGTCATGAGCTTTGGCTCCTCAGATGCATCTGCCCAATACAAGCAAGAGAAAGTGAGTCATTTTGAGATTGTCATAAAAGAGGGCAGTTTAAATCAAGCCAAGTCATCTTTATGTATAGTGCTTTATACAGTACAGATTGTTTCAAAGCAGCTTTACAGTGATAAAGAAGAAAATAATGATCAATGATGCAAACAGAATTGAATTATGCTGTAAAGAAGCTCTAAAAAGACAATAGTGTCATTATTCAGTTTAAGTGAGTTCAGTGTTGATTCAGTTCAGTTCAATAACAGTGTAAAGTTCATCAATTATGAAATTAGTTCAAGGTACACTATGTAACTTTTTTTTAAATTTAAATAATGAGTCAATACATCATCATTCCTAATTTACTATGGTAAGCCTATTATAAGTGTTTATACTTTAGACCTGTTGGGATAGTTTTCACAGGAAATTACGTACGTCACTTGTCTGTGCTTGTCTCGTCATGTCTGTAAATTTAGAAAAGTTGCTCCGGCTACTTTGACACATGTATGGTGTGGGAGTGGCATAGGTTAGTTGTCACAACGAGTGAGAAAGGTTGACGTGGAGCAGCTAAATAAAAAAGAAAAAAAAAACACCAAACAGAGGAGAGTCTGCTGGCAAAAAGAGAATGTGACAGAGCTCGTAATAAAACAAGAATCAACATCGGCTTGGCTTTTCGGAGATGGCGAGAACTGAGGGATTTGAAATGTTGTAAAAGCATAAACAAATTTATGACTCAACAGGTGAGTAAGGTATTTTACTGAATATGTATATTGCCATATGTAGCTCTCTAACAGAAAAGCATTATCAATTTTAAAGGTTTATTTCATTATGGTTGTTGTAGTGCTGTGCTGTAATTTCTTTTCAGGGAAGTAGCGTGTCTATTATTGGGTTTTCATCTAGTCAGCTTGAGATCCTTTCCATCTAAACTGGTTATATCTCTTATAAGGATACTTCACCCAAAAATTATGTCATCATTTACTCAACCTCAAGTAGTTCCAAACCTGTATACATTTCTTTGTTCTGCTGAACACAAAGGAAGATATTTGGAAAAAATGTCAGTAACCAAGCGGATCTCAGCCTCCACTGACTACCATAGTATTTATTTTTTCCAACTATGGTATTAAATGGGGAGCGAGATCTGTTTGGTTACTGACATTCTTCCAAATATCTTGCTTTGTGTTCAGCAGAACAAAGAAATTCATACAGGTTTATACATTGTTTCATACATGATGACAGAATTTTCATTTTTGGGTGAACTATAACTAATCCTAGCAGTGAATGTTTTAGGATAATCTCTCTTTTTTAGTTATGAGAAAGAACTACTCATCCACACAGTCACACAGAGCTAAAGCACAACCAATTTTTCCACAAAATGCATGCAGTTTTGTTTTTTTAACTGCTATAGGGCCAAAAGTTACATAGTGTACCTTTAAATGTAGTTATATGCAGCTGCTCTACTGAAGACAATAGTGTCATTATTGACTTTGAGTCAGTTTAATATTGATTCCATTCAGTTCAATAACAGTACAAATATAATAACAAATTCGTCAATTATGAAACAAAGTTGAATCAGCTGCAAAGCAGCTCAGTGGTGTCATCATCCAGCTCAATTCACTTCAAGTTTTGTTACTGTGTATTCTTACTGATTATGTTGTACTTGTGCAGAAGTGAGCCTCCTTTCTGCAGGTCTTGCAGGGCCACAAAAGCCCAGCTGTCCTGAGACAGATCGGCGGGGTCCAGGCGGCTGCAGCATCCTTCACACAGCACTAAAGCCTCCGTCTGTGTGAGATGAACTTCTGTTTCTGTCTCAAAACCAGAAAACAGCAGCTGCGCAGAGTCTTCACTGTGTGAACTCTGAAAGACATGGAAGAAGGTTCCTGAAAAATGACGTGAAAGCATCCACTCGTTTGAGTTATTAGTTAAAGTCACTCACCAGGTGGGACATCAGAGCTTTGTCCTCTGCATCTAAAAATGAGTCATATGTTTCTTGTAGTTCCTGTAAAAAAGAACATGAGAGATCTTCTCAATGCATCTTCTCTTAAACACTCCCTTATCACTTACCAAATACACTACTGTTCAAAAGCCTGGGGTCGAGGGTCGTAAGATTTGCCCACTAAGGCTGCATTTATTTGATCAAAAATACAGAAAAACAGTAATATTTTGAAATATTTATATGTGAATATATTGTAAAAATGTAATTTATTCCTGTGATCAAAGCTGAATTTTCAGCATCATTACTCCAGTCTTCAGTGTCACATGATCATTCAGAAATCATGCAATTTAATGTCTTTGCTGAATAAATATTCTTTTCTTTCAAAAAAGAAACTGACCCCAAACTTTTGACACAAACAAAACGTTATCTAGCAAAATCTTTTGTATATAATGAAAATGAATGGTGAGCAGTGGCTATCAAGCTCCTAAAAGACTGAAAAGTACCATAAAACTAAACACAAATATGAGTTGCAGTCTGACACGTTTTTCTGCACCCTTTTGATTGATAGGATATAATCGACCCTGATCATCGGCTGGTTTTAAACAATCGGCCGACGGTGAAAATAATAGCTTTTATTGGCTGATACCGATTATTGGCCGATACATTGGTGTAACTCTAATTTTAATGACTAATTACTAACACAAATGTTTTGGAATAATGTGAAGAATCATGTACAATAAGACCAAGAATGTGTATTAATAAACAATTTTGATTTCATGTTGACTAAAGCAAAAGGAGCTCATTTGATGAATGAATGAAGATGAATCGCTTGTTGTATTCCTGTGGTTTAGTCTTGTTGTATTTAAGATTAATAGCCTTTTTGTATACTTCGGATAAAAGCGTCTGCTAAATAAATAAATGTAAATAATGTTTACCTTGCATATTTCATATTTTGCTGTGTAAATCCATGGCACAGCTGCGCTGGATGGTAACAGAGAACGCAGCTGCTGGCTGGTATCTGGATCCAGACGTACGCAGCACAGCATGCTCTCTTTAAGGTACGTCTCAGTTATCCGCTGGGCCACAGTTTGTCTCTGTGCACAGACTGGATCTTCTCCTTGTGCTTTCAGAACCAGCAGGAGGAAAAAGTCAAGGTCCTCCAACAGATCAAGCATCTGCTGCTTTGCCACCAGGTCTTGGGCTCTCAGATAAGACCTAAAAGGACCTCCAGCTAGACCCTCGGCAGTCAGGGCTGGCTGCAAATAGCAGTGGAGATCTGATGGTGGAGCATGAATGTTTACACAGCAGGGAATCTGACATGTTGGTGTTTGGACACATGTGTGATGGACAATAGCTTTCATATTCTCTGAGGGCTGGATGCAGTCTGTATTTCTATGCAGTTCTTGGGAATGATGTGCTATGTTTGAACACTGGGAACCCTTTGGATCTTCCTGACTGGCTGGATGAAGCCACAAGCAGATGCTGTTTGACTGTAAACGCTCTGTGTTTGGCTTGTGTGAGCTCCACAGGTGCAATTTGCTGCGTTTACTGCAGTAGGATTTAGCAGGACCCAGCGTGGGATTCGTCTTGCTCTGTTCACACTCACATGAGGAGGGAGATTGAACAGGAGGAGAGAAAAAGGACGTGTATTTCTCTACAATGGGTTGACATTCAGGCACACGCCACAACCAGGATTTACAGCAATGTAAGAACTGAGGCAGCCAATACGACTGTAGTCGGCTCAGAGCCTTCCTTCTCATCTCTGCCAAAACACATCGCTGGGAACTAAGTGGGCATTCTTTGGACAAGAGCTCAGTTATGTTATCTAAAAGAAAAAAATCATTTTCAATTCATCAAAGTATCCTGAAAAAAAATGTATCACGGTTTCCACAAAATTATTAAGCAACTGTTTTCAACATTGATTACAAATAAGAAAAGTTTCTTAAGTACCAAACAGGGTTATTATTGATAACTAAAACTATTAAAAAAGCTACACCTCAACCATAATCTAGAATCTGTATTACATCTTTGTACCTTTTTGGTGAGAAAATGTATACTTTTGTTGTGGTCCACTCCCTTCCGTCAATGTGTGGTTGAATCAAAATCCCACTTCCCTACCTTTAGAAAAACTAACCTGTGACTTACACAGTACACAGGAGGTCTAATGTTTTTTGCCGTGTTTGGTCCCCTCTTTGGAATTTACTTGAGAATGTATGTCGATTGTCTTTATTTCTTGATACTTGTTTAGTTTTGTGCTATTACCCTTCACTCAACCCTTGAACTACCATTGTATGATGGATTGTATGATGGATGATTGTATATACTGCCATGAGACACCTGTACCACAGTTTTGTTATTGTAAACTATAAAAACATAATAAAATTAATATTTTATATATAAAAAACATTTTTTGTTAATTGAAATAAAGCTGAAATAAAATAAAATGTAAATATTACATGACAAATTTAAACTAAATGAAAATGAGAAATGTTAATCTGGCAAATAAATTTAAGTTGAAGCACTAAAATTACTAACTGCAAATAAAGAAAAACTAAAACTGAAATGAACAATAAATTAAACATTAATACTTAAATAGTTTTTGCTCTTTTTAAATATTACTAATACAAATGATAAAAAATTAAAGAAATTAAAACTGAAAATAAAAATATACTAGAATAACTGATCTGAAGGATCACGTGACTGTAAGAGTTATGTTTAGCTTCATTGTGTTTTAGGAGCCGTTTACACGACACCATTTTCAACTAAAAAGAGAAAAATTTTTCAGTGTTTTGGCCATTCATTTACACAACAATGGCGTTTTAGGGGCCTAAAAATGCACATTTTTGAAAACAGGTTTCAAAGTGTACGTTTTTGAAAACGACACTGTTATCGTCTCCGTGTAAACTACGAAAACACAAATTTTTGTGGGCCCTATTTTAACGATCTAAGCGCAAGGCGCAGGTGCACTTAGGGCATGTCTGAATCCACTTTTGCTAGTTTAATGACGGGAAAAATGGTCAGTGCGCCCGGCGCATCATCTAAAAGGGTTGTCCCTATTCTCTTGTGTTTTGGGCATAACGTGCAATAAACCAACCAGAGTCTCGTCTCCCATTCCCTTTAAAAGCCAGTTGCTCTCACGCCATGGCATATTCGCTATTTACATGGCAGAATTTGCAAGCGGAATAACTGAACGTGTCTATAGTGAGGAAATGGATCTGCTCGTGCGCGAGGTTAAAGTGCGCGAGCAGACCATCTACAGGAAAAGCCGGATTCCACCAAAGCATTTTTACCTTTATGCACACAATAATAATCTTTTACATTGCAATCCTTTTATTTTTAATATTTGGCATGTTTGTATGCTGCTGTGTCCCTGTGTGTATAATAAGCAGAATGTGCTCGTTGTGCACCCGCCTATAGGCGCATATTACTAACGCGCCATTTAAATAACAAAACAAATATTGCGCCATTAACTTTAGACCATGTTTCAGTTGGTCAATGGCGTAGTCTATTTCAGTTGCCTCAAAATAGCAACACGCCAACAATGCGCTTGAAAACACCTCGTTTTCAGACCAGCACGCCCATGGCCGCACAAATGGGAGCAAATGCATTTGCTATTTAAACAATGTGGCGCAGGACGTGAAAATGATAACTGCACTTGCGTCGCGCCTGGTGCCGTATTGCGCCAGGTGTATAATAGGGCCCTATAGGTGTGTAGTGTTTCTTTAAAAAAAGTGAATCGCCAACTATTGGCCTAGCAGCAGAATACAGTGTTTTTAGTCATTATTTATTGCCTTCTTGGTTTTTGTTAATGAAGTTACAACAGCTATTTTTTATCCACCTCACCTCTTCCTAGTTTTAAACTTACCGACTCCAAACTTTTGAATGTTAGTGTAATCTTATAAACAGAAGAACAGAAATAGTGCAGTGTTTAAGGGAAGAGAGAAGCACAAACACACCGTCTCACCTGTGTGGCTGACAGACAGGATGGAAGAGCCTTCGCTCAGGTGAGAGAGCCTGATCGCTGTCTGAAGTGTTTGTTGATTCAAAGTCTGAAGCTCATTTTCATTTTCTTCTTCTTTCATACTCAACAACATGGACACTCTCACACAGAACAGAACAAGCTCTTCTTCTGCTCGAAAACACATTATACACATAGCATATGCATTAGCACAAATTAGTTTTCATTCTTTTGTAAGATTTATTTTGGCATACCCAGAACATCAGAGCACTACAGCTCCACTCATTCTTAATGTAAATCTGATATCAAATGTAGAGTCTAATTGCAGAAATGGAGGCCTTGTAAAATTCAAATGAGTTTGAATGCAAAAGGGTAAACCAGTGCAGTCTCACACCAGCAGTGCCCTTGAGAAATGAACGAAATCTCTGGATTCCCCTCACGCTGCCAAGACACTTCCTTAACAGCCACTGATCTGCCGGAGTCCATTTCAAATCATCTGCAAACATTATAATCAAAAACAAAATACCTGTAATAACTAACACAGCATATTAATGTGATACGGTACTAGACCACTTTCATCCAGTGACATCACATAAAGAAGAGTTCATGTGTCTCTAAACATACTTCTGCAATGTCATGTGAATGTAACATTACCTGTGGATTTAGAGGATGCAAATTCAAGGATCTCTGTACAGAGAATGAAATTGTGATAGAGTTCAGTTTGTTTGAAGAAAACCATCCGATGCGTCTCTAACCATTTCAGAAATGCTCCAGTGTTCACCTGACAGTAAATGTGTTTGCAGATATTAAATGTTTTGGCCAGTAACTTTGGAAGCCTATTTCTGCCACATAAGAAAGAAAATAATGATTTTGTAAATCATAATAATGAAATGAAAAGTTGAAATTATGACAAAAAGTCCAAATTATGACATAGTCATAATAATGACATAGAAAGTCATAATTTCAATTTTTTTCTCATCAGTTTTAAAATTTCATAATGACTCATAATTGACTTTTTATTTCATAATTATGACTTAGTATGTCATAATATGACAAAAAGTCGAAATTATGTCAGAATTTCAAATTATGAAATAGTCATAATAATGTAGAAAGTCATAATTTCAACTTTTGATCTGAGAATTTTTAAATCTTATAATTATGACAGTATGTAATAATTCTCATTATTATTGCATAATGACTTTTCATGACACAGACACACTCATTATTAGTGTGTCATAATAATGACTTTTTGTCATAATTTTTTAGTGTGTCATAATAATAACTCATTATGAAATAATTTTGCCTTTTCATCTTATAAATGTGACTTAGGATGTCATAATTATGACTTTTATGACACTAATTATTAGTATGTCATAATAATTACTTTTTATGTTATAAATTTGACTTTTGATCTCATAATCATGACCCATTATGAAATAATTTTGCCTTTTCATCTTATAAATATGACTGAGGATATCATAATTATGACTTTTTATGACACTCATTATTATTAGTGTCATAATGACTTTTTAAAACAATTTTGACTTCACATCTCATAAATATGACTTAGGATGTCATAATTATGACTTTTCATTCATAATTAAAGTTTACCAAAGCATGATGTTTTTTTCTTCTTTTTTTTTTTTTTTCTTATGAGGCAGAAATGGACTTCCATAAACAACTGTTGTGGTCGAGTTAATATTCTTATAAATAACATCCTACCTGAGCAAAGGGCACATTTGGCCACATTAACCACTTGTTGTCTTTGAGCATGTAGAGGGGGGTTTGTCCAAACACCTAAAAACAGGACAACATGCAGGATGAGTCCAGGATAACCAGCCCATTCAAGGGACATAGATGAGCAGACGGAAGATTTCATCTTACTGGAAGACTTAAAAATGTATTGAAGAAATCCACAAAAACTTCATCTTTCAGGAGAAACATGACTTCCATCTTGATGCTTTTCTCTGCAAATATGAGTGCAGTTAATAGATGACAGGGCCATTGATACATTTCAAGACCATTTTAATCGACAACTTTGATAACAGACTTGTGTTTACAACAATTAGGCCTACTACTTGTAACAAAAACTATAGTTAGGATTAAAATATTTAGGCCAACTAGCTAGGTTTCATTAATGTAGCTGTTGATTGTATTTCTGGCCAGTTCTTACCCTGCTGATTATCATGTTTTCTGCTTTTCTGTGCTCTCATTTCTGCCCTGTTCAAAATTATGTTTAAGCGATAGATTTCTGTTGCCTTGACAACGCTATTATTTACTTCTCTTCTGCTTAGAATCGTTTTACTTTTAATTGTATTTTATGTACTGCCAAATTAAATACAAGTCAAATAAATACAAATCTAAATAGGTTTTCACTACGTGGTCAAGACATGTTTTATAATACTTTTTTTTTATATTTGTGCTAATCATAATTATTTTGCAATGCTTTTATGATAATCATATTTATGAATCTCTACATTTATAACCAGTTTATTAGCAGGATTAATAAATTATTATGTACGATTATGTATCTATTATGATGATGATGGAGAAGCGCGCGCACGTGTGTGGCGTCATATCCGGTTGCGGCCTCCGCAGTGGTCTTCCTTATTTTGTAAGAAGTCTGTAAGCGAGCGGCGGCACCAGAAACGAATTAATATCATTTCATTTACCGACTTAAACTAAATTTTCGCATTTAGAGATCGAAGTAAACAGCATTAACCGTCTTCACACTGTGAATGGATCATGGAGTGTGTAAGTAGTGTGAGATTAGAGTTGATCTGACAGATTCAGTCTCCCTGAATGACGCCGAAAGACAGTTATACCAACGGCGGATTTTGTTTAATTTTGTTACAATATTCAAAAAGTGGCTAATATTGATTAAAATGTTGAGATTGAGGGTTAAGTGTTATTAGCAGGGTGGCTGTTGTGTCGTGTAGTATTTCTTATTCATGTGAAACCAGTTATACATCCCCTGCGGTCAAGTTGAGTTCTGTGCTGACTTTACAGCCATTATACTAGTACTATGCTAACAAGTTTACTGCCATTACACTAGTACTATGTTAACACGTTTCCTGCTGCTACACTAGTAATATAACAAGTTCACTGCTTACACTAGTACTGTTAACTCGTTTACTGCTGTTACAGTAGTGTTGTTAACCCGTTTACTGCTGTTACATTAGAACTAAACAAGTTTACTGCCATTACACTAGTACTATGTTAACACGTTTCCTGCTGCTACACTAGTACTATAACAAGTTCACTGCTTACACTAGTACTGGTAACTCGTTTACTGCTGTTACAGTAGTATTGTTAACCCGTTTACTGCTGTTACATTAGTACTATGTTAACAAGTTTACTGCCATTACACTAGTTTTATGTTAACAAGTTTACACTAGTACTGTTAACACGTTTACTGCTGTTACATTAGTATTCTTAACAAGTTTGCTGCTATTACACTAGTACTATGTTTACACGTTTTCTGCTGTAACTGTTACACTAGCACTGTTAACACATTTACTGTTGTTACACTAGCACGATGTTAATAAGTTTACTGCTGTTACAATTAGTACTATGTTAACAAGTTTACTGCCATTACACTAGTACTATGTTAACAAGTTTACACTAGGACTGTTAACACGTTTACTGCTGTTACAGTAGTATTGTTGTTAACATGTTTACTGCTGTTACATTAGCACTCTTAACAAGTTTACTGCTATTACACTAGTACTATGTTAACACGTTTACTGCTGTTACATTAGTACTGTTAACAAGTTAACTGCCATTACATAAGTACTATGTTAACAAGTTTACTGCACTAGCACTGTTAAATTGTTTACTGCTGCTACACTAGTACTGTTAACATGTTTACTGCTGTTACATTAGCACTATGTTAACAAGTTTACTGCCATTACACTAGTACTATGATAACAAGTTTACAATGGTACTATGTTAACACATTTACTGCTGTTACACTAGTACTATGTTAACAACTTTACTGCCATTACACTAGTACTGTTAACAACACTAGTACCATGTTAATGTATTTACTGCTGTTAAACTAGTACAATGTTAACACGTTTGCTGCTGTTACACTAGTACTTTGTTAGTACTTATTAAGTAAGATTTTGCCAGAAAGGTTTTAGACATTCATGATAATTTTAAAAATCTTGTGTAATATTAATTGCTGTATTTTTCTGTTTGCTTGATTTTTATTTTTATTGTTTATATGTAACTCTTGTATTTTTGTAAATCAGTTTTTGCCATGAAGATAGCTACACAGATGCTGACATGTCATTATATAAAACTATACTGATACTATCTTACCATAATGTTCGAGCTAGTAAGTTGTCAAGTTTCCTATCTGTCAGCATTCTCCGTTATTGGCAGTTAACAAGCAAAGCAGTGAACTCGTCCATGGAGGAACAGTGCTAAGGATTTGAAGTTAAACTCTAATTGTCTGTAGCTCTGGAGTTCAAAAACAATAGTTAATTAATGTGTAAGAATTTGAATACTTTGAAGCAAGCAGAACTGTCATTCTGTTAACTTCTCTGGCTAATATGTATTTTCTAGAGACATTTTAGCCTTTTGCTCAGTTTAGTATAACAACTCTAGTTCAGCTTATTGTTCATTTCATCAGGAGAATGATCACATTTATAAGGGAAAACCAAAAGTGAGTTTTGAATGTTTAAAACTGTTTTTCAGGTTCCAGCTGTTCTAGATGAGTTGGATGGTAAAAAGGAGGCGCACATAGAGGGTAAGAATGTGAATAAATAAAAATGAGACTGTAGTCCTGCGATCACCTGCAGTTCATGCGTGAGATTTGAAAGCAGAGCCGAGCGGGGGTTTGACTTCAGTGTTTGCAGTGAAATCTGAGACTAAAGTGACAACAGAAATATGATCCAGTGACACTTTGTGCTCTGACACATTTTCTCTCATATTTTTGTTGGTTGTGTTGTAATGCTTGTTCATGATTTGATGTTTTAGGCAGTGCATTTTCGAGCAATAAAATTGTGAATTATTCCTTTTTTCCCTCTCCTTCAAACCAGATCCTGAGTATAATGTGTACACCCGCTTCATGAAATCCCACCGCTGCTATGATCTGGTGCCCACTAGCTCAAAGTTAGTGGTGTTTGACACTTCTCTCCAGGTAGGGACTCAGAAGAAGACAAATGTTGTTAAATTTGCAACCTTGTTTACAACCCGTTTACTTCCATGTGTGACCTATTTCTGTGTGAAACAAAAAAAATGTTGGGCAACACTAGATTTTACCCATCATTAATTCGATAATGTAAAGTAGTTGTTCCATACCAGAATACAGGCAGTCTGAATGTGCATTTATTAAACTATGCCTAAAGCCTTTTGGTTTTATACATGTTGTCAGCAAGAAAGCTGTTATTTAAGAAGAAGAACAAGTTTACTGTTTGATAAAAGATTTTTAACACAAAAAAAATATTTATTTGGAATAATGTGCACAATTATTAATAGGCACATGCATTATTATTCATGACATTTAAACTGTCCGAGTGTCTGCTGGTTAATTTGTGGTTCTTTGGTTACCAGGTAAAGAAGGCGTTCTTTGCTCTAGTGTCTAATGGGGTAAGAGCAGCGCCTCTCTGGGACAGCAAGAAGCAATGCTTTGTTGGTAAGCAAGCTTTTTTGGAGATTTCAGATGTCAAATTTATTGTTATTGATTGATTGACATTAACCCTGGTGTTGTTAGGTCATTTTAAAACCAAAAAAATGTTTTGAATTTTCAAAAATCGCTACTTCATCGGAATGGTACGAAACTCAGTGACTTTGGTGGCAGTCTCTATGTGGCCACAAAAAAAAACTGTGGACTTGATTCAAAAAAGCTAAATGGTCGTAAAAAAAAAAAAGCCACACTTGTGTTGTTCGCGGTCAGAAATGACTGCAATAGGAAATGAATGGGAAATATAAAATGTATAAAAAGACAATCTACAAATCAGCCACGATGCAGAAAAAAAAGCACAGTTTTTTTTTAATTATGTTACGTGTAACAATGTCGTTGTCTGTGTTCAGGTTTGACTATAAACCTTGACAAACTAGTCTTTGAGAATTTTTTTTTAATATATATCAAAATCCACAACCTACTAAAAGTAAGTTTTTATGTCTAAAAAAACTGTGGAATTTAAAAGCCTCTATATAGAGCTATATAGGAATCTAATGGTTACACCAAGGCATTACAGATGTTTTTCTTTCCCACCAGATGACACATTTTAGAAAAAACATTTTGTAGCATTTTCAATGGGACAAAATTATCATAATTATATCATATCAAAATTATTGCATAAATATAAATAGTAACAATATTTTTGCAAAATACAAAAAAAATATTTAACAAAAATATATTACATTGATTTTACTGAAAATAAAAAAAGTTTTCACTGTTTGGTCACTTTTGACCACAAATAACACAAGTGTGACACTCAAATGAGCAATACCAGAGGGTTAAAGGGCTTTCACAATATATTTAACTTGCATAATGCAACATATTAAAGGGGTACTTAAAAATACAGTAAAAACAGTAATATTGTGAAATATTATTACAATTTAAAATAAAAGCAGCAAATCATCATATTAGAATGATTTCTAAAGGATCATGTGACACTGAAGACTGGAGTAATGATGCTGAAAATTCAGCTTTGCCATCACAGGAATAAATTACTTTATAAAATATATTCAAACAGAAATATTTCACAATATTATTGTTTTTACTTTATTTTTAATTAAATAAATGCAGCCATGGTGAGCAGACGAAACTTCTTTTAAAAACATTAAAAATCTTACTGATTCCAAACTTTTGACTGGTAGTGTATATAGTTTTTGAAATCGTTGCTACCTGACAAAACAGAGGAAAAAAATAGGTAACACTTTACAGTAAGGTTTCATTAGTTAACATTAACTACTTTAGTTAACATGAACTAAGAATAAACAATACTTCTACAGAATTTATTAATCTTAGTTTAACATTTACTAATAGATTATTAAAATCAAGTTGTATTTGTTAACATTAATTAATACACTGTGAACTAACATGAACAATGAACACCTGGATTTTTATTAACTGACATTAACAAAGATTAATAAATACTGTAACAAATGTAATGCTTATTGTTAGTTCATGTTGCTTAATGCATTAACTAATGTAAAGAAATGAGACCTTATTAAAAAGTGTTACCAATTATTATTATTATTATTATTAATATGATAAATTACTTACAATTAAATAATTAATTTACAATTAATTCACAGTAGTTAATTGTAACAAAAGTTTTAAAAATTCTGATTCAACTTATGCATGTCTTTTCATACTTTTTTTTTCTGTTGTAGGTATGCTGACCATCACAGATTTCATCAATATACTTCATCGCTATTACAAGTCTCCTCTGGTAAAATTCTCTCCTCCTTGCCCACATTAAAGACCCATTCACACCAAGAACGATAAGGTTAAAGTTCTAAAAACATGATTTTGCTGTTCTTGTTGCACTTGAATCTAGCTAGTGTAATCAATCTAATCTAACAGTGAATTTAGCTGACATAGCCAATTTAGTGGAATAAAAACAACACCTAGTCTTTTTCACTGCAACTTTGAGGGAAGCAAGACAATGTTGTCGAAACTAGCGCTGGATACAAGAAGTAATTTTAGGTTACACTCTTTGCTAGTCTGGCATAATGATCTCAGCTCCGTTAATGCTTTCTTTATCGTTATCTTTATAGTTATTGTTCTTGGTATGAATGGGCCTTAAGATTGTTATTCTTCCATTTAAGTTTTTCCTCAGGTCATTTTAAGGAATTTTCAAAGATTTCATGCATTTTTCTCTGTTTTAGGTCCAGATATATGAGTTAGAAGAGCACAAAATAGAGACATGGAGAGGTGGGAATAATGCTTAGATGTGTGTTCATGATGTAAGTGGTCTGATGTGTGAGCCTATGACTGATCTGTTTTTTTTTTTTCTAATAGAGGTCTACTTGCAAGATTCTTTCAAGCCTCTCGTGAGCATATCGCCCAATGCCAGGTAAGAGTTTTATTGGTGCAGGCAGATTGAATGGTTTTGTTGGAGAGATGTGACATGTCTGATGTTTTCTCTCTTGTCTCAGCCTATATGATGCAGTTTCATCTCTACTGAAGCATAAGATCCACAGATTACCCGTTATTGATCCTCTAACAGGAAACACACTCTACATCCTGACACACAAGAGGATCCTCAAATTCCTGAAACTCTTTGTAAGTCCTGCATAATAACGCATAAAATTAAGCATAGGCATTCATTTATTTGGTAATGCTCTGTCACAAGAGTTGTTGCTGTAATTCTGGAATTATTGCTAAATTTCCCATTTACTCATCTACTAGCACAACTCAGAATTTGGTGTTTTCTTTCTAGAAACACAGAGTTCCTGTTTATGATGATGTTCATATTCTCTCCCAGATATCTGAAATCCCCAAACCAGCGTTTCTGTCTCAAACGCTGGAGGAGCTGAACATCGGAACCTTTCACAACATCGCAGTGGTTCACGCCGATACGCCACTCTACTCTGCACTGGGCATCTTCGTGGATCAGAGAGTGTCCGCTCTTCCTGTGGTGGATGAAAATGGTGAGTGGAAATAAATGTATTCCCTTTTTTTTATATTATAAATTACAAATCTGTGGTTTTGTTTTTTCCTTCTCCTCTCATGTGATCATTGTTTTTCACTCTCATTTATGCCGACAGGACATGTGGTTGACATCTATTCCAAGTTTGATGTTATAGTAAGTTTTGTGTCTTTATATCTGTTGTTTCTAACTAGAACAGTGGATTTATTGAATGAGTGTGTGATGATGTTTCTGGTTCGATTGGATTCACAGCTGCTAGTGTGTGTTTTGTCTTATTGATCAGCTTAAGTGAATGCAGCCACTACTGTACATGATCTCGTACTCCTAATACTGTGTCTTTTACATTATGTACTTTAATTTAAAATCTTAAAGTAATGTATTTAAGAAAACACACACACAATGACAACACGTTTTCAAAATGAGCGATGCATATCAGTGGCGTAGCGAACGGGGGCCCATGATAATCTGGTTTTCGTATCACACAGAATCTGGCAGCTGAGAAGACATACAATAACCTGGACATCACTGTGACTAAAGCACTCCAGCATCGCTCGCAGTATTTTGAGGGTGTGCTCACCTGCCGAGCCAGTGAGACCCTCGAGGCCATTATCAACCGACTGGTGGAGGCTGAGGTGAGGAACACGCATGTGACAATGTGAATTAACTTCAGCCTTAACTGACCCCAAACTTTTGAATACATGTTTCTGTTGAGCTTCTGAATGCAATGGCCAATCAGAAGTTTTTAGATAATAAACAACAAAGTACAGATATGATATAAGAGGTTAATGTTCGCTGCATTTTTGCTGAGTTTTTGCGATAACTCGCGCTAAAGTCATGCACTGACATGTTTTGTCTGTGTTGCCAGAATATGACATGCTGTTTCCCCAGACACACACACATTTTTGTTTTCTATTATTCAACATTAATAATTTTTATTACAATATCGAGCAATTATCGACAATAATGACTTTTTTCTTAATATTGCATCCCTAAGACAATACCGATACATTTAATAAGATAATTACAAAAATTGCTGTTGTGAAGGTAAAAATAACTGTGCGTGTAAATGTACTGTTTGATCTATCTCATTTTCAGGTTCACAGGTTAGTGATCGTGGATGAACAGGAAGTTGTGAAAGGCATCGTCTCTCTGTCTGATATCTTGCAGGCTTTGGTGCTCACCAATGGAGATGACGGTAAGACTCAGTTCTTAAGTAGTCATCATTTGATGGCTGTATTCTGTTCTTATTTCTGTAGATCACAAAATAATCTTGCAACCTTTTTCCAAATGACATTTCGTCACATTTTATATTTATTTATATGCCACTTAATACAATACAGTATCGATGGGAGAAGTGAAGCTTTTTAAAACTTTGAATCAATTGCAATAGTGTCAGACAACAGTGTCATTATTCAGCTCAATTTAGTTCATATTTTGTTTTAATCTAAGCACAGTGTCTGTGCTGCTCATTCAATAATATCCATGAATATGAATGGTTTGTCAAGCTCCAAAATTACAGAAATGTGCCTTTAAAGTTGACGGTTTGATTTCCAAATGTAACCATTAATTTAAAATCCTACAGCTTTAATGTTAGTTAGAATAGTGCTGTCAAATCAATTAATCGCTTAAGTTTATTTACATTTTTACAACATAAAAGTTTGTTTATATATATATATATATATATATATATACGATTAATCGATTTAACAGCACTAAGTTAGAACAATTAATTTGTGTGATCTGATTATTTTGCTCTATTGACAGCCTGTACTTTTCTTCTTTTTTCCCACTTAGGAAGTGCTTGATGGAAGAACAGTGAAGGACAGCGTCTCTCTGGTTCCTTCTCTCTCAATAAGCTGGAAGGTGATCCAGGACATCTATGATATGCAACCATCTCAAAAACAGGAGTTAATCAAGCACAACTGATTTATTTAGAGATCCAGATGCTCCATTGAAGAAAGAGACATGCGCAGAAAAGAAATTGCTTTTCTAAGAAGAAACACTTTTAATAATTGAGCCCTAAACCCTCTGTACCACTTCAAGGAGTGGTATAGGAAATATTTTAACTTCAAATTGTTTATCTCTCTCAACGCTCTTTTTGCTGATGAGACGTCCGTCTTTCACATTTTTTCCCTCTTCTTCTGTCCTCATAGAAGGAAAACACATGAGCATTGAAAATGCGGATGAGATTAAGGTGAAGGTAGGATTGTCTGGACTGCAGAAATTAGGCCTAAAGGCCAATGCTTGAACTGGGAACTAGTCATTTACGTTTTGTGCAGGTGTTTAAGAGTCAGTGGAGAGGAAACCAAGTATGTGAATTCATACTGAGAGACTGAAACATTCCGTTACTGTCCTGGACGTGATTTTGCAGGGTAATGTTGCGTGTTTTTCTATCTCATGGACATTTTGATATTGAAGAGGTTTGTACTCTAAAGCCAGAGAAAATGTCATCTGAATTGGACTGTTTCTACACTACACACTGATGAGACACAAACAGCCACTCTCAGTATTTGGGGAAGTTTCATTGGTTTTTTTCTGATCCAGTTTCTCTGAATAACTTCCTTTACAATGTGAACATTGAGCAAAGGAAGAGAGATCTTTGCTAAAATGTTTTGATATTAATCATTGAATATTTATATCATTGGAAAAACAATTACTGCTCAATGTTATTATCATCATGTATATTTAGTATATTATCAGATAATTTTTTTTTTTTTTTTCCCAGTTGTTTTGGTCCAGACTCCTGTTTTTATGCTTGATGCAGTTTCATTTCTAGTTGATCTTAAAATGTTGCTACTGATTTTATTCTGCTTTAGTTGTTTTGAGGTCCATTTATTTTTTTTATGTATTAGCATTTACCCCCACCCCACCCCCAACTTTCTTAACCCAAATGAGAATATCAGATTGCATCTCGACACACTTCTGTTGTTTTTATTGTAGCTTGTCTTGCTACAGAAAATAATTTGATTGTAATAGATTTTGCTGGTATTTCTCTCTCTAATCATTTTTATGCCACACATAATAGATATGTAAATACACATGAACTTTTCTAATTCTCTCATGTCAAAGATGTTTCATTGAAGGCACAAGGAAAATAAAAAATTTATTCAGTTTATAAGTTGTTTCAGTTCTTATGTTAGAAGGTAAACTAAGCAAGAGAGACATGCCACTATAAATGTTCTCACCGAGATCGCACGATTAAAATGACACTGCTATCTTCTAATATTCTTTGGCATCTATAAGAATGTGTGATTTTAACAGTAGTTTGAAAATCATAAAGCCATGTCTAAAAATGTCTTTGAGTCCATAAAATTAGTAACAGCAAGTTTCTTGCAGCAACTCATTTTTAAAGCATCTGTAGCTCTTATTCCAAAGATTTTAATGAAAAGCCACACATCACTCAAATGTAATAAACTAGAATTTTGTGATATGAAAATGCTTAAACATCAGCTCATTATCAGGTTCAAGTATATATTGAAGGCTGATCTCTCGAAAATGTCAAACTTAAGTATAGAACAAAATCACTATTTTAGACACCACTGCAAAAAGCGCAGGAAAGTTCACTGCATTTATATTTGCAATTGCCCATTGTGATTGAGCTGAATTAGTTTTGCATTAACATTATCTGATGAACTATTCATATTCCCTCAGGCTTCAACCAGTTTTTAATAAACATTAAGCTAATGTCTTGTATGACTACAAAATTGCATGATTACAACTCACTGGAATCTTGACTAACACGTCATATTTACAGGTTTAAAGTGCTGTGTGGAAGCAAAAATGAACCCAACATGACAAATGTAGGAAAATCTGTGTTTATTACCATTTAATAATTACCCATATACATGATTGGAAAATGAAAATTCCTGAAAAGTCCATGTGGATTTGGGAAATACACGCAGATGATACAGGTAGGCTGTGAGGTCAGAGGATAGAGGAAACTTCCTTATGATAAACCAGGACTAGGACTGTTTGCACACCCTAAATCACATTGTTGCCGTCTTTTATCCATTATAATTAGCCAGGCGACAGATGTCTCCACTACAGCGAGTGGATGAAAGGGACTAGTCGTTCATGGAGCCCAAATCCTGCCAGCAGCAGAGACGCTTTCTGGAAGCTATAAATACATGTACAAACTCTCGTTTAACAATAGAAACAAATACATGTCAAACCAGAACTCTTATTCTCAATCCTAAAAGATTTTCCTTATGATACTGACAGATTTGACAGTCAGTAGCTAGTGTGCCAGTGTAGTATAGTCAGTAGTGTTGAAACTCAATCAATCCAGTGTTACAATCACATTTCACATATGCTGACATGGTAGTTTGTCCTTTTTGGATCCATATTACAAAAATAACATGAAAATAAAATCTAAAAGAAACCATCTTCCAACTATACGCAATCATTTTTGGCTTTCTCTGGACACATTTTAATAACATTAAATAGAGTAAGGTGACTTTGAATTGTTGCAAATGGACGAATGAGATATAACAGTACTTATTCTGATTGTCAAACATCAGACACATACTCTAGACACTAATCCTGAAACATCAGGTGGGAGATTAAAATCAAATAAAATGAAAGACCACAGACCAAAACCCCTGTACAGCTGCTTCAAGACAATTCCTACTGTTAAAAGCGCTATACAAATTAAACCTGAATTAAATCTGAACTGAGTCACATTAAAAAACAAACCACAAAACAGATTAAATAAAATACAGCTAGCTACAACCACACAATTGTCTACAGAATCAAAGTTGATTATTAAAAAAGGTCATACATTATAGAAACTATATTTACATCTTGCATATTCCATACAGAAGCGGAAAGGGAGGGCAGTAGTATATCCATTGAGTATAAGAGAGGAAATTAATATCTGTCTGGAGTCATAAATACAGTGTAATAGGAGTAGAGAGGCTTCGACGCCAAACTTTTCAAGTCAAGTTACATTTTCAAGTCCTTCTTCTCATTACAGGCCAGTGCATGAAGAAGAATGAGATTTATTTCCTCTAGAATCACTGGAGTCATTGTGCCAAAAATTAAAATCCTGTCATTTAATTCACCCTCATGTTGATAAAAACCTGACTTTCTTTCTCCCATTGGAGTCGGAGGGAAAACTGAGGAACGCTCATGCGACGCTTTTCTTTACGATGAAAGTGAATGAATTCTGGGAGTGTCAATTTCAGAAAAAGACATAAAAGCATCATAGATGTAGTCCATATAAATTCAGAGGACTTGGAATATAGCACAAAAGTGTTATGCAGATTTGCGTCCTTTTTGGAGCTTGATTTCATGGAAAAGAGCAGCGTGCACATTCTGCTCAATGTCTCCTTTTGGGTTGCATGGAAAAAAAGTCAGTCATACAAGTTTGGAATAATACGAGGGTGAATAAATGATGACCATTTTAATGTCTGCATGAATTATTCCTTAAACAAGAGCTCACAAAACAGTCCCAGAACTCCTCAACTAATAAAATTGTGCGTTATAAGTGTTGTCATCATTTTTAGTGTCATTTAATGCTACAGAGAGAAGCAACAAACAGGTTTAGCTATGAAAAACAAACTTTAACAAAAGCGTGTACTTTACCTAGCAGTTCTGGTTGGGTTTAACGGACCGGTGACCCGCACAGCTTCACTCAGATGGCCCTGCTCCTGTCCAACGCTCAGGATGTATAAATACGATCATGATGCAAACACTTTAGCTTAGTCGAAAGATTCGGAAATGAAAAAAAAAGGGTATGCTATTTACACTTCCATACTTTTAAAAAATATACTATGTACAGTAGCTTTATTTGCCAATGGAGGAGAGAAGGAAATCTAACGGTGATAAAAAAATAAGGACAATATGAAGGATCTACGAGCTAAAATAAATAGACATCTCCGTACCGTTCAGTAGTAAGAATAGATGTGTGCGCCAGTGTGTGATTTAAAAAAAATCAAGATGGCTATAATCCACGAATCCTCTGTAATAAAGTGCAAATAAGGTTGTTTTGCTAACAGCTTTAACGTGGTTATGAAACACTGGCTAAGAAAAGGAAACAGCTGATCATGTCGGTCACGCTCATCAAGCAGTGCCATCAGTCCACCTTGAACCAATTCACCCCGTCTACCAGCTCTAAACTGAAGTGTGTGTATTCCACCTAGTTTAGAGCTTAAACTGGTTAACCGAGGTATCCTGCTAGACTGATCTAAGAGAAAGCAACAAGCCTGCATCAGAAGTTCACAGCAGAAAATGACTGTGTTCATCAGAAGTTAAAAGGGTTAAATATGAGTGGCCCTGGTTTTAAAGATGATCTTTGGGGAGAACTGATTTGAACAGAAATCATGAAAGTCGTATTTTGATTACAGAGTTGGGCGGTGGTAGTAGTAGTAGTAGACGTGTGTCAGTATTTGCAGTCCGAGGTCGTTTCAGAGGAAGAGAGACGGTAGTGTAGGTTCAGTAGTTTTGGCGATGGGGTGAGGTAGGCCCCGTCACAACTCAGTGGACGGAAATAATTTTTAAACTGGCAGGATAGTTTAGAGTGGTAGTATGTCTGTACATGTTGTGTTTCCTAGGAGTGTTCCGCTCTTTCGCGCAGAAGGTAGTGTTTCCGTTCAGATTTTCATGTCTTCATCCACGCTGAGTTGAGACAGGGTTTTCTTGATACGGAGAGCAGTCAGTCGCGCAGCGCCGTTCGCGTACCAGCACTCCCGCATGATCTTCCCCATCACACGCAATGCCTGGAAGGAAACACATTGGAGAGTGAATTTACCCCGTGTGGGTTCAGATCATTCTTATATAGATATATTATCTATTGTAACATTGCACAGCATGACAACTAGAAAATTTTAAACATCAAATGTCTGATCAATTTTTCAAAATCATCAAATATGTGCTGATGCTCAATCATTCAACCCCGTTATTTTGTTAAACTTTTTTTAAATTATGTGAAATAAATTTAAAAAGATAAAAGTTTGGAATCATTTTTATTAATACTTTTATCCAGCAAGGATGCATTAAATTGATAAAAAAAAAAAAAAGTGGCATTTATAATGTAAAGACATTAATAATGTAAATACTTTTATTTCAAATAAACTTTCTATTCATCAAAGAATCCTAATAAAAATGTATCACGGTTTCCACAAAAATATGAAGCAGCACAACTGTTTTCAACATTGATAATAATCAGAAATGTTTCTTGAGCAGCAAATCAGCATATTAGAATGATTTCTGAAGGATCATGTGACACTGAAGACTGAAGTAATGATGCTGACAATTCAGCTTTGATCACAGGAATAAATTACATTTTACTATATATTCACAAAGAATACTTAAAAAATATATTTTACAATATTACTGTATTTACTGTATTTTTGATCAAATAAATGCAGTCTTTGTGAGCAGAATAAAACTTCTTTCAAAAACATTAAAAAAATCTTCCAGACCCCAAACTTTTGAAAAGTAGTATAATGCTATTTGTATATAAAATAATGTTTATTGCAATATAAAAAGCAGTTATTCAGGGATAAATATAAAATATAATATATAATATATATAGTATATAATTGCAAATAAAATAATTAGTTTTTAGTATTTCTGAGGTGGACAAATAAACACCTCATTTCACTGGACTTATTTAACAGTTTCAAGCCCTATTTTGTACCATCCTCGTGGAAAAAGCCACAAAGACATCTCCCTAGTCCGTGAAGACCACATATAAATTTAGTAGCAAAAACAGATAATTGGGAAATCATCATGATATTAACATCAAAATAACATTTGAGGTTCACTGTAAGTGGAGTGTAGTACAGTAGTTAGTAGTATTATGGGTTATTGTGATTTCTCTCACCTCATAGCTTTGCCACCAGTTTGGTATGTTGGGTCTTAACCTCTGGTCACATACAACTTTCCTCATTTCCTCTATGGATGGATCAGAGGGCACCAGATCATAGTAGGGCAGTTGGTACTCTTCATGAATACCTGAAAGGAAACAAAAGAGGAGCATTAATAAGAACAAAAATAATTATATGGTTATTATAAAAGACTTTAAAGGGTTAGTTCACCCAAAAATGAAATTTATGTCATTAATTACTGTTTTTACTATTTCTCTGGACCTTGAATGTGTTAATTTCGTTGCTTTCAATAGAGGATAAAAAAACCTCTTGGATTTCATCAAAATATCTTTATTTGTGTTCCAAAGATGAACGAAGGTCTTTGTGTGTAGAACGACATGAGGGAGAGTAATTAATGACATAAATTTCATTTTTGGGTGAACTAACCCTTTAAGTCCTTCTTTTGTGCAATGTGCCTTTGGTGAAAATGGTTTAGATTTATTTCAGTACCTCCAGCATTGCAGCGGCGAGCGATCTCCCAGTACACCAGTCCTAGAGCGTAGATATCAGCGCATTTAAACGAGTCGAAGTGACGCATGTTTATACTCTCTTCCAGAACCTCAGGTGCCATGTACCTGAAACACACACACAAAAACAGAAATAAACACAAGCAGGACTACTTAAGCCCAAAGTATACTGCGTACAGTCGAACACGTAGCCTTTCAAAGTATACTCCATTTGATAGCGTGCACAAATGCAGGTGGTCAACACATGCACTTTAGAAAGTTTCATCTTTGTCCAGTGTCTGCTCTATTTTTCTCCAGAAGTTATGACTTTTAAAAATTTCTTTGTATTCTTTTAAACTAAAGTTGTGGCTCTCTCATAACCCCCTCAACACAAGTGTTTGTCAATGTGGGCGTCTGTTGTTTTTGCAGTCTCCAGTATTTTGTTGCTGTTCCGTCTCTTTAGTTTCATTTCTACTGTGAAACAACGGCCCTAGGGTTGCCAACTGTCCCGTATTAGCCGGGACATCCCTTATATTGGCCCTAATTGATTTGTCCTATACGTGACCACCCTTGTCCCGTTTATTGACTGCTATGCTGATCTAACGGCCACTTACTTTCATGTACTTTGGGAGAAGTGGAGGAACTAACATGTTTTTGAATATTTTTGAATATTTTGAATAAAAAAAAGAAAAACGGAATAAAACCGATACATCTGTCATAGAGCGCTATTGTGGCTGCAGTTTGTCACATGACAAGCATGACATGTCACCATGGAAATAATAAGGTTAAACATTCTAAAATAACGGTCATCTTAAAAAACCCACGCTGGGGGTGGGGGTCAGCTAGAATATTTTAAACTTATGTGTGAAAAGGTTAATATTTTGGCTTTCTTCATTTATGTTTGTCTTCAGAAAAAAATATTAACAAAATCAAAAATTTGAGCTTCGGAAAGTTTCTGAAATTTGGTTGATCTGACACGGAATCAGGGCTTGACATTAACACCCGCCAACCCCTCAAATGCGGGGAGATTTCAGCTGTTGCGGGTAAGACAGCCACTCCCACTAGCCACTTTGGCGGGTTGAATTTAATTTCAGCTTACAGCCAAATGAAATGCCAAGATCGTCGTATCACAAAATTACAATTCAATTACAATTCTTTATCGATTAACTTGCTGTTAGTGAAGGCGGGATAGGTGGAATCTGAATATGTGTCAGTATATTACGTCCATGCATTCAGCAGCCCAATTAAATACCTGTCTGTCATTAATGTTAATCAAACAACAAAAGACATTAAATAAATGTATACATGTTAAATAAACCTACTGTATCTAAAAAAATAAATGTTTTAAATTTACTATTGTTTTTGTAATTTGCTTCTTTCTTTTATATAGCCTAACAAAAATAATTTTATTAGCCTATGCATATTGCCCACCTGTACATAACAGCTGATATACTATGTAGTCTTGATTTGGGTGGTCACTTTTGATTTGAAAGTTTGAAAGGGTTTTAAATCTTCTAAATCAAGTAAAATGACTCAAAATCAAGTATTTAAGCATGCCAAAGTCAACTTTAATCATATAAAATGTAATTTCCCAACAGCAAATTTGTGGCCAGTGAAAATGCTGAGTGGCTAGTAACTTTGGAAAACCACTACCCACAGTGGCAGGTAAGCAAAAATTGTTAATGTCAAGCCCTGCACGGAATGATATATAATTTATGTTATGTTAACCTTTACACCTTTTATACACATACTTTTTTTTTTTACATCAACTTAAATCCTTTATTTATAGTTGTCTATGCGTAATGTACTAAAACCTGAAAGTGAGTATTATTGCACTTCTGGTTTACTCGTCCTGTACTATGACAAAACAAACCAAAATAAAAAACATCAGCAATACCCTTTTTAAGCATTTACCTGTCTTGAAAAAGGCAAGTGGTTGAACTGGATTGAAGAGTTTGTCAGGGATATTAAATGCCATCACGCCGAACAGGTAAACTCAGCTACTCACTCGTCACTTTTTTTTTTTTTTTATACACATACTTAACTGCAGATACTGAAATGACATACACTGTGTGGTACAGTACAAATATTTTGAGTGTGTGCCTTATTCTGTCCCTTATTTTCCTATAACTGTTTGTTTGTTTGTGATTTAATGCCATGTGAGCTACCTCGGTTATATTCATGGCAAAAACAAGATTTTTTTTTTTTTTAAAGAAATTAAATTAGGTTTTTAAATTTGATCTTAGATAAAAAAAATCGAAAACTAAATAAGGCCTTACTTCATTAAAAATCTTTTCATAGAAGTCAACAGAAAAATAAAGAGTTCTAACAAATTTCAAACTAACACAATCCATTAAAATATGCTTCAGTGATAATGGATTCTGGCACAAGGGGCATAAAGAAGGATCTTCACCCATTAACAGGAACATATGGGTTAGTCTGGAGTGCCCTATTCCACAGCGTGTGTAAATAACATGATCCTAGCGATTTTCAAACTGGACACAAAGTTTTGCACCAACCACAGGATTGATTTTGTAGAGTTTGTTGTACATTTATCCCATTCAGCTTGCCATTTCTTACAAATTTAAGTATTTATAATAGGTCTGAGGTCTGAAGGTGGAATTGGGCATTTTTTGAGCTTATTGTCCTATAAAAGTACCTTTCCTTATTTTTCTTTCCTGAAGTTGGATAAACCCTAAACGGCCCAGGCCAGTGTTGCCACCTTGTGGAACAACTGATTAGTGCAAAACAAATTCAATGCACATGTGTAACACCTGCACATATAAAGTACAAGTGTTTTTCTTGGCTGTTATTTCTGCCAATAATCTAAGGCGTACCTCTTAGTGCCGACACGCTGGTTGGGGGCAATATCAATGGTGTCAGAGACGGACTCGTGACGAACTGCCAAGCCAAGATCAGCAATTGCACACATGCAGTTTTTCTTCACCAGGATGTTCTTGGACTTCAGGTCACGGTGAGCGATGCCAGGCTTACCTGCAAAGCAAAAAAAACAAACTTTACAGCTTCATATACGCACACACATCTGCTAAAAACTTCTTCTCTGGTCAGAGAGTGATCGCAATATCTGTTCTGCACCCTCGTGATTGCCACATACGCAACATTTTTATGCATCAAGACTGTTGCAAACAGTGGGCTGCAAAAATAATGCTGCCCAGCATGTCTCCTTCAAGGATATGACCATCCCAGAATGGCAGAGATGACAGATGGAGTCAACGGAAACTATGATTTAATATATTTGATTCTGTACTGAAAAGTACTAATAAATATTGACTATTGTGCCTAATATTTGTGTGCTCTCTATATGTTTGTTCATTCTTATTAAAGTCTTTATTTTAACAAATACTAATGTAAGACTCTCCTGGAATCAACTGTGAGGTGTAAAATTTGAGGCACTATTACTAGTTTCAGCACAATGTTTATTAGAGTATAATTATTACACACACACACACACACACACACACACATATATGAAGAGTTCAGATGCAAAAGCCACTAAACACCACCTCCATCAAAAATGAGAATGATATTGAGCGAATGCTCTCCGCACACAGTACACTTTCATCAAATACTTTCACTTCAAATCCCCTAAATCCCAGTGTCAGCCCATTCAGAAAAACCGGTTTGTTGGCAGAAACTGCTAAAGGCCACTTCCCTTTGTCAGCAAAAGTCACAGAGGAACCAATTGGAAGATGTGAATCGAATTTCAAGATGAATGATGGCATGCACGTGAGCCGGTTTTCAAATTGCCGAGCTGCAAGTTATTATCATGTTTTGTCCATCGTTACAGTGGCAAAGACAGGATTTTGCGAGAAGCAAGTAAACATAGTGTTCCTTTTGCTGCTGCAAAACTGACAGAAATGGATGTGGAAGTCACTTGCATCACAGCTCCCCCTACTGTGTGGATCAGTTTCTTCATTGTTACATTTTCTGCTTTCATCACTTGCAATGTTTCCGGTTGCAATTTTAGTGATTTTGCAACTGTTTACTAAGTCTTAATGTCCAAAGAGGTGGATTTGGAGGTTTTTGCAAAAAAAAAAAAAAAAAAAAAAAGCACACACAGACTTAGCTGGTTTTGCAGCAAAAGACAGTCAAATTTGTTAAATACCAATTAATTGACTAAAGAGACATTTTTCAAAACAAGGCATTTCAATAACTGACTAACAACCTTTTCATTGCCATTAAAGTGAAATTACTGAACCTAAACATAGGAGCCTGGTAAAAAAAAATGCTCATTTAAAAGAAAACATGTCAGATGGACTTAAAGGTGTTTGCATCTGAACTCTTCATATATACACACATTATTTGACCAAATTTCATTGCACCCCTAAAGATTTTTAAATGTGCTTCTACATTTTCCCACTTAGAAGCACGTGCCCCTTGGGAAAAAGTAAGCGTCAAGCCCTGTACCGCATCACAACACATTGCATATTTGATGTTTGTTTGTAATTTAACGGAATGCCAACTTCCACGGCTATTTTTCATGACAAAGAAGAAGTTAAAATACAATAAAAGGCTGCATGTCTGATGTAGAGGTGGTGTTAGACGTTAGCTTCCTATGTAGATAACAAGGCAGCTCACTTGGAACTAATTTCATCAAATTTCATCTAATGACCCTGGCACACTTACCCTGAGTGCCCAATATCTCCATATGCAGGTGTGCCAGGCCGCTGGCAGCCGTCAGTGCCAGTTTGATCATGCCCTCAATGGTGACTGAATATCGGTTCAGATAGTCAAACAGGGATCCATTCTCATGATAGTCTGACACCAGCCACAACTGTGTCCATGTGCCATTATCTGTGACAGAGAGAATTAAATATTACTTTACCTAGATGATAACACCATACATATTATAACAAAATGCACTGCATATTCATTTGCACTGCATACCTTTGTTGTCGGCTGCAATAAAGCCCAGAATGTTCTCGTGGCGGAGCATGATGGTCTGGTAGATTTCAGCTTCACGAAACCAGGAGCGTTCTTCACGAGAGGAGAAAATCTTCACGGCGACGTCTCCTCCTCTCCACTTCCCCCTCCACACCTCCCCAAAGCGCCCTTTACCAATGATCTCCTGCAGCACTATGGTACGGGCCACTGTCCTCTGGACAAACAGCGGCAGACCTACAGCAGAGAGAGAGAGAGAGAGAGAGAGAGAGAGAGAGAGAGAGAGAGAGAGAGAGAGAGAGAGAGAGAGAGAGAGAGAAAGGCTTTATTAAACAACTGAAGGAGAAGATTATCAGTGAACTACTTAAATGTTAATCTGTTTGTTCTTCACACAAAGCATCACATGATTTCAGAAGATTTGCGCTGCATCCGATATCCCATATTATATAGTAAGTGCTACATTTAGTTTGAAATTTACTTCCCAACCGTTAAAAAATTATGTTCTATATAGTATGATGTACTATATAGTAGTATGAATGAAATTCAAACATACTACATGTGCCATGTTGTCTTTGTCATGTGATTTACAGTGTCAGTTGCGTCGCTTTACTGCCATTCACAAATCCTTTCCCATGGCCTCATGGGAGACTAAAGTGTCCATCGAATGCACACTTCAGAATCTTCAGTAGGTCATCCAGGGACTTTACGCCTACTGTTTTATGAGTACTGTGAATTTGGACATACTACTCGGCTCACACACCATTTTTCACCTACTATTTAGTATGGAAGTAACATTTTCGGACGCAGCGTTGGAATACAGTGCACAAGCAGGGTTGTTATCATTTATTAAATTTTAAAGTGAAACTATTAAAAACATTTTTGTTAATTGAAATAAAGCTGACAAAATATATTAAAAAAATTATATATATATATATGTGTGTGTGTGTGTGTGTGTGTGTGTACTTCAGCAACTAACTGAAATTTTTAGAAGTTTTAGTTGAACTGAGAATAAAAAATAAAACCAAACTAAAACTGAAATATAAATAAATTAAACCTAAAAACAAATATTAAAAAAATAGTAATAAAAAAAACCACCTAACATAACTGGACTAAATTTAAAATGTAAACTGAAAATAAACATAATAGCTAATACAAAATATTAATAAAACCTCTGTCATATACAAATAAAACTAAAAGAACATTGTGCACAAGATAGATGGACTACTGTTATGATTTACTGGTGTGATTTACTGTTATGACATTTTGGAGATCGACAGGCGAAATGACAACAGAAGGTTTTAATGACATTTTGTTGAGTTATGTGAATAGTGGCAAAAGAAAAAATACTAATGTTAAATACCAATGAATTGACTAAAGTGACATTTTTGAAAATAAGGCATTTCAATAACTGACTAATAACCTTTTCATTGCCATTAAAATGAAATTACTGAACCTAAACATAGGGGCCTGGTAAAAATCCTCATTTAAAAGAAAACATGTCAGACAGACTTGAGATTTTTGCATTTGAACTCTTCATAGAAAAATCCGTAATGTAGGATGCATGTTTTACTTTGTTTAATATTTTCCTAAAAATTAAAAATGTTGCCTTGGCAACTAACTGAAATAAGTTTAAATTGAAGCACTAAGGCCTGGTTTCACAGACAAGGCTTAGATTAAGCCAGAATTAGGCCTTAGTTCATTTTGGACATTTAAGTAGCTTTTATAAACATTCCTTGGAAAAAAAAACATTACTGGTGTGCATCCTGAGACAAAACAATGGCACTGATTGTTTTGCTATTTTAAGATATGTCAGTGCAAGTTGCTTTCAGTTAAACATGCATTTTATTCTGGGACTAGCTTAAGCCTTGCCTGTGAAACCAGGGGTTAAATTACTAACTAAATAAAAACTAACTAAAAAAAATCTAAACTGAAATAAAAATGTTAATTGTTTTAATAGTAATAAAAAAACTAAATGAAAAAGCACAAAAAATTGAACAAATTAAAACTGAATATATAATCTAAAATATAATGAAATCTAAGTCTAAATATTAATTAAAACTATAATATAATATAAATAAAACTATTGCATACATGCATAAATAAATCCTACAAAACTTTTCTCCTGCGAAACTAACCTGACCCAGACCCTGAGGTGGAGAGGTCGTAGATGAGATCCTGTAAGGTCTTGTCCTTGGCCAGGAACATATGTTCAGTGCTGGGGTCCTCCACCTCCAGCCTCTGCCGGTGGCCGTAGGCGCGCTGGTGGTGCTGGAAGAGGAAGAGACCCAGCAGAACCAGCACACACAGCACAAAGACTGGACCCGCCACCACTGCAGTGAGCTCCACTGGCCCCCAGTCCTGGCCTGCGCCCGGACCATTTGTCACTGACAGAGGACACAATGCATTAGTTTGATGACATCTGCAATTTGCTAGTTGTTTTTGGTATTGATTACAGCTGATGTAATGTATTGATGCTCACCGGTTGGTAGCCTGAGGTCAATGCTGTTGCAGTAATCCGAGTAGCAACAGTGTGTGTTCATCAGACCCTCTGCGCTGAGGCAGTAGAACGGCTGGCCGGGAGGAACCAGCTTCTCTTTATGAATGCAGAGCCGCACATGCTGCTCCTGTCCTTCAATGACAGAGGTGGAGGCGACGCACGCCCCGTTGGTCTCGCACTTAAAACCATCCTTCTCACAGTGTGGTGCGGTGCAGTTACAGAACAGAGCTGCAGAGAGAATCAAACAAAATATATTACATGAAATATTATATTATTTATGAACACTGCAGTAAATGGACCAGCAGATGTGTCTTTTCAACAGCAGGGGGTGACAGAGATCAGTAGAGCATCATGTCTGTTTATGTACAGAGAATCTCAAAAAAGGTTTAGACCCAACCCTACGCACACCCTGGCAATAGAATTGCCATTGGCTAGTAATTTTTTAGTTTACCTGCCAGACTGATATACTATTTTATTTGTGTGTGTGTGTGTGTGTGTGTGTATGTATGTATGTGTGTGTATATATGTATATGCGTGTACACTAATGGCTACATATATACACATGATTCCACCAAATCAGCTTATCTTTGTAAAATGGCGCAGCTTTTTAAATATCTGAATGTACACTCTTGACATCAGTCAATCAAGCATTATATTATGATAATCAAGCACTATTTAATGATAGAACTTTAGTAATTATAACAAACTCGGTAACCATGTATGAATACTAGTGCTGTCAATCGATTTTTAAAAAAATAACTTGATTAATCACATATTTTTTTCTGTGATTAATCGCAATTAAAAACACTTACGTTTTTATATGTTTTTAATATATTTTATAATGTAACAATTTCACAGTTAATCTCCAAATTAAAACAACATAAAGAAACATAAATATTTTAAATACTTGTTTAATGGCATCCTTTTATGAATGAAGGCCAGTATCACTGATACTAATACTGCTACTGATGTCTCAATGAAATTGATTTTTCCCCCCAATTTTAAACATGAATTATAGCCATTCAACATTACAGTGTAATTGAAAGCAATCTGTTTTTTGTTGTTGTTGTTTTTGTTTTTTACATTTATTAGGCTTCAAAAATATAACAACTTTTAATTTAAGTGAATTTAGAACAATCCTCACATAAACCCATAATAAATGTCATATTTACCTGTGCCCTTCCTACCTGTCTAACAGACAGAAATTCTATAATTCTACATAAATTCTATAATTCTATAGTCTGCACTGCATGATTTATAGGCTAAATGAAATATAGATTAATCGTTATTAAAGCTACAAAAGTTCTTTAGTCAAGAGCAGTGAGTAATTTTCTGTTACCTTTGTTCTTTCATTATCTTCAATGACTTCGGTTGCTGTCACTTTAAGAGCTGCCGCTGCACATGACACAAATCTTAAACGCGTCACACTTTCTCACAACTCTTTACTTTCGTTTAAGACTTTATTTAACTCATTCAAGGCTGCTCTTATGAGGATACTCGACAAAATGGACATTTTTGGCATTATTGTGTGTTATTGTTCATTCAAGCGTGACAGAGAACTCGATTCTGCCGCGCGTCTTTCTGTGCATCGTGTGTGTGTGACAGGACATTCACAGACAGCGTGTTCTCTTTTTCTCTTTTGGCGTGCTTAAATGGTTTAAAAGCATTTGCATGAATAAGAGCGTGATCATATATTATAATGCTTGACAAAGAATGACAGAAAAAATGGATGATGCGTTAATTGCGTTAAATAATTTTAACGTGTTAAACTGGAAAAAATGTATCGCATGCGTTTAACTTTGACAGCACTAATGAATACATATTTGTCATTTTAACTGAACTTAGGACTGGTGGTGGTGCTTAAAGGCATAGTTCACCCAAAAATGAAAATGTCGATTCTGCCTGGTATGTAAGACTCTCACTCTCTCTCTCTTTGCGTGTGTGAGAAACACAGTGCTCTCAGCAAAGTAGTGTTGTCAAAAGTACCGGTACTTCAGTACCAAGTCGGTACTGAAATTTTGAAAATGTGACGATACCCGCATTTCTGTAGTACCGGTAGTACCAAGAATCCGGGTATATTCGGTACCCACTGATAGGGCTGTGCCAGTATTTACATGAATATGTGAAGCACAAAGCTTTGTTTACAGAAGAAATAATATGTTAGCAATTAAATGCGACATCGCAGCCATGGAAACATTTTGGTTCATGCCGAATGAGAGAGGTACGTGTGCGAGTCCATAAATTTAAGCTTTGTATTCTGTTTTGCGAATCGTGATCTGGTCACCTGATTAGCAGAGAATTTAACAATATTCCATTAGTTATTCCACTGAACATGGGATCTCTGTTTCTTTTCCCAAATCTTCACTCACGCAGGGGATTAAACATTTCTTCCTTCTGTTCGCTTTTAGGCCTATTATAGGCTATTCGCATTCTTTACTGTGGTAAAGTAGAAAAAAACACCGTA
The DNA here is from genome assembly GCA_037950665.1 of Hypophthalmichthys nobilis. Lineage (NCBI taxonomy): Eukaryota > Metazoa > Chordata > Actinopteri > Cypriniformes > Xenocyprididae > Hypophthalmichthys > Hypophthalmichthys nobilis. The sequence continues at coordinate 24,147,117 of CM075471.1, read as the reverse complement.
GGACAGAAACCTTTTTGCACGTCATTTTCTATTTAACACAGTTTGTGCTTGTTATTAGACTTTATAAGGCGCGTCAAGTTTATTTGTATATAGCGCGTTTCACACACGCCGGTAATTTTTACTTTCGCTTTCTCTAGCAGCGCAAAATCAAACATAGCCTGAATGTCTGAAGATAAAACTCGCTCTTCAGACCTTTTACAACAAGTGTCAGTTGCTCGTAACATCAGGAGATAACATGAAGATATTATTAAAGAGAAATGGTCTCTTTCCTGCTCGTGTCCCACATCCCTCTCAAAGCTCAGAGCGGATATGACGCATCTTTGTGTGGAAATAAAAAATGATTTTTTTTTTTTTTAAATAATACTTAACTTTCTTATTATTTAGGTTACCATTATTTACCGATATTTATTTCATAGTTTTACAGGCTGTAGTGTGTCGTTTCACTAAAGGAATAGCTAAAATAAACACGTACATCTGTTACAAAATGGATGTTTAAGCATTTTTTTTTTTATATTTCAAAATTTATTTCATTGAGGTATACACACACGCTCCAAATATTTATATGTATGATTACTATATTTAATATGTTTTAAAAATAGGCTACATAAAATAGTTCCAGATTTTGCTGTGGTACCGAAATTGGTACCGAGAACCGTAAAATTTTTATGGTATTGGTACCGACTACTGGAATTTTGGTACCGTGACAACACTACAGCAAAGCGGCAGCAAGTCGTGTGCCTTCACACTAGAGTTTGCGGTACGTCAAATACAGGTACGTGCGCATCCACTGAGCTGAATTGAAATAGTACAGATTGCTTGCTGGAGAGCGAAACTCTCAAGCACTCAATCATTGTTCAGCGAGTGAAAATATATCTATGCTAAATTTATGCTTAGCCTTTAACACACACATTGGCGAGAAAAATCTAAGAATTTATTAGCTAATGATAGACATTATTTAGTCGCCCAGAGTGAAGATTTAGCCGCATATGCGAGTGTTTTACTCGCACTGTATAAGGTTTAAACCAGAGGCAGACTAGAAAGAGACGACTGTTTATTATTTAACTTTTTTATGTATTATTTGTCATTGTTTAAGCATGCGAATTTAACAAATGAAATGAACGATCAAGAAAAGACAGAAAGTTCCGAAGGGTGATCATGGTGGTATGGAAAACACTCCCAAACCAATCATTTCCTGATTGATAAAATAAAGTCCCACATGTGTTTCCTGGAATATCACATAGAACCAACATACACCCCACAGACACACACAATTTTTCATGGATAAAGACCCAATCATCAGGTCTGTCCACTAAGAGCAGCCAGACAGAGATGATTCAATAAAACTGGAACCAGAACACATTAAAATAGAGGATGCAGACGGACCAAAGTGCCCCCAGACGTCACTCACCTGCAGTCCACACAGTCTCAACTCATCTGAGCTGCCTTATGCAATATGAGTTGAGCGATGGGCTGCAGGATTCTTCTAGAGATGTGCAAAACTGCATTTTCGATTTGGTGATTTGGTCTAAACTAAAATGTGTTCATAAAAAGCTGGAGCACAACACACTGGAAAAGAATGCAGTGGGTCTAAAGATGCCTGTTCTACAATTTGGAACTTTAAACTTGATATTTCACCTTCAAAGTTCATGGCGCAAGACTAAAAAGAACACACCACTACCACCAAAAAAAAAAAAAAAAAAAGCCCTGTGCAGCCTGCTTTATAGCAAAAATCAAAAGATCTGAATGGTTTTTGCTAGAGGAAACCACAACTAACAGAGATTACCGAGGAAAAAAATTACCACTAATTACCAGCAGGTCCTGTAAGTCATGTAATAAGTTGTGTAAACGACTTATGAAATAGCTGCGCGTCTCTGATGTGCAACATTCACTGGCACTTGATTCACTCTCCGGTAAAGCTCCTACACAATGTCATTATTGAAATATTTTTCATGACATAAGGATAATTATAAAGTGTGAAGTGAAATTTGAAAAAACGGCTGCGATTGGGTCCAAAATGTTCTCGGCACAGCTTGGTTTTCACAGCGCTAAATGCAGGCTGCGGCGTGTTGCATTCATGGCGTGACTGAACACAGCCCAAGCTCATGCCAACAGGACTCATTTCAAGCCAAAACACAGAGTGATTAAACAAATTAAGCCTTGATCAGTTCACATTAAGAGGATCTGGTTTTACAGTGTACTCTTGCAGCATTGATCCAGGTTGTTTGTAAATGTTCCGCTTTCAGCAACAGATAAACACAGTGTGGAAAATTTCTACTTTATTAAATCAAAGTGTTCATCAAAATTTGCATGTATGTAGGTTGTTGCAGAAGGTTTAAATTTAGCATGTGAGCTTGGTTTTCCACTGAAGTCTTTCATCATATCAACGGATTTCATGTGTAGTGGCATATTGGTTGATAGACGGGATTTCCTGTTATTTAGACTCATTCATACAATGTGACGCAAAAAGATGTGCCATCACTGTGGGAGCTTCCCCTTGGGCTATAAACTGAGTGAAACTACTGGTTTACAGATGGTACGACATTGTCATTGTGTTTGAAGTTGCAGTTGATAACAGTTTTTGACAGGTTTACAAGTGATGAATCTCAGGTCTGTTCTGAAAAGAACAAAAGGAAAAAGAAAAAAAAAGCTAAATGCCAATAAAAAAAATGCAACTAACTCATATAATCATGCATTTAGGATAGCAAAATAATTAGGCTTACCAACAGGGAGGATAAATCAAATCCCATATCTTTTGTGGTTGAATTCACAGTCCAATCAAACTCTGCAGTATTTTGGTAGAATTTTTGCACAATTGAGAGCAAAATTTTGTATTTTCCCACTTATTATATGCAATTAATCATTTTGCATGTTGTCAAAATATGCCTATGCATTAATAAATTAATTAATTAATTAAATACAATTTAATTTCAAGACCATTTGCTTACTTCTGTATGCTAATCAATTTTAGTGCTGTGTAGTGTTAACAAAAGTACCGACCGCGATACCAAGTCAGTACTGAAAAAAATGTGATGCTTTGAGCAATGTTGAGCAGATTCGTAAATACCTCTGATTGGCATTTTTTTTTACGCACTGATCAGATATGTCTGTGATTGGCTACAATGATCAACGCATGGGAGCATTTGAAAGCACACAGAAGTGTTTGAATTTGAAAGCGTTTTAAAAGCGGGAGCATTTGAAAGCAGGCGTCTATCAGCAGACTGGACCACTAATAGACGCCCGCTTTCAAAAGCTCCCATGTGTATCTGTGTAAGCGCTCAGTGAAGAGCGTCGTTGATGTCTATTTTTACAACATGGTTTTGAAGTGTTGATCACTGTAGCCAATCACAAAATATCCGATGAGCACGTGAACACAATTGCCAAACAGAGTGTTCAAGAATCCGCTCAACAGTGCTCAAAGCATCACATTTTTAAAATTTCAGTACCGACTTGGTATCGCAGTTGGTGCTTTTGACAACACCAGTGTTGTTTTAGGTCACAAAAGATGGCCAGTGTAAAATCTTTTCATGTTTCTATACACTCTAGACCAATTTGAAAGTAACAAAAAAAAAAAAAAAAACCCACACACCAAAAAAAAAAAAAAAAAAAGTAGCTCCAATTAGTAAATAATTGTAATGGTAAATAAAAGTACAGTAAATATATTAGTAAAACAGAAGCTTAATCTCATGAGAATAATCTTACTGCTAAAGTCTCACTTTACAATGGCAAAACCTCAAACTGACATGAACTTGTTTGTACTTGCACATGTACAGAGATAAATGGCTAATAACAGGGATGCAAACAGGTAAGGGGGAAAAAAGGTGAGAACACTGCACGGGGCGGGGGCATGCTGCGCACTGAATTTTTTTTAAAGTTTTTTGCTTTACATGCTCATTTGTAGTTACTTACAAGGTAATAAAAAATAAATGAAAAAATCCCTTAATGTCCAAAACTGTAATTTTTTGTGCAAAAAATTAACATATTGTTAACATATTGTAAATTAACATATTGCAACATTTTTACCAAAATCAACATTTGGTTAAAATCTCATGTTATAAATGACGAAATGCTATGCAGAATACTTAAGACAATATTGACTGATTAAGGCATCTTTACACAGCTGATTTAAGGCTGGTCTAAAGCGGGTCTGTGTCTGCTCAGAATTCAGTGTAAAGACGCAATGCCGCATAAAAGCAGATCTAAAATACGCCGGGTCTAAAATACCACCTCAGCCCCTAGTATCAAAGGCGACTCTGATACAGTTCTGGTTCAGAGTAAATGAACGCGAAATATAGCTGCCCTAAACTACATCATTGTCATGACAACCAAAAGCATTCCAGTCAGCTCAGGTGGCGTGAGATTCAAGAAGCAGGAGACGAAACATATAGGGCAAATTAAAAAAAAAAAAATGTCTACCAACAAGGGGCAGTGAAGTAAAAGAGTCGTGTACTCACATTGTGAAGCAAACCACCAAAATAACAGCATAGAATCGTTGTGTGTCATCAATTGGCTTTTGCCGTTTGTAATCTTCCTATGAAGAGACTGTTAGATCAACGCACTGCTACAATTATCTTAGATAAGGTAAATGCTTAACACAATCAGCGTCACTGCGATTGTGCATTGTTATATTATATTACAAAAATCATCTCGAGGATGATATTTCACCCACACACGATGGTCTGGTGACATCCGCTGTCCTGCCTGACACGCAAGCGCTAGCATTATTTGTTGTTTCTGGCTCTTTGGAAAAAAAAAAAAAAAAAAAAATGTTTGACCTCTTTTAATCCTGTGGTGATCTAACCGGTGTAATAATGAATAATTTTTTTTGTAGCATTTGTTTCAACTAACAATTTTTATTAAGAAATCAAAAATAACTATCAGTACCACAGAATTATGACAAAGATTAAAGCATGAGATAGCTAGCACGCAGAGGAAATTAATTTAAAATTTCATATTTTTTTATTTCGAGTTTTATTTCATTGTTTATTATTTATTTTTAAATTCATTTTGTTAAAACTGTTAGTTTTAAAATAGTTATGTTCAAAGCATTGTTTCCCGCTATTTTAATTCCTGTGTAAATGCATTTATGCCGCTTCAGAGGAGCATTAAACAGTCTGTGTAAATGTACATTTTTGTGATTTTATGCCGCTTCAGAGTTGGTTTCTGTGCTGCTTTTTCTGTGTAAAGATGCCTATATTAGACTGCAATACTGCCACATCTCAGACCTCAAATACATAAAATATTACCCATTATAGACATAGTTTTTAAAGTAAAGAGTAAAGGAAACACCGTACAGTACTTATTGAAACAACAAGTTCTTTGTTTACCAAGTGTACCCCCTTTATATTTTCTAGACTAGACGTCACTTGCTGAATTAAACATCAACAATAGTAAAGTCATGTGAAAACAATCTAGTATATATTGCTGTTTGTAAGGTTTGTTATATGCCACATCTCATATTATTTAAGAAAAACAATAGGCAGTATACAGTGTATATTGTGCAGTATGCTGCAAACAGTACACTATTATTCCATTCCCAAACATATTTTCACTCACTCATAAACTGAAATCCATCACTTACTAGACCACACAAAAACAACAGAAAGGAAAAAAATAAATAAAAACAAATCACTGGATAGTGCAATTAAATATTGCGTAATACTTCTTTGGAAACCTGGGCTTTTTCACGAGAAATACTGAGAACATAAATTTGCAACACAAATATGTCACACTGGCAGTCACACTTTCACACTGGCAGTTTAGTTCGAGACGGGGTGTGGTTCGCATGAAAAATCACTAATGTGAAAGCGGTCATGCGAACCTGGGTGCACACCTGAAGGAGGTGGTCTGAGTTTGGTTGCACTCGAACTGTGCCACAGTTCGCGTGAATATGAAAGAAACACGGACTCGGGTGCGCACTTGTTCAGGAAGTAAAGTAACCTGCACATGCGTTTTCACCGATTGTAATGTATTTACTTAAATAAAACACACGTAAGAGATGATAGTGATGATGATTTACCTTGGATTCAAGCAGGAGTGAGTCTGCAGAGTATTCGCGTTTTGTGAGTGCATCAGAGTGGCAAATGAATGGTAATCAGCCGTCTCCTCAAAATAGGATGCTCGCAAACTGTGGAAAACCGTCTACATGCAGTGCACATACAGTAAACACAAGTGTCGTTTACTCTGCTGCACATAATAGCACCACGTTAATAAAAAACACAATTTATTGACCTGCGTTCTGTTTTCTGTTATGCGCCGTGCACGTCTGTGATGACGTAAGATGAATGCAAACGCACCAGGCTTCGATAGAATCAATTTAAGTGTGAAACCAGACCAACACTGCAGGGGGCACCGGGAACTAGGGCTGGGCGATAAGGCCAAAAAGCCATATCTCTGTATTTTTTGGCTAAATGGCGATATACGGTATATATCTCGGTATTTTCTACACTTTTCTACTTGGATTTAGAAAAACATCCTTTAACATCCTGCCTAATGTTGTCCTACAAACAGTGTTTATATTGAAAGCTATTAATACAAATATAGTGAATGTAACCATGTAGTCTGGCACACTAACAGGCCTATAGTATGTGCAAAAAAAGAGAAAGTTACTTTACATTCTAACATTGTAACATTACAATCTAAAAAAAAGAATGCTTTTTAAAGCATAAGTTAAATTCACTAGACTAAAAATTAAAATAAAAACAAAAGCACAGACTAATTAGCTATATATATATATATATATATAGTTACTGCTATCATGGAAATACACTTACTTGTAGGTTTAAAATTCTATATATGGCACATTTATTGTTCAAAAGCAAACATTTTATCAAAATGTACATTTTAGTCAGAATTATGGCGATCCCATTCTATTGAGCTCCGTCTGTTTGGCGCGAATGCGCGCGGTGGCGCTTGTTCACGGAAGTCTATGAAGTTTAGAGGAGAATGAGATTCGCTAGCAGAAGGCTCGTCCACTCCTGACAGCAAAATGGAAATATTTGTATGACTTTCTAACATTTACAGATGGAGAATATACCTGTGAAGTTATGCGCTTATGAAAACACCACATCACAAAACATTAAACAGCGCAAATCTGTCAACACATGAATCAGTCAGAGCATCTGACGGGGCAAGCTGCTTTAAACGATAGGCCTACATGTTAACTATATCTTAATCTTACAAGTTATTTTTAAAGCCCTTAATATTAAGCATGTCTCATGTTTAAGCCAAATTGTATTATGCATTTCCCACACAGCAGCACTCTGCGACGTCCACTGCTGTTTTTCTTTTTATATCAGTATATCATACAAACTCGATATACCACCCAGCCCTACAATCGTGCCGGGGCTCGGACCACAGCAAACGAGCCCATTGTGAAAGCCCCCTAAGTCTTTTGTTGAAGGGCCAATGCCAACAAGACATAGATACAACAGAATGCCCATAAACAGCAACAGGGGGGTAATTAGGAACTTTAGAGGTAGAGAAATTGGTTTATTCTGATTCTTGCGCACAGTATCATTCTCCAAAAGGGAAATACACACAGGTTTGATCGAGGTTTTTTGTATATCCCGACTTGCAGACCCATGCAAAGGATCTATTGACAGAAATGCAATATAATATACATAACTATGTTTTCAGTGGTGTATAAAGACCTTACATAATGAACCATTGTGTTTTTATTACCCTAGAATGAGCCATTTCTACATACATCACAGATTCCTCCTCTATGTCAAGTCGTCATTTTGCGCCGGAATGTTTCTACAGCAGCCCTAAACGGACAAACACTCTACAGAGCACGTTTCATCACTATGTTGTTGTTCTTCTAAATCGTTCGTGTTTTTAGAGGCAGCTTGCATCATAACTACGTTGAATAAGCACAAAGTAGTAGTAGTCTGATTTATTAAAAGCAGAGACCGTTCTTTGTTAGAAGTAAGAAGAAACCTCATTGCTTGACTGGCTAACGTACTCTCTGCTGTCTCAGATGATGACATCTTTGACTTGTGTCGGCCAGACGGCCACCGTAGCTTCTCTATTTTGCTTCGAAAGGGAGGGTGAGCTCACCGCTAGATAGGGCTGGGTATCGAACTCGATACTTTTTAGGTACCGACCAAATTGCCTCGATACTATCGAGTATCGAAAAGTGTCTTGTCATTCGGTACCAAATTTCAAAACCTCAGAACGGAGCTGGGGAGAGGGGATGGAGAAATGCTTTTGCTGTCTCGTTGAGCAAGTAATAACGTTGCACTACATTGTTATTTATATCTAAATATATAAAACTATGCGTGAGAAAGAGACCCTATGTGCGAGAGAGCGAGTGAATCAACGGTTTCAGTTTCAGTTTATCTCCGAAAAGGACGGGTGAGTACCGGCTGTTTATGTGAGCAGCCGGTTCACTACAGATACTGTGAACAGAAAACAGAAGTGTCGCACTGCCTGCAGAAACAGCGGGATGCGCAATGTTTTTTAGACTATTTATGGACAGGTACAACACACAGCAGCTTTACATCAGCATTCGTTCCTCAAGTCTATGGAAACACACGACCGGTTCGTGACGGGCTCTAGTTCGCCTGCACGAGCACAGGCTCTGGCTCCAGAACGCGAACAATTCTGGTGGAAAAGGGGTATCGGCATCCTCCTGATACTGCCATACTGCGGATAATCCGCGGGTTGGGCCAAGTAATAAAAAAATAACATTCCAATTAATTGCGGGTGGATGAGAGATGAATCAATGTGTTGATTTTAATAAAAACACGGAACTCTCATTTCACGGTAAGACGCAACGAACGTGCGTCACAAATGTGGAGTCCAAATCCCCATTCACATCATCAGTGATTTGATGCTACATGCAGCATGTTGTCAACCTAGCTCTGGTTGACAATTTATAAGTTTTCATGCAGCTAAAAAAATGAACTGAAAGGAAAAATATTGTCAATAAATTGCACCAGTGCATGATGCATCATATCAAAAGACATCATTTTTAATTCCAACATATTTAAGCTTTTGAATACCATAATCAAACTGTGAAATCATTGCAATTCAATGCCGGCTATGCTGCCCAGGCCCTGAGGCAGTGACGCAGGCCTAAACATACTCCTCCACCACATTTTACTGTTGAGATTTTGGCACAGCAAATCAGTGTTTGATTAACCAAGAAGTGTTGCCTCATCTATCCAAAGAACATTGTTCTCAAGTGCTGTGAAACATCCAGGTACAAGCAAATGGGCATACAGTAATGTTACTTTTCTAGGAGAAAAGTGTTTTCTCTGTAGTTCCACCCTGAGAATCACTCTAGCTAAGCGTTTTTAAGGTAGACTTCGAAAATCATGCCCACTTCCACCAAAGAAAAGGCAGTTCTATACCAGTGAAACTGTCTCTGCTCTGACATCTTTCAACCTGCTTATCTACAAGCAGGACCTGCTAATGCCAGTGGCTGGGGAGGTCAGATAATGTATATAATGTCAGATAACCTCTGAAGTTTTCAGGAAAACAACTCAGTTGGGTAATATTGGTGCAAAGCAAAACTAATGGTTTGTTCTCATTAAAATCAAAAAAGTTGTCTACACTGGACGTGCCCGACACAACACAATGTGAATATTTTTATCCTCTTGCAAAACAACTCTGGCCACTTTATTTTCCCTGTCCAGCAGAAATAAAAATTATGTCATTTCCCAAATATCATATGTGAATTAGGGCTGTACGATTATGACAAAAATCATAATTGTCGATTATTCCCTTGAATTGTAATTGCGATTATTAATTACGATTATCACAATTTACATTGAATGATGTTTTGAATAGCTTTATGCCATTGTTTGAAGCGACTGCATGCCATATTGTTATTTCAAAATAAACAAGCTGAAAACACTCTTCCTGAAAAACTTGTATTGCTTTTCTATAGCATTAAGCCTCAAATGTCAAATATACATTGGTTTGGTTTCTTCTTTAAATAAAAAAAAAATGAAAATATGCATGGTATTATAATGTTATACTAAAACTAAAATTAAAACAATGGAAAAAAACTTGTAGTGTAGAAAGAAAGAAAAAACATCTTAAGCACACAGAATAATGTAATAATTGCACCTTTGAATTACATAATTGTGGCATCCGTAATTGTCATCGTGATTACAAATTCGATTAATTGTGCAGCCCTATTGTAAATTATTACTAGTCTGAGATCTGAAAGGGGACTTTGGCACTGCTACACTATCAATGATGAAGAATTTATTATTTATAACTAAGAGACTGAAACTCAGTGACTTTCAGACGCAACCACATCATCTTGCTTCTGCCAATCACAGTTTCGAACTAATACGCACTTATTTGGCAAACGTCTGTTGTAAATTATACACCTGAGTCTCAATCCACAACACTTCATTGAGGAGAAAGCTTAAATGTCTCTACTGTGAAGAGTGCACATAAACTGGTAAACTTCTGTGTAAAGTACAACTATGACTGAAATAATCATTAACAGTCATGTATCTGATTAACTGAATGTACACTGGAAAACCTCACTACTTCAACAACTACTTCAAAGACATTTGATAACATTACAGTAATATGGTGTCATTTATCAAAACCATATACATTTAAAAAATTAAATTAAATATGTATGTCTTTATTACACACATGGAGGACCCAATATTAACACTCAACATGTGTCACATACGAGTAAAAATTGAGTAAATAAAACTTGTTTATTGCCATTTGGCCAGTAATTATTTTTAGGAACTACAACATAACATGCAGATTAAATAGCAATGTAAGACCCTCACTGATGTAAGTGACATTAGTTATTCAAAATAAGTCAAACAAACCATCACCTACTACTAATGAAAACATAAGTGACTGTCTCGACTTGTGTAATCTTACAACAGATCCCCAGAAGTTTAGCTAACACATCAAAATGGTTTCTTCTCAAGAACTCAATGTGGTGACAAGATTTTCATCACATCAAGCCATCAAAACTAGGGATGGCCATTTTTGTCAATTTTTCATTTTGAGTACTGACAGGTCTCAAAAACGAGTACTCGGGGGCAGGGGATGTGTGGGTGGCGAGGCATGTCCGTCATGGTGATAAAATATATAAATATTTTAATAAATAATTAAAATACTTTAATTAAAACACTGTTGCGAAAATTAATGTTGACAAAAAAATATGATATGAAAATATGTCTATGAAAATATAACTGGAAAAATAACACTGCTAGATTATAAATAATGCATCAATGTTTTCGAAAAAAAATCTAAAAGTAATAGCAGCATGAGGTGAAGGTGAGGAGTGAATGAACACCAGTAAACAGAAGCCTGTTCTATATGACACATCCTATAGACCCTTATGTAGCCCCGCCCCTTTTCAAAGCTGCGCTCATTGTGTTCTGTCTTCTGGTTTGTATTGTCACAGCATGAAAGTAAGATCTTACAGATTTATGAATGAACCGCTCGTTTTAAAATCTTCTAGGTTTACTGACATTTGTTATGACATCCGCTTCGTACATAATGCTCAAGACAACTTTTGTTAACTATACAACAAGTAAATCCACTTCACCAGCTCATTACTCTCCGACAGTGATGCCATAGAAATATACAGAGCTACCGCAAAAATGGAGGTTCAAACACAAAAACTGTTTCTCTGGTGCATAAAGTCTAGATGTGATTATAGATACACAAACTTAACATTACAACTCACTAATGATTATTTTGGTAATCTAGTAATCTGTCAATTATTTTGATGATTAATCGAGTAATCGGATTACATTTTGCATTTAAAAGGATAGTTCACCCAAAAATGAAAATTCTGTCATTAATTACTCACCCTCACATCATTCCAAACCCATAAGACTTCTGTTAATCTTCAGAACACAAATGAAGATCTTCTGATTTTTTCCCCTCCATAGACAGCTACACAACTGACACTATGACATTTCAAAAAGTTAATAAAGAGATTATAAATTTAATTTATATGAATTGAGCAGTTTAGTCCAAATTTTCTGAAGAGACAAACAGAATTTAGGCTTTTATTCACATTTAAACATTCATCAACTCACAAGTCAGTTGTGGTAAACGGAAGCTCAAGCATGTTTGCGGGAGGTGTGAGAACCAATGAGGTTCATTCTCATGTTACGCAGCAATTTGAGCTTCCGCAAGAGGTTTGTTCTCATGCGTAAAGCAGGTTCCGTTGAGCTTCTGTTTGTGTGCAATGTTTATATGTGATTAAAGCGTAAATTCAATCTGTTCATCATATAAAGTGGACAAGTTTCTTTTGAAAATTTGGACTAAACCACTCAATTCGTATGGATTAGTTTTACAATCTCTTTATGAACTTTTTGAAGCATCAAAAGTGTCAGTTGCATAGCTGTCAAACAGAGGGACAGCTCTCAGAAAGCTCTCAAATTTCATTAAAAAGATCTTAATTTGTGTTCCGAAGATGAACGAAGGTCTTGCGGGTTTGGAACGACATGAGGGTGAGTATAGATTTCATAATCAATCGTCATGTCCAGGTACTCGAGTATTCATGCACATCCCTAATCAAAACGAAAACCACTCGGTTTAATAAAATGCAAATCATATATTGATATTATAAACATTTACATTATTATAATCACCTGCCATTAGCAGATGTGACAAAAACTAATTCTGTACCCAACATTTTTTAAATTTACTCATCCTGTATTTCAAGCAGAATATCTCTCACACGCTTCAGTTGTGTGTTCAGATAAGCTTTCCGCTTCTCTCATTAAATATGATACACAATCTCTGTTTGCCCTGTTATAAATTAAGAATAAAAAGCATTAGCTTGCTGTCTGGGATTACTAATGATATCCATGTTGCTGCAAAACTGGGTGAGCAACAACAGGGCTTATTAAAGTCAGAGGGAAACGTCACAGAACACAGAGAACATAAACTGCAGGAGCAGAAAATAGCATGCGTTATGCATTTCTTAGAGAAACCAAAACACAAACCAACCAAATATTAATATAATATAAGCCAAAATACTGAATATCAACAAAAGGCTGAAAAATATCAAGATATTATCTATATCACACAACCCCAGTGCTACCTTTTCTCTCAGTATAGCATCTAAACCCTGTTGCCATGCATAAGCATTATTATCATATATTTTAAAGCATTTAAAATGATTTTACATTTCTACATTTAAAGTATTATAACTTATCCTTCACTCAAACAGGCATATTGATCAGCAGATCAACAGAAAGATAGATGCACTTTATTGAACCTTTAGGGGAAACTCAGAGCTCTTAAAACTAGTGTGCGTGTCCAAGCCTGTAAGCTATTAATATGAAGAAAACATTATGAGCCTTTTTACAGCGGGTTAAGGAGAAACCTTAACAGTAATAAAGAAAGCCCCTCGGCTATGAGTTACCCCATATCAAACCAAACAAGGACAAAGACTAATTGTATTTCTATATGACATGGAGAAAGAGACATTTTCAAGAGAAATGGGGTCACTGTTCGGTCATATCCTTATTTTGTCCCCTCTTACAATGAACTGAGATTTAAATCCACTCACCACATCGCAGTCCCGTGAATGAATATCACTGGCTCCATAACCCAACCATTATTATAACTGTGCTCAGAGGTTATTGTTACTTAAAACCATATCATCATTCAAAGGAAAGCTGCAGACCTATACTTCAAGCTGCAGACCACACACCTTCTTTCTGTCCTGACATTAACATGTCATTTCATACTTGATTTTACACTGTAGTTGCAGTGAACAGACCCTGAAAGCTTCTCTCTACTACTTGGCCAACATAAGCAACATGTAAAAAAAGGTATACAGTCTATTCCTGCCCTGATACTTCCTAAATACAACACATAAACGTAATATTAATAACAAAAATTACAATAAACATTTGAAAGAACTTAGTTACACCTGTGTGACAAATGTGCAACAGGTCAGTAAAGGCGTATCTGTTCATATAGACTTTTCGAACTGTTAAAAATCTTATTCAGACACAAATAAACAAGTTTAAAATAATCCACTAGGGTTAAAATAACAAACATTTTTGTTTACTGTAAACTGATACTGTGTTATGATACATGTTAATTATAAAGCCTCTTATAAATACTTCCTCGACGCAAAGAGACTAAACAAACAACACCAAAATGAATAAATTTAAAAATAAAACACAAACATGGGTGGACAAGTATACGACTAACGTGCTACAGAACAGTGAGAGCGGTTTTTAAACAGAATTAGGCTAAACCCTTCTGAATGTGTCAAATATGGCGATTCAGTGTGTATGAAGTCTTTTAACTTTGTGTTGTTCAACAATCATATTCAGACTCATATCAACTTAGATATATGGATCTGAAATCATTTTATCACACGAGTTTATTTTGTTTTTTTCTGAAGGTTTTATCTGAATTTACAGCCACGTATTAAACTAAGTTAGCCGGATAGCATGCTAGCCCTTCACCTTTATGAGTTTCCAACATAAACACTGTGATTTATTGAACATTATTAAACATTATTGTTATTTAAACTACGCACATATATAAAAGCACATCATATATTCATGTTACTGACAGAGAAAGAGAAAAGATTAGTGAAAAATATGAGAGTTTATGGGGCCAGTCGTTAAATCCCAGCGCCATGTTGTTGTTGTTATATTAAACGCCAAACGTTCAGCGACTGAAACACAATTAAACTAACCAAAATGGCACACACTTGTAAACAAAACAGTGCTGAAATAAACAAACACTTCATACTCACAATCACACGCTCCGTTCAATCCCGATAAAACGATCAACAGTCGGAGTATTTGTCGTGGGTCCATCCTCACAGGACTCCCATCGCACTGAGAATGCGCGTGAGCAATGCTGCCGCTCGGGCGTCAATGACTGGACGAGAGCGCGCGCACAGGTCAGCGCCACAAAGCACGGGCAATACCCGGACGGACAGACAGACGGATAGATAGATAGACAGATAGATATACAGACAGACAGACATTAAACTATATTCCTGCCAGCCTAAAAAATACAGGCCTAAAGTTATAAGTTATAGTGAATTAAAGTTAAAAGTGAGTGGATTACATCTGAACGACAAAACATCTGTTGACAAAACAAACATAAACCGTGCCGTAGCGCCCTCTCATGCTAAACGTCTATAATGACACCTGCAGATCCTACTCGAATATAAAAACCTCATTAACTCCTTCTAATATTACATAGAATTTATTATGTTTGTAAAATCCTACCTGGATAAATTTTTTTCATAAAAATGTTGAATATTTCATATTTTGCTGTTGTTCCGGGCATTGTAAGCGGAACCGTTAACAGCAGGAATGTTTCCGTGTGAAATGCTGCACGCTTGTGTTACAGTGTGAGGTGTCCGTCTTAAAGAAGAGTCATGGCAGCCTCAGATCTCTTTAAAACTTTATTATACACAATCAACAATCTCCTGCAACAACACAAATATAAAACTGCTCTGGCAGTCGTCAAAGGCTTCAGGAATGGTGCTGTGTGAGTTTGAATGATCTTTTCAATAGCGTTTTTATGCTTGTTTGGTAATAAATGTATTTACATCTTTGTAATTCTAACCTCGTTTACATTTGGACATTAAGCACTTGTTGATTATATTTCATCTTGCGTATAGGAAGATCATTTAATTTTTTCTCTCATTATATGAGCGTTATAAATTTTAAACTTAAAAAAGGTTTGCATATTGATAGTTTTAGACATAAGACTCACTGTAAACATGTAATTATTCACTGTTCATATGAAGAGGTTCTGAGACTGCTGTCTTTATTTTATTTTTTTATTTTTGCCAGATATGGGGCTAAAATTCGTGCTCCTCACGCCCTAGTGATGACGTTTCTCTTCAGAAGTGGCAGGTGAGGTGAACTTTGAACTTTCAGATAACAAACTCCATGTCACTTCTGTCAAAATAGTTTTAGCATGGCGCTCATCCTTAGACTGCTGCTTTTACTTGTTGATAAATAGATAATATTATGTGGAAAATACTGTGATATTTTAGTATTCAAATTTTTCTTAAATATTACACTGTCTATTTGTGTTCATCTACACTTTTGTCCAAAAGTCTGAGATGAAATGTGACAGTGGTAATATTTTGCATTTTTGTAATATAATAAAACACACACACACACACACACATACATATATATATATATATAATTTATACAGTGCTCTCCACAAAGGTGACTGTGAAAATACATCTGCATTGTTTATCCTTTTGATCTTTCATTAAAAAAATTCACAAAATTTTAACCTTTCATTTAAGTAAAACAATTGAAAATAAATGTTTTTCTCTAGTTCACAATTATTGACACCTGATTATTGCAACATCCTTTTCCCAAGTTAACAGCTCTGAGTCTTCTTTTTAATGCCTGATGAGTTTGGAGAACACCTGACAAGAGATCAGAGACCACTCCATCACAGAATCTCTACAGATCCTTCAGATTCCCAGATCCATGTTGGTGCTTCTTCTCTTCAGTTCACTCCACTTATTTTCTATAGGGTTCAGGTCAGGGGACTGGGATGGCCATGGCAGAAGCTTCATTTTGTGCTCAGTGACACATTTTTGTGTTGATTTTGATGTTTGTTTTGGATCATTGTCCTGATGGAAGATCCAACCATGGCCCGTTATACGATTTCTAGCAGAAGCGGTCAGGTTTTGATTTTTATCTGTTAGTATTTGAATCCGTGATGCCATGTATCTGAACAAGATGTCCTGGGCCTCCAGCAAAATAAATAGGCCCACGGCATTAAAGATCCAGCAGCATATTTAACCGTGGACATAGGGTACTTTTTTATCCCCGTTTACACCAAACCCATCTGGTGTGTTTGCTGCCAAAAATTTATCTGACCATAGAACCAGGTCCCTTTTGAAGTTCCGTGTCTGACGTGAATATGGTCGTGTCTGACAACTGAATATGCTGGAGATTGTTTTTGGATGAGTGAGGAGGATTTTTCTTAAAACCCTCCCAAACAACCCCAAGACTCAACTAATTTCTGCAGTTCTCCAGCTGTGATTCTTGGAGAGTCTTTGGCCACTCAAACTGTCCTCCTCACCGCGCTTTAGGGCGATTTAGACACACATCCTCTTCCAGGCAGATTTGTATCATCTTTAGTTGATTGGAACTTCTTAATTATTGCCCTGATAGTGGAAATAGGAATTTTCAATGCGTTAGCTTTTCTTATAGCCATTTTCTATTTTGTGAAGCTCAACAATCTTTTGCTGCACATCAGAACTATATTCTTTGGTTTTACTCATTGTGATGAATGATTAAGGGAATTTGGCCTTTGTGTTTACACATATTTGTACTCCTGTGGAACAGGAAGTCATGGCTGGGCAATTTTACGCTCCTAGTCACCCTGGTGTGCTAAAAAATGTAAATATGAATGGGAATATACTTCAGAGATATTTTACTCATAAGAATTTCTAGGGGTGCCAATAATTGTGGCAAACATGTATTGGAGAAAAACATTTATTTCATGTGAGTTTCCCCCACTTTCAATTGTTTTACTTTGATGAAAGGTTAGAATTTTGTGAATTTTTTGAATGAAAGATCAAAAGGATAAACAATGCAGATATTTACAATGCATATTTACTAAGGGTGCCAATATTTGTGGAGGGCCCTGTGTGTGTGTGTGTGTGTGTGTGTGTGTATATATATATATATATATATATATATATATACACACACACAGACACATAATTTATAAATTATATATATATATATATATATATATATATATAAATACATTGACTTGAAACATATAATTAATATAATACCATATGAACTTTGCATTTGCTTTATCTTTGCACATCAACAGCCTGAGAGAGAAGTTTAGAGCGATCGCACAGGCCACGTACACTCACTCCAGGAATCTAGCCTGCTTTGTGTTCACATATAAAGGCCTGCAGGCACTCCAGCAGCACTTACAGGGGAAACAATTGCAGTCTCACTCCTTTCTTGCCGCGTGTCTTGGAGGCTGGTTGGTGTTTGGAGAAAATAACAACATTAACAGCCAGGTTAGTGAAACTGAGTACATTATCTGATTCATCTTTTAATACCTAACAACCTTATTTCAGTGAAATTTTGAAAACTGTTCTTCTTTAACACTGGCAAAACCCTAAAAAAGGCCCATATTTTATTCAGAAGCCAAACTGAGCAAAAATATGCAATTAGGTGCAGATGCTGATAGTTATATGGCCAAAAAGTAAGATGAAATTCTGATATCTTGTAATGTAAATCAATGAGATCTTTATTACAGCAAGGCAGACTACTTACATAAAATGCATACAGTACTGTCAAAAGTTTGGAAACATTATGATTTTTTTAAAAATGTTTTTGAAAGTCTCTTCTGCTCTCCAAGGCTGTATTTATTTCATCAAAAATACAGTAAACAGTAATAAATATTGTGAAATATTATTAGAAATTAAAATAACTGTTTTTCTGTATGAATATATAGTAAAATGTAATTTATTTCCTGTGATCAAAGCTGAATGTTCAGCATCATTATTCCAGTCTTCAGTGTCACATGATCCTTCAGAAATCATTAATATGCTGATTTGCTGCTCAAGAAACATTTCTGATTATCATCAATGTTTAAAACAGTTTTTGCTGCTTAACATTTTTGTGGAAACAATGATACCATTGAGAAATTTGTGGTAATGTTTAAAAAGAGAGAAATTAATACTTTTATTCATCAAGGATGCATTTAAATTGATCAAAAGTGACAGTGCTTTAATTAAAAGTGACAGTCATTTATAATGTTACAAAAAATTATTTATAAATGCTTTAATAAATGTAATAAATGCAAATAAATGCTGGGTTTTTTTCTTTTACTTTTTATTCATCAAAGAATCCTGAAAAAAGTATCACAGTTTCCACAAAAATATGAAGTAGCGCAGCTGTTTTAATCATTGAGCATCTTGAGCAGCAAAGAAGCATATTAGAATGATTTCTGAAGCATCATGTGACACTGAAGACTGGAGTAATGATGCTGAAAATTCAGCTTTGATCACAGGAATAACTTACATTTTACGATATATTCACAAATAAAAGAGTTCTTTTAATTTGTAATAATATTTTGCAATATTACTGTTTTTACTGTATTTTTACAGTAATAAATGCAGCCTTGGTAAGCAAAAAAATTGCAAAGTTTTCCAAGCTTTTCACAGGTACTGAATAAATATCAGTTGTCACACAAGTCTTACTAAGATGATATTGAAATGCTTAGTTTTATGTTCAGAGCTCTGTAGTTTTAAAACATATAATGCAATACAATGATGATTGAGAGATGAACAAATAAACATTTCTCTAAAGCCTGATGGATCATATTTTTAACATTAATTTTCTAAAAAAATTATGAATGGATAATCAAGTAAACCTAAGTTGCTTCAGTCCAAAAAGTGTTCATCTTGAAATATTAATAACATTATCAAAGTTATTCTTACATTTATTTTATACAAATCAGTAAAGATATCACCTCAAAAAGACGTGAATCACAAGCTCAAAGTGCACGTTTTCACAATTGCACTAAAAGGCCTTTTACTTGCTAAAAAAATCTAAACGATCAATCAGACGACAGAAGGCATGTAGTAGAATGTGTGCAACAGGTTTTTCAGTGATGTTATGATACAATAGGATTAAAATAAATTGCTTTAATGTTTTCTGTCTAATGCAAAGACATTCATACATTTTTGGGTGTTATTTTAGTAGCTGAATAATTTTGAGGGGCACTGAATATAATATCTCTTATTTGATTTCTGTTATTTTGGTCAGATAAACATGTACCTGCTGTCCAGGATTCTCTTTGCTTTGTCTCGACTAGCAGTGGAAAAGGGCTTCATCCCGCAGCCCAAGAAAGACCCGTTCCCTTTGTTTGCCACGCTGGTATGGGGCATCGTGCTCTGGTTGTTTGAGTATCACCCTCATACGCTTCAGCCCTCCCTCCAGTCCTCCATGAACTACCTCTACCATGACAGCAACACATGGCATGATATTTCAGACTTTCTCATCTATAACAAACCCAAAACCAACTGAGGTACCTGCAGGGACAGATCTGGACTCCTGCATTCAACGATAGAATCTAGCCAAAATAACAAACCACTTTAGAGTTTTGGTTTATTTTTATTTTTCGTTTGATTTGAAGGGTTTAATTACTATACCATTATTTGTGGCACATATAGAAATCTAACCTTGACTGATCTCAAAACAGTTCTCTAACCTTACATGGTTAGAGGTTGTACTAAATGACTTTTTTGCACATCATCTAGACTGTAACATTATATTTGCTCCACTTTTACTATCAGCTGTACTTGCACTTCATGATAACTTTCATAAAGCAACATGTAAGCACAGAAACAGAACATGTTTATGAATTTCTCCAAAAAAAAAAATGTTCAGGCCACATTTCACCCTAAAGCAATTCATTTGCTTTATGAAGTACATGAGGACCATAAAGATTTTCTGCATTGTGACATTATGTCCAGTGGCGTAGCGGACGGGCCCGCGCGTTGGGGGGGCCCCGCGATAACCCACTCAGGTCAACAGACGATGATCATGTATCTACGATAGCCAGAGATATTGTCAAAAGCATCAAATATTGGCAATATTAAGAGGATTTGGCATTTCCAATTAATGTAGGCCTGTTACATTCTTCTAGTCTATTATTATTACTATTAGGTTAGGCTACTTTTATTATTAAAATTAATATTATAATAAATTTGCCCTGCAATAATTACATAGCGCATCACTGCTTAGGCCTAACTGACGTTCTGTGAGGATAATAAAAGATTAGGCTATTAAATGGCTTTGAAAACATTTTTTTAGGTCTATTATACAATGAATTATAGGCCTATAATTAAAATTATTGACTGACTGCAGTCATCAATGAAACTGACTGACTGCAGCCATCAATGAAAATTAAGAGCTAGGCTACTTCAAGCACCGACTTTAAAAAAAACAAGCTGTTTTAGACGAAATACTATTCTCATTTGTTTCACTATATGTACGGGCCACAAGAGAAACAATGGAATAAATTAAGTCAGTTATATGCAGTTATCAGCATATTATATTGAAATTAGTCTGTGAGAGAATATGCTCCATTAATGCAGCGTCAGACAGCTCCGTCACTTTTTACTTTCACTTTGAATAGCCTACTGACCAAGGTTAAGCTTTTACCGGCATAACTCTTGAGCAAAGTTTGCACGTTGCTCCTTATGTGATCTCCATTGGCTCCCCTTACTGGTTTAAAACCAAGAGGCAACCTCCCCCAGTTTCTCTTGAAGCCAATACGGAAGTGACTTAAACTGCGATTCATCGACTGGCCGCTAGGGACAGACTCCAAAAGAGAGCAGAATCTCATTGAGTCCCATGTTAAAACTGCCAACTTTACAGCAGAAAAAAACATGTTTACAGCTGTTACAAATTATGGTTTTGGTCTATACTGCTAATTTTGCCCTTCATGACAACTCTGAGGGGGGTGTTTTTTTTTTTTTTTTTATAACTCATCCGTTTAAATTATATTAAGCCTTAAATTTCTGCATAATTAAGGGCGTGGTCACTTGAGTTACAGGTGGATTGCCGCTGCTGTCTGTGAGCCGTCACTTTACCTCAGCTAATTCCAGCCGCTGGATTCGGCTTCTTTGCCGTGTTTGTGCTTTTTTCGGGATTATTTTATACAATTATAATATAATATGGCTTGCTGCGTTAATGGTCAAGACAGATGTGCGTCTGTGATTTAACGGTTTTGTGGACAAAAAGTACTGTTTTTTGTTTTTTAATGGACACTCATGGACATTTTTCCCCAAGTGCCACAGATTGGATTCATCTCGCGATCTCCATTTTATTACAAAGGTATGAAGTCCCGTTTGATTTTGCATGTTGTTATTTGCACACCCGACACAAATTACAATTACTGGTGCTGGAGCATCTAAATCGTAAAAAAAGACACCATAGATTGACAGTAAACCTTTAGAACTTTCAAATGATATAGCTTGTTATCTTTATTAATCTTTTAGATAGTATCTAAGATAGCTCCTTTGCCTGCTAACATGATCACGTCAAGCTAGGGGGGCGTGGTTTCAGCACCTCAGTTCCAACCACGTCCCGCCTCTTTGCCCATTTTCAGTTATCCGGGAGTGACGTGCAAAGAAAAAAATATATACGGAAATCAGAAATGTACGGGTGACGTCACGGGCACTACATCCATATTTTTTTAGAGTCTGTTTAAAATGGAAAGATTTACAATATTGTGACGTATCTCTCCCCTGTTTTAAGGGAGGGCCTCGGACTTTCGGCTCACGGGGGGCCCCGCGGATTTGCGCTACGCCACTGATTATGTCATGACAATTTCTGCCATGATGTGTAAATAATTCATTTAAAAACATAAAATACTTTCAAACAAATCCTATTTTTGCATCATGGTAATGAGGATTAGGAATCATGAAACCTGTCAACTTTAAATTGTTTGTTTTTTCTCGTTTTTAGGGTGAAATATGACCCGGGCATGTTTTGGTACTGTTTTGTTAAATGGCACTTTTTGGTGTCATATGACATAAAACTTAACATAACAATCACAGTCCTTAAAACAAAATAATGACACTATATTCATAAATTTTTTTATAATAAATAATTAGTAATGTGGGTCCATAGTTTCTTCCTGATTCTCACCACAGTGAGAAAGTGATTTATATATTTTATTCTTCTGCTGATTGCAAAACTTTTAATAATTGAAATGCAAGAGCCAGTATAAGCAACAATTTAGTTAGTTGAAAGAGTAATTTTTTTGCCATTATATTCATGAGTAATTTTTTCCCATGTGTTCTCTTGGTGCAGATTTGATGGAAGAATGTATTAATTGATTAAATACCGTACCAGAGTATATGTGAGTCGTTAATAATGTTTGAAATATGTAGATATTATTCATAGTTTGCCATATGTATTAAAACTGTATGAAATGAACCCTACTGCATCTTTATTTTCAACAATCGCTGAGATCAAATCATAGTTATGCAACATGCTGAATAGAACGTTCCAGAATCAAACAAAGTTCTTAATATCAAATGAAGATCCACCACTATTGTCATGCCATACATGCCATAAACTTTTTTTTATTAAATTATTCTGGTTTAAGTTCTCTTAGGAAATAATATTACCCAGCAAACACTTTAGAATTTTTTTTTTGTTTTGTTTTTTTAACAGGAATCCATTTTAGAGTTTTAGTTTTAAAGCAAACTTTAAAAACCTTATATAGGTTTTTAAATGGCCCTTTCATAATGTTTTAACTTATTCACCATGAAAATATAGCCAAGGAAGCTGGAATGGTGTTAAAACACCAACCAACAAACCAACCATTTCCATTTGTATTATCTTAGCCACATACTATCCTCCTTCAGGTAACTGGGTTGTGAAATATAGTTATGTGTCGAAAGTATTAAGAAATTGTGAATCAAAATTGTAGAGTCTAGAAGCTCGGTTTCACTGAATAATTCATTGTTCCCTTAATAATTTTAAGCCAGGCTGGAAAGAAGCAATCAAGTCTTGGGATCAAGACTCAGTTGTTTTCTTTCAAAAGCATCACACACTTTTGGTGTGATTTTAGACAGCCACATGTGTAAAGAGTAACAGTGCTGCTGTACACTATAGGATAAATGCCAATGTGTTTAGCAAGGGCATTTTGACCCACTTGAGCATCAAAAGCCTTCTTTGTGAAGATTGAGTCATTACAAAAACCTGCATTATGAGACGGCAGTACTGAAGGTGTATGTTTATATAGGGACGGGCCTTAAACTAACAACAGTGTCTGATTAATAACCTGGATTATTTCCATTTACAGCCTATAAACTGCCTGAACCTTTTGTAAATTCTTTAGAAAGTCTAGTTCTTTTGTTAAATCAGCAATCAGCACAGCTGGAATGCTATTGGAACGGGAGCAGATCGTTTTTACTAAATAAAATGATAAAACGGTTAGTTCCTATCCTTGATTCTGATTGATAAATAGCTTTGTTTTATTCACGATCTGTGCATCACTACACAACACCCTTAGCAACTACTCTTAGCAACGTAAACTGTATGTTCTCAATTGATATTGTTCATTGAAGTTTACTGTATTATGTAGAAGAGTATTGTGAGAAAGAGATCAAGTAAGCGAGTTTATTACCTGCATTCAGATATAGCATTTTTCCTTCAGGTCAATCCTAAAAAATCTGTTTAAATGTCAAATGTATTATCTTGTCCTTTTAACAGTTAAGGGGTTTTCCTGTGACTGACAGCGCTAGTCAAAGCGTTTGTCAGTTGCGTCTTGTTCCGTGTTCACAGTAATTCAGTCTTTTAATATAGAAGTCTTCGCTACTGACTGACACACTCATAAAGACAGTCTTTGCCGCCATCTAATGGCGTAATAATGTAACTTCTGTTGCTGTTCACGGTCAGGGACTATTTTTCTGGCAGAAGGAAAAGGAAGAAGTTTACTTCATGAAAGTTGTATTGACACATATTTTTGGCTTTAATATTTGTATTGTGTGGTAACCGTTTTATAAAACCAATAAGTTACTCGAGGCTGGTGCTGTATCGCTTCGCGTCCTGCCTAACAACGCCCTTCAGCCGTGACTTATTCATGATGCAGCACAGCCTCGAGTACCTTATTGCTCATGACTTTTCATGAAATTCTCTTCAACACTGTTAATGTTTTAATGTGCAGAGGTTATGTTATGTATTTCATAATCCTCTTACTGAATGAGAGTGTCATAATCAGAGCTCTTTGGAAAATGGGCAGAGTATAGAGGAATGACTTGGGTGTCAACCGACATGAAACCAAGACCAGCCCTGATAGCACCACACCTTCTGCACTGCTGATCTGTTATATCT
Organism: Hypophthalmichthys nobilis; assembly: GCA_037950665.1. Taxonomy (NCBI): domain Eukaryota; kingdom Metazoa; phylum Chordata; class Actinopteri; order Cypriniformes; family Xenocyprididae; genus Hypophthalmichthys; species Hypophthalmichthys nobilis. The sequence goes on along the minus strand of CM075471.1, from coordinate 24,122,257 downwards.
GTCATGATAGATGCTATATTCACAATATTGACAGTGAGGGTGTGCAATCTCAAGCCCTATTCATGACTAGATCACAATGTCAGGCTTTGTAAATGCAGGCCATTCAGTCTTTGTAGACCACAGATTCATTATGCACTTATACAACAATGAAAATATATATTTTTTTAAATCTATCATACCACTTCAGGACTCATTATATGAGAGTGAATCACACGAAACCTGTTAAGAACATCAAATGTTTCACCCCATAATCAAAAGAAAGGTTGCATTGTGTTAATTGCATTAATTTTTCTTAAATTAAGCCTTCAATCTCCACACACTATGGTGACAAAGCAAAAACAGATTTGTGGCAAATTTATTAAAAAAGGAAAAATTGAAAGAAGTACAATGCATTAGTATTTGTACCCTTAACTCGGCGCTTAGTTGAAGCACCTTTACAGCCTCGTGTCGTTTTGGGTATGATGTGACAAGCTTTGCACATCTGCATTTGGTGATTTTCTGCCATTATTCTCCTCAGATCCTCTCAAGCTCTGTCAGGTTGGATGGGGACCATCGGTGGACAGACATTTTCAGGTTTCTCCAGAGATGTTGGATTGGGTTCAAGCCCAGGCTCTGGCTGGGCCACTCAAGGACATTCACAGAGTTATCCATAAGCCACTCTTGCATTTTCTTAGCTGTGTGCTTCAGGTCATTGTCCTGTTGGAAGGTGAACCTTTCTGCCCTGTCTGAGGTTCTGAATGCTCCGGACTAGGTTTTCATTAATGTTATCTCTATATTTTGCTGCATTGAGCTTTCCTTCTACTCTGATGAGTCCCCCAGTCCCTGCCACTGTCCCTGCCTAGTTTCCTCCAGAAATGATGGTTGGAACTGAGGTTCATCAGACCAGCGAATATTGTTTTTCACAGTCTGAGAGAGTCCTTTAGGTGCTTTTTCAAAAATTCAAAGTGTTTTTGTGTGTGTGTGCGTGTGTGTGTGTGTGTGTGTGTCTTCACTGAGGAGAGGCTTGAGTCTGGCCACTCTGTCATAAAGCACAGATCAGTGGAGTGTTGCAGTGATGTTTGTCCTTCTGTAATTTTCTTCCATCTCCAAATATGATCAACCAGAGTGACCATCAGCTTCTTGGTCACTACTCTAACCAATGCCCTTCTCCACTGATTGCTCAGTTTGGCCTGGAGGCCAGCTCTAGGAAGAGTCCTGGTTGTTCCAATCTTCTTCCATTAAGGATTATGGAGGCTCATGGCTTTTTTTTTTTAATTATTTTTTCCTCTGATATGTATTTTCAGCTGTCAGACCTTTAATTGAGAGTTGTGTGCCTTTTCAAATCACACCCATTCAACTGAATTTGCACAGGTTAATTCCACTCGAAGTGGAGAGCCCTGAAGGTGTCCTGTAGTTTCTGGCACCAAGACGTCAGCAGCAGATCCTTCAAGGTTGCAAGGTGGAGCTGCCGTAGATCGAACTTGTTCATCCAGCACCTCCTACAGATGCTCAATTGAATTGAGATCTGGGGAATTTGGAGGTGGTGGTCATGTTTAATAGTGATGTCACACCTAATTTTGAGGGGTTTTTTTTTAATTTATCTTAACAATACCTTATGCACAACATCTGCACTTTTTCCATATACCTCCATTACTGTCCTGCACTCAAAAAATGCTGGGTTGTTTTCAATGTTTGGGTCAGATATAGACAAACCCAACCTTTGGTTTAAATTTTTAAATTAACATTTTAAACCTAATGGTTCTGTTCAAACATGGGTTGAAACAGTGGCGGATTTAGGCATGGGCGACATGGGCAACGGCCCAGGGCGGCATCTTGCCGGGGGCGGCACGGGGCACCCGCGCAAGAAAAACAAAAACAAATGTGCGATCGGGTTGCACGTATTATGTCAACGTGTGGGTCAATTAACCTGGTCGGGAGGATCTCGGAGTGTGTGCCCGGAGAAGAACTCTCACTCAAAAGTATAAGAGAAGAAGGGATGAGGTGACATCTGTAGGGAGAGCGGGAGAAGTTCTAAATCAACACTAAATTATGGTAAGACAAAAGCCACTGGAGGCTGATTTAGGTAAATAAATAAAAAGGAAGAGGGGAATCATGCAAAAGATAAAGGCATGTCGCCCAGGGCGCCATAAGCTAGAACCACCACTGGGTTGTGAATCTCACTTTTATCCCTATGAACGTAGATGTCTGATTAAATACATTTACATACATATTAGGCTACTGATTCTTTGAATGCACATACTGTATCCACCCGCTGAAACACACACCGCTCACGTATGTGCAATTGCGTAATTGTTCGAGGTGTTGGTTCTGATTGTATCATTCTGTATTTTCACTTCAAATGAATGTGGTTTGACAACTCAGGGAGGGGCAGAAGAATGTCATATAAAAAGCACAAACGCAGAATCTGAATCTAACAGCAAACGACAACAACACAGCTGTATCTCATGGACGGTAAGCTTCAATTTGTATTGGTTTAATTTTACTGTTCACTGAATTTTCTTAAACCTTTTACAAAATGTAGTATTTGAGTTGTTTTACTATTTTTAAAGACATCACTGCTTTAATCTTTTCTTTTGCATGTCATTTAATTTAATCAGATTATTGCAGCTATTCTTAGAAAATTATAATATTGTTTATAAATGATTGATTGCTATTAATTTTAAACCTTTAAATATTTGTATGGTACAATTTCAGATAATTCTGCATACTGTTTACTTGAAAAAAATATGAATATATTAAAAATATATAATTAATTTTATTTTTTAATATTAAATATCAATTATTTTATTGATTTTATGTTCAGCTGTCTCACAAATAATTTCACATTTGCTCATTTTTATACAGAGTTTAAGATTCGAAATGTCAACCTGCAACAGGTCCAAAACCAGATCCGCCACAGGACCGACGGTCTGAGCTCCAGCACTCTGGTGCTGCGGAGAGGACAGGCGTTCACAATTCTCATGAACTATGATGGACGGCCATTCGATCCACTGAAGGAAAAACTGGTCTTCCGAATTGCTCTAGGTAGGTTTGTGTGTGTGTTTGCGTGTGTGTGAAATAAACGTGCAACCTCATCTCACTCTCCATTATGATTCATCAGTAAATAAACATTTTCGAAATGCAGTTATTCAAATTGCTTAGAATCTGCATAAGTTTCTTTCACAATGTGCAGATTTAAGTTATTCATTTATAAATATTCATGCTAGATAACATGCTAGAAATATAATATTCACAGCAATAATGATCCAGTTATAGACTCTAAAGCATTTTCCTATTTAAATCCAAACTTAATCACATTAGTCGACAGCTGCATCTGAAATCCTAGGCACCTGACTTGTTGCCTCGATGCCTTATCAGGCAGTGACTTGTAAGGCAGCATTTGTGCAAGCTTTGGTGAGAACTAAACAAATATTTAATTACTACAGTAGTAATTTCTCGCTAGAAATGACATCAAAAGTGGAAAATATTGGTCAAAAACATACATTTACACACAAACTGATTAGCAAACGCAACTTTCGGACACCATCTTTATTTTTCTAGCTCAACTGTCACAGAATGTAAAGCACATGATTGTGGGATATCAAACACAGCGAAGGATACATCTATGCTGCCTTCAAAAATGATCAGATGAAGGTATCTCAGGAGACAGAGAGTGAAACTAACATTGGATTCGGACGTGCCTTGATGCCTTCCTACCTTGAAATGTGTCCTCCGAAGGCAGCATTTTCCAGTTTTCGGACGCAGCCCACATGTTGAATTCCTGTGCTTTTGTATAGGTTAATCACATGTGAATCACGTGTAGCTTTGTTAGGACTTTAGCAGAACTAAGGGAGATTCATCTGATGTAACGCTGTCATCTAGAGGCAGCGGACAGAACTACAACAGTGAGAAGAACAACGATTTAAAGAGATAGTTCACCCAATATTAATTCTGTCGTTACTCACTCCAGCCTGTATTATATTTTTTGTCTATTCAAATTAAGTCAGTGCAGTGAATATATAATAATAAAGCATTGCAACTGATATAATTACATAGCAATGCTTTAACTAAAAATGACAGCTATCTCTGAAAAATTAATCTATTGACTATAACTATATATTTTTAGTATATTCCAATACTTTTGAGTGTAGGACAGATTGTCTTACTGCTTCTAGAGAAGTAGGCTATACACTGTTGCTTAACAGCTCAGAGCTCATAGTGAGTCAGTCTTGATAAAAACAAATTTCTTTATGGGGAAAATGAATAGTATTTTACTTCCAGAACCCTATTTTGTGTTAAATTCTGAAACCACTTCTCTCTCCTCACAGCAGGGCCGCTGTCTGTGGAGGTGCCTGTCTCCATGTCTGGACAGCCTTCTCCATCTCAATGGAGTGCCATTCTGGAGAGGAGCGTACCGACCCCGAATGCACCCCGTACGATGTCGGTGTCACTGTTCAGCCCTGCGTCTTCCTCTGTAGGAGTCTATACCCTCCACCTGAGAGTAGAGACCCGCTTGAGTGTGAAAACCCATTTGTTTGGCCAGTTCACGCTCCTCTGCAACCCCTGGTGCCAAGGTGAGCTGGAGGAAGAACTGTAAATGAACAATAGTGGGTCTGTGTTACGACTGTGTTGAAGCTAAACACATTTACAAGTATTTACATTTTCTGAAGACAATATAAGTGGTGTATGTCTGTGCAAAACTAGCCTTGAATGAGAGTTGCCAGTAAAAACAGTAATATTGTGAAATAATAATACAATTTAAAATAACTGTTCTCTGTGACTATTGTAAAATATAATTTATTCCTGTGATCAAAGCTGAAATTTCAACATCATTACTAACTGCTCTGACACGGAGGTTGAGGATCCAAACGCAGCTTCACTGAGGGTAATCCACAGTTATAATCCATACAACAGGCAAAGAGTCAAACACACGGGCAAACAATCCAAACAGAGGCAAACAGGGTAATCCAGAACAGGCAGAGAATCAAAAACCAAGACACAGGAAACCAGGATATTGCCCAGAAATCTAGTGTAACAAATACAAGACAAATATAAAATGTAAAAAGTAAATCACACATAATGAGAGAACAGGCAATGGATATTGGGAAATGGAGATCATGATGAGATAGCACAGGAGACAGAAGTAGTGCCCTCTGGTGGCGATCATGGGCACTCATGTGACATAGCCCCCCCTTAAGGAGCGGATTCCAGACAGAGGGCCAGGTCCATGGTGTGGTCGCAAGACTGGAGATTGAGGCGGATCGGGGAACCAGGGTGAAGCAGGTGGCCAGGGTGGAGCTGACAGGACTGAAGACCATCTCAGCGGAACTGAAGACCACCAATGTGGGGCAGATGACCACCACAGCAGAGTACACAGGACTGAAGATCCCCACAGCAGAGCAGAAGACCACCACAGCAGAGTAGACAGGGCTGGCTACCACCACAGTGGAGCTGACAGGGCTGAAGACCACCAAGGCATAGCTGAGGAACACCTTGGTGGAGCAGGCGGGACTGGTGACCACCATGGCGAAGATAAAGACCACCAGGGCAGATAAGGTGGAACTGGAACAAAGAGCCCAGAGAGGTTAGGGTTGGCCTCCAGGGCTGTGTCAAAACAGGTATAGAGTTACGTAATGGCCCCCGAGGCCATAACAGATCAGGCAGAAGAGATGTCTGTGACATGGCAAGCACAGTCTTTAATAGACAGGCAGGGAATTCAAGGGTGACCTCCATGGTCATAACGGGACAGGCAGGGAGGCAACTTCACATACATATGTACAAAACTACACCCCTTAGCTGTGGTATAATCACTGTAATACACAGCCCCTTATGGCTTATTGTTTTAATTTATTGTGAATATACAAAGATCACCCACTTCTGTGTTATCCTGCAGCTGATTCAGTGTTCCTGCCGTCGGAGGATCTGAGGAATGAATACATCAGGAATGATATTGGCCTGCTGTTTAAAGGCAGCCCCGGTAGCATCGTCTCCAGACCCTGGTCTTTTGATCAGGTGAGTTATTTGACTATTGACTCTGATGGCACAGCACTGGAAAACTGCTTCTCCTTAACTCCTGTCACACTTAAATGTATTTTCAGTATGAAACAGGGATACTGGACATCTGTATGGAATTGCTGCAGTTGAGTCCTCAATATCAAACCGACATGAGAAAAGATCTGCTCAACCGTAACAGTCCGATGTACATCGGCCGTGTGATCTCAGCTATGGTGAGGATCTCCTCTCATTCTCTTCTTTCCGCTCCATCTCTCAATGTACTAATGTAGTCTCTCTGTCTTTCTGAACAGGTGAACTGTCAGGATGATAAAGGGGTGTTAATGGGGAACTGGTCAGGAGACTACCGCGATGGTGTTAACCCCTCAAATTGGTCCGGCAGTGCAGATATTCTCAGGACGTGGTCAGAAACACAATTCAGACCTGTGAAATACGGACAGTGCTGGGTGTTCGCTGCTGTCATGTGTACAGGTGTGACCAATAGGAGTTATTACACTTACACAAAATAAATTAATACTTTTATTTAGCAAGAGACAGTAATTTGATTTTAATGTGATTTAAAGTTTTAATTTACCCAAAGATCTTACAAACTTCAATGCTGCTATTTTCTGTGAAACACAAAGGGAGATGTTAAGTTCAAGCTGCTCTTTTTCATACAGTGAAAATGGATGGTAATTTATACAGCCAAGCTCCAAAAGAGCCAATGGCCATTTTCCTTTGTTTCACGGATTGTGTTTAGTAAAATAATCAGTGCATGGGGGTGTGTAATTGTTGTTTTTGGGTGAAGTATTTCTTTAATGGGTCATTGGTAAATTAATTAGTGCTGTTTATGATCAATATCAAATGCAATTGTGTTTGTATAACAGTTATGAGAGCCCTCGGCATTCCAACTCGAGTGGTCACCAACTTTAATTCCGCTCACGACACAAACGGGAACATGGTGATTGAGGAATTTTACTCAGAGAAGGGGGAAAAGCTGTCCATCGGCCGGGATAGCATCTGGTGAGTTACATCCTAAAAGCTAAAAAGTCTTCTTAGTATAGTCATGTTGCTAAAACATACACTACCGTTCAGAAGTTTGGGGTCGGAAAGATTTTAAAAGTTTTTGAAAGAAGTCTTTTCTACTCACCAAAGCTGCATTTATTTGATCAAAGATACAGTAAAAACAGAGAAATATTATTACAATTTAAAATAACTGTTTTCTATTTGATCATATTTTTAAATGTAGTTTAGATCAAAGCTGAATTTTCAGCATCATTACTCCAGTCTTCAGTGTCACATGATCCTTCAGAAATCATTCTAATATGCTGATTTGCTTCATATTTTAGTGGAAACCATGATACATTTTTTTTTTTTTAGAGTTCAAAATTACAGCATTTATTTGAAATAGAAATCTTTTGTAACATTATAAATGTATTTACTGTCACTTTTGATCAATTTAATGCATTATTGCTGAATAAAAGTAAAAAAAAAAAAAATCTTACTGATCCCAAACTTTTGAATGGTAAAGTCTTTTGTGAAGTCTTTTATTAGGTTTCTTTAGAAGTTTTTAAACTTTCTCCTTATTAGGATACAGTATCTTTACAAATAAACCTGAATTAATTGCGGCTGAAATGAATTGTTTCAGCATTTTTAATCTGACAAAATGTGAGTTAGAATTGTTTGTCCTTTTTCAGGAATTTCCATGTGTGGGTGGAGAGTTGGATGAAGAGGCCTGATCTGGGTCAAGGTTATGACGGCTGGCAGGTTCTTGACCCCACGCCACAAGAGCTGAGTGCAGGTCAGTCAACACAAATGCATATAGAAAACTTGTGTGCTTTTTATCCCTGCTGATAAGACCAATTACTTCAAAGCACGCTGTTGTTTTCAGTAGGGATATGATGCTGTTTATGCTAAAACATAAAATGAACCTGGCCATAATTCTGTCACAGGAATGTACCGCTGTGGCCCTGCTGCTGTTAAAGCCATTTATGAACAGAAGGTGGACGCGCCATACGACGTACCGTTCGTTTACGCAGAAGTGAATGCGGATGTGCGTAGTATAATCTTGAGAGATGGGAAGATATTAGCTAGTAACGTAGACAAAAAGAGAGTTGGAGCCCTGATCTGCACCAAACGTCCCGGATCCATGCTTATGCAGGACATCACATCAGAATACAAAACTGAGATGATGGGTAAGAGAAAGACTGAGAAAGACAGAAAAAATATTTACTGTTAAATATATATATATATATCTTTAAATACATTTCTTTTACATTTAGATAGAACAGCAACTCGTATGTTCAGCGCTGATGGTAAGTTATTATATCTTTCCATTTTTAAGGATGAAGTGTGTAATTCATCTAGTATCAGCATCACCAAAATATAAAAAAAGAATGGTTGTTGTGTTGTTAAACATGTTTCCTGAAGACTTTGAGGAAATATTTTTGGATACAAAAAATGACTGTTAAATTAACTCAATTTTAATAATATTTTTAGTTGAACTCTTTTTATTGATGCTTTTCAACAGAAGAGTTAATAATAAACAAATTTTTTGACGTTAAATGAGAGATAGTATTCTAGAAGTATTTCTTACTCTCTGAATACAATTGTGTATACTCACACCAAAATAAACAGAAAATATATATGAAAAAAGAAATATATGCATATATAATACATACATACAAAAGTAATTACAATAATAATAATGATTTGTTGATTTGAAAGTTGTCAAAAGTGTAGCCACAGTAGCCAAAAGTGATGTTCAGCCTAGGAAAACTGACATCTTCACCCATTTTTCATATTTTAATAAAAATATGTTAAAGATTTTGTAAGCATATATTGCATAGTTGTGCTTGGAGTCGATTGTTTTACAACTTGACAAATTGTGCCAACATAAATTTTAGCCAGGCTGTTGAAAGAAATTATAAACACATGCAAAAACACGAGAGAACCAATGAAATAATAATAACTGGTTATGTTGTAGTCAATGTTTGCTTTTTCCTGTCAGCTTTTTGTTTTTCTATACATTTTTTTGCATAGTAAAATAAAACCTGTAGCTAGTTTGCCTTTTTTTGCCAAATAATTTTGTCTGATAAATACCTTAACCAAGTTTAGAGTTTTGTTCTTTCCTCATATTTAAAATATATAAAATATTTTACTCATATTTTGATGTTTTAATCAAACTTGTAGGGTCATTATCTACGTATACAATTTTGATAATATTTATTTAGATATTTATTATTTTTTTATATATATTGAAATTTTTTTTTGTTATTCATCTACATTTTCAAAAATACTCTCTTCCAGTTCGAGGTGGTGAAGGTGCTAATGGAAGAGTCGGTACGTTTTAGCATTTGTTTTTTTTCCCACACTGCTCTTTGTTTGTTGGAGTAATATAACTGAATGGCATGATCTAACATTTTTTTTTTTTTTTGCTTGTCTTTTCATGCAGCTCCTCAGGGCGTTGCGGTTTCTCTCCAGCTTCTGAAAGCCCCTGTAGTCGGAGAAAACATTTCTTTCAGCATTACAATCACTAACAAAGAGGCAATTCGGAAACTACTGAGAAAACACGTGAACGCTCAGAACAAAGAGTACAACCGCAATCCCACTGGAACCTTCTGGCAGGCTTATGATGATCTGGAGATCGGTCCGAATAAAAGTAAGAATTCTGCAACCTATACTCAAGAGCGCACAGTGCTTAAAATGAGTTTAAAATCTACTTCGAACCAGTTGTTTTCCACAGTTACTCTGCTGTAATGGTGGGAAATTTGGCCAAAATATAATATCACGGTTGAAGTAGTTGCAATATTTTACTCATTATTTCATCGGACTGCCAAAATATTTACATCATGATGGAGTCATGTGACTAATATGTAACATACTACTGTCTGACACGTTTTTCATGGAATGCATACTACATACTTTTTTTTAAAGAGGACCTATTATGCTTTTTTATATTTTCATCTTTCTTTAGTGTGTAATGTTGGTGTTTGAGCATGAAAAAGCTCTGCAAAGTTCTAAAGCACAAAGTCCCTCCAGCAGGAGTTATTCTCTATATCAGTGTGCACTGTTTCCGAACTCCCTGAAACGCCTCCATTGTAATCTTGAGTTTTCTTCCGAGAATGAACAGGTCACAATATTCCAATGCATATGCAAAATAAGGGGGCGGGGCCTGGATTAGACGGTTAGTAGTGTGTTGAAATTGGCAGTTATGGTAAGGGGTGGGACATTTCCCAAACACGCTTGAAGCGCTTGACCAGTCACAATACACCGACCAATCAGAGCACAGTGTGCTTTTCAGAAGGCGGAACTTCATACAGACAGGAACTAAACGGGTGCGTTTCCCGAAAGCATCTTTAGTCAACTATGGTCGTAAGTCCCATTGAACTCCATTAGTTACGATGGAACTTGTGACCATAGTTCGCTTTGGGAAATGCACCCCAGAGTGTTACTGACAGACTGGGAAGACACGAGCTGCAACATTGTCAAATATGGGAAAAAAATAATGTCTTGTTTTTTTTTTTGTTTTTTTGTTTTTTAACATTCAAGCATGAAAACCTGTTCTAGTAGAGCCCAAAAACAAAATCAAGACTTTGTAAAAGGGCATAATATGGCCTTTTTAAATATAGTAGACAGTATACACTGTGCAGTAAGCTAGGATTCCTTTCTGAACACAGCTAGTATATGCATAGGCCTAACACATTTCTTCCACTTGCCAGTCTTACAATCTAATAACACCCATCTGGATATAGTTGGATTACATGATTTTGAATACCACAAACATGTGTTGAAATGATTCATTAGGAATTGCAGTCAACTCCATGATTCCTGTTTGTTGTACTCCACCAGCTGTGACTGTAAAACACGAGATCTTCTTCAAGGAGTACATGCTAAAGGAGGTTATAGAGGATTACCTGGTTAACCTGGCTGTGGTTATAGAGGATGTGAAGTCTCAAGAGAGAGTGCTGGCTTCAGAAGAGTTTAACATCTGCAGCCCTGCCCTCAATATACAGGTACTGGTGGCCCATATATATATTTACCCCCTTTTATACCAGTCAATTCCCAGTGGTCCCATCCTACAATGGGTTGCAAATGTTGACCTTAAGAAACAACACAATGTTTGTTTTGTGACTAAATTAAACTGCTTTCAGATTGTTTTTTATTATATACTTAATAAACACATGCATCACTCCAAGATCATATGATATTAAAAAGATAGACATTATAAAGAGTTTGGGCATAACTGAATTCACAAGTAATACAAGAAGTAAACCAATTTAATAAGAAACCTGTTTTTTCTTCCAGATTCAAAACGAGCACTCGGTCACCATTAACACGCAGCAAGTTGCCACGGTAACCTTTACCAACCCATTCAATGTTGCAGTGAACGGTGAACTGACCATAGCGGGTTCAGGACTCTTGGAGGAGAAGGTTCAGATGAGGTACATGAAGTGTTTAATTTCAGTTTTGAGTGCGATGAAGTCACAAAAATTGCCATCTAATTAAGTTAAATTACTGTTTTTGAAAATATTTCCCAAACACGCCCCACATCTGCCATTGGTCAGATACCATATTCATCTATTTTGATTTAACAGTAGTAACAGTCACTGTATAGTAACTTTGGTATTTTAGCACACACTATGATTCCTAAGGTAAATATAGTTCACATACCTAGGAAGTGAGTTTGTGCAAGAGGTGACACTGAAGGGCGTCAAACAGTCGAGTACATGCAGTTTATATCTGTAAACTGGGAGGGGTTATTCCTGACATCTTTATCTTTGTTATCTTTGACATTAGTTTCACTGCAGCTGTGTCTATTAAAAGTGTCAGTACATACTTGTCAGTCAGCATTTCTGAAGCACTAAAATCATATGGTGTTATCATATGCATATCACAGGATCTATAAATAATTGTGTGTTAAATTGTGTGTGTGTTAAAACTGCAGATTTGCCCCATTATATACAATTTACCCTGATATTTAAATCAGAGTTTAAAATAGAGGAGCAACAGAATTAAAGTTAATCTATCTTGATCTATCTTGATCTATCTAATTTGATTTAATCTAGATTTAAGTTGAGTCTTTATTGGTGAAACAAACACTTTTTTGTGTAAATCACTAACCCTAAAGATGAGCAGTAGTAATAGTGATTTGCCTGTGTTTAAATGTCTCATACTTTATATCTCAGGGTTACGATCCAACCTCGAGAAACCATGAGGAGTCCCGTCCATTTCATTCCCAGGATGACAGGAGCCAAGATGCTTCACGCTAGTTTAGTGTTGATGAATCTGTCCACCATCCTCCGTGGATTCAAGACCATCAATGTTCAAGCAGCATAGAGTGAAACACCTTTTAGAGATGATTGTGTACCGTCAACATGATGTACTTTGCTAGTGGCTGAAACACCTTTAGAAAGTATTGCTTTTTTATTGTGTAAACATTTATTTAATATCACTGTAAATCTGTCCACATGCATTTGCCACCAGAGGGCAGAATAGTTAAACCTTTCACACCGGAGGTATTTTAGAAAAAGGCTGACAATGCATCACTGAAGAATATGACCATAAAATAAAAAAGGACTACAGACTACACAAGTCCTTCTTTACATGTCATGTTAAAACTGTCCTGGAATTTTTTTGTCATTCATCATTTCATTCATCTTTTTTTTTTACTACTTTTCAAATGTCTTTTATGCATATAATTTATTTCTCTGTGTTAAAATATGAAACAGAACTAAAAAACTAAGTCTTAAATACTCTCAAATCCTTATGAGAGCAAGTATGAGAAATGTTAATGTGATGCTAATACTGCTAATTATTGGCACCATGAAAACATGAATTTTTCCCATGCACTCTGTAGCATGACTCTTGTCTTCTCTCTGTGTCTGTGTTTCTCTGGGGTTTGGTGGTGTGGTGTTGTGTTCTCCTCTGACAGCAGATGCAGCATTTATTGATCCGTCTAATGGAGGAGTAACAGGAAACTGCTCAGTGCTGCTGCTCTATTGTGTTTCTGTCCCTGCGAGGCTGACAAACACCCCTCATGCAGAAAGCAGCAGTCGCTAACAAAATATCAGTAACAAATTCACAGTTTATCACAATAATGATCTGGTACAAAACGTGTGGAGAGAACAACATATGCTGTTATGAATCAAGTATGATGGGAGCATAAGAAATGCATGAGTGTCTTATGTATGTTTCCTAACAGACAGACATATTGAAGCAAAATTTAGCCATTTCAGTAATTAATCAATGTTACTGCAACCATGAAAACTATTATACATATCTCTATTATCCATTTTATCTCTTATAGTAAATGTAAGGCCACAATTGCATTACATAGTTCAGGTGACTCAATTCCGATTCTTTCGCAGATCGGATGTAACCAACGAATGTGTAAGCTGGGAAAAAGCACATGGATTCCGATATTCTCAGATCAGTTTCTGGCCTCATTCATATGTGGAAATAAATAGTATGTCATTGAAAAAGCGATGGTGGCGAATGACGTCAACTCGGGTGGACACCAACTGCGATCATGTGACTCTTTTCAATGCCCAGGCTGCAAAAAAGGGCTCTTTTTTCTCAACCTTAAAGGTGGGGTAAGTAGTTTTTCAAAAACACTGTTTGGAAGTTAGTCAGGCAGACACCAACAACAAACATGTAACCAATCAGCATTAGGGGGCGTATGACGATCGAGGTGAGAGAACGAGCAAGAGGGAGATTTGAAAAGAAAAAAAAAATGCAGAAAGAGAGATAAGACACAATACAAAAGAATATCACTGGAATGAAAGTTTTTTATGATTGGTCAAGCACTTTAGGACCAGCGTTAATATTAAGGCAGGAACGCACCAAGCCGACGGTCGGCCGTCGGGAAGTTTTTGCTCATCGGCCGACTAAGTTTTCTCAGTGTGTTCCGCACCGTTGGCTGAAGTTGGTCCTCGTCAGCTTTTTTTTGGCTGATTCGACATGTTGAATCGGTGTCGGAGCTCGTCGGTCCGTCGGGCCATCTGATCATTCTGATTGGCTGTTCAGCTACTGCCACCTGCTGGTACAGAAAGGCATTTCATCTTACGCAGTCGCAGAACGGACGTGCTACGTGGCCGTCGGCTGTCAAGCGTCGGTTTGGTGTGTCAGGCCAACTTTGGACCCAGACGCTGCCGACGTGAGCCAACCCCGCAGTCTGCTTTCGTCGCCACTAGTTCGTCGGCGTCGGTTTGGTGTGTACCTGCCTTTAGAAAAGCTTTCCAGCGCTGGAGAGAGCTAAGCAAGAAGGCCTGAAAACAGACGCGGAGGCTGCTTTGATTCCGCTTCACACGTGAGTAACACTAGGTTTGAGTGTCATTGATTGTCTGGAGCTGCTGTGCTGTTGGTGACTAACAACAAACTCTTGTTTGTATTTACTCTTGTGTGCTAAAGGCTCATTTTTGTGCTTCCATGTCGTTCGTTCCTCATCTGCGCTTTATTTTTCGTGAAGCATTTTGTTGCGCATCAGCTGTGATAAACAGACATCCACTCTCGTATTGCGTGTAACAGTGGCCAGATATTGAGAGTTGTGCAGGTAAACCACTGCGCACTGATGACCGCTAGAGAATGCGGTGTTTAGCGTCATTGTTAGTGCACTGGCCTCGCCTGTCAGCAGCGACTCGGAGCAGGGTGATTAGGATTGGAAAGTGAGTTTTGGAGGCGGAGCAATGAAGAGAGGGGTGGGTTTGTTTGGGTTGATATCAAATATCAACAATGTCCAACAGCGTTTTTGAAAAACTACTTACCCCACCTTTAAGAAACCAATGTTTTGTTGACCTTTAAAGATGGTGCAGAAAGCAAAAGCTTGTATTATCATTTAATCTGTGTCTATTGCAAATCGTGCAGTTTTTACTTCCTTTTTGGCCTAAGCTAAAAAAAATCAGATATAGTAAACAAATCAGAATTGGGCATCAAGACCTGCAGTGGAAATGCGGTCTCATGCACATACAGTTTGCATGCTTCCCTCTAAAATATTATGTGTATGCATGTATATGACACAAAGCAGTACTAAATGACACATTGTTGCAGTTAAAACATTATTTTAGATGTTAATTATTAATCACAAGCCCATTCAAACTAAATGAGGGGAAAATGTATGGTTGTATTGTGTATGTGGCATTAATCACCCGTTCTAAATTTGGTTAGTCCAATCGAGTCGCACCCTCAGCAGATAATTTGCAATAAACTTACAATTCTGTCATCATCTTCACACCCTCAAAACTCCTGTGGGAGTGTGTGTGATGTATTGTCATTGCTGGCGGGATTTCATCATAACATGAAAAGTTATATGCAAATATAAGAGTACACACCCACACACGCAGGAACAAAGAATGCATCTGCTGTCTTTGTGTAATGGTGCTGTTTTTGTGCTATATTTGTCATCACTGTAACACACAGGACATATTTACAGAACACATTGCAGTCTACCCAACAAAACATTGGATCAGAACAAACTTTTCCCCTTTACTGAATTTCCCATGTCGCTGATTGGTAAATTCTTGAGAAGTCATTATCTTGCCTGTGGCCTGATAGTTAGTGTAATGTATTTGAGTTGATGTTACAATACCTGATGGCCACTAGATGGCACTCCCGTGCTGTTGGTTGTTGTTGTTGCAGTGTGCCGAGTAAACCAGTGCAAAACATTGCAGTCATGTTTCCTATTCTTTCCGTGCATTCTCTGAAACGGAACAGAATATAACGTGTTATTATAGCATATTGATGCAGACATAACAGTTAGCATACATGTGTCAACACATTCAGAATACTTACATAAACAGCATTTTTTTTACACTTACATATTTGGCACTTACAGATTTTTATCCAAGACAGCTTACAGTGCATTTGTGTGTTGCCTGGGAATTGAACTCATGACCTTGACATTGGTAGCGAATGAGGTACCAGTTAGCATACAAAACAGCTGTTAATAACTTCTTTAAGCAGCATCACATGTATCATTTACAGCAATCACAGAATGCATTACACTCTGGAAAAATATAGATTGATGTGTGATGCAGCCGTTTTTTTACCAATTCACAATTATGTCAAGCTTATAGTGATTTTTTTATCTCATATTTTCAACTAATGTTATAATTTCAACATTTATTACTTCTCATAATTTCAACTTTGTGCTGCAATTTTGGATTTTGTCATAATTATGACTTTTTATGTTACGACTTTAATGTCACTTTAAACTTTTATATGCCATAATTTTGACTTATCTCTTAGTGAAAAAATGGTTGGCTCTTTGTAGCTCTTCACCATTTACAAGTTGCCAGCTCAGGGTGCTGACTTATCCGACTATCCGATTAGAGACGAAACGAAGATGTACTTGGTTTTTTGGGAATAACCCATTCATTGTTTTGGTTGTGGTTGTAGTTGTGGTTTTCTATAAATTAAAAACAGTAACATAAACATTAATATACATGATAATAATAATGAATTACAACAATTAAACATATTAGCAATAATACAGTACAATAAAATAAGATTAATAATTAAACATGAACATTAAATCACAAAAGATTTAAAGCAAATGTAATATTATGTGCAGCTTCGATATTATCAACAAAGGGGCAGGGGCTCAAATCCCTCCCCACCCCAAATTTTCACATTACACATGTCTGTAGAGTTTACTGAAGACCTACCTTTGTGGCTTTAGGTCAGTTACTGGAATAAAACATTAAGGAAATTAATTTATAATCTAACTTACAATAGACTGAATATAACCTCAAACAGTTACATCTGAATGACCACTTGGTGCCCATTAAGTAAAGATGGCAAGATCCAGCTCACATGCATCAGTCGAGTAAAAAAAAAAAATTGTGTTCCGGGGGGTAAAATCCGCATTTTGGCTGGGTTCCCCTGGTAAAATTTGTATTCCAGGGGCTAAATATCATGTTATTTGGGGGTGCTTCAACTTGTGGACATGAAAAACAACCCACAGCAACAGTGTAAAAGTAGCTCAATTTTTTGGTTTTCCTGTGGACTAGGCAGCACTGCTCTCCAGGTATTACACAGACCTCTTGGCTTTCCAGGTGATGCTCCCTAATGTGGCTGCTCTTTTGTAGTGCACTGAGGATGCAGACGCACGGCTGAAGGACGACTGGTGCTCTGAGCCTCTCCAGGTGCCAGTGATGGATGTCATGGCTAATTTTAAACACCATGAACTAAATCACCAGTCACCATCTCTCACGCTGCTGTAAGTGGAGCACAGTTCGGCCATTTAGAGAGCACCTGGAGTGCACTACATTACCTTTATAATACACTTCTCTTTTCCTGCTAACTTTCTTATATCATTACTCTTAAGAAGCACTCTTATATACAAACAACAAAACACAAATGAATCTGTCACTTTACCAGATGTAAACAAGGACAAGTTGTGCGACACGCCCTCATCCTCAAAAACTAAATTATTCATGATATGACCCATTTAAGAATAAGCTGTGGCACAATAATTCTTGATTTGAACACAAAACTTCTTGATGACAGAAGAGTAAAATCTTCAGATTTTACCAATTATTTTTGAAATGTTAGCCGTGTATAATCACAGTATGGCGGGCAGACAGCCTGGAGCCATGGTTGATCCTCCTCTGTGGTGCCTGACTGAAGTTTTCTCTGCCAGTTTCACATGGGTGAGAATGAACTCTCCTTTGCCAGGTAATGGTCATCCCTCTGAGAGCCTCCACCTTAACAACATTGATGAAGCCAGACGTGTGTGTGTGTGTGTGTGTGAAAATACATAAAATTAAAAAATAAAATAAATTAAATTTTACTTTTTACTTAAAACTATTTTGTCACAGTTATTTGAGTCCTTTGAAGTGGCTGACAGAATCCATTTCTATTTGGGAAATCTCTAGGTTATTGTTAAAAGCGTTGCTAACTAGTACCCCAACAGAAACACACTTTCCCTATACAAATATTTGAAATTTTGCCTTTTGACAAAAAAAAAAAAAAAGTCATGTCCATTTGTAAACTACAAATATGTTATATAGAGTAGTACATTTACGCTCTCTGAAGATGTTTACTCAAAGCAGCTTAATAAATGGGTCCCATTTATTTATATTATGCCCCTTTTTACAAGATGTAATATAGTCTAAGGTGTTCCCAGAATGTGTCTGTGAAGTATCAGCTCAAAATACCCTACATATCATTTATTATACCATGCCCAAAATAAAAATAAAAAATTATAAAAATAAAAAATTTCGGTGGAAGCAAAAACACGCTGCTGCTCCCAGCCCCCCTTTCCAGAAGAGGGCAGAGCCTTTACAGCTCATGCCTCGGATACAACAAAACAGGAGACACAGCATGGGGCCGTTTCCACAGAATGCGTTTTTGCATTCCACTGCACACTTTGCATTATTTTCCATGTAAACACGCGCTAGATGGACGCTGGACATTTTTGGAACACCATTTCCTGGTCGAGATGTGTATAAGATGCGAGACGTGAGCACAACGGTCAAACGTCCGTCTAGTGTGCATTTACATAGAAAAGCAATAAAAAAGTAGCACAGTGGAATGGAAAAAACATGTTCTGTGATCATTGATACAGCCAACAACAGAATATTTAGATTGTTTATCAAGTAGCTGAGACATTCTTATGTTTCCATTAGCTGCTGTAGTGAGGAGATAAACATGGCGGCTGTATTCAGCTCAATCAGGAGAGGAGCTAAGCTAACAGGGCAGATTCAGACCATTACCAGTCATGGGCGGGCCTGTTACAGTGTGACATAACAATGTATAGAAAAAGCGAACGACTCATTTTGAGACACTGTTTATGATTTCTGTTGAATATAAAAAAGGATTGTGGATTTTCACCATTATGTGTGTGTGGTTGTGTACACACACTGCTGACGCACAGTTATGTTGAGTCACCATGTAAAAGTGAATTTTGCAGGTCCCCTTTAAAAAGTGCTCACATTGTATAAGTGGCAATTATCAAAGCAAGCTGTGAGTATAAATGTCAAGTGCTCAAGTCATGTCTCCAGAAACAAGCATATGACATCACAATGTACAAGAGGAGCACAAAAGCGTATACCACAAAAACACTTTTTGAGTGCCGATTGTTGGAAATGTATAAGTTAATTATATTTACATTTCACTGGCTCTTAATCATATTCCTAAGCATCCAATTAGCTAAAAATCCATTAGCTTCTCTGCACTACTGTGCAAGTTGATGTGCAAAAAAAAAAAAAAATCTCAGTTTGAGACATTTCTATTAATTTAGTTAATCTCAGAAATACTAAGTTCTGTCATGATATGCTGTACCGAGTCTTTCCGAAAAAAGCCGAGCTCCTGGAGGCATGCCTGCCGTCAGTGCCGTGGACAGAGCTAAAGAGTCACTAGCGCGTGCAGCTTTTGCGTAGCGATCGTCTGTAAGCTGTGACATCATTATAAACAAAAAGGGAACAAAAATGTTTGTGTTGTTTACATTTTATGCACTTGTGTGCCAATTGCCAACAAAAGACAAACATTTGATGCAGTTTTACTCACCACCCGCGATTTGCAAATCCAGGGCCGAATTGGGACTTGCATTCATCACCGAAATCCCGGGAACAAACAAACATATGTGCACAACTCCATTGCTGCCCCGGAAAAAAACAAACTTCATCCACTGTTCCCTTGACGCTGGGTTCTTTGGGAAGCTGAAAAAGGTAATATTTCCCTTACAACCAAAAACACACTCCTTTGTTGACAGGAGCTGCATCTAATTTCGGAGGCTGCGTCCTCCGGAGGTCGCATTTGAAGGCTGCAGACGTCATCAAGGATGTCATATTTAAGAAAAGTAACCGTAATAAAACTGACTGATATTCATTGTGAGGTGTAAAATACTGTCATTTCTTTCTTACTTTGCAATCTTTTTCTTAAATGAGACTGCCTCGATGATGCATGCAGCCTTCAAAGAGTGCAGCCCCTGAATTGGGACACAGCCATTGTTGAAAAATCTCTCGGCTTCCGTATCCCGAACGAAGCGTGTTGATGGGCGTGCTCTTGCTCTGGGTGATGTGTGTGTGCATGCCTATCAGGGAGAAGTGCCTATACAAGGAATTCCACTGTTTATGATGTGAAACAGGCCATACCCGAAAAAAATTTGGTGAAACATGTCCACAACCGGAAGTAGTATATTTGGCACAGAAATACTCCATCATACGTTGTGTTTTGAAACTTTGGCCATGTTTAGCATGAGAATGCAACTCTTTAACATTGTAAATAAGTCAGAATGCATGAAATAGCATTCTCAGCATTCAATAGCATTCTCATCAAATCATTCTCAGGCATAGCTGATTGGTTCCTGTTGCATCAGCAGCCAATGAGCTCATTGTTTAAACTTCAAATACTTGGTCAGTGTTTGCTGTAGCAGTTTGCAGAATGCTTTCAGAAACCCTCCACCTTCCCCAGCTCCACCTGTATAGGTCTGCTATACATATTCATGTATGCTATTGTGCAGCAGCATGAATTACTTGCTCACAGTAGTGTATCTGTGTATGTATTAGCAGTAGCAAGTCCCATACTTGCTCTGAAGTAGAAGAAATAATCAACAGTAAAAGAAGCAGCATAGCAGATAATTTCCACCAAAACCATATATATTAACATTGTCACATCCTTTACCATGCTAAACACATTAAAGAATAAATATATATTAGTCTTTTTTTTTTTTTTTAATCACACTGTAATGGTCTTGCAAAGAATATTCCACTGCTAAATATTCAGACCTTCAATTCACCCACCTCACAAGCATGCACTCATCCACATGCAGAGTTGTGAATGTTTTTGCATATGATGTTCACTCATTTTCATTCTAGAACATGTACTGACCTTTTAAGGTCTGCATCGATGGTGGCAAAATGAGTGAACAACAAAGCTGGGAAGAAGTCAGGAGGAAGGAGAAAGATGAAGGTTTTCATTTCATTTGAGAGATGGATGAGTTGGGGTGGCATTTCCACCGCTATCGAATCAAATGATGAAAGATTCTGGTGGCCTTGGGACAAAATGGTCTGCGTAATTGAGTTGGTTCTGGAGTCGCTGTGCTGCACAGTCTAATTGGTTTCCTTTGCTCCATCTTGTTCTATATTTTCTTTGATTTATTTGATTTCTCTTCTACTTTTTTTTTTTTTATACGTTGCTGCTACAGCACATGTAGCATGTACAAAATCTGCAATTTATTTTCAGGCAAGACATCTCAGGTTAACAGGGTAAAAATTTTAACTAATAGAAATGAAAAATGTTAGAAAAATGTTATATAAATCAGGCAAAATATAAATGAACAAACTCCTCTGAATCCCTCAGAATATAGACAGGAATAAAATGGTAAAGTTTGGTGTTTGTAAAGCTGTTGAAGTGGAGATTTCTGACTAATTTTGAGAAAACGGCCTTTAAAGATACGTATGTAATTGGAATCTTAACTTAAATGTGTATTTAACACTTTCTTTCCACTAGTCTGAAAGTAGACATGTTATGGTAGCAAAATAGCCCAAAATCTCAATGACTTATTCATAAACACAGTCACTTGTTTTGTTTCTGAATGAATCTGCATTTCTGAACGAATACTGAGTGATTCAATGACTCATTCATAAATACAGCCACTTGTTTAGTCTCAGAATGTATCAGCATTTTTGAACAAATAGTTGACTGAATGATTCTATGACTCTATCATAAAGACAGGATAGTAAAGTGTCCATCATATGCACACTTCAGAATCTCACCAGAAATAGTAGATCATCCAGATACTTTTTGCCTACTGTTTTGAGTACTGTGAATTCGGACATACTTCTTTTGTCATACATTGTTTTTTGCAGACTATATAGAAGGGAAGTATGCGATTTCAGGTGCAGCCATTCACTCGTTTCTTTCCTGAATCAATATTTTAATTCAAATGACTCATAAAGATGGTCACTTGTCGCCACCTACTGGTGTAACAATGTAACCTGCAGAAAGAGTCACTGGAAAATCCCCAACACTATTTATCCTAACATTAAACATTTTTAGTGGGGACAGGATTTGCGTTTTTTCTGGAAATGTTTGCAGAAATGATAATAAAACCTGCCCAAACACAGTCAATGACATTTTCCAAACCTTATTCGTCTGATAAGGAACTCTCATTCTGTCCCTGTGTAATGTATCATGCCACAACTGCATTTTATCTTATTTCCCAGAGGTATACAATTCTTGCTTGTATGGCAATTCGCTGAGAACATTGTGTTCACTCTGAATGATTTGAAAGCTGATGTCTTTCCATATTCAGAGGCATTCGAGGCATAACAGAGCTCCATGACTGTTCGACATGAGAGACAGAGAGAAGTGGCTCTTGGCGCCTACACTGAATAAAATTAGCATTTCTGCACATCATCATCTCTGGTGTGACGGTAAACAGCATATGATGTGTGACGGGTGCCTCAACAGATTTAGTTACTGTTATATCCGTGCGCTCATGACTGAAAAGTGTTCCTGAGTTTTCTGAACACAAATAGTTTGGGCAGAATGGGGCTATTTTTTAATTAGTGCCTCTATTTGGATTGGAAGATTTGCAGGTTTTGGCACTATTTTCTCTTGTGTTGGTACTATGCAATAAAATACAGTATATGGAGGTATTTTAGTACATAACTTTAAGGATCTGTCAATGTGAATCATTCCAAAAGGTGTTGGCAATGTACAATATATCAACTGATATGGTCACAAAAAGGGAGAAAATGCTAAATGCATATAAGAAAAAGCATCTTTCTTGCATAGTTAGGAAGGAAAAATAAATAGGATTAACAACTTCTAAAAGTGAGGAGAAAACGCATTAAACTAACTAAGCAAAACCAGATGAGAACCAGTGCAAAATATGATTTCGGGAAGCTGTTGGCATTCATTATGTGCCTTTGACACCTGAACATTATGTGCAAGATTCATCCTTTGTATCACTTTGATTCTATGAAGGACATTCATTGACGCTGTTGCCATGGTGAATTAGAATAATTGAGTGGGTTTAAAATGCACATTATGGTTAGATGATTCACAGGAGGGTTATAGAGTGGGTCGCACAGAATCAACCTGCGATGAACATTTCTGTGTGTGATTCAGTGTCGGGATAATGTTCCCCTCTCTGCCTTTTTATGCTGCATTTTATTTAAATCAGACATTTGCAGTTTACTCAGAAAGCAACCGGTAGAAAAAAATAGACATGTTCACTCAGGGTATTACCTGGCTTGGCACCATAGTAATACCACACATTTATTTTTGTACATGCCAAATTGGAGCAATAGATAGAGAATCGCAAATTATATTAATAAATATACACTGAGCTGTGTATCATTGTAAATAAAACCAACATTCATTACAAAAACACACAAACAATATCTGGACATTAAGGGGTGCTATTTGGGAAAAAAATTGGCAATGCATAAATTAATTTTATTTAAGAAAACCTTTCTCACCAACTTTGTGTTGTAAAGTGCCACACACTACAGTTTGGTCAAATAAGCATTTGATTTCAAAAACGTTACTCTTTATTGATTGTTATAGAAAAGTAGATCTTTATGCTGCAACACTGAGACTCTACAAATCAAGACTTTACTCCGTTTGTTCGATCATGACCGGCCACATTCACATTCACACAAACGATGTGAGTCATTGTTCGCTGCTTCTTCTTTATTGGCCCAAATTTTGTCTCGCAGTTGTCAAATAAACCACCGTTCTGTTTTCCATCTTCTTAAGCATTAAAGCAGTGTTTATTTCCCCACAGAGACATCCAAGGCTGGAACACAATTTGGAGACAATAATATCACGACCCAAGTTATTACTACCTGCACAGGTTCATAGCAAGAGAATAAAAAGAAAAAACTTTTGAAACAGCAGAGATGCTCACAATAACTACAAGTACTTGAAATGTCTCTGCATGTTAATGTAAAAATTGTTCATTAAGAATTTACAGAAACATCATGATCTTTATGTTTCAGATGGATCGAAGAACACAATAAAGTGGCTGGAATCACTGAGAGGCATGTCACAAATAAAGAAAAATAAATGATCTAAATAAATAAAAATCTATTTAAAGGCACAATATGTAAGATTTTATATTAAATTATCCAAAAACCACTTGCACAGTGTTATATATTTCGATCAATTGTGTACTTACATTATCCTAAATGCTTCCAAGAATTTGTAAATTCAGAGAAATTCACAATTTTAAATAGTACCCGTCCCTTTTCGCTTGTCAATGACATAATATCTGCGTTATCCCTGGTTTCCTTGTGCTGCATAGTAACCATGGCAACAGATGTGGACAACTGTGTAATGTCAAAGAATATACATGACAAAAAGTGAAACTCAATAGAACATTCCATTGTTACACCGGCGCCCAGCAGCAGCCCTGCGTTTCCGCCATTTTGGGGTGAAAGCGACTCGGCAGTCCATTAGTTTCTATTATAATATCAGCTGCTTTGTAAAAAAAAAAAAACGTACATTAAAGCTGAAATTAGCTGAAAACCTGAATGATGACAACACAGAATAATGTACAAACACTAGACTAGTGATCAAATCCTTTTAACGGTTTATTATACAGACTTTGTGTTTAAGTCTTCCACTTTTTTTTCTCCATAAAACCTTTGCTCTCTAGAAACCATGTCAGTTTAGGTTGAAATTATTTGAAGTTCAAGTATTAGCATTATAAACACTGAATTAATACCAACATATGAAATTAAAGTCCCTGTAAAGTCAATTCTGAGAATTGTTTCTAAACACGTTATAAATGTTACAAATGTATTGCTGAAACACATTACAAAGACTGTGAACTATGTAGTACTGAATTGTGAAGTTAGAGCGTTAAACAGTTTTTCACAAGTTCTGTGTTCAGGATTCTTTGGGCGGAGCTAAAACGGGGGTTTGATGACGCACTGGAGGCCCCAAGCAAGGCCCCGCCCCTAACGCTACCGTTAGTTATACTGCCCTTTGCACATTTAGCTAGTACTGCCTTCGTCACGCAAATGCATATTACCTGGTTGTTATAATATACAATACAGCTCGGTCTCCTTATTTAAATTTCCTAAAACGATGATATGAAGAAGGAGTGGATTAATTTTTTCTCTAAAGTGATCGTTCTACACCGGATAGTTTTACAAACTTTTATCAGACAGCTGGGATTCACTGATAATCCGCTGTTTTTGGTGAATGGGGCTGAACAGACTATCTCCCGCCTCGGCCTTCACCCTCTCGTCCCACAGACAACCGATGATATCGACAACAGTCGACAGTACGTGCCCACCAATGAGTGTAAGTTGCCGTGTGTGCCTATGTTATAATAAGTAGGTAGTCCACAGTAACTCTACTAAATTTTGCAACCCTCCAACGTGATTCTTTAGTTGAGCTCTCGTGGGTGGGCGTGGTTTCAGCGCCGACATCCGACACGCCCCCAGCGTTTGAGAGCAGAGAATACTGCTCATTTTTTCGAGATTTTGATCATTTATTTCTACCAAAGAGTATAGAACCCAAGAGGCGACACTCTGATCCTTTTTGGGCAACAGCCACTAGATGGCGATCTGGTAGCGCGGCCGCCATTATGGGGTGAAAATACTAACTGGACCATAGAATCCTTCACATCTTACGCTCCCAAAATCGGCGAATTTCACTGCCAAATCAGAAGCGCAAAAGAGCATTTTTCAAATGAAATCACCAGTAAATTTTATGGCACCTACAGTAAATGTTGTATTGTCTTATATATGTTTTATTTTACCAGTTGTGGAATCCAACCATTCAACCATCTGAGGTAACGTAGTTAGCCTACTTTATTGAGTATTTCCATTTTATGCAACTTTACACATTTATTAATAGTAAATTAATAATTAATACATTTAAGATCATAATGTTTGCAGCGAACAATATAGATCAGACCTAATGGAATAATAATAGTATCACTCCACTAGGTCTGAATTGAAATATATATATTGTACGTTTTAATGGATCATGCTACAAACATAACGATCTTATAATACATGATGCATTGCTGTGTCCGTTATCGCATAATTCCCACTTTTGGACACTTTTACTTTAACGGACATTAGACAACACTGCAAAAACAAACTGTTATATTCATATATTTATTGTCCAACATTCCCAATTTGTCTGATGCATGTCCTTAATTTCATATGTTGGTATTAATTCAGTGTTTATAATGCTAATACTAGATCTTTTAAAGAATTTTAACCCAAACTGACTGGACTTCTAGAGAGCAAAGGTTTTGTGAAAAAAATGGAAGACTTCAACACAAAGTCTGTAAAATAAACTGTTAAAAGGATTTGATGATCACTAGTGATAGTATTTTATTCTGTGTGGTCATCATTCAAGTTGGATTTCAGCTGTAATGTACGTTTTTGTTTAACAAAGCAGCTGATATTGCCATAGAAACTAGTGGACTAAGTCGCTTTCACCCCAAAATGGCGGAAACGCAGGGCTGCTGCTGGTCGCCGGTGTTGCAATGGAACGTTCTATTGAGTGTCCCCTCTTGTTAGTGTATATTCTTTGCCTCTACTGACCAGCCAATGAAAATGTGACATGAAATCAACGCGACATGGCGCTAAAACTTAAAACTGCTTACCTCAAGCTCTTTTCCCTACTTCTTTCGCCGCTTCCCTTTTTATTTTCAGCACACATAAAATCTACAACTGCCAAAGTGTGATTCAACATGGTGTTGTTTACCACTGCTGATGACATTTTATTTTTCTATAGAAACCTGCATCGTAGCCTATGAGTCAACAGGTGTAATCATCGTACAGTCTACATGCATGTCGTGCCCAAATTTAGTAGATCCATGTCGCAGTGTGATAAAATAATGATCTTATAGGACTGCTAAAATCGTGCAGTGTATCCCGGGCTTAAGATGTGATGGATTCCATTGTCCAGTTGGCATTTTCACCCCAAAATGGCTGCCGCGCTACCGAAGCGACACCTAGTGGCTGTTACCCAAAAAGCATCAGAGTTTCGCCTCTTGGGTTCTATGCTCTTTGGTATCGTCTAGTGGCAAGCTGTTGTTGTTTCATTCAAACATTATGGACCATGGCAAGCAAACTTTGGGACAAAAAGAGAAATAAAACGAGGATCAATATCGGCGTGGCGTTTTCAAGATGACGAGAGCTTTGCGACAAACTTCGACTTGACAGAGACGCCGCTCTTGCACGTTATTAGACAGGTAGCGAATGTACTTAAGAAGAAATAATGTTATATATCTCAACATGATGAAATGTTAGAATATCATCAGTATGATAATGTAATGTTGATCTAGCTTACTGTTAGTCTCATACAGCCAACAAACTAATACATAGAATAACATTACAACTCTCAACACACTCAAATGTGGTTTAGTATTGTAGCTTAACGTTAGACAAAGTGAAACAGCGCTGCGTAACCTCACAATTTTAATTCGTCAAATACTGATACAGAGCTGACCTGTATGAGTAGTATTTCAGCACCTGCGAGTAGTTCGGTAGAATGAAATGTCCTCATTCCTATGTATCCCCTGGGACTCGCGTGTGGCACTGATATCTGTCTCTCCAGTGCTGGCTGGTGAAAAAAAAAAGAATTCGAGATGCAGGAATGAATAGGCTAATTGTTAAATAACAATTTAACAAGTGATATAATAATGTATCATTACTGCTTATCTGAAACATGGGAAATTCAGTAGGCATGCCATAAAGCTGGGCGATATGGCCAAAAAATCATATCTCTATTTTTGGGCTGAATGGCTATATATAATCTCTGTATTTTGTACATTTTTCTATTTGAACTAAAAACAAAAATCTGTATTTAATTAAAAAAATGTTATTTCTCATCCTGCCCAATATTTTCCTACAAACAATCTTAAATCTTTAATCTTAAATTAAGGCTATGAAAACAAACATGAATTTAACTGTGTAGTCTATGCTATATTATGTGCAAATTACATTAGGCTTACATTCTAACATTGTAACATTACAATCTAAAAAAAAAAAATGTTTTTTTAAAAGCAGAAGTTATATTCACTAAACTAAAAATGAAAATAAGTAACAAATATTTTAGCTAAATGTATATTTTAGTCAGAATTATTGCGCTCCGTCTTTTTGGCGCGCATGCGCACGGCGGCGCTCGTTCACGGAAGTTTGTGCTTCTACTCCTGTCTCCTGGAGAGCAAAATGGAAATATTTTCTCGACTTTCTAACATTTACAGATGTAGAAAATGTCTGTGAAATGTAAGTTATGTACTGACGAAATTACTGGATGTCACTTTAGCTTAAAGATTATTAATAGAGACGTTTCCACTAATCGCTTAAGGATACGTACTATATGATGACGAAAGCACGTTTGTGCTAGCCCTCCCGGCAGTGTTGCCAAGTCCGCGGTTTTCCTGGACACTAGCTGTGTTTCATTTCGAAGGCTGCGTCCTCCGGAGGTCGCATTCGAAGGTTGCATACGTCATTGAGGCTGTATCATTTCAGAAAAGTAAGTAGGACACTCCGAATGCGACCTTAGAATGTGTCCTTCTTTCACAGGAATTCGGAGGATGCATGAGGTGTATCCTTTGCTGCTGCAGATAGCCCATAGTTCTTTGAAACTTTAAACATAATGGGATTCTCACAAATGATTGCCAAGAATTTTAACAGTTGCAAACATTCAAATAAAACTTAAAGTGCATCCAGTTATTATACCAATCGAATTTTGAACTCAAAAGCAACCACTTATTTATTAACAAAGGAGATCAACTTTAACTTTGAAAATACCGCCAACTGCAACAAGACGACCAAGTCTATGTAGTTCCGTTGCCTTTTTCAGGACAAATCTCTTTACCGTCAACGAAAGCCCTCGCTCTGCTGAAGTATGTATTTTTGAAATGACCTTAAGCCCGGCCTAATTTACATGAAACTCAAAATGCAACATTTGGAAACGCAAGAGCAGAACAAAAGAGTAAAATATGAGCAGAAAATGTTAGAGAGCACAAAGTACAGAGTAATAAAAGCAAGGAAAACAACTTTTAAGAACACATAAACACAAGTTTAAGATTTGTGCAATATAATTTTTAATGTGTTTAAAGTTTTGATTCATGCTTGTTATTTTTTATATGCGCTTGTAATTTTTCAATTCACGCTTATTATATTTTGATCCGTGACCACGTTCTTTGCCATTCTGATCATTTTGCATTATTTTGTGTTATATATTTTTACATGTGTTTTTAAATTTTTGATTCACTCTTATTATTTTTTGATCCGTAACCACAATACTTTAGGCGGGAATCTAACCCCATACACGCCCTGCTTCATACCACAGTCATGTTAAAAACATGAATGCATTCACTCATCCATAAACATTATTTCCCCATAAACATTATTAGATCCATCGACATGGCGACAAGTTCCATGATTCCACGTTATTGTTTTGAAGAGGTTAGCGACCCCTAGAGGCGAATAATACAGATTATGCCTTTAACAATAATTAAACATGTGCACAGTCTATGTGTGCACAAAAAAAAACCTTGAATTGTAGGTCGATTTTAAGGATAGACAATTAAAACTTGGCCGAAATGGGTCAGTAATTTGAGTATGAGATGTATTAGATTTCATTCTAAATAATTTTTGTTGCCACCTCACAACTATTTAATAATTAATGGCCGCTTTTAAAAGAAATACTCATTGTAGTAACCTATAAATCACTTTAGTTTCAGTACAGAGGTGCAGCTCCATTATACAGTGGAAAGTTGATGTTAGTGTGTTTTCAAGCTTTGAAACAAGCATTACAAATATGGTTTGTGCCTTTTTCCTCATTTTAGTAACAAACTGTTCATACGTCACAGTTACATTATCATTCACTGATAGTTGTCTGGGATGCTGCAATTTACCCGTATTTGCAGGCAGCTTATGTTTTTTACTGACTGGACTGGTTTTCCATGTGCATTAGAATGAAGCA
Source organism: Hypophthalmichthys nobilis (assembly GCA_037950665.1). Lineage (NCBI taxonomy): Eukaryota > Metazoa > Chordata > Actinopteri > Cypriniformes > Xenocyprididae > Hypophthalmichthys > Hypophthalmichthys nobilis. Next base: position 24,092,365 of record CM075471.1, on the reverse strand, counting down.
TTTCTCTGTTTATATCGCCTCTGCAGGCAGCGTTTTTACATGTGGTCATTTGTCTCCATTAGTGCTGCCAAACACACTGGCTAATGAAGCCATGGTTTGCTTTCATTGCCTCAGACTGTTGTGGTGGGTTTCTCTTTATTATTTTATTCACAATTTTCACTCTCTTCCTTTGAAAATGTTTCAGTTATCATCTGTTTGGAATGTGCATGTGTGTGTTTCTCAGTTATTAAGAAATGTTTTATATTTATTGTTTTATATAAAGATGAAAAGTCATACTGCCAAAATATATAAACAGACTGGGTTGCATTACGCTCTGATGTTGAATTCTGTTTCTGTATTGTAATTGTTTGTCATACTGTCATACTGATGATACAACCAGCAAACAAAGACTTCTTACATACATTTCCCATCCAGTTGTAGTTTAACTTGAGCTGCAAATAGCAGCACTAAAATGCTCTTTTATGTAACATGTGAAAGAGAAATCGAGAAGTATGTACCATTCTCAGCCTCTCAAGGGCAATTACCGTGCCACTGAAATACCAGCTGTCATACTCCTGACATAAAAGCAGCACCATTAGGAGACGACTAGAAAACCGACCCACACACACACTGTACTATACAGCATCCATGCCGTGTATATTTATGCAGGACTTTTCAAATGTGAAAGTCGACATCTTCCGATAATCTCAACTTCAGCTCTTCATGAACATCAGTAAAGCACTTAAAATGACCAGAGCATATTTCTGAAAGTCTGATACAGTTTTTATAGTAATATTTTCTTAAATTACATCACATTCATATTCATTCATTTTAATCAGGTGGAGTTCAGATGGAACTGCAAAACAGGAAAGGCCGTTTCAATGTTTTTTCATGCCTCATTTCACCTCAATCTCTCATTCTGTCATATTTGAATTTGTTCTAGGGGCTTGTGATCTCGCAGCTGGTACTTATGAAAAGACCCACATGGCTTTTATGTGCAGAGAGAAGAGGACCATGCCAGTAAACCACCACACCAGCTCTAGCTGCCATCATTCAACTTGAAACAGTGTAATGGAAACCCATCTACTGTAGCTCTGAAACACGGCCAGAGATAATTCATGTGTTTATTCAAGACAATAAGTAGAAAGCAATATTTTTTGCTTGTAATTGACCTTGTGACTGTCTTGACACAAAGAACACAAACTTTAAAGTTGCATGGTGTGCAGCAGGGTTATTATCATTAACTAAAATTATTAAAAACATTTCTGTTAATTGAAATAAAGTTGAAATAATATAAAATATAAATATAAGTTGAAAAACTTAAGCTAAAGTAAAATTAAAAATGTTGCCTTGGCAATAAACTGAAAGTTGAAGCACTAAAATCATTAAAAACTAAAACTGAAATAAAAATAAACTTAAATGGCAGCATTAAAAAAAAAAAAAAATTCTAATAAAATGACAAAAACACAACGAAATTACTTAAAAAGAAAACTAAAATTGTAAAACCTAATTCAAAATAATAATACAACTAAAAATAACACTGGTTTTCAGTGTTGTAGGGATATGGAGGAGATAATATATTTTAATGTTTTGAATTTATGTATAAACGTATTATGTAGTAAAAACAGCAAGGTTCAATGTAATTTTACATGCAAAAAACCTAGTGTGTCCTTCCAGGAAAATGATTGTACACTCTATAGTGGAGTTTTTCCCTTTGTACTATGCATTTTTAAAAAGTTTTGTTTGCTTTGAATTAATTTTGCTTTGAATGAATTTGCTTTGAATGAATTAATCAAACTTAACCCACATCTGAAAAGAAAAAAAAAAATGGCAATGACTCCTTCAAATAATTTGTGCAAACTTTTGAAAAGTTCCTTGTTAAATCAGGCATTTTAAAATACCATTTTTAGTTTGTATCAAGGTTGTTTCTTTCTTAAGACTATCAGCAAGGGCTCTTGCTAAAGCAGCAGTGGGCACCAAGACCTTTTCATTACCATTTAATCACTAACTCATTAACTCAGAGAGCCTGTCTAGCAGGCCAATAAATTATCCTATTGATCAATTAACTGCTGAGGCCAAAATAAAATCTCAAATCAGCCAACGCTGCAACCTTCTGGTCATGCTACAGCTTGAAAGCCAACGGCATTGAGGGTCCAATAAAGTAGTCAAAAGATTAGCTTTAAGAAAATCTATATTCTGTATTTGAGCTGTAAGTCATGTTTTCCACAGCTTACCATGAAGACATTTGACCGTGTTTAATGACACCTTCAAGCTTAGTAGCTGCTAAAGTGTTGGCCTTGTCCTTCACAGCAAGAGAGACATTTAAATCCACCAGGCTGTATCTGCAATAAAACTTTGCCGATTGAAAACATTGCAGATTGAAAAGTTCAGAGAGACAGCATGCAATTTTCTAGTGACCTTTAAAGCAACTAAAAACTTGTGAAAACCATGTAACTGATATAACTACTGTGTGAATGATTTTATGTATTAGTATTACTATTGAGAATGCATTTGTCCTTGGCTTAAAGGCACAATATGTAGGATTTTTGATTTAAAATCCAAAAACCACTAGAACAATGTTATACATTTTGTTGACTGGTGTACTTACATTATCTCAAATGTTTCCCGCAATGTTTAAGTCCAGAGAAATCAATGATGTCATATCAGCAAAATGTTATGTGTTTTATTAGACAGGTGAGCAACTGTTTGAATACTTTTATGACAGAAAACGAATCACTGTTATATAGTTCAACACGGTTAGTCTAACTGTTTGAATCTCTTGTTTTCTTGATTTACTGTGAGTACCATGTTTGTACCATGCCTCGGAGACAATGCTATTTTGTCAAGTGGCTAAAATAGCATAATCAGAAAGAGCTTTATTTGTAGTAACAGTAATACAGCATTTCTCCACCATACAATATATTTTAAAATTAATTGCATTCCATTTACCAACACAAGTCATCCAGCATTTAAATGATATTCTAATATTGATATAGCTTACTGCAATGTGCAACAAGTGTCTCATACCAGCCACCAAGCAAATGCACAGAGTAACGTTATAACAACTTTCAACACACTTTTGACCAAGTAAAACAGCGCTGCATTAACCCACAGTTTTAATTTGTCAGATAAAATGACCTGTGTTAGTAGTAATTTCATTAGAATGTAATAAAATAATGTGAATTTAATTGATCAAACGTAACTGTAACAAAGTTTAAGTTCGGGGATGAAGGAGGCGGATGTTAATCGTAACTTTAATCATAAAATATGCATAAACAAAAAAGCAAAAGGAGCGGCAGACTGCAGCATATAAGCATAATAAAAACAGCAAGGTAAAATGTCACAGGCCCTCGATCCTGCCCTGCTTCTTACCACAGTAATGTTGATAAAACTTTAATACATTAGCTCATCCATGAACATGATTTCTGCCTGAGTCCCATCAGATTGCTTTCCATCAGCTGTGGATGTGAAGACAACAACTCCCATGATTCCACACTCATTCACGGTATCATCAAGCTACGCCTTTGTTATTATTTTGAAAAAGCGACCTCTACTGGCGAAACTTACATACTTACATTAAATCATATTCCCCCGGTTTCATAGACAAGGCTTAAGCTAGTCCTAGACTAAAATGCATGTTTGAGCTGTTTCAACTGAAAGAAACTTGCACTGAGATATCTTAAAATATGTCAGTGCAATTGTTTTGTCTACAAGATATACAAGATCAATCCTGGATTAAACTCCCTTGGGCTCAGCACCTGATCCTGATGTCTGTCAGTGGGTTTGAGAACCAGACAGATTAACATTTGTAAGGCCTATTCAACTATTTTAACAAAGGTTATTCCATTTCCTTCATCCTCACAGCTATCTTTAATATTCATGAACCTGCTAGATATGGTTGGACAGTCTGTAAGATTATAAAACACTGCACTCTAGCTCAAAGAAAATACAATGCTGCTAAAAAAGTACTCTAGATGATTATTTACAGTGTTTTTAATATATATATGTCATTTACACGACAGAGATGTAATAAAAATGGAAAAGTTTCCTTTGTGTTTTTCGTGTACGGAAGACAATGCTGTCAAAACGATCCCTGTTCACCCGGATTCACGAAAACGACTAAAAATGCTGTAATTCCGCTGCCAGGCCAGTAGTTGGCGATGTCACTTTGTAAAGAAACACTGCGTGCCCGCCTATAGAACTGTAACATGTAATACGCATGCGTATGACGTCAATGTTTTCACAAATTCACATTTTTGTAGTTTACACAGAGACAGTGACGGTACTGTTTTTAAAAACTTGCACTTTGAAACCCGTTTTCAATAGTTTGTGTTTTCAGGCCCCCAAAACGCCGTTGCCATGTAAATGAACAGCCAAAACACAGAAAACGTTTAATTGTCTAGTAAATGGCCCCTTGGATCTAATTAAGTCCTTCAGGGAAGTTTGGATTTACAAGTTGGGAAGTCATAATTACTACATCAGGTGTGATCAAGATCTTCAGCAAGATGCCAAATACTCAGAAACACGGTGCTTAAACTAAGAAAGTTGAGTTTCCCACTTTGTGGTGGTACTCATTTCCAACATGACTTAAATGTACCATAAGGTTGTTTTGTGTTAATATGAGATTAATTGAAGGGCACTAGTCTGACATGCAAATGATGACACCTGATCATCTGTACAACATGCACCACTATTAAATGAAAAGTCTTCATAATTCTGGACAATAATTGTGGAAATGTTTAGTTTGCACACACATAAAGTGACTTTCAATGCCCCGGTCTCATAGCAGTTTATATTCCTCCGCCTAATTGATAATTCACCTAACCTCATCACATACACCCGCCCCTCCCCCACAGCCGCGTGGGCAATTAGTGCGCTCCAGAGCGTGACAGAACACAGACGCCGACCGACATAAGCGCTCAGGTGCTGTTTTACTGACACGATCTGATGAGTGCATAGAGCAGAAATGGGCTCGTTTGGAGAGATGCTGTGGATTTTACACTCAGTGGGACTTTATGCCCAAATCAGCGCGAATTTGGCAGTGGACAATCACGTATCTGGAAACGGTAGGCGTGAGGAACTAATGAAACGGCATTAAGTGTTGTGGATGTGTCTCAAATGAGCTGCCTACCTAGACAGCATTTCTGGGGCATCATAAATGCGCAAACTGATTCGGAACGCAACTATATCCTGTCGGTAGGCAACTAGATAAGTTTTGAGCTTCTGTTGTTGATTTTATGAAGTGTATAGGCTAACTCAAAATTAGTGAATTATAGAGCTTGAAACCATTAGCATGAGTTGTTTTTGAAAGTTAGATGTTTTGATGATAAATGGTAACATTAACAGACATGGTCATGAATTTTAAATTGCATGGCGTTTTAAGCTAAAAATAAAATAAAACAATACTGTAAATACATAGAATGTGGCAAATTGTCACAACGTATATATCACAGTAACAATAGAGTATTATTATTGATTTAAAAATCAATTTTATTTCTAGCAGTCTTTGTTGGTAACAGTTAAAGCTGCCTTAAATAAATAAATAATATTTTTTTTTTTGTAAATTGTCACATTATTGTAATCTTTGTATAGGTAACAAATGAACACAATAAAACCAAATTGACAATCATTAAGATGAGTCAGCTACTGTACTATATAATGAAAGTTTGATCTGTGCTCTCATGACAGTTTTGAGTATTCTTCATAAATATCAGGTTGCCACAGGTTTTAAATGTTACATTTTTTTCTGTTTCATGTATTGTGTTTCATTAATGTTTAACTGTTTATATTTAAATAAAAAGCTTCTATTAATGGCAGGGTCCATTGGCAACATGCACCAACAGGTCAAATGACAAATATTCAACTGTCTTTTGGAACAGTATTTTGATCTGCAACTTCAATCAGACATAAACAGAATTAAGACCATTCAATATGTCTTCTTCTCCAAGCCATCATTGGGAATTCCTCTGACTCTAATGTTGTGCCTTGTGTCGTTCCAAACCTGTAAGACTTTCGTTCATCTTCGGAACACAAATGAAGATCTTCTTGATGAAATCTGAGATATTTCTGTCCCTCCATAGACAGCTATGCAACTGACACTTTGACGCTTCAATAAGTTCATAAAGAGAAAGAGAACTACTCCAGAAAATTTGGACTAAACCGGTCAGTTCATATGAAGAGACTCAATTACTTTATATGATAAACAGACAGAATTTAGGCTTTTATTCACATATAAATATTGATCAGTGAACATACACAGAAGCTCAACGAAACCTGCTTGAAGCGCGAGAACAAACCTGTTACGGAAGCTCAAATGTGCTGTGTAACACGAGAATGAACCTTATTGGTTCTTGCGGAAGCTCAAACGTGCTGCGTTACACGAAAATGAACCTCATTGGTTCTTGAGAAAGCTCAAACGTGCTGCGTTACACAGGAGAATGAACCTCATTGGTTCTTGCGGAAGCTCAAACGTGCTGCGTTACACAGGAGAATGAACCTCATTGGTTCTTGCGGAAGCTCAAAGGTGCTGCGTAACACACGAGAATGAACCTCACTGGTTCTTGCGGAAGCTCAAAGGTGCTGCGTAACACACGAGAATGAACCTCATTGGCTCTTGCGGAAGCTCAAACGTGCTGCGTAACACGAGAATGAACCTCATTGGTTCTTGTCGAAGCTCAAAGGTGCTGCGTAACACACGAGAATGAACCTCATTGGTTCTTGTGGAAGTTCAAAGGTGCTGCATAAGAGGAGAATAAACCTCAATGGTTCTTGCAGAAGCTCAAAGGTGCTGCGTAACAGGAGAATGAACCTCATTGGTTCTTGCAGAAGCTCAAACATGCTGCATAACATGAGAATAAACCTTACTGGTTCTCGCATGCCAAACAAAAATGCTTCAGCTTCTGTTTACCACAACTGATGTGTGAGTTGATGAATGTTTATATGTGAATAAAAGCCTAAAGTCAATCTGTTCATCATATAAAGCGAACAAGTCTCTTCAGAAAATTTGGAGTAAACCGGTCAATTCATATGGATTACTACAATCTCTTTATGAACTCAAAGTGGTAGTTGCGTAGCTATCTAAGGAGGGACAGAAAGCTCTCAGATTTCATCAAGAAGATCTTAATTTGTGTTCCGAAGATGAACGAAAGTCTTACAGGTTTGGAACGATATGAGGGTGAGTAATTAATGACAGGTTATTTTTGGGTTAACTAACCCTTTAAGTCATGGCAACTGATGTAGATAAATCGGATATTGACTACAGTACAGCTTTGATATTGAACAGACAGATTCGATTTCATCACTTGCAAAATGACCGTGAAGGCGTCCTCATGGATTTGGGGAAAAAAAGCCTTGAACATGAATTCATTTGTTTTCTTGAATGCCTTTCCATGGAAATAGTTTCATGGCCATTGTTTACAGTCAATCTCTTGAGCAGAGCAGTCACTCTCAGGTTTGTGTAACTGTTCTTCCTCTGCTTTGTTCTTCTGCGTTGTGTGATTAATGCTGTGATTGCTGTGGATTTTTGAGCTCTTCATCTGTCTTTGATCAATACAAATGAGAGCACTGTGAATAAGCAGAGTATTGATTTGTACCACCAACCTCTCCACTGGGAGTCAATTAAAAGTTAAAGTTAGTCCTGATATCTGTACAGTCCTGTGTTTTAGTGAGGTGCACAAGCTCAGTGAACGATCTGAAGAGTTCTGTGAATATTTACTCTCATATTCTGCTTTAATTAAGTATAGAAACGGTAGCAGACTAACACCACAAAACATCTCGGAATTCATCAAATCATTTAATGATACTTACTGCTGTTTTCCTTCAAAAATGATGCCACTTTCTGTATGATGATGTCATCTGGCTTTTGTTACCGTAACTAGATTTTCCATCAAGTTAGCCTTCTGTAAAGTAATATTGAGGATATTAAAAAACATAAATTGACTAACAATTCAAACATATTTTGATTCAGCCATTTTAATTAGAGAAAGAGAAAAACATAAAACATAAATTCATTCTACTCAAAACAAGGTTGTTCTTTAATGGAATATAAAAGAAAACTATTAGGATTTCCATTTTAAAGCCAGCATATTGAAACATGGGAATATTTGCTGCACAGAATTTGCCATATCATCATCAGCTGTGATTTCTCTCCATTTCTCAGGTCAGCATGAGCTGGTTTAATAATGACTATGGGGGGTTTTGTTCAGCTGGGTGTGACCCATGCTGTCTGTCTTCATCTGTATGGAGGTCTTCCTCCAGCTGAGATTAAACCAATGAACCCTTTGCAGAAGTGAGGGAACAAATATCATGCTGGTGCCAACAGCTTCCTTATTTCTTATTTCCTTTTCTTTGCCTTCTTACACTCACACTCACTTCTGTCATTGAGTGGTAAACCTTTTGAGAATTGTCGCAGTTGGTAATACAGTAATCTTACATCTCTGTGGGTAGAGAGGTCTAATCTAACATTTCATGCCATTCACTGGTGCAGTAAAAGCCAGAATGGCTAAAATTAGGTTTTTAAAGCTGGCTGTATCTGAAATCTGAAAAATGTCACTATATACAGAGGTAGGAAGGCAACAATGCATGTCAGAATCCAAAGTTTAAGTATGTTTAATTATGCCTTGGTAGCCAGAGGTGCCTTTATGCAAATGCTGCCTATTAAGTAATTGACAGACTGGTCAGCAAGGCTGCTGCCTTAGGTTTTAGACACAGCCCAAATGAATAGTTTTAGTCCACCAGTGGGCCACAGTAATGCTGATTGGTTAATACAGTGTTCCAGTCATCCTAAAATACACAACATTATACTAACAGCTACTGTGTAAACAGGCACTCTACTGCAGTCTTTAACTGTTCTCACAATTGTTCTCACGATCTCAATATTGCAAGTCCTCTTGTACCTTATCCCTTAATAAATCAAAAAGTAAGAAATAAGGTAATTCACAAATAAAAAGCATTCACCCTTTGGGTTAGAATATAGAGCAATTATGTATTTAACTCAGAACAATGTAGCCTGTAATATTACAGTTAAAAGGTAATTAATTTCACAGAATTAATCAAATAAGTCGTTGAATGCATAATTAACTTGATTTGATTGCACCAGCATGCAATTATATACATTAAATTACATTTCCATGGAAACACGTCACCATGAAGAGCAAGGTATGTTCCAGATCCAAAGCAATGTTCCTGGAAAATCAGTCAGGGAAAGTATAAAGGATGATTTCTAAAGCATTGGCAACACCAATCCAGCTACTACAGCATGCAAAGCATCTTGCTGCGTTAATGCTTCTCTGCTGGAAACCTCTTAAAAACAGAGGGAAAAAAAACAAAAAACAAAAAGCAAAGTACAAAGAATGAAAAGAATACATTCTACAATCCACAATTGCAGTGGCACCAACAGGATAACAACCCAAATGAAAGCAACAGTGGAGTGGTTTAAAACTGACAATCATGTCAGTGGACAATAGAATTCATACTCCACACTAGTATACACTTTATATTACTATGTGAAGGTACTGTGTGTTCAGTATGCAACATTAGTACACTATGTTGTTGTCACATGATGACCTCACTATATACTAGGGGTGTCGCGATATCCCGGTATTGCCGATAACAGTGATATTCAAAGCATGAAAAATCGATATCGTGTTAATTAAGGGTGTGACAATATATCGTGATAACCAAAATATTTAAAATGAATAATACACATTTTAATATGACACGTAAATAATCCAGCGGCAGTACCTGGTTGACATCCCAAAGTACAATAGGTGGCGGTATTTCACCTTAACGCTGCCATCTGACATAAAACAGAAGATGCAGTGCGCGCAGCTGCTACTGCCGTGCAAAATCATGTCGTCTGATAAGACAGAGGAGATTCTATACACAGCAGAGCATGTGAGCGAAAACGTTTTTAGTTTCATATTTATCTTTAAATTTTCATGTATGTTGATTATGAAAAGTGAACAGCACGAGTAAGATAGGATAGCTACATCATAAGATGCGCAATATATCGGGAGACATGGAGTGGGTCAGACATGATTTTAACCACTTCATTAAGTTTTGTTTTGTAGAAAGCCTGTGATTTTCATTTTGCATAAATTGTATCTTAATTTTAATCAATGTTTCATCAACCAATTGCCTGGATTTAATACATAAGCAAATATAGCAGACAATATAATGGAGGTGCCGGCGCGATCACTTGCATTGCACGTGAACTAGAGCGCGTCTCATAAATGAACCGAACTTGCCTCACAGACATGAGAAATATATCTATAGAAAGCTTGAAATGTCTACTTTTAAATGAAACATTTTAAAAGAAATAGGCTACTTTCTCTGATTATGTAATCCGTATGAAATGTAGATTTAAAATGCAGATAGAGACGTTTTGCATGATTTAACATGAAGAGAATTAACACACCATTTTGACACTATATGGTTTGTCTGTGTTCAAGCCATCTTGGTTATTTTCGTAAGGATAATGTATATTTATAACGCTATGCTAATCTACATAGCCTTTATCACTGTATAGAATACCATAAAACAATATAATTTCTGTCTCTAAATAAAATCACATAGCATGGTCTTTAAAATGTGCATCAGAAAATCTTTTCAGTTCTTCGGGATACATTCAGGCAGTGTTTTTTACTCCAGCTTGAAATCAGATAAACTAAATGCTTGTTTTCCTTCATAAAAATTTGTTGACAAAGAATGCAAAAAGTAAAAATTATTGTGCCTTGTGTTTATCAGTTGTTTATCAGTATCTGATTACCCTTAAGTGTAGTTGTTGTATGCAATGGTGTAACTCATTGGCTTAAAGGTTTCTATAGATATTGCAATATATCGATATCGTGAATTCTTTTGGCCACGATAACCGTGGTGAAAAATCTGATATCGTGACAGCCCTACTATATACATTATAAAATGCTTGTTCGAGCAGCATTTCAAGAGTGCTGTTAAACAGCATTTATAATTCCGCTTGTCTGTGTTTGTTCCGGAGTTTACAATGACTCTTTCTGCAGGTTTCATCAGTACACCAGTAGGTGGCGACAAATGAGTGAGTCAGTTGAATTATTCATGCAACTGATTTTTTTCAAAAACAATGATTCATTCAGGAAGGAAAAAGTGACTATTTGTGAATGAGTCATTGAATCATTTACTCAACAGACTCAACAGGAACTATTTTTGTTAGTGGAGCAAAAACAAATTACTGTAACTGGTATATCTGTGTTAAAGATGGTTGTTTATTGAATGGTTGTATAAAAGCAATATCTCATTTACAAGCTTGCCGTTTTTCCTCTTGCTCATGTAATGTTACTTAAATATTCTAAAAAAAAGTTTGTTCTGTATTTCAACAAAAATCTTTTTTCTGAATGCAGAAGAACTTGTAGTTCTCTGTTTGTGTTTTCCACATTTTGCAAATTATTTATATTTATGCATTTTGAAGATGCATTTATCCCAAGAAACTTACTAGAGGAAAATAAGCTATTTGTCACACAGCCAACAATAGAAATGCAGAGAAGAAATTAAGAGATGCAGGGAAGAAAAAGACCAATCAAAAAATGCAGTTTCAAGATGTGCAGTGCTTATAAACAGTTCTAAAAAGAGAGATCACTTAACTTCTGCCGCTGGTGATCCTGATTGCTCTGGGTGTGATGAGCATACAGCTTTGGCAATCAAGATATGTTAAATATGAGTCTGTGTTAGCACTGGTCAGATCAGCTCTCAGACAATAACGCTGCACCATTTTAGAATCTGGATAATTACCTTTTATACCAACCGAATAGAGACTGTGCATATTAATGACCAGAGAAACTGTAGGACGCAAAGTCTTTCTCTCTCCAAACAAAGAAAACAGATGGTCACGCTGTAGATTCTCATTACAGAAACAAAGCAGAAATCGGGGAGTAATTACGAAGATGCAAAGGGAAAAGATGTTTATGTTGTGTGTGTGTGTGTGTGTGTGTGTGTGTGTGTGTGTGCATCATTGAATCATTTTCCTGTTATTACTATAAAGCTGCTTTGAAACAAACTGTATTATATAAAGCGCTATAGAAATAAAGGTGACTTGACTTGACTTTGTGTCGAGCTATTTGCATGCTTGGATAAAGTTTCAGTGTGAAACATACAGACCAAAACTGCTCAGTGAAGTTTCGTTAGATGTAAATAATTTAATTGATTTTAATTAACTTAAAATCTTGAAAATAAGTCATATTATTAAAATGTAATGGCACAATATTAATATTTCTGTTCACATTAAACGTATTTGTTCTGTGAATTTTGATCAACAGCTAAATTTTATTAATAGCTAAATTAAAAGTATTATATGAACAAGCAATATCAATATTATATATTAATAATGTTTTCCACCACATAATTTGGTTCATTAGCCAGCAGGTAATGATGTCAATTAACTTAATTTCTTAATTTTTCACCCATTTAGAATTTAGAGTCGGAACAGTCAGTTTTATAAAATACAGTACTTTCTATGCACATATATTGTACAATGCAGTGTATTTACAGTGCAGTACACAAACTGTTACAGGACAGACAGATTATAGATATAGATATGGGATGCACAAATGTTTCTGATATGCAGCACTGTAAACGTACACCATACAGTGTGTCAAGGGGATGAGATGAGATGTGTTTCATAGTGTCCATCCCTGGGGTTATAAGACATGCACTCTGGGAGAGGAGTATATAGAGTCTGAGTGGCTCATTGGATCCTCATTTGTAAGTCACTTTGGGTAAAATCATCTGTTAAATTGCTATTTATAAACAAATGCTGTAGTTGCTTTATAAATTACATATTAACTTGGAGATCTTACAACCCGAATTCCGGAAAAGTTGGGACGTTTTTTTTTAAATTTGAATAAAATGAAAACTAAAAGACTTTTAAATCACATGAGCCAATATTTTATTCACAATAGAACATAGGTAACATAAATGTTTAAACGGAGAAACTTTACACTTTTATCCACTAAATGAGCTCATTTCAAATTTGATGCCTGCTACAGGTCTCAAAAAAGTTGGCACGGGGGCAACAAATGGTTGAAAAAGCAAGAAATTTTGAAACTATTCAGCTGGGAGAACATCTAGCAACTAATTAAGTTAATTGATATCAGGTCTGTAACATGATTAGCTATAAAAGGGATGTCTTAGAGAGGCAGAGACTCTCAAAAGTAAAGATGGGCAGAGCCTCTCCAATCTGTGAAAGAGTGCTTTAAAAGATTGTGGAAAACAATGTTCCTCAACATCAAATTGCAAAGGCTTTGCAAATCTCATCATCTACAGTGCATAACATCAAAAGATTCGGAGAAACTGGAGAAATCTCTGTGCATAAGGGACAAGGCCGAAGACCTTTATTGGATGCACGTGGTCTTCGGGCCCTCAGATGACACTGCATCACTCATCGGCATGATTGTGTCAATGACATTACTAAATGGGCCCAGGAATACTTCCAGAAACCACTGTCGGTAAACACAATCCGTCGTGCCATCTGCAGATGCCAACTAAAGCGCTATCATGCAAAAAGGAAGCCATATCTGAACGTGGTCCAGAAGCACCGTCGTGTCCTGTAGACCAAGGCTCATTTAAAATGGACCGTTTCAAAGTGGAAGAGTATTCTATGGTCAGACGAGTCCAAATTTGACATTCTTGTTGGAAATCATGGACGCCGTGTCCTCCGGGCTAAAGAGGAGGGAGACCTTCCAGCATGTTATCAGCATTCAGTTCAAAAGCCAGCATCTCTGATGGTATGGGGGTGCATAGGTGCATATGGTATGGGCAGCTTGCATGTTTTGGAAGGCACTATGAATGCTGAAAGGTATAGGTTTCCAGACAATGTATATTTCAGCTCATTTTGTGCTTAAAATTGTAAAATTTATCCATTTAAACATTTGTTATCTGTGTTCTATTGTGAATAAAATATTGGCTCGTGATTTGAAAGTCTTTTGGTTTTAATTTTTTTCAAATTTATAAAACGTCCCAACTTTTCCGGAATTCGGGTTGTACATATGCACTCCAGTAGTATGCAATTGAATATCTTTATGCATCCTTTACAAAACACATTATTTTCTGTTCAATGCGATCAAATGCTCTCCACAGTAAGAATATTATTGTCATCCTTCATCCTTCTATGAATGTGGTGATTTTATGACATCTGTTTTCCCACAGAAAGACAGACAGAAGGGCAGAGAGAGGTGGAGGTTTTACTGTGGCCTAATTTTACTCCTTTTGTTTGGAGCAGGACATACTTTTCAAATTAATTGAATTTGTAAATGATATCCTATATTCTATAATATAGGATATCATATTATATCCTATATTCTATATTATATTCTATAATATAGGATATAATATAGGATATATATATATATATATATATATATATATATATATATATATATATATATATATATATATATATATATATATATACACATATAATAATATCTGTATGATTTTTCTGGCCATTCTAGCTCAAGCAGCCTACTGTCTTGTTGGAAACCATTTCTGTACTATGTAATCAGACAAACATACCAAATCTGGATTTGTTTGTTTGACTAGAATAAATATCTACTATTTAGGTTATGGATTTATGGATATTTTTAATGTGAATAAAGTACAGCAAAATAATCATTTTCAATTTTAGATGCTTTATCATTTCATTTAGAAGGAGAGGAGACACTGTAAAATATAATTAGACACATAATATAATTAGTCTCATTTATCATTGCCTAGACCAGGGGTTTTCAATCTTTTAGAAGCCACGGACCCCTACATATGATGGGAACCCATCCTAAAAATTAAAATCTTTTATAAACACCAAATTTATACACTGAAAAATGTATATTTATAAATCTAAAATTAGTTTCTATTAAGTTATATTATTATATATTTTTCTACTCATAATAGTACTGTTAAATGTATTGTTTATTTGATTTAATTTAAACGTTTATATTAAACCTTTTTTAATTTATTTTAATCTAATTCAATCTATTTAATATATTAATAAATAACTAATATTTATTTTTTTTAATGATTTTTTTTAAAATTGATTTATTTCTTTGAATCTATTTTATATTATTTATTTCTTTTTTTTTTATTCTTTTTTTTTTTTTTTTCTCTAAATTTTTCCACGGACCTCCTGTCACTCCCTTGTGGCCCCTGGACCTCAGTTTGAAAACTCTTGGCCTAGACGACAACTTGAATGAAAGATGAATATGAAGTTTGAACTTTTTTTTTTAAGTTTGCTGTGTTTCAGCAGCATCCTGTAAAGAATAACTTTGTGTTTGGCAATGAGCTGGTGAAGGTTGTGTTTTTTTTTTTTTTTTTTGACAGTACTGATGTGATTTAAATCTTTGGAGGCCATTCTGGAAAAATCCGTCATGGGTCTGTCAAAAGCACAATGCACTCTGGTATATGCCCTGTCTGACAAGCAGTCTTGTTCCATAAGCAGTGCAGACGTCAGACTGACATTATTTCAGGTGAATATTAATGAGTAAGGATGGCGAGAAGGAGCCAGAAAGGACAGTGGGTGAGAGCAGATGTTGTGTTTACATTAAGATTACATGTTGTGTTTAAGATTAAGCACAACTTTTTTTGTTTACCTGTTGTGATTTTCCTCTGAATAGTGCCGTGTTTGTGTTACTAATGTTGCACGGCTTCAAAATGCTAGCAGTGCCACAGTGTGCTTCAAATGGTTGAATCATAAATATGGTATTTTGAGGCTTGTTGAGTGCAATAGAGTTTCATATCACTTTGCTAAATTACCAGAACATCAAAGATCTTCAAAAAAAAAAAAAAAGTATGCCAGCCAAATGTAGTGAGCAACATCCTTAGCATTTCTAAGCAAGATGCCTAAACCGTGATGCATGAAAGTAGTTTTACACACAAGGAATGAATATGAGGAAAAATATCTTGAAATAAACACATACTGTACCATCTTGGGGTTTGCAATAGGCTGATATTCAATAATATAATTGTCTGTGATAAGTTATTCCTTAATTATTTCTTTTTTATTATTTATTTTTCACCTCTACCTAGATTTTTGGCAAAACTCCAAAAATGTACCTATACATACAATTCACTGCAGTTTCCAACTTTCATTGCCTTTTCAGAAAAAAATATGATTATAGGGGAAGATTATCTAATTAATAAATACTTAGTCTTTATTTGCACAATAGTCCAGTGAGAAATAAATGGCAGGATTGAATGAAGACATGGAGAATGGTGAGTCCCTTTAGGCCATCAGACTCTGTGTGTGTGTTTTATGCTAATGAATTCATTATATTGTTTGTCCTCAAATGTATCTGCTTAATTATCTCCAGTACTGTTTGCAATTAGTTTTCTTCAGCATTTGACTGTCAGACTTTTAATCGCACACATGCACACTCATACACAAGACAAAGTATCAGTGTGAAGAGATTCGCGGCAATATGATAATATCTAGAGAGTAGAATGACTAATAATAGTTTTTATCTCTTCTTTCCAGCTCTTTTCACCGAGGTTCCTCGTGACAAGGTCTCTCAGTCTGGTGATGATGTTGAGATGTCGTGCTCCTTCAGAGGAGCTACTTCCTCCTCCGTTTCCTTGGAGATCCAGTGGTGGTACACCAGACACAGCAGAGACTGGGCGGAGCAACCTGCATTGACAACCAATCAGGAAAGCCGCAAACTCACTTTTGATTTGTTCAAATGTTTTTACGTTACCTTATTTTGTTGTTTTCATCTCTTTAAGATGATTACTTATTCTTTGAAATAGATATGGTTATCAAGCGGTTTGTTATAAAGTATAATATTTCTAAAAAAACATATTCGTTCATGCTTTGTTTTTTTTGTTTTTTTCAAAGTTTTTTTTTTGCCGATTTTACAAGTCATGTGGCTTGTGACAGAGTTGGACACTTCAGTTTGACCATTGTAAATAACTTTTAAACTGACATTGTTGTGATTTGTGTTTTTTCTGTCATAAGGAACCAGCAGTGTGTAGCTTCAAAAGAATAGTTCTAATAAAAATTCACATGAGGAATTTATACAATATATTAAAGTTCAGCACTTGGTTTTAAATGTTTGTGTGTCTACAGGTGATTCCACAGGAAAACACGCCAGTGGGGGCGAATAAAATAAGCGTGAGTTTTGCATTTAGAAATTTAAATATAAGTGCTCAATGATCAGGTTTACATGTGCATTATATTCTGATTTATTACATGTTGGTTTATTCTGAAATTGAGATGCTATTCACAGAACACAAACACACACACAAATATTTCTGCAAAATAGGCCATGAGATGCTTTACCTACCTGTATATTAATTTATGTTCATTAATTTTACCTTAATGTTAAGGAATATGGTACTCCTAACATTAATCGGTGCTCATAATCATGAACATTGTATGATCAAAGAGGCTATATAAGAATTTATGTATTAATCGCTTTTTTTATTGCTAATGTTGTGAACAGCTTGTAACGAAACTTAAAAAAACGAGACCTTCCCCGTCTTCCTAGGTTGTCTATAAAAGAAAGCCTGTATACTGATTTTTATGAAAAGAAATCGGGACGTTTTTACCGGGAAAATCAAAAGCATGTGACGTTTACGCGAGCTCCCGAGAGACTCTCTTCCATTCAATGACACATGAAATAAATGCTTATATATTGTTTAGGATAATAAAGTATAGTCTATACTTTATAATTAAACTATCATAACAGTGCAATTTTAATTAGCCTACCTTACGTCGACATGATGCTGGTGAATCACAGAGCTGCTGCAAACATATCCACATCGCTATGATCAGATGATTCCTCAACCGCCGCTTTCTCACCGCTGGCATTTTTGTTGTGTTTATTTTATTGTGAAGAAAGCACAGCACATATTTACATAGCCTATTAATCTAAACGTCGCTCTCGGCAGCGAGGACGGCGTCTGGATGTTCGATAACAATAGGCCTATAAGGCTGCAATAAGCAAAGAACAAAAAAGAACTTTGCCTTGAGTATATCGGGGCTTTGATTTATTTTCATTTTCTTAGACGTGTGTTGCTGGCTGCAGTTTACCTAACGGCCACCGGTGACGCTAATAACAAGGGTTTCTGAATTTTACATACAAGTGCATCGCAATAAATTAGAATGTCGTGGAAAAAGTTCATTTATTTCAGTAATTCAACTCAAACTGTGGAACTCGTGTATTAAATAAATTCAATGCACACAGACTGAAGTATTTTAAGTCTTTGGTTCTTTTAATTGTGATGATTTTGGCTCACATTTAACAAAAACCCACCAATTATCTCAATAAATTAGAATACTTCATAAGATCAATAAAAAAAGGATATTTTAAACAGAAATGTCAGGCTTCTGAAAAGTATGTTCATTTCTATGCACTCAATACTTGGTTGGGCCTCCTTTTGCATGAATTACTGCATCAATGCAGCGTGGCATGGAGGCAATCAGCCTGTGGCACTGCTCTGGTGTAATGGAAGCCCAGGTTGCCTTGATAGCGGCCTTCAGGTCATCTGCATTGTTGGGTCTGGTGTCTCTCATCTTCCTCTTGACAATACCCCATAGATTCTCTATGGGGTTCAGGTCAGGCGAGTTTGCTGGCCAATCAAGCACAGTAACACCATGGTCATTGAACCAGCTTTTGGTACCTTTGGCAGTGTGGGCAGGTGCCAAATCCTGCTGGAAAATGAAATCATCTCCATAAAGCTTGTCGGCAGAAGGAAGCATGAAGTGCTCTAAAATTTACTGGTAGATGGCTGTGTTGACTGTGGACTTCAGAAAACACAGTGGACCAACACCAGCAGATGACATGGCAGCCCAAATCACTGACTGTGGAAACTTCACACTGGACTTCAAGCAACATGGTTTCTGTGCCTCTCCACTCTTCCTCCAGACTCTGGGACCTTGATTTCCAAAATGAAATGCAAAATTTACTTTCATCTGAAAAGAGGACTTTGGACCACTGAGCAACAGTGCAGTTCTTTTTCTCCTTAGCCCAGGTAAGACACTTCTGACGTTGTCTTTGGTTCAGAAGTGGCTTGGTACGTGGAATGTGACAGTTGTAGCCCATTTCCTGAAGATGCGGTAGCTGTTGATGCACTGACTCCAGCTTCATTCCACTCCTTTTGAAGCTCTCCTAAGTTCTTAAATCGGCTTTGCCTGACAATCTTCTCAAGCCTGCGGTCATTCCTTTCACTTGTACACCTTTTCCTACCAGACTTTTTCCTTCCAGTCAACTTTCCATGAATATACTTTGGCACAGCACACTGTGAACAGCCAGCTCTTTCAGCAATGACCCTCTGTGACTTACCCTCATTGTAGAGGGACTTGATGATTGTCTTCTGGACAACTGTCAAGTCAGCAGACTTCCCCATGACTGCTGTTGGGATTACTGACCTAAACCCAGTATTTATACCCTGAGAATGGTAATTTAATAGAACGTGAAATTAAATATTCGAATAATTTGAGATACTGATTTTTTATTTTATTTTGATGAGCAGCAAGCTGTAATCATCAAAATGAAAACAAAAAAAAAAGTCTGGAAATATTTTACTTTGTCTGATAAATCTAGAATATATTTAAGTTTTACTTTTTGAATTAAATTACAGGAAAAAAAATAACTTTTTCATGATATTATTGAGATGCACCTGTATAGCCCCTTTAATTCCCAAACTTAATTAGCTTATAAGGACTTGCTTTGAAGTAGTCTCTGTTAGCTGAATGTGAATGTTGAATAATCATATTTTATATTTGTTTTAAGGTGGTAAAAGTGGTTGGCAGCAACATCTCACATAAGCTCCGTCTATCTAGCGTCAAACCATCAGACGAGGGGATGTACGAGTGTCGAGTCATTGACTTCAGTGAAAGTCGAGCCCAGCGGCACAGAGTTCAGGCCTATCTGCAGGTGCAACAGAAGATTCATATTAGTGAGCAACTCTCCAGCGACCAGCAGCAGAAAGAAGAGAAGACGACATCAGAGCAGAAAGCAGGTCCTAAAGACCATAAGGAAGAAGCAGTGCAGAGGACACAGCAAGCGGCCCATCGGTTTCATAAAGGAGATCATCATCATCAGCTCTACGATGGGAACAAGACCAGAGCAGTAAAGAAACACCAATCAGAGACACAGTGACTGTCCTATTGAAAACTGCACACTATAAAGAGGAGAGGAGATGACATATTTTACAAACCATGTGTCCTGATGGAGTTTGTCCAGATCTTAGCTTTAGTTTGAATGTTGTAAATAACTTTTAAACTGATATCATTGTGATTTGAGCTTTTTCTATTATAAGGAACCAGCAATGTGTAGATTTAAAGGGATAGTTTAAATAAAAATTAGAATTATGTAATTTACTCATCATCATGTAATTTCAAACCTGTATGGCTTTCTGACAAAGTGACTTAAACAATTTAATACCTTATGAACCTACTCACTTTTTGAAGTCTGAAAAGCCATTTCCATTGCGGTTATCTTAAAAACATCTTAAAAGTCTAAAGCTCAGCAAAACCTGTGTGTGTAGGATGCCGATATAAAAGTTTAGCTTTATCTCTGACGATCCTGATTTTAAAAAAAAGAAATCATGGTCATCTGGTCACCGTATAACAAGCAGAGAAGAATGAATAAACAGCATAAGAAACGAGAGGTGATTATCAATGATTGAGAAGGAACAAAGAGGGTTGATTTAGCTGTGGGCAGAGAGTGAAATGTTATTTTTTTCATTACAAAAGAAGGACTCACAGAGACTGAATGTAATGTATTACGTTAGTTATGTTTACCCTTACTGATTTAATCCCATTCTGTTTGTTTAGCTTGTATCATGGCAAAAACATTTTGCACAGAAGACTGTATTGTGCGTGTGTGTTTTATAATAGAGCTATGTTTCTAAATGAGCTTTTCAATTAATGTTCAACAGATGTAGCTTACTGCAGTTTTCTAATGTTGAAGTGATTTTTTTTAATTTTTTTTTTTATGATGCATCCTCTGTATATCTGCTTAGTTCTGCTTTAATGTTTCGTTTGGAAGCAGATGTTTCAGTTAGGTCTATGTAACTTTCTGGAATTTCTAAAGACATTATCACTTGTTTCAATTAAATAAGTCATATAACCTATTAAAAGGAATTACGAAATGCTCAACTCTGATGGGTCATTTGTTATTGCAATTCATAAAGTCTGAAAAGGCTTTCAACGCTTGATTTATTGTCTTGTATTCAGAAATATGATGCATGTTTGTGTAGTATACCTGTTGTATTCTGTGTTCGTCTGTCTCTTATCAGGGTGTGCTCTGAATCGAGCATGAAGCAACACTGCCACCCTCAGGACAGGATAAACCTAGAACCTTCAGATCCATTTTTTCTAGTGCAGAGGGTTGCAAACTTTCACGTCATTTAAAGGGATAGTTCACCCAAAAATTCACCCATCCTAGGTGTAAATGACTATCTTTTTTTCAGACGTCTTCATTCGATTGTGTTCGTCTGAAAGACTATACACCTATAAATCATGGGATAAATTTAATTTTGGGGTGAACTATCCCTTTAAATGACCCTCAAATGTAATCCTCTTTCAAGGGACATCATTAATTTTATATAAAAGCAGTTAATGTTCCAGTTTGAAAACAGTTTTGCAGACTGACCATACATTCAGAATTTTTTAATTAGGACCAAATTGCATTGCACCATTTGAACAATATTTAAGAATTGTTTTAATGCCAATCTATATGTGTGTTGTATCGTTGTTGGAACAATATTGTTTGAACAATATTTAAGTATAATTGTTTTAATGCCAATGTGTGTTGTATCGTTGTTGGAATTAATTTGGTTGTGCCATGCATGTTGTTGCTGTGCTAGGGGATTTAATGAGGTGTTTCGAAACGAATTATTCAACATGCTTTATATTTAGTAGCCTAGCCTATGTTTTGGAGGAAGATGAGAATGAAGGAAGAAAAGAAATAGCTGAGCTGCTGTCCTAAAATAATTTCAAATTTTTGATTAAGATCATTTCTCCCTTCGACCAACAGATGTCAGTATTCACTACTCACATTAAGTTCAGGACAGGTTGATAACTTTCGAAGGATAGTAGAACATTCGCAGAATAGTTCACCACAAAATTAAAACCCTGTCATTATTTACTCACCATCATGTCTTTTTATACCCAGGGACTCAAACCATAACCTACATCAATGAAAAGAGTTTTTGTCCTTGAAAGATTTTCTTTTTGCACCTTCAGGCATCTAAGATAAATGTGACTTAATTGTCAGCTACTGTAATGAAATGACCACTTAAGTGTTTATCCATTGAAAACCTGCATATATAATTACTTAAGCAGAAATTGACTTTCTGTTATGATATTTAACTACCAAACTTTCAGTGCTTTAAAGGTGTAGTAAGCGATTTCTGAAAAACGGGCTGGATCCGAAATCTACTTCCCTACTATGGCTGCGTTCCAGTTCGTTTTTTATGACCTTCCCTTGCTAACTTCCCTCAGTCTTGTTGACGCGGATGTACGTCATTGCTTATGTTGCATGAATGCCCACTACTGGCGGAACCTTTGCAATTGGCTGAAATGAAACGTTAATAAGCCTTTGATCACTTGGAATCCGCTATGGAGTTGATTTATTATTTAATTTTTCCCCTTACAAAACTTTAATGCAGCATTCTATATGTATATATGTGTTTTAAATATAAAAAAAACATATATATATATATATATATATATATATATATACATCATAGAGTTGTTTGTGGTAGGGTAAATTAAATGCAATATGCAGTGACGTCACAACTGTGTTGCATTGTGGGTTATGGAGCTGCCTGAAGTGTACATATGAAGTAGACTCGCTCCCTCAGTCAAAATCAAGGGAGCGAGGGTCTGTCCATATAAACTTCCCTCGTCCACTTCATGAAGTGGAACGCACTTCAAAATGGCGGCAGGGATTCCCCCGACGGGAAGTGCTTAGGGAAGTTCGCAAGTGCGTATCTAAAACTGGAGTGGAACGCAGCCTATATAGGTAGGGAAGAGTATAGGCAAAAAGTACCCAGATGATCTGCTACTTTCTGCGAGATTCTTAAGTGTGCATACAAAAGATACTATCCCATAAGGCCACGGGAGAGGATTTGCGAATGACAGTAAAGCACCTAACTGTTGCTGGTAGGTCACATGATAATGACAACATGGCTAATGTAGTACATCCGGACAGGGGCGGAGCCAGACATTGTAAACATTCGGGGCTTAACCCAAATTTAGTTTGTCTAAGGACATTTTAATTTGGTGTTAACAGCTTTACTGACTTAAAAGGAACTTTGTTCTATGCTGGAGTAAAGTTCACAAAATGATCAGTGTTCCCCACAGTATTTAGGGTAAACGTACCTATTAAGCTCACCAAAATCTATACTGAGACATTTTTAGTGCACAGGATATTTATTTCAGTACAAGAAGTTATGTTAAAATAAAATATTAATCTCTCACACAATAATATTTAATTTTATTTTAAATGACAAAAGCATTATAATTAAGATGTACATCATTAAATGCAAAAAGTCTGGCTGTGCTTAATGGGTACATTTTAGTACCCTTTAAGCACACCCCTGTTGCCATTAAGCTCACAACATGTTTTATTAAAAATTCTTGTTTATTTTAAACAACCTTTTTAAAGAATTTAATTTTTTTTTTTTATTTGAAGGTACAGAGTCAATCACACACACACAAAAAACAGAACACTAAAATCAAGCAACAAGGCATTCAATTTGATCAGTTATATATTCTAATTCATGACCAGCGTTTTGCTTTGCTCTATCCTCTGCACTTCCACGTTCGTCATTATGTCATGCGTCAAGTCAGAGTTCACTCTTTCTGTCAAAAGCTAGTTATTTTAGTTTTTAAAGTTTTAAATATGGATATTTTTCTTACACAAATGCATCGCTTTGCTTCAGAAGGCCCTTATTAACCCCCCGGAGCCATGTGGATATCTTTTATTATGGATGGTTGCACTTTTTTGGGCTTCAAAATCTCATCCTCTATTTACTGTCATTATAAAGCTGGGAAGAGCCAGGACATTATTTTAAACCAAAAATGTTAATATAACTCCGATTGTACTAGTCTGAGGATACATCTAGGATAGCTTGATGATGAGTAAATCATGGGGTAATTTTTATTTTTGGGTGAACCAACCCTTTAAGGCTGTGAAAATAAGTTATTAATCATTTTATAAAGATTAACTTAATGTGACAACCATCAGTTAATATTTAAAGTCTGTTTATGAAGTGTTTACATAGACTTATAATGTGGATGAGCTTAAAGGGAGCAGACTGAAATTAAATTGGAGCAGCAACAATTTTTAATTAATAAATATTACATTAAATTTAAAGGACACGATTTTGATAAATAAATAATCTAGGTCATGTATTAAGTTTATACATATTTTAATATGAACAACTAGTAGTGCACCCTTTAAGCTCACCTAACAATAATATGAAGTCTTTAAAAATTGCAGCAGTTTAAAACCACAGACCATCAATAAACTGTAAATGTATAATATTATGGATTTAAAAGTACAAGCCAGTAATGCCTGAAAAGTAATATATTAGTGTAGCAAACAATCTTATGCAGCTAGTAGGCTAGCATCTGCGCTAAGTTGCTAAAACTATCTTTTGGACCTAACTGTAATTATTTTCCACATGCAGGTTCCAGGTTATACTATGCAAAAGTCTAAACATTAATCTCTTAATTTTGCAGTAAGTAGTTATATCTACCCCCCAAATATAATCTGAGCTCAAAGATGGTAGTGTGCTTAATGGGCACTTGAGCTTAATAGGTACGTTTACCCTAGTAAAACTTTTTATATTTTAAGGTTAACTGCATCAATCTGGTGCACTTTGAGAGCTCAAAATTAAGAGCTTCAACCCATGTGAAAAAAAACATTCAGGGCTTGAACCCCAAAAGCCACCCCCTCGCTCTGCCCCTGCATACAGATTACATTTATACTACTCTTACTTTACTACAGGTGTGTGTTGGTGCTCGTCCGATCCACTTTCAACAGGATTTCTCAGAAATCGCTTACTGAACCTTTAAGCTTAAATAGGTGGAGGAAATGATTGAATGATGCTCAGAGGTATTACAACTCCAGTGAACTATGTCTAATAAATTATGTGTGTAATGTATACAGCAGTGATTGAGGAGAAGAGCTGCCAGTAGGAAAGACAATCGCATGGTGTTGATTATCGAGGGTGTGTCACAGAGGAATTGTGTCATGAAAGCATGAATCGCCTGAGGACTGACTTTTAACACAGAAGTGCGTAAGATATAGTTTATCATCTGTCTTCACCCTTTTACAGTTACATATTTCTGTGCAAATTCAACTTGCGACGAAGTCCAAATTCAATGACTAAGTTCATTAACTTTAATTTAGTTTTAAAAACAAATACAGTTCACTCTCAGAAACCAATGCCAAATATTGGATTAGTCTGTATTGCTGCATGTAAATGTTTATATGCTGTAGCAACAGTGTTTCAGAAAGACTTTATCTGACGTCCTCTGCTGGCAAAAGAATTGTTATGTGCTGAGGTAATCATCTAGTGTTTATGTTGATAACAGTATTCCGGTCATCATTTGAAGTAGATCAAACAAGTCTGTTCAATGATTAAACTGAAGAAAACTTTTAATGGGGTGTAGCGAATTAGCTCAAAAGGGAAATATGAATAATTAATCATAACTCGTTATAATTAATTATAAATATTTGAATCAGTTAATCAAATTAACTTAATGTAGCTGAATTAATATTACAACCAATTAACAGAACAAAGATGGTCGGAGTAATCTTGATTTGAAAATGCATCAAATTAAACAAAGTTGCAATCACCGGTCATTTCTTCACTCATTTTCACACAGCCGAGTCATAGCTGAATAAATCGTGAAGTGCTTGTAGCCTCCAAGGGTAACACATCAAAATAAACAGCAGGACCTTTTCAGATGATGCTAGTGGCTTATCTGTACAACGAAGTACACTATATTGCCAAATCCAAACCCCTCCAAATCATTGAATTCAGGTGTTCCAATCACTTCCATGGCCACAGGTGTATAAAATCAAGCACCTAGGCATGCAGACTGCTTCTACAAACATTTGTGAAAGAATGGGTCGCTCTCAGGAGCTCAGTGAATTCAAGCGTGGTACCTTGATAGGTTGCCACCTGTGCAGTAAGTCTATTCGTGAAATTTCCTCACTACTAAATATTCCACGGTCAACTGTTAGTGGTATCATAACAAAGTGGAAGCAATTGGGAACAACAGCAACTCAGCCACGAAGTGGTAGGCCACGTAAAATCACAGAGCGGGGTCGGCGCATTAAGTTGCCAACTTTATGCAGAGTCAATAGCTACAGACCTCCAAACTTCATGTGGCCTTCAGATTAGCTCAAGAACAGAGTGTAGAGAGCTTCATGGAATGGGTTTCCATGGCCGAGCAGCTGCATCCAAGCCTTACATCACCAAGTGCAATGCAAAGCGTCGGATGCAGTGGTGTAAAGCACGCTGCCACTGGACTCTAGAGCAGTGGAGATGTGTTCTCTGGAGTGATGAATCACGCTTCTCTGTCTGGCAATCAGATGGACAAGTCTGGGTTTGGCGGTTGCCAGGAGAACGGTACTTTCCTGACTGCATTGTGCCAAGTGTAAAGTTTGGTGGAGGGGGGATTATGGTGTGGGGTTGTTTTTCAGGGGTTGGGATTGGCCCCTTAGTTCCAGTGAAAGGAACTCTTAATGCTTCAGCATACCAAGACATTTTGGACAATTTCATGCTCCCAACTTTGTGGGAACAGTTTGGGGATGGCCCCTTCCTGTTCCAACATGACTGCGCACCAGTGCACAAAGCAAGGTCCATAAAGACATAGATGAGTGAGTTTGGTGTGGTGGAACTTGACTGACCTCAACCTGACAGAACACCTTTGGGATAAATTAGAGCGGAGACTGCGAGCCAGGCCTTCTTGCCAACATCACTGCCTAACCTCACAAATGTGCTTCTAGAATAATGGTCAAAAATTCCCATAAACACACTCCTAAACCTTGTGGAAAACCTTCCCAGAAGAATTGAAGCTGTTATAGCTGCAAAGGGTGGGCCAACTCCATATTAAACCCTACAGATTAAGAATGGGATGTCATTAAAGTTCATATGCATGTAAAGGCAGGTGTCCCAAAACTTTTGGCAATATAGTGTATGGCGGAGTAATCTGGTTTTGAAACTAGCACCAGTCGTTGTTGCATAATATGCTAATTTCACATACAGTACATCATATTTTTTCAAATTGCTAGGTCAGGGATTGTCCCACCATCATGGTTCTGATATCACCAGATTACAGACAGTCTTGTCTATCCATATCTGAAAAGATATCCCCCCTAACATCAATATATTTTGAGATAGATATACAAATATAACAATTTACTAGATGCAAAAAATAGTTTTCTTTAATATGAAGACTTATATAAAACGTACACAACAAATATCATGTTGAATTATGGCAGATCTGGATAGCCCTGACTGTCCTGAAAAAATCAACATAGCATGTATGGCTACCTCTTACAATAGACTTCATACAAACCTGCTGTGCAGATACTCTAGGACGATGATGGCAAAAATAATGATTGTCCCAAAAGATTAGTAAAGCTACTCATTTGAAATGGTTATCATGTTTAAAGTACTTATATGGACTCTACAAACAAACTGGTACCAAAGAGATTTTGCCACCTTAGATGGTACCAAATTCTGGCTTGGCCCATGGACTAATACATAGGTGCAATTCTCTGGTGGAAGAGTTTCTTTGTTTGAAAGTGACCTCATTTGTATGAGGGGAGTAAGCTAGCAGTTTGTGTCCATTTATCCTCTGATAAATATAACAAACATACAATGCATTGTATGAGATGGTGATGTCCACCAAAGTGTGAGTCATTAAACAAGGATTAATTTGATATGAAACACCACCTAGATGAACTGCATTATCTAGTAGTTCCAAATTTCAGGTATGCATAACACTATACAATATACAAAAAAAAACAAAACAAAAAAAAAACAACAATATACAAACAGTAATAATATACCAAATGTACTGGGGAAATGCAAGTTCCCTCATTTAAGCAAATTAGTGGAAAGGATGCCATTTCTATGGGTTGCATGACTGGTTCTTGTATTGAGTGGATTCACATGTTGTGAAGATTGACTGATTGAATTGTGTGTTTGATTGATTCAGATGCTACAGGGGTCATCATTTTAGGACCTCATGGAATAATAATGTAATGGCCTAAAAATTAAGGATCATATTTCAGTCATAAGTGGACAGACCCAGTTTCTGAGTTTCTGATAACTCAATAGGCCTATACATCATAATAAATTTTCATTTTTAAGAGTCAATTTTGCTTCTTATATTTTTAAAGAATTTCATTTTTTCACTTAGAATTTTCAAGAATTCACATTTGATTCTCCTCATGTTATGAGCCTTTTGCATGATAGAAAACACTCCATCCAAGATTATAGCATATTTTTTAATGAAAAAGCCACTGCTGAATATAAAAAAATATATTTGCAGCAAAAACATGAAGATGCATACAGTAAAATGTTTACTCTCTCTAAAAATCTCACTTGCACATAGCCGTCTCTTCAATACATCATTTTCATTCTTTTTTTTTTTTTTTTTTAATTCCAGGGATGTGCATGTTTCCATCTCCTAGAAATTAAAATATTGCATACTGTCTACTCTGCTTAAAAACATGCTCTGCATGTATAGTATGTACTGCTACAGAAGCCAGAAACATATTGTGATGGCTTGGCTTTTCACATTCTTAGAAAAATACGGTATATAAAAGATATTGTAATGCTCGCTGAATAATGAGAAGTACATGGAAAATAGATGATTTCACATTCCATTTTTCACCAGAAAAGACTCTCATTTTCCGATAATAACATTCCTGTATCCTCTAACGTGGCCCAGCTTGTCACTGTCAAAATCCACCACGAGTTTGCGCAGGCCGGACTGAGTGGGAGTGAAGTAGATTTTAACTTTGGCCTCCTGCCCAGGTTCGATGGTTGACTCCAGTCTGAGACAAATAAATATTTACATGTTAGAAATCTCACAGATTCAGTTCTATTTATATTAGTCTGAATAGTGTTTATTCAAATATAAACTATGAGACACTTGCAAAGAGCAGTGTGTGGCATATCCTCGCTTCAGTCAATACTAAAAGTCTGAGACCACTTTGAAAATCTGGGATTTTGGGGAGTTTTGAAAAAAGTCAAACAGAACAGCTGAGATGCAATGTGATGATAATGGTCTGAATTATTCCGTCACGTGATTTGTTGAGGCAAAGACATTTTTAATGCACATCTACAAATTTATTAGTTAAGTGTTTTTTCATCGTAGTTCATGCACATCTTTTTGCTAAATAAAATATTTTCCATCACGGGTAGCACTTATAGGAGGAACATAAATATCCTGTTCCTCATATACATACACTGTAAAAAATGTTTTTTTGAAGTCGCAACTAAAACAAAGATGGAGTATGTTTTACTTAAGAAAATGTGATTTCAGTCTTTCGACTTCAAAATGTCATGTTTAGTTCAGTGTGTTACTTCTCATTTCCTTGTAATTATTGGTGAAATTTACTAGCAATTTCTAAGTGAAAATCATTTCTACACCAAATTTTTCTATTAATTATTACAATAAGTGTATAATTAGTAGGTCTCTGAACCACCCATGTAGTTACCCTAAATTACTCAGTAGGTTCTTGGGTAAGTACACTGTAAGTGTATGTGAAGTTTGTCCATTTTGTGAACTGCATTTGCATCTTGGTGCTTCCATACAGCATTTTTTCATCTGATAACCCAAAATGTGCATAAAATATGTGGATGGAAGGCCCAGGCTAGTGACTTGTGTATATCACACACAAACAATCATTTAAAGTGCCCCTATTATGCTATTTTAAAGGTTCCTAGTTTTGTTCTGGAGTCTCCTACAATAGGTTTACATGCATGCAGGGTCAAAAAACACTTTAATTTTCTCATATTATCCATTGCAGAATCAACTCTTTTTAACAGTGTTTGAAACAGTTTGTTCCAAGATTCAGATTCTCTAAACCCCTCCTTTCTGAGAGTCTGCTCTGCTCTGATTGGTCAGATGGCCCAGTCTGTTGTGATTGGTCGACCACTTACAGCACGTGTCGGAAACCAAACACCCAATAGCATATCTGAATTTCAGCTCTATCAATCTGATCAAAGTGGATTTGCTTTGGCAGCAGAAAACAGCATCTTCTCGACATGAACAACACAAATCAAACTCTTCCAGTCTCTGCTACAACTACATTGTTTGAGGGCGGGGCAAAGCAGATGCTGTTCGCCGGCAACCAATGAAGAGCTGTCATTATGCAAATTAGTTATAAACCTACGTAGGTTCAACAGGAAGTAAGACTGGAATTACTAACGACTCGTTTCAGAATCACTTCTTTCTTTTGGGAGACAATAACTCCATTTATCTGCACTTTGATCTTTGAAACTTTGCAGAACTTTTACATTCACAAACAGCTCTATTACATACTAAATGAAAGGTTATATCTGAAAAAGCATAATAGGAGCAATTTAAAACTCTGCAGTATGTATGTAACTATAGTCTCTCACTCTCTGTTGTACTTTCTCATTCTACTAAAGACAGTTTGTGTTCTTACTTCTCCGTGATGCTGCTGCCGCCTGTGAGGTTGGCGCCCTCTATGGTGAAGCAGCAACCTTGTAAGGGTTGTGGCAGCGGGTTCTGTAAGGTGAGCTCTGCCGCCAGCTTACGGTTCTCTTTGGGTTCTCCCAGAATCTAGAACGACACATACATCAGCATGCATCTAATAGCTTGTGCAGGCCTAGTGTTGTCATGTTCACTTGTGATCAAGGTGAATGTGGCTGTGGTGAATGTGGTCATACCCTGATTTTGATCTCGGGGTCGTCCAGCACGATGTCACGCATGGCCATGACGGCTTCCCTGGTGCCGTAGTCAATCAGCAGAGCACCCAGACGGATGAGATTGTCCTCTGTTAGATTATTACAGTATTTACTGTAGTTCAGCCTCAGAGGAACCTTCCTCTCTGGAACAAACACACAACAAAGTGAAGACACATACTACACTACAAAATAATTGAATAATAATTAAATAATATTAAATGGAAAGTCAGTATCAATTCTGGTTAATATTATATACATTCAATATTGCTTAGGGAGATGCATTTGGCTTTGCATACTGAATCACACCTACAATACAATACATTAAGCTGTGCCCTAATGAATACGCGTGCCGCCCACCTCCTCCAGGTGCCAGTTCCACATTGAGCAGATCTTTAAAGCCGCACTCTTGGCCAACGACTCCGTTATAAGACATGGCACGGGACGCAAACACCAGACGGCACTTCTTATCCTCCTCTGTGTTATTCGTCACAATCGCAAACACGTCAAAGTCGCAGCCCTTCCTAATCCCCGTCGACAGCTTGATGGTGACGTGCAGCCCAGTGTTTGCTTGCTGCTGTTGCAACTTGTTCTGGTGGTTTGCTTTCTCAAAAACCTTCCTCTCCTCCTCTGAACCTGGAAGAGGTTATCACAAAATAAACCTCCTTATTTTGCATATTATTTTGTGATATTGAAAGGAAGTGCATTTGTTTGTTCATTCTTACCTTCAGGATATTTGTACAGGTGCGTGATGTCTTCTCTCTCATCTCGGCCTACGCTCTTGGTGCTGATCTTCTGTCCCACTTTTTGGTCATACACGATTTTTCTTGTGCTCCCATCTTTATACTTCAAGATGTACACTAAGTCTGCGTTCACCTCCGCAAACACAAACGGAGCGTCATATTTTAAGGTGAGCTCTCCCTCTTTAATCGCCCGCACAGGAACCGGCCCACAGCAGAACACGCCTGAGAAAAAACAGATTTCAGCTGATGTTTTTTTGTTTATTTTTGACAAATCTGTTCATAAAATAAAGCAATAGTATCTCTTCACATATCGAACAGCTCTTCCCCTTTTTTGAAATAGCCAGTAGCA
This sequence comes from Hypophthalmichthys nobilis, assembly GCA_037950665.1. Classification (NCBI taxonomy): domain Eukaryota; kingdom Metazoa; phylum Chordata; class Actinopteri; order Cypriniformes; family Xenocyprididae; genus Hypophthalmichthys; species Hypophthalmichthys nobilis. Next base: position 24,060,358 of record CM075471.1, on the reverse strand, counting down.
TTTCGTTTATATCACAGCTCGGCCAGAGCTGTTGAGCTTGGTAAAGCTTTAGTTTCCTTCTAATCTCTAACCTTTTACCCTCCTAATCTCCTCCATATCGCTTTAAAATATAGCATCCTGTGCAGAATTCAAATGTGTCTGATAAGTTTTGTGGTCTGTGCCAACTCGCGCATATGATCCGCTCCGTGTTATCATGTCTCTGGACTGGAGCAGACTGTGTGCTCGCTGCGGCGGTTCGCGTGACACTAACGTGAAACCAGACTTCATTTGGCTCATTGGAAAACATATTTACATTCTTAATCATTCCCTATCCCCTACATAGTGCATTATGTGCCAATCACCATTTAGAAAAAAGTAAATGTGTGAACAAGTGACAGATTTTAGCCGCAGCTTCAGCGTCTATTTAAAAAGTAGGGGTCGGGACGCTTTAGATTCTAGAGAGCATTTGATTGGTCAGCTAAAGTGCAGGGTGATGTCATTAAAACCATTGATCCATCTTGGCGTAAGTGACGAGACTGTAAGGTTGAATGCTTATATCTTCTAAATGCGAATTTTGTCATTGTTTTGGAGCACACGAGCTTACAGATAATCTTAAGGCTAAAAGCCAAAAAACTTCAATTTTGATTTCATGAGGACTTTAAGTTTGATTTCCTTTAAGAAGAGAGCCGTCTACACACCTTCACTTTTCTCCTGTGGCGTCGGGTCACTCGCCTGCCAGCCGTCAAAACCCGGAGGGAGGTCGGGTCGGGTCATCCAACTCTCAACCCAGCAGTGGTAGTTCCTACAGCAGATAAACAGCTTTGAATGTACAATGCAATGACATTTACACATTTTAAGTGTCTAAATGTGTGCTTTTTAACCTAATTTTTAAGGTTTTAAATTTATAAACTGTAGATTTTGTTTGACAATCATGTTCTGCATGTGTAATTAAAAGTCTTTTAAAAGAAGTTGTTCTTCATACCATATCATATCTCTGGTGCTGCTGTCTGTTTCACCTTTCTCGTTTACGTAACGCTCGATCACAAGGTTGCTGTTGGTATCATGAGCAGAATAGTAGTTTGTTACCACCCTGCATGGGATTCCCAGAGCGCGAGACACTGAGGACAAACACAAGAACCTGCTTCATCTGTCTGCATGTCTCTATTCCTAAAAATGCTTTTGCGTTCTCTCGCAAATGATTTGCGTTCCTCCGAGAAACTTTGCTTTCGCTTGCATAATGTTTGCGTTTCTCCCGAGAAACTTTGCCTTCGCTCGCAAAACTTTTTGTGCAAAGTTTCTTGGAATGCAAAGTTTCTCGGGGGAACGCAAGCATCTAGAGTTTCTCGAGTGAACAAAGTTTCTTGAGGGAATGTAAAGTTCCTCGAGGGAATGCAAACATTTTGGTGCAAGCGCAAAGTTTCTCGGGGGAACAAACATTTTGCGAGGGAATGCAAAGTTTCTTTGGGGAAAGTAAAAATTTTTTGAGCAAACGTAAAGTTTCTCGGAGGATTGCAAACATTTTGCGAGCGAATGCAAAGTTTCTCGGGAGAACGCAAACATTTTGTAAAAGAACGCAAAGTTTCTTTGGGGAAAGTAAACATTTTGCGAGTGAACGTAAAGTTTCTCGGGGGAACGCAAACATTTTGTGAAAGAACGCAAAGTTTCTTTGGGTAAAGCAAAACATTTGTGAACAAATGCAAAGTTTATCCAGGGAATGGATAACGCAAATGCATTGACAAATTATTTTTCCTCCCATCTCATTTTTTTTTCTTTGCTATGTCCATTTAGGGGCTCTGTAGGTTACAGTGGGTAACCAGTGTTTTTCCAGTTGTGACCCCCCAGTTGAGAAGCACTGTATCATCTAATAGGATTATTTAATACCTGTACAGGCGAGGGCTGCAAAGACCCAGCACTGTCCATAGCGCACCGGCATACAGGAAGTGCTGTACCATGTCTTCAGGATCTGAACGCTTCCCCTCCAGGACATGGGGCTCACGCCACCATCAAACGTGTCTTTCCAGCAGCCCTCCAGGACCCCATTATCCCTGTCATTGCTGTTAATCTGGGGAGAAAAAAATCACACTAATCCTTCCACTGTCTTGTAATTTATAGAAAATCACATGAAACGAATGTATGTGAATAATAATTTTATCATGGAAAAACTTTTATAATTTTGTTCCAGAAACTAGTGTGCTGCCTACCTCGATATCAGATCATCTAAACATTAGTGATATCATTTCTCTGTATTATAAAATATAATAATTATAAAGCAGCAAAGAATCATTCTAATATGATGATTTGCTGCTCAAGAAACATTTCAATGTTAAAACATCAATGTTGAAAACTATGGAGCCCCTAAAGGGACATGGTGATAAAAAAATTAGATGGGAAGAAGAATTATATGTAAAAAATATATATTTGCGATTTCTCGCAAATGTTTTGCTTTCCCCCGAGAAACTGCGTACTCTCGCAAACCTTTTTGATTGTTTGTGAGCGAACAAAGTGTCTCAGGGGAACGCAAAAAAAAAAAAAGAAATAAATAAAATCCTTCCATCTCAAATTTTTTCCTTCACCTTTAGGGGCTCCAAGAACAAACAAACAAACAAAAAACAAATAGTTGTGCTGCTTCATATTTTTGTGGAAACTGGGATACACTCTTTTCAGGATTTTTTGATGAATAGAAAGTTAAAAAGCAACAGCATTTTTTTTTTTTTTTTCAAATATAAATCTTGTAATATTATAAATGTCTTTACTGGCACTTCTGATTAATTGAATGCACACTTGCTGAATAAAAGTATTAATTTCCTTCAAAATTAAAATCCTACTGACCCCAACCTTTTGAACGGTAGTGCACTATGTTTCATTCAGTTCTGCAAAGTATTAATAAAAACAGGTCCATCTAATTAAAAATGTACTATTTTTCATGTTTATGTGTACTGACCATAGCACTGAGCACTCGTGTGACATAAATGACATTTCTTCGTCCAGAACAGTCCTTCCCAGGGTTCCTTTTGTGTTTAGGGTTCATGTCAAGGATTCTGAAACAAGTGTCCAGTATGCCCTCCTCAAACTATAGGACAAATCGCAACAGAGACACAATTAAAATGTGCAAATAATGCACTCTTGACACTTTGCTTTACTAAAACAATTCATTTTTTTCTCCTAAAATGCCTGTAGGAAAGAAAAATCTGAGATCCAGCCAGCAATTAGATTAAATGGAGAGCACATTCTGAAACTCCTGCTTCTCAGATGTTTTGCCTGAGGAAAAGACATCCGTAATCACACTTGAGTCTCTGGTAGATTTTTTTTTCAACAATATCTCGGGGGATGGGGGTTGATTTGGACCAGTGTGATTATCATTAGCTAAAACTTAAAAAAAAAAGTTAAATAAAATAAAAATAAATGTTAATAGAATAAAAAATAAAAACCTTTTTTTATTTCTGTTAGTTTTGAAAATTTCCAATTTTCCTTTAGTTTAAGTTGAAGTACTAATATTACTAAAACTGAAATAAAAATTCTATAAATAGACATATTTTAAAAAACTAATAAAATGACAAAAACACACAACAAACAACTTTAAAATTAAAATGAAAACCTACAATAAAATGATGTATTCAAAATAATAATAAATATTATGACAGTATAGATAATAAACAGAACTAATTCCAGAAGTACTAAAATTACTAAAACAAATAAAAATTAAACAGACATATTAAAAAAACTAATAAAATGACAAAAACACAACAGAAAACTTTAACTAAAATTAAAATTAAAATGAAAACAGAAAACAAATAACAAAAATCAAAAACTAATTCAAAATATTAATAAATATTATGACTATAGAAATAATAAACAGAACTAATTTTAGAAGTACTAAAATGACTAAAATTGAAATAAAAATTATATAAATAGACAATTAAAAAAAAAAATTATAAAAATGACAACAACAGAAAACTTTAAAATTAAAATTAAAACAGAAAATAAAAAACAAAAAATAATTTGAAATATTAATAAACATTATGACAGTATAGGAATACTAAAATTATTTCTTGTCAACATTTGTGGGATTCACATGTGAAATGTTTCTCACCAACCCTCGATTCTTTCTTATGTCTCTGCTGTTGTTTGTTAAATAGTCTTTTGAGCAGAGCTCATTTGCTAGTGATTTTTAGTAGGTGAGATCACCGCATCGAGCACAGCTAGATTGGGATCATATGTAATTGTGTGCATGTTTGTTGGTACCTGTCCAAAGTACCAGGCTAATGGGATGGGGTAATTGGCATCGCCCCTGAAGATGATGCCATCCTGGGACAAAACATACTCCGCCAGTTTCTCCTCGCTGTCCATGTACACCACATCTCCTATAAGTCAGATTATAGGTTAAGTACACAGAGATCTTATTCATCTGCCTGTGGCAGCAGTTAATAAAAGGAACAGGATATCTGTGTCTATGACCTTACGGCGTGGAAGTGTGGAAGTGGAACACCCAAACGCATCTGTTTTTACTTACTCGGGCACCAGGGATTAAACAGCAGTATGAACTCAAACTGGATGCGCCCATCTAGAGACAGGACGTATCGGCCGATGGGAGCATCAGGCGCGGCACAGACAGAAAGACAGACAGCGTCGCAGGGCGGACTGGTTACTGCGGCGCTCCAACGCGTGCTGTCGATCTCATCGCTGAGGCCGAAGACGGCCTTGGTACCATACTGCTCCACAGGCTGAGGGCCTATCAAACAATCAGAACCAAATTTATTACTGACCAATCCTTAGCAATGCCATTTTCTCAGACAAACGTTTGCTCTTTTCTATACAATGAACTTCAGTTATTGATCTGAACTGAATCAACACTGAACTGACTTCTACACTATTGTCTTTTTTAGAGCTGCTTTACAGCAGAATTTAACTCTCTTTGCATCATTGATCAATATTTTCCTGTTTATCACTGTAGCTTTGAAACAATCTGTATTGTATTAAACATAAAAAGGTGACTTGACTTGCCTTTTCTAATGTAAGTTTAAGGAAGATCTGTGTGTTTGGAAAGTTTCAAATGCAATTTTATGGAAATTCCCCCAAAAATTATTAAATGCTCTTGCTTATAAATTATAAAAATGACCAGGGAAGATTTACATATTTTATTTTTTAATAATTTTGAAAAGATTAAATTTATTATGTTACAAAAGATTTCTATTTCAAATAAAGGCTGTTCTTTTTAACTTTTTGTACATCAAAGAATCCTGAAAAAAAAGTATCACGATTTCCACAAAAATATGAAGCAGCACAACTGTTTTCAACATCAGAAATGTTTCTTGAGCAGCAGATCAGCATATTAGAATGATTTCTAAAGGATCATATGACACTGAAGACTGGAGTAATGCTGCTGAAAATTCACATTTGATCACAGGAATAAATTACATTTTACGATATATATTATCACAGAAAACAGTTCTTTTAAATTGTAATAATATTTCACAATTACTGTTTTTACTGTATTTTATTGATCGAATAAATGCAGCCTTGAGTGTTATTCATTCAGCAATGCACATGTCATTCAAGGACAAATCAGTCCCAGAAGCTAAAGTTATCAAATTAATCTATTTGATGGTGAATCGCAGCTAACAAAAATATGTTCTATGAATGTTCAACATTCATATTAAGTTATGAAAACATTATTTCTAAATGTTCTCTGACCGTTCAAAACGTTCATGTGTTTTAAAATGTTTTAAAAATGTTTTTTCTTGCTTTTGCAAACATTCCATTCTTCAAACATAATGGAAACGTTACTTTTGAATGTTTTCTGAAAATTCTGAAACAAGTTGTAACATTTTAAAATGTTAGGTGAACATCCAACTAAAACATTCCAGAAAAAAAAAAAAAAAAAAAAAACATTGCATGAATGATGTATAATTAATGCTTTTGTGCTTTAGTTTAGAGAACATCATTAAAGACCAGATAACTTTGATTGAACGTTCTATTAACTTTACTGGACGAACATTTGAGAAAACCTTGCCAGAGCCTTAGGGAAGTTTTGAGAATGTTCCCTGTTAGCTGGGATCTTAAACGTATCCTCTGAAAATGCAGCGGCTATAATGTTGCTGGTTTATAAAATGTTGCTTTAGGACAACATTTCCACATTCGGTGTGAAGAAGTCCATAGGGATGCATTGTTGTTTCAGCGTAGCTCACGCCCTTTAATTAGACCTCTCAGGGAGCCACAATAAAGTTCACATTGTTCTAACCGTAAAGAACTTAACAGATACAATCAGCAGTTTGAACGGGAATATTCATGCCAAAATTCCCCTTTCTTTTAATCCTAAATAGCAGTCAGGAATGTGTCTGCAGCTGTGGCATCAGTCTCTGAATTGAGTGTTTGACCTTGGGTTTAAAGGGCACACACTGGAATTCCATGCGCTCAGACTTGGAAGTTTTCCAGAAAAGCCCTCCTGTGAACTCGCTCCAGAGCTCTCAAGTGTGACTAACAGAAAAGAGATTACATTTCCCATAAGTGCAACAGCATAACACTAACAACAGTATCAGTGAGGCTGATTTTTGTTGGGAAAAAATTAGGGGACTTTTAGTTTGTCTGGGTTTAAGAAAACAATTAATGCTTTTCTGATGTCCTCTTTAACCCTTATGTAAGTTTAAAATATTCTGGCTGAGCCCCCAGCGTGAGTTTTTTTAAGGCGACCGTTATTTAGAACGTATCACTTTATTGTTTCCATGGTGACGCATCATAGAGTACCTCAGAGATGACGTTTTTTTGTATGAAAAACCCGGAAGCGAGTTAGTATTTTAGGACTTAAAGTCTATGGGTTTTTACTAAATCGCCTGAAATAAGGTCTGTGGTTAACAAAGCCTTTAAATATTTTCACGTTTTGATCTATGACATAAAACACACCAGTTATAACCCGCTTGTGATTTTTAAACCTGTATTGTGTCTTAAAAACGGCGGTTGCTAACAAGTTGTTAAAAGGGACTACTTCCTTTGATGGGGACTTTAGACGTCATCATGACAAACATGACATTTGGACAGCATTTCTCATAAAAAAAGTGGATAAGTATTCATACACAGCGCAGATCATAATCAGCGAGCATGTTTTTTAAATAAAGTTTGAGGAAGCTTGGTGGTGGTGACGTTGATCCTCGACCATGGTGTGTTGTAGTCCGTTTATAGCCTACTTTTAGCTTTTTTTATCTGACGACTTTATTTAGGCTTCAAAATGTATAAATGTTGTGTTAACTTGAAAAGATGATCTTGATAGACAAAACGTGTAAGTGTCATAACCCTTTGTTAAACACAGAGCTTATTTTTTGCGATTTTCCAAAAGTCTATGGGAAAAATGCATAGGCTTTCAATCGAGGGAACCCATGCGCCGCTAACTTCCGGGTTGGCCTACAAAAACACATCACCTCTGAGGTACTCTATTGCTTGTCACGTAACTCACCACAGCGCTGTATGACTGATGATCTGCTTTTATTTAATTTTTCCTTTTTTATTCAAAATATTCACAAATTTGTTAACTATAGCATGAAATATCTGATATTCCGATTGTCAAATATGTGCAAGTGGATGTGTTTTGCTGTTTAAACACCTTTATAATGATCGCGTTTGTTGAGCTATACTCACGATGTGGCGGTGCCATGTTAGTTTACGCCACACAGAGAATCGGATCTGCTGGATTTACAACACGTGAATTCATCCACTTCTCCCGAAATACATGAAAGTGAGTCGGTGAACTGGGGAAAAATGGAGTAAACTTTAAAGTTACTTACACAGTGTGTATCTGATATGAATAAAATGTGTCGTCTAATTATAATGTAAAGGCTTGTTATTAATACACATCATACACAACTCTAAATATACTGTTTTGTTAGTACTCGTGTATTTAAATGTCTGAAACCTAAAATAAACATTATGTGGTTGAAAACACTGCATATATGTGATATATATCTCTCTGGTTTAGCGCCAGCCAAAGCGCGCACGCACATTTAAATTTGGCAGTTGATCACGTGATGCACTGAACATTCTAATTACACCGGTGTGATCGTACGCTCCAGGGAAAAAATCAAGCCCCGCCCTACATTTATTCTTGTTCCAGAAGTCGGATATATGTCATAATAGGTAAGAAAAGACTAGCGCAACTTCCGTTTCATGCTGACTTTAATATCACATAAATCTGATTTTTTCCCCGAAGCAACTGTGACAAGTGATGTTTGACGGTGCATTCTGATTGGTTTCTGCAGTATCATGATGGGTAGCCCCACCCTCTATGAAATCTTCCACTGTAGATTAAACAAATTATCTTTTGATTGACTGACTGTCACACCTGGTTTGGAGGTGTTACTGCATGCAAAATGCATGTTTGTGCTTATTAAACTTATTAAAACTAGATTTTTATATATTGGCTCATGCAACTAAGAAAGACAAATAGAGACAGTGAACTGTTTTCTGAATGTTCACCAAAACAAGTAGTTTTGTACTTGACACTAATGATAACTTCTAATGGATTTACACGGGCGATATCTTGTCACAGATTCCGTTAAACAAGCCAGATGGTCTTGTTTTCTTGACATGAGTGTTATCTGAGTCTTAGCAGAGCTTTTCCTGTCTGTACACCAGCGGCTGCACACTGTTGCCTCCCTTTGTGTTCAGTAATGTCTTTATGTTATCTTTAGGTCCAGCATCTCCTCTCAGTTCTTACATGGCAGAATCTATAACAGAAAAGTCCAACAAGATCCCTGACAGTGTTAATCTTCATCCTCAACAGAACAGAGTATTCTGGTAACTCCTTGATCTTTAATAAAGAATGAACTTGATCTCTTTGGAAAATAAAACAATTGAACAATTGCTTCTGAAATTTCCTGCATAATATTGTAAGAGGATGTGGAAATAGGGAAGAATGGATTATTAAGACAAACAATAAACAATAAATGTTATAAACATTAGTGTCTTTTTCATATTGCTCTCTCAGCTATTTTATAAAAGTAATGACCCTGAGTTTTAAAGTGAGTTTTTTAGAAATACTTAAAAATTGGGTTAATTCAGTAGACCTCCGGCAAGACTGTCAACACTATTATTAAGTACATAATAATTTTAAAATAATAGCCTACCAAAAATTGTGTTTTTTATAGTTAAAAGGTGCTGTAAGTCATCCCTGGTAATAACAAAAAGCTTTAACTGGCCAAATGTGGTTAGCTGGTTAGTCACTACCCCGGCCAGGCTGGATGGGCTGGTCAGTTTTGATGGTTTTCGAGGTGTTTTGAGCATTTGTCCAGTGGTCATGCTTGCTGAACAGCTAAATCAGCTAGGATGAGAAAACCACCTTAGGCTAGTTTAGGAAGGATTTAAGGCAGATGTCCAAAGACATGCCAGCAAACCTGATGTCAAAAATACACTCAAAATTCCTCGGCCTCTGTAAACACACCTGTGCGGTTCCGCTGTATTACCTGTCTCTGCAGTGATGTGCAGCTGACTGGATCCAGGCTGGTAAGAGCCAGAGTTCAGATACAGGTTAATGGTGAAGGCCTGTCCTCGCCGTACGATAAGACGATCCGTGCCGTTCAGCTCCGTGTGGTGGTCCGTGTTATTGAACTTGCACGCCAGATCCCAGGTGCCAATATCTAGAGCTGAATGAACAGATGATAAAGATCTTTATGGCTCTCCCTGCATGAACATGACAGCGAACATCGGTATACAAAATCCAGGACTCTATCGATGATAAACTTGATAATTTACATACAAGTTTATACAACAATCCTCGAATCTGATGTTTGGTTAAGACAAGCTGTCAGCCTGTGTATTAGAAGTGGGGATTTTACTGTGACACTTTCTGCAGGTTAACTTCACAGATTAATAGCATTTAACAAAAGTTTGTGCATAGGTGTGTGTGTGTGTGTGTGTATATATATATATATATATATGTATATGTGTGTGTGTGTGTGTGTTAGCACTCCAAGTATGCATGGCACTCCAAGGTTCTTCTAGAATACAAACCTTGTTGCCTTGTTTCTGCAGTCATTTTCCAGATTTAGAGCAAACTGCTTGACCTCCTGCTGACCATCATTTATGAGCATGCCATTCATAGCATTTAGAAGACCAGAGCACACATTCCCTATTTGCTCTGTTTACTTTCAGCATATTTACTTGAGGAAGGTGAGGTTTGACAGCATTCACCCTTAAGAGTGAGATCAAGGTGGAAAACACCCTAGAAAAAAGAAGTTTCATTCACTTTCCCTGCTGTGCTTTGAATAAAAAGTCACAATAAGTGTTTGGTTACACTGTCAATAAAAAAGCACAACAATCAAGCCATGATTCAGTGGATCCGAAAACCTCTCGTCTAATGTCTGAAGTTTTTGCACAATGCACAGATCAAGGAACACAATGACAAAGCGCCTCATTTATAAAATGTTGCTTAGAAACGCTCCTACATTTGATCCTACGATCATTTCTCAACTGTGCGTACGTGTAATTCATAGAATGCACAGAAAACGCACATACGACTCTCTTTCAGATGTGAAATCTATAAATCGCAAATGATCTTAAACTTGGTTTCAGTTCTCTGCCTTGTTAACAACACCTAATTAATGTAATTTACATTTAAAAAATCACCAGTCATTGTCAAAATTCTTTAATTTAGAATGGCGAGCTGCAAGAATAGCTTAAATTTCCAAAAACCTGCAGTACACTGACAAAGAAAAGTGCGTAGGTCTGCTCAGGCCCTGATGTGGCACTAAGCACTTTTGTGTTGTGGGTTTCTCCCTTGGCCGAAATCGCGTTCCGGGGGGTGGGGGGGTCGATTGTTCTCCCACGGTAGAAATCGCGTTCCGGGGGGCAGAAATGGGAACGCAGGGGCACCGCGATGCGACCGCAAAGGGCACTTTCACTTTCGCGATCAAAGGGGCAGGGGCTCAAGCCCCCCCGGACCACCCCCCCTCCCCCACCCCCCCCTTGTGCTCTAAGATCAAATCAGTGTGTAAACACGCTTTATAAATGAGGCCTAAAAATCTGGATCTGATTATCTGTTGAGGTTGAAATGCACAAATCTTTCTAATAGGAGCATCTGGTAAGGAATGCACAGCATAAGCATGTGGCTTATGTTTAACAGATGCCGTCTTCAAGGTCACTTAACTGAGACATGTCTGAACTGATTGACCTTTGACACTAAGTTCAAATCACCTCAATGTTTAATTTCTCTTGTTTCATCCTTTCCTTATACTTTTTTTTACATTTTAACTTGATTAAATTTCAAGATAAATCCATTACAATTTGTAAGATAAACTAACATTTTACGTCTCTAGATCTTTGGTTTCAGGATGCTTACAAAATGTCATTAAAGGGTCAGTTCATCCAAAAAGAAAATGTCTGTCATTAAGCACTCACCCTCATGTCGTTCCAAACCCGTACCATTGAAAGACGGTAATTACATTGCTTACTATTGGGGATAATAACTCTTGGATTTCATCAAAAATATCTTAACTTCTGTTCTGAAGATGAACAAAGGTCTTACGGATTTGGAACGATATGAGGATGAGTATTTAATGACATTTAATCAATTTTTGGGTGAACTAACCCTTTAAATAGTGTTTAATTTGTGAATTGTTTGGGGGTGCAAATTGTAATACAAAAATATTGTAATAATGAAATGGAATATCATCAATTACATCATTGTAATACATTTTGCCTACAATATTCAGATTGATCTTTATTAAACATCTGGGTTACGTGATATTAATGGTAAGTTTGTGGAGTCTTTGTCTATATATCTGAAAGAAGACAAAGGTGAAGGCTCATTCAGCACATAGAGACTTGTGGGAATGCGGATCAATTTTCTCTCTTTAGTATGTTGTAAACTAACCCTGCGGTGAGAAAATTAGTCTCAGACCAGACAGAAAGTCTTTGTGTTTGAATGTGTTTAATGGGGTATGTGCAAAGTTTTTTTTCCGGTTCTCTCTTTTTTCTCTCACTAAACCCTCTGTGGTAATCTTTACCACAGCTTTAAACCCAGTCTAAAGGGATGCTGCCTTCATCAGTATATGTGTGTGTGTGTGAGTCATTGCTGGCTTACACACCTCTGTTTATCATTCAGACTGATGCTGGTGATAAGGATAAATTAGCACAGATTTTCTGGAAACGTACAGTGTCACTAAATATCTGCCTGCACATTTCAATGAACAAGCGACCGGATGAATAAAACGGAATAACAAACAAGTGAAAGCAGATTTTGTAAGTAGGTGAGGGAAATAATGAGTCTTTGACCCTCCTCCCATATGAAATGCTTTGCTGTAATTTCCCATTTATGGTTCGGTCACTGGTGTACTATTTTAATCATTATGAGCCTTAGTAAATATTTTTAGTGGAACACATGATAAACAGCTGTCCATAGAACTAAAGACATAATGTTTGCATGTCCAACAGAACCTCATTCACTGAGATGCTTCAAAGCATCAGCAACGTTTACATGCAACAGTGGAAAATACAGTACACAGCAAATAGGAAAATAGTGTAGTTTATGACACCACACCCGGTATTCATGAAAACACTGTAAAACTACTAGTAACAGAGCAGAGATGCTTAAATGAATGTCACCTATATACACTTTCTCAGCTTCATTAGGGGTGGAGATGAAGAACTACAATAAATAAAACTGCTGAATTTAACATTTATGACAAATGCGGTATGAAACAACTGTAAATAAATACTGTAAACAAGTAACAGCTTGTGTATCTCATCCTAGATGTGTTTGACCCATTATGAAATACACAATAACGAATGGATGAAAGTACAAATGCATTTAAATCTATCAATAATCTATAAAACACCACATGCACTGTAAACATCAGGTAACCTCAAATGGTGGTATAACATAAAACTAACTCACTTTATTCAAATATATTATTTAATATGACATAATTATGCAAAACAGATTTCTTATAGGCTCGATGTATGTGGGAAAAAATTAAAACCAACATTATAATAGCATCTTAAAGTTTATAGCCTAAACATGAATAGAGTGTGAAACGCACTTACCCATGTTAATACTGTAATGTAGGCTAATGTTGCGGTGATCCAGGAGTGCGTGTGTGTGTTCAGTCAGTGACAGTCACTGTGAGTGAGCTCTCGGACTCACGCGAGTCTTTATTGTCCGGAGCTACGCGTCAGAGGGTCACGCCCACGCGCGCGTAAAGAGCTCGCGGACAGTAATATACATACAGCTCACTCCTTCTGTGCACATGTGCTTGTCATATTTGTCTTAATAAACAGAATAAAATATGATTTTAAAATATCGATTTCATTTTTTAATTAGCCTAATATTATTTTTCAGTTTTTATCAAAATCACAATAAAGTGAATTTTAAATCATTTTTCTACTTTGTTTTTAGAGGATGTTCGTTTTTTCATGAAAAAAAAAAAAAAAAAAAAAACCTACGAAGATCATATTAAACAGTATTTCAGATGTTTCTTCAGTTTTTCCTTTTTGTAATTAGGATGCATTTCTCTGTCCTCATTTTTCATCCTGCTAGTTTTTTGTAAAATCCCTTTATCTATCAAACGCCATGACTGTAATGAGAACATCCTCAAGCAGCAAAAACATCAGTAAGAATTAAGGAATGTGAAATCATCATTCATCATCATCATGTGAGATCATGTATGAAATTAAACCCACGTCACTCTAGACAGACAGACAGGTCAATTCTAGGTCTATTTCTGCTGTGGTTTTTACAGGATGTTGTGCAATCCAGTTGCTCTGTAGTGCGATTATTTCACTTTAATTCAAAGTTCTTGAACTTGAATATAAAGTCATTCAAAGTTTACAGAATAAGTTTAATCCTTTTTTGCTACTTGTGGTATCCAAACAGTCAATGTGATGATGATTATCTATGTTTGTGATGATTTTCTGAATTTTTTTAATGCATATTATTCATGATTTTTTCTCTTTTTCTATCTTTGAATTCATGCATACTTCATATATTAACCTCCATCATATATTCAAGTATTTATTCAAGTTTATCCTCTATTCTGTTTGATTTATATCCACTTTTATTCACAAGAATACGCATGTAGTCTGTGTTCACTATGTACTCACATGTTCATATACTTTAAAATTGAACTTGAGTAATATGCACTTAGTATAGTATAATTTTAATATATTAAGTGGGTCTAAAAAAAGCACAATTTAAATATATTTCCTTTTCACCTGGGTTGCTTTGCTGTCTTTGTTCTAAAGGTGTCAAAACCACAATGCACCAGATCACATTTACTGCATCACTTACTTTTACACTTTCTTATTATAAAACAATTAATTTAGAATCATTCCATTGAGAACCACCAGATGTTTATTTTATCAAAGCACTTTTCTTTAAAGATTACACATCTGTTTGTGTTTTATTGCCTCTACAACAAAGCTAATTAGAAACAAAAAACAAAGCATAAAACAAAGGTTTGTAGGTTTAACCATTAAGAGTGCGTTCACACTTGGAATGTGTGTTCGTTTAATCGAACCAAACATGACTTTACACATTTTATAAGCTCTTCATGAGTTCCCAGCTGGCCAAAATACCATCATATGCAGGCTACGCACACACAACGAGCGCATTTACCTCAGCACACAGCATTGTTTTGGATGTTCTGTTTTGGTCCGTCTCAAAAAAAGCAATATGTCATGAAATCCGACCAATCAAGTTGTAAATGTATCCCTGTGCCTTTAGGTTCGGTATCTTTTGGTTCGGTGATAAAATTGCCAATCTGAATGCTAATCGGACCAGGACTAAATGTTTTTTTTTTCTTTTTTGGTCCGGACCAAATGAACAAAACGACCCGAACTACAAGTGTGAACGCACTCTAAGAGTTAATTGAATGAACCAATGTTACTCAGCCGCACTGAAATAAATAAATAAAAATAAACTTTATTTTAGAGTTTCACAGGATTGATAGTGTTCCATAGGTATAATGCATGATAACGTAAAATGCATGATTACAGTATAAACATACATGATGGGCTATACTTCAGTTGACTTTCCTATGATGCTTGTCCCTTCAACCTGTGAAGAACAAAGAGAAAATGAAAATATTACTAACCAGAATATGCCAAATCTCAACACAGCAGAAAAATAACTATAAAATAGCTTGATTGTTTCAAAAATGGTAATGTTTTATAAAATTCAGTAAAAAGTTTTAAGAAATAATAACAAAGCGGATGAGTTTGTTGGCCCGTACTTCAGAGCATGGCTGGTCCCTGGTTTGGCCTGGTAGATTAGTGGTTTTAACGTTGCATTCCTGTTTTTTCGGGCCAATGGTGGGCACCTGGGATGGGGTGTGTTCACAGTCTCCACCAATCACAGATGGGCAGCTGTGGTTAGAACTGCTGAAGCAGCTCACACTTTCTCCTGAGGACTCTGAACTCTCCACTGAAACACAACACATTAAAACATGCAATTAGAAATATATATATATATATATATAGACTTCTATATGTGCTCCTGTGTGGACATAATTTTTAGCCAGGCTGTCATACAAAGAAATTATGAACACATGCAAAACCAAGAGAGAGCCAACAAAATATTAATAACTGATTATGTTGTTGTCAATGTATGCTTTTTGATTCATTGACTGAATTTTTTTTTTTTTTTGGAATAACATGAACTAATTAATTATTCAAAATAAGACCAAAATACGTATTATGAAATAAGGTAAATTTTAATTTTAAATTGCACTTCTATTGATCATAAATTTAAGACCATTTCAAATTAGACATTGCCTATGATATTGTGAATGAACTACTTTCACTCATAGACACAAATAGACATTGTGAAGAAGGACATACCAAGTGCACTCTGGTTTCCACTCTCCTGGTCTAAATCATCTTCCTCCAGGATGCCTGAAGTCCCATGTACATACTGGACAACATCTCCACTGTTAGGACCGATCAGACGGCCCACGGGAGACGGGGATCCCCACCCAGAGGAGGGAGACGAATGGCTTCCAGAGGATGATGTACAGCTGGCCGAGCCAACAGAATTCAGTCGGAGCACAGGGACGCCACCTAAAATATTACACAGAGTTAAATAAGGCTAGTCAAAGCTCAGTTATGATAAGAGTTTAAATATGTCTGGTGTTTTACCTCGTCCTGTCAGAGCACAGTTGATGGCTCGGTCATTGATGGCCATCTCACTGGGCTGGATATCCATGAAGGGTTTATGTCCGATTCCCATGAACACCCTCTCCTGCATACGGATCTCTGTGTGAAGATCAGCACAAACCTCAGCTTTATGGGGTTATTACTAATCAATGGGTCATTCCTGCTGTAGGATTTCCATGTACCCATAGTAATCTCTCTCTCTCTCTCACACATATACGGGCAGTTTTTAAATCTCCAATTCACCTAACCTGCATGTCTTGGATTGTGGGGGAAACTGGAGCACCCGGAGGAAACTCACACAGACACAGGGCACACATACAACCTCCAGAACATTTTAAGACAGCTCAAACATGCATTCTAGTCTGGGACTAAGCTTAATCCTTGTCTGTGAAACTGGGCAAACAGCAGCAGGTTTATTGCATTAAATTGATTCAACACAGTACACACATTTATAATGTTACAAAAGATTTCTGTTTAAAACAATTCTGTTCTTGTAAACTTTCTATTCATCAGAGAATCCTGAAACTGTTTTCAGCACAACTGTTTTCAATATTGATAATAATCAAAATTGTTTCTTGAGCAGCAAATCAGCATATTAGAATGATTTCTGAAGGATCATGTGACACTAAAGACTGGAGTAATGATGCTGAAAATTCATCTTTGATCACAGGAATGAATTACATTTTAACATACAGTTTATTCAAACTGAAAACAGTTATTTTGAATTGTAATAATATGTTTTACTCTTTTTTTGATCAAATAAATGCAGCCTTGATGAGCAGAAAAGACTTCTTTAAAAAACATTTAAAAAAATTAACCCCAAAATTTCGAATGCATTTTCTTAGCTAAAGGGATTTGTTGCAATTTGGCCCAGTTTAGTTCTTTAATGACATCATACTCCAGGAAGCGACATAAATTTGGAGGGAAATCTACAGCACAACATCAGTTTATTTGATGAATTCTGTGATGTTTTGTAACTGTCTAAAAGAATGCCGGATTTACAGCGAAACTGTTGAAAGTGTTTCGTTCATAAGGTGTTGCATAATAGACTGATTTCAACTGATCTTTATTCTGCACATCTACAACAGTGCCAACAATTCCAAGGAAAAATATGGAGGAAAACATCTAAAAGACCCCTCACAAATGGGATGACTATTATCTGGAAATGTGCTTCGAGGTAAAAGTCATGAATAAATGCATGTAGCTGCGTGTGGGAGTTCAGCTTCTGTCATTTATCTTTCCTCAGCACTCCTTACCACATTCCTCAATAAACAAGACCACTTCTCGGCAGTTCATTAGGCTTGATAAACCCTTTTAATTTCATAATCATAAAGATGAGGTAACAGGACTGTCAGTAATTGCACGTTGCACCAATGAGAATTAATCTCAAACACACAACACATTAAATCAAGGTTTTACTGTAGGCTAAACCTAGAATAACTTCAATTCTTTTACAGATTTAAATGTCACTTTTAACTGAAGAGGTTTGGATGTACAAAAAAGTAATTTTTCAATGGATTGGGGGAAATGAAATAGTTCCCAGAAATGAAGTGATCACATCTAATTACAGGAGGGAAATGGCGACTGCCATACCTTGCTTGCCTGGTCAAGTCGATGCAAAGTAATATTTTTATTAATGGATTAACAGTTATATTACTTTGTGTAACATAATTTGTAATTGTTTAATAAAAGAGAAAAGCAAGTAAGTTAACGTGATCCATCGAATAGTGTCACATGAGTTCAACTGCGATGCAAAGGTGTCTATTTACACTGTGGATTTGCAGCGTTGAGTATTGTAGCCAATCACAGGCATTTCTGTTGAAAATAATGACCAATCAGAGGTGTTTAAGTTACCGGTAGTGAGAATCCGCTTAGTATCTCAAATTGCTGAGTGAGTTTTTTTTAGCGCAAGTTTACTAAATGCACAATCCTCTCATTATAACAAACAAAGCAGATACACGACATAAATAAAATATTCATTGTGCAGTTTAGTCAGATTCATTGATTAAAACAGAATCTGACTATGATTTTCCCACTCAGTAAGTTTGCACTGAACTGACTGACAGCTTCAGTGACTAAGAAAGCGCTCTTTATTCGCTGTCTGTAATTTCATTCGAAATTGAAGAAAAGTTTTTGTGACCTTTCCTACAAATATATACTTCACACTTTAGTACAAAAAGTGACAAAAATAGAAAATAATGACAAAAATAGATTTTTGTATGTTATAATAGTGATTTGATAATCTCTAAAAATAAATTCAAAAGAAAACAAAACGTATGAGAAAACTATGTTAGGGAGTGGATAATGAGCCAATAAGTGCTCCTCTGCTGCCATCTACTGGTTATAGTGGTAATTTCATGTTCTTTTTGTTTTTTTTTAAATAAGTGTTTGTATTTCACCAAGTATAAGTTTTCCCACATTGTGAAACTTTTAATTTGACAAATGTGGACAATCTTTGGATAAACAAAAAATGTTTCCCTTTCATGGGAACATCGACGCTGCGTCGAGCGCTTCGGGAACGCCTCTGTGTGATTGCATCGTGAAGCACTTGTGAAATCGAACCAATAGGGTGACGGGACGTCAGAGCGGGTGGCGTCATGGACCAGGAAACTATAAAGCACTCCTGAGAACAAAGAACGCCAGCTTTTGTGTCTTCAGCAAGCGCTTTGTGTTATCGTGTGTCTTATTTGGTGTTGTCTGTCAATTACATATACAGAAACGATCTCTTTTGTTTGAGGACAAGAGTATCAGTGTTACACCATATATTATATATAGATATATATATATATATATAGATATATAGATATAGATATAAAAGACACTATAATGGCGAGCAAACAGCAGTTCACTTTACTTTACGGTGGGGATACACACGAGCTCGGTGTTGTTTGTATGGGAGCTGAGCATGCCCAGGCAGCCCTCGAGGGGGTTGCTTGCGAGCATTGTAATATAAAACCTCTTCGCTCCCGCCAGGTGCTCTTTGAGGAGGGCTCCGCGGCTCTCGTTCCTCATGGTTGGGTCCCGCTTCTGCCGAGGCAGAGCGGCGGCTCAGATCATGGGGTTCACAGATGAATCTGGCAGAGGGGTTAGAGACGGGCACCGCCCTTTCTCTGCCCTTACCTGCCAGGTTCAGTGCCGTTTCCTAGGTGGAAGCACGCTCTGCGGTTTCCTACCCCCGGGTTGAGGCACTGGTATTCACATGTCCAGCTCTGAGGAGGTGGATATTGTGATATCGCTCTGAGGACTCGCCACCTCACACACATATCGTGTTTTTCAAAATCACACGTCTATTATTCTAACATCAAAAACAAACCAGTTGTGTTTGAAAGCCATGATTATTTTTTGTTTATTTGAAATATTCAGACCGTGATATACTTGTCTGTTTATTTGCTCCATTTAATTTTGAGAAATTAAATCAAATATCTTTCTGATTTTGTAAACTTACAAAGCGAGTGGGGATATACACGATTTATGTGTTGTTTGCTGGGAGTGAAGCATGCACGTCAGCTCACACGGGGCTGACAGTGATAATTCATAATAATGTCCTGAAGTGTAAAGAGAAGCATGCACTAGCGGGAGTTTTTAGCTCCACTCCTGTTGGCTTTATTCTCGAGGGAATAAAAGTCTAATGCAAGGCTCGGATCTCGCGTTTGACGAGGCAGCGCTTGGATTAGGTCTGCAATGAAGAATATATGGCTCGGATCTCACGTTTGCCGAGGCAGCGCATAGATTAAATTTGCAATAAAGAATATATGGCTCGGATCTTGCGTTTGCCAAGGTTGTATAGATTATGTGCCCGTAATTTATATATATATAAAGATCGTCCTGTGGGCCCAGGGGAAGCTCCTCTCACTGAGAGCAGCTCATATCCCCGGGCATCAAAATGTGGGGGCAGACATCCTGTCGAGGCAGAGGCCGAGGCCCAGGGAATGGAGACTCCACCTTGAGGTGGTGGAGCTCATCTGGAAGAATTTCGGTCATGCAGAAGTCGACATGTTTGCTTCGAAAGAAACATACATTTCTGCTCACTGTGGTACTCTCTGTCTCATTCAGCCCCTCAGCCAAGGCTACGTCTTTACGCATTTCCCCTGACTGCTCTGCTCCCAGGAGTTCTGGAGAGGGTTCGCCGGGACAGGGTCCATCTCATATTGATAGCCCTGTTCTGGCCGACCCGAGTGTAGTTCTCAGACACAGTGTCTCTTCTAGAAGCCGTCTAGAAGATCCTGATCAGACAGAACCTTCTGTCTCAAGCGGGCGGCATGATAATTCATCCTCGCCCGGAATTGTGGAATCTGTGGGCCTGGCCTCTGAGGGGGCTAGGCTCCTAGAATCCGGTCTCCAAACCGAGTGGAGGTTGTGGAGACCATACTCCACTCCAGAGCTCCCTCCACGAGAAAGCTATATGCATATAAATGGAAGTTGTGGTGTAGACAACGTCAGTTGGACCCGTTCCACTCTTCTATCAGTCTTGTGCTGCAATTTCTCTGAAAAAAATTCTCGGATTGTTTATCACCTTCTACCTTGAAGGTCTATATAGCGGCTATTTCAGCTTATCATGCTCCTGTGGGGGACTCTTCTGTGGAAGAGACCCCCTAGTTATACGCTTTCTCCGTGGTACCCAGAGGCTGAGGCCTTCTGTGCGTACAAGAACTCCGGCCTGGGACTTGGCTATTGTGTTGGAAGGGTTAGCTGAGGCTCCCTTCGAACCTTTAGAGGAGGTGTCTGAGAGATTCCTCACTCTTAAAACCATCTTTCTGTTGGCAATATCATCTCTCAAAAGAATTGGAGATCTTTAAGCACTTTCGGTTGCTCCCTCATGTTTGGAATTTGCGCCTGGTATGGTCAGGGCTTTTCTTCATTCTAGACCTGGTTATATACCCAAGGTCCCCACCAACGTCCCAGGTCCGATTGTACTGCAGGCCTTTTGTCCTCCTCCTTTTACTAATCCGGATCAGGAGAATTAGCAAATGGGTGGTCAAGGCCATCTCTCTTGCTTATGAGTCCTCTGGACAGCCTTCACCCTTGGCTGTCCGGTGCATTCTACTAGGGGTATGGCTGCCTCAAAGGCTTTGATCTCGGGAGTCCCCCTCCATGAGATATGTGATGCAGCTGGGTGGTCCTCTCAGCATACCTTTATTAGGTTTTACTACCTTGACTTGGGCTCCACTCTGGTGTCCTCGGTGCTCTCGTCTTAAGGATAACAGACAGGCACTTGGAATTATGGCGTAGTTGGGATAGGGTTCCCAAAGCGCTCGATGCAGCGTCGATGTTCCCATGAAAGGGAACGTCTCGGGTTACGTCTATAACCCTGGTTTCCCTGAATAGGGAACGAGACACTGCAACACCTAGCCATACTCCCTGCACGCCTGTGAGCGTCTTGCTTCAGCCAATCAGAAGCTGGCGTTCTTTGTTCTCAGGAGTGCTTTATAGTTTCCTGGTCCGTGACGTCACCCGCTCTGACGTCCCGTCACCCTATTGGTTCGATTTCACAAGTGCTTCACAACGCAATCATGCAGAGGCATTCCCGAAGCACTCGACGCAGCGTCTCGTTCTCCCTATTCAGGGAACCAGGGTTACAGACGTAACCCGAGACGTTTTGGTCATTACATTAAAAATTACATTTAAATTGGATAATATTCAGACTTTTGAGTTTTGAAGTGCTGGAAAAAGTTGTGTGAAGTAGTTGAAAGTCCTTGAAAAGTATCATTTGCTGGGTTATGATCAAAGCTATACGTGATTCATCTTTGGACGCACGACATACACACTCGAGGGAGTAAGATGACGTCATCAGAGTTCGCCATACGTTGGCTTTTGGTGAACTGATGCCACTGATCACAGGTTAAAGTTTTTAAAATTAAACAATGCAGCACAACCTGAATTCAAATAAAACATAGAGCAAAAAATCTTGAATTAACTCTAAACTCTCCTTAATTTAATTCACACTGGTGAATCATATCCACCATTCATGTTTACTGTATCAATACAAAAGCTATAGCTTTTATAACTGTAATTTTGTAATAGCAATTCATTGAACATTACAGTCTGATATCTGAAAACATTTTTCTGCTCACCTCTATTGTAAACAGCTTGTTCCCAAAGAATCCTCTCCAGGTCTCTAGTCCAGTTTTCCTTCACTTCTCGACTCTGTGCCTGAAGTACGTACGTGTCCTGTGACTTCCTTCTTCGAAACCAGATCTCAAAACACAGCCCGCTGTCACCAGAGTTATGGGTCATACCAATGTCTGAAGTCTAAGAGAGGACAGAAAAGACGTCAAGTCACACAAAGAACGACAAAAAGCAAGAGCGTTGGCCTGTTAACTGACGGTTCATGTGGTGGTTTACCTTGAAGGATTGTTTGTAGATGTATGTGTCATTCCCAACGTCAGTTCTACGCGTCTTGCTGAAGAGTATGAGATCTTGGAAGAGAAAAATGTGACGGTAGCATTTCTTTTTCCTAAACGTCAACAGGAACTCATCCTGACGAATCAGCTGGCCCTGTTCCTTCAGATTCACCTGTACAGACATGAACAAATCAAAACATCAATTTCACACAACTGAGTAACAACGCTTTCACACTACTGGACCAAATTTGACCTCCAAGTTGGGCCTACATTTATGTATTTGGTAGATGCTTTTATACAAATCAACTTACATTGCATTCAAGGTATTTTTCAATGTCTATAATAATTAAAACATGATCAAGTTTGTGTCAAGTTTGACTTGCATTCAGCTTCACTATAAACACTACTGGTCAAAATTTTGGAATAATTAAGATTTTTAAATGTTTTTAAAAGAAGTCTCTTCTGCTCACCAAGGCTGCATTTATTTGATCACAAATGCAGTAAAATCATTACAATGTAAAATAGCTGTTTTCTATGTGAATATATGTTAAAATGTAATTTATTCCTGTGATCAAAGCTGAATTTTCAGCATCATTACTCCAGTCTTCAGTGTCACATGATCCTTCAGAAATCATTCTAATGCTGATTTGCTGCTCAAGAAACATTTCTGATTATTATCAATGTTAAAAACAGTTGTGCTGCTTCATTTGTTTTTTTTTGATGCACTGAATTGATCAAAAGTGACAGTAAAGACATTTATAATGTTAAAAAAGATTTATATTTCAAATAATGCTGTTCATTCTAACTTTCTATTGTGATGGAATTTTATAATTAATCATAACTAACATTCTTTTTCCTTGTACAAACCTTGGGCATAAGTCAGTGTCTGAATCATGTCCAAATATAAGAAAAGGGGAAATGAAACTTAGGGACAACTAGACAACCACCTAAATATAACAGCCGCAAGATATTGAGTAACCAACGAACTAATAAACACATGATTTGGGCAGATCTTGCTTTACCTAGTAACAGAAGGATTTGACAGAACCAATCATATTGTAGAATGCTTTGCCATGCTCCTTATCCTATATAAACTGTTGTATTCTTTTTGCTTGTGGGATTCTCTGCGGTTAATACGAGGTCCTCCGGCCGTGATTAAAGCATATTCTAAGGCATACTCTTATGGAGCTAGGATTATGACAATACTATTTGAATTTTAATTGAAAAGTGTAATTTAATAAAAAATACAGATTTGTGAGCATTAGTGGAACTGAAGGCGTGACCATAAACACGAAACACACGTGATCGTTGTCATGTGGTGAATCCGGCCAATCGTGAAACAGCTGTGTCGTCATCAGAGCTTTTACAGCTCCTTTTCAGAAACTGCGCTGGCTGACTCGGGCGGCTGATCTCGAATCGCTCTCGCAGTACTTTGAAGCCATATGTCACAGTCACATGGTGTCGGCGCTGTCTCAAGTCGGACAAAATTTCTTACCGGCATGCACTGCTTTAAGTCAGCCGCCAATCGGTCTGTGCGGCGCTGCATCAAGTCGAACAAGCCTATTATATTACTGATTATAATCAATGGGTTCTATTGTCACGCCGCTCTCGTCCTGTGTAGACACAGTAGCATGCTAATCACTTTCACAACAAATATACTTTAAAACAAACAATATAGAAACTTAGACAAATGTTTCATGTGCTGAAAAAGCCAACCTAACATATAAATACAGCTCATAAATGTTTAAGCACAGACTCGCCTCAGAAAAACAACTGCAGCTCTGTAAATTGGCCGAAATGCTCTGTTCGACTTTTCTGAGACCCACTACTCTTCCCTGCGGATGGCCTCTGACCTACTTTCTGTACGATCTGAATTTCTGCGCTTCGAATTTACAACATTGAATTTGATGTTCTGAATTTCTTCTTCATCTTGATAACGAAGCTGGATTTTTAAAAACTGGATATTTGCAGTCTAAAATTTCAGAACGAAAAATCTGCTGTTTGAAAATGCATGTCTATAAAAGTCTGCCATGAAAACATTTCAGTTGTGTTCAATTTCAAATGTTTAATATTCAAGTTTTAAAAAATCTAATTCAGAACTATGTAAAATGCCACATAATAATCAATTTTATTAAATTACACTTGTCTATAATTCAAATTTGCACAATTCAAATTTAAATAGTATTGTCATAATCCTAGCTCCATATAGTCTGGAGTCTGTCTGGTTATTGCTGCTCAGCAAGTTAGGGAACACTAGACTTATTCCCAAGTGATAGTGTTCAAAAGGGTCAAGACGTTGACCGACTCGAAGCCAGTTGTCGACTAGTAGACACAGTGCTAGAGTATCAATATTTTTGAGTGTCACCAGTAGACGTTTGGGTGTCGACTAGGAGCTGCCCCAGGTAAACTTAAGTCAGGTGCGTAGGAGAAAATCTACTGCACTATTCATCACCATTATGCATCTTCTGAAAGAGTAGAGAAGCTCCAGATCAAAACACAGGCAAAGAGGAAGCAGAAAAAAAAAGCATGTAAAATAACATGACCATCAAACGTTCAACAACATATAAATCAAAACTGCCTAACTTTACTGGATGAAATGTTGAACCCATGAAAGGGAAGCGACTGTGAAGCTTTGGGGGTGTTGATGGACTCTATGTTTTGATCATCTTTCAGAATCCAATCCAGATGAAGTCTTTGCCAAAAATGTGATTTTCTCAGCTTTTTGTTCAAAATGCTACTTTTTTAAATGAAGATAGGATAAAATGTTTTTTGTTGTTGTTTAAAAGTAGAAGCTCTGTTCTTTCTTTTAATATATTGCATTTTCAGATGTTCATACACCACAATATTCTGGGGGCCATGAAAGTTTTGTGAAAATGGTCAAAAATGCTGGGGGGGGGGCTTATAATGGCAGAATTTTCGCCCTCAAGCCATAAACTGACCTGCTTGAATACAATCATATTTTTGGCAGTTCTTTGTGTTCAGGATAGTGGCCTTCTAAAAAATAACATAAGAGTGCAGCAACTAGTCTCTATAAGCACAAATTTGCGCTGATGTGCAGGTGGAGGGAGTCTACTAGCAGGCGTAATCTTTTATCCTCTCTACCCACTGAGCTTCTTTTCTTTTTAAAGGATCCCGTCTAAAAATAAATACATGAAATATGAAGGTATTTATCTTTTTAATTACAGACAGTGTGTGATGTGGGCAAAACTCGCCTTTACCTCATGCCTGACCTTCCTCTTCTACAAAAATATCCTCTTTATTTTTGTCAACATTTAGTTTGCAGACAAATATATCTGCCTTATTATGTAAAACAACACATAATAGATTTATGATAGTAAACACCACATTTTCTAAAGAAATGATGAGTGGTGTTTGCCTGTGCAAAATGCTAAGGTGCTTGCTATGGTGTATTAGTGGACTTTAGTATTGCTATACAGTAGCTAGTGTGTTATGGGCGGTTTATTACTAGTCAAAAGAATCAGTGGTTACACTTTATTTGTATGGTCCCCTTTAGACATTTTACTAACTTACGTAACCTTGCAACTACATGTCAACCAACTCATTAGAGAATAGTAGGCTAGTAGAAAAGGTTAGGGTTAGGTGTTGGGTTAGGGTTAGTAGAATAAGTAGACATAGTAGAATATCTGTTGGTGGAGCATCAAAGAGTTAGCAAGAGTTAGCAGATATTAAACAGACAGTCTACTAATACTCTAATGAGAGTTAGCAGACATGCAGTTGCAAAGTTATTTATAGCTAGTAGAATGTCAAAAGTGAATCAATTTACACAATCGACGCCCAAGTCTGTGGGATTTTATCATCAAGCAGGTGGAAATCGTCTGATCAGTAAAGTAACAGCACCACTATTCAACATTTTACACACTGACGTTCAATAGTCTTTTGTTTAAATCATTAATCCTCAGTATGTGAATACTTGTCAGAAGTGATACTTGTCTTAACATGCTTTTCTAATTCTAGTTATGTAAACTAAAATGGATTTTGGGGTTTTCTGAGATGCTGTAATCTCATCTCTCTCACTCCAGTGTTATTTAGTATTATTTATGTACTGTTATTTATTAATATTTTAATTGATCTTGTTTTTTTTTAATCAACATGTTTCAAATTAATGCTGTTCTATTTTACTTTTTATTCATCACAGAATCCTGCCGACTGGGGTAATTGTGCTTAAAATTCAGCTTTGCATCGCAGGAATAAATTACATTCTACAATATATTCACATAGAAAACAGCTATTTTAGATTGAAATAATATTCCACAATAATACTGTTTTTACTGTATTTTTCATCAAACATCAAATAAATGCAGCCTTAATGAGCAGAAGAGACTTCTTTCAAAAACAATAAAAAAAAACTTATTGACTCCGAAATTCTGCACAGTAGTGTATATTTTAGTTTATTTCAACTTTATTTTATTAGTATTAGTTAAAAATAACTTTGTCTCACTCACATCACAGTCCTGAATGTCGTCCATGGCGAGCAGATTGTTGCCGTGGCGAAGCTGAAACTGTATGATTTCCAGCGCGGTCTGTATCTCCAGCCGCTCGCGGGCCACGTGCGCTCCGGACTCACACTCCTGCAGCATGTCCTGCAACAGCAGGCTGTATTTACTGATGCGCTGCACCGGCTTCAGCAG
Organism: Hypophthalmichthys nobilis; assembly: GCA_037950665.1. Classification (NCBI taxonomy): domain Eukaryota; kingdom Metazoa; phylum Chordata; class Actinopteri; order Cypriniformes; family Xenocyprididae; genus Hypophthalmichthys; species Hypophthalmichthys nobilis. The sequence goes on along the minus strand of CM075471.1, from coordinate 24,033,255 downwards.
ATATGAGGACAGATCCATCTTATCACCCAACAGCTGCTGTTTCTGCTGCAAATGACATTATATTACTATAATTAATAAAAGCATTTGGAAGTAAAGCATCAGAAGTATTACACTCAAAGAACTGATTCTTCAGGTACTTAGTGTAATTATTAAACACATGAATAATGGTCCAGAAGAGGACATTTTATGTACTGTACACCAGTGTTATTTTAGTATGTTTAAGACACTATTACAGGTGCTGGTCATATAATTAGAATATCATCAAAAAGTTGATTTATTTCACTAATTCCATTCAAAAAGTGAAACTTGTATATTATATTCATTCATTACACACAGACTGATATATTTCAAATGTTTATTTCTTTTAATTTTGATGATTATAACTGACAACTAAGGAAAATCCCAAATTCAGTATCTCAGAAAATTAGAATATTGTGAAAAGGTTCAATATTGAACACACCTGGTGCCACACTCTAATCAGCTAATTAACTCAAAACACCTGCAAAGGCCTTTAAATGGTCTCTCAGTCTAGTTCTGTAGGCTACACAATCATGGGGAAGACTGCTGACTTGACAGTTGTCCAAAAGATGACCATTGACACCTTGCACAAGGAGGGCAACACACAAAAGGTCATTGCAAAAGAGGCTGGCTGTTCACAGAGCTCTGTGTCCAAGCACATTAATAGAGAGGCGAAGGGAAGGAAAAGATGTGGTAGAAAAAGTGTACAAGCAATAGGGATAACTGCACCCTGGAGAGGATTGTGAAACAAAACCCATTCAAAAATGTGGGGAGATTCACAAAGAGTGGACTGCAGCTGGAGTCAGTGCTTCAAGAACCACTACGCACAGACGTATGCAAGACATGGGTTTCAGCTGTCGCATTCCTTGTGTCAAGCCACTCTTGAACAACAGACAGCGTCAGAAGCGCCTCGCCTGGGCTAAAGACAAAAAGGACTGGACTGCTGCTGAGTGGTCCAAAGTTATGTTCTCTGATGAAAGTAAATTTTGCATTTCCTTTGGAAATCAGGGTCCCAGAGTCTGGAGGAAGAGAGGAGAGGCACACAATCCACGTTGCTTGAGGTCCAGTGTAAAGTTTCCACAGTCAGTGATGGTTTGGGGTGCCATGTCATCTGCTGGTGTTGGTCCACTGTGTTTTCTGAGTTCCAAGGTCAACGCAGCCGTATACCAGGAAGTTTTAGAGCACTTCATGCTTCCTGCTGCTGACCAACTTTATGGAGATGCAGATTTCATTTTCCAACAGGACTTGGCACCTGCACACAGTGCCAAAGCTACCAGTACCTGGTTTAAGGACCATGGTATCCCTGTTCTTAATTGACCAGCAAACTCGCCTGACCTTAACCCCATCGAAAATCTATGGGGTATTGTGAAGAGGAAGATGCGAAATGCCAGACCCAACAATGCAGAAGAGCTGAAGGCCACTATCAGAGCAACCTGGGCTCTTATAACACCTGAGCAGTGCCACAGACTGATCGACTCCATGCCACGCAGCATTGCTGCAGTAATTCAGGCAAAAGGAGCCCCAACTAAGTATTGAGTGCTGTACATGCTCATACTTTTCATGTTCATACTTTTCAGTTGGCCAAGATTTCTAAAAATCCTTTCTTTGTATTGGTCTTAAGTAATATTCTAATTTTCTGAAATACTGAATTTGGGATTTTCCTTAGTTGTCAGTTATAATCATCAAAATTAAAAGAAATAAACATTTGAAATATATCAGTCTGTGTGTAATGAATGAATATAATATACAAGTTTCACTTTTTGAATGGAATTAGTGAAATAAATCAACTTTTTGATGAAATTCTAATTATATGACCAGCACCTGTATAGTTTTTATTAATATTTTGAATTTTTTTTTTATATTTTCCATTTTCATTTTAGTTCAAGTTTTAGTAATTTTGTTGCGTTTGTCATTTTTAAGCTTTTTTTTTTTTACATAGTTTTTATTAATTTTTATTTCAGTTTTAGTTTATTTTAGCACATGAAGTTAAACTAAATTGAAGTTAAAAGTTTTATTTCAGTTAACATTTATTTTATTTCAAGCAGCAAAAAAAAAATTTTCATTATTTTAGTTTCAGTTAACTATAATAACCCTTATGTACACATATTGTTTGATTTTTAATGTACGTGTTAAAATGAGAAATGGCTAGGTTAAGATATTATCATCAATACTGCTTTGACTTTTTTACAAAGTCAAGACCACATACTTTTCATTATTATTTGCATGTTAATTATTTGACATTCTCCTTTGCCATGTTGAGTTTTGGCTATAGGCGTGTCCTGTCTGTAAAAGTGGTGTATTCTGACATGTATTTTGTGCTAATCATGTTGCTGCTCATTCCAAGTACAGTCACATTCCTGACAAATGAAAGCTTTATCAGATTAGCAGAACGGCAGCAATATTTCCCAATTCAACTGAGGTAAAGCCTGTTCCAGCACATATTTGAGCATTACTTTAGTTTTTATCAGATGTGTGAAATACTGCATTACCATTTATACTCTTTCATAATCTTACTGTAAACACCCTATTATTTTGCAACAGAAAGGAGCTTCTGCAGATGCTTTATGTACGTAGTACTTTAGAAACATAGAAATGCTTATAAACCTTTAGTTTTTGAGGGTCATAGAATATTGAATTCATAGATTGATAGAGGATAGTTCACCCAAAAATGAAAATTTGATGTTTATCTGCTTACCCTCAGGGCATCCAAGATGTGCGTGACTTTGTTTCTTCAGTAGAACACAAATGATGATTTTTAACTTTAACTTCAACCGTTGCAGTCTGTCAGTCATATAATGCATGGCAATGGTAACAAAATCTATGAGAGCAAAAAATACATGCACAGACAAATCCAAATTAAACCCTGCGGCTCGTGACGACACACTGATGTCCTAAGGCACGAAACGATCGGTTTGTGCGAGAAACCGAACAGTATTTATATAATTTTTTACCTCTAATACACCACTATGTCCAACTGCCTTGAGCACGCGCACGGCATCCGGTGCGTGAGGTGTGTACGCGCACTGACGTAGTTTGCGCAAGTGCCGGAAGTGATCTCTAGTGCGTATACGTCGCTCATTGTAGGTACGACGGCTAATCAGAATGGTACTTACTTGCGCTATCCGGATTGTACAAACCGACTTAAAACTAAAAGATTATGTTCTCTCGCGCAAACTCATTCGGGAGTGGTGACTTTCCAAGTATTCCCAACTTCTGAGCCTGCTTGCCTGAAGTTATGGTTGATTGCTCTTCGGCTGGATATCAACACACCCATTAACGTACTAAAGTTGTTGAGGGTCTGCAGCGATCATTTTTCCCCTGATGATTTTACATACCCAGGAGAGGATCACGTACGACTTAAACCATCAGCTGTGCCTATGGTTTTTCCACATCCAACTGAGGTATGTGAACAAGATCTTTGTATGTGTCCTTTTTATTTGTAAAGCTGCCCTTACGAAAAGTAACAAAATAAAATGAACTTTTGATGTAATAAAACCATGTTTTTTAGTGGTTTACTTCCATTTGTATAACAACTGTTTAAACTTCGCCAGAGGGTGTACACACCTTACGCACCAGATGCCATGCGCGCGCTCAAGGCAGTTGGACATAGTGGTGTATTAGAGGTAAAAAATGATATAAATACTGTTCGGTTTCTCACACAAACCGATTGTTTTGTGTCTTAGGACATCAATGTGTTGTCACGAGCCACAGGGTTTAATTTGTCTGTGCATGTTTTTTTTTACTCTCATCGATTTTGTTACCATTGCCATGCATTATACAACTGACATACTGCAACGGTTGGAGTTAAAAATCATCATTTGTGATCTACTGAAGAAACCAAGTCACCTACATCTTGATTTTTTGACATATAAGAGGTCTATGTATCTTTAAAACATCCTGTTTTCAAGTTTATGTGCATTTTTTTTATGCGATATGTGCATAAAAATAGGTGGATGGAAACATAGCTACTGAGATCTTCAACGTCATTTTTTTTTACACAGCATAAAAGTGTTTTAGTAGCTATGTTTAAGTGTCTGTCTTAAAACATGTATACATTCAAATTCTGATGAATACTAATGTGTTTGCCTTAAGATATCAAATTTGTGTCACTTATGAAAGATAATTGAGAACAAATGGAGGAAGGACTCACCTTAAAGAACTCCTTCCCATGATCAATGAGCAGCCTCTCAGAGCGCGGCTTGTTCTTGCTGTATAATGCGTACAGGCCGAAGTTTTCTTTCTGAATTTGAGAGACAAAATGTTTGAATCCCTGGTGCACACAGTAGGCTTTTTGCATGTTCTTTCTGATTTTTTGTATGAAGAAATTAAAGGGTTCGTTCACCCAAAAATGAAAATTCTGTCATTCATTACTCACCCTCATGTCATTCCACACCCGTAAGACCTTTGTTCATCTTCAGAACACAAATTAAGATATTTTTGATGAAATCCGAGAGACTCGTCCATATACAGCAATTTAACTGACACTTTCAAGGTCCAGAAAGGTTCTAAAGACATTGTTAAAAAAGTCAACGTGACTGCAGTGGTTCAACCTTAATTTTATGAAGCGACGAGAATACTTTTTGTGAGCAAAAAAAAAAGAAAAATAAGGACTTTATTCAACAATATCTTCTCTTCTGTGTCATTCTCATACCTTGTTTGCATCCAGCACCTCCAGGTTTCATCGTCAGAAAGCTGACTCATTACTCAATACATAGTATTCTCGTCGCTTCATAAAATTAAGATTGAACCACTGCATACATGTCGACTGTTTTAACAATGTCTTTAATACCTTTCTGGACCTTGAAAGTGTCAGTTAAATTGCTGTCTATGGGCGAGTCATATACTTCTCGGATTTCATCAAAAATATCTTAATTTGTGTTCTGAAGATGAACCAAGGTCTTACGGGTGTGGAACGACATAAGGGTGAGTACTTAATGACAGAATTTTCATTTGGGGGTGAACTAAACCTTTAATGTATCTCTCTCTTACTAGGCAAGGTGATAACCAGCGAACAGGGAACATTCTCAGGACTTTAACTAATGTTCTGGCAAGGTTCTCTCAAAGTTATGAACATTCTTCCAGTAACGTCAATACAATGTTTCTTCAAAGTTCCAATCTTTAATAATGTTTAATAATGTTCTCAAAACATTAGCACAAAAACATTATGGAATGTTTTTTTTTTAAAAACATTTTACTTATGTTTGTCTTAATGTTACTACTTGAATCAGAATGTTCAGAGAACATTCAAATGTAACATTCCCATAATGTTTGCAAAATGGAATCTTCCCTTAACATACACTTACATATATATATACTGTATATATATATATATATATAAATATACACATACACAAATTTGTGGGGAAAATGTTCTTAATTGTCATGCAAAAATGTCACAATGCAAACAAATATTAATGATCCTAAAAATATTATGATATCCAGAAAATAACAAATATTTAGGCTTAATTTCCTTGCAAAAAATAATTTATTTATTAATTTATCATTTTGGGGTGAAATGTGACCTGGACATGCTTTTGTTTTTGAGTTGTATGTTTCTTTCATTACAGCTGTATTGGTTTCTAGGTTCTTTGAAGCAGCAGTACATACAAATCTTTGTGGAGCTTTAAAGGGTTCTCTGGTATCAGGCTATAAAACTCTTTTCAGTTCTAACTGGAAGCTGGTTTGGTGCTCAAAGCACTCACGTGTTTTAAGAAGCAGCGTCCGACACAGAAGGGTTCCTTCAGACACAGCTCCAGCTCTTGAAGAAAGTGATGCTGGTGGAAGTCTCGCAGCTTCTCCAGGTTTCCAAAGATGCTTCCTCTCTGTCCCCGCAGGTCCTGAGGCACGTCGGGACGCTCCAGCTGCGGGATGTAATGCTCCACGACGTACCCCAATGCTCTCACATACTCTCTCTCTGTTTGAAGCAGCTCCTCCATGATGCGCTGGAGTTTACTGTCAGGATACCAACAAACAAAATAAATGTGTCCCTCTCTGGCGCTGTCTGACAGGATCTCTGTTCTCTTCTACAGTAATGACATCATTTATGATTACAAATATATAGCAGACAAACAGATCTATGGTAAATATTTCAATAATCTTACAACAGTTACTGCCAGGACACATTTGTATAATTCAATTTATGAAATGTTTTTGGACACTGATGCTACTGATGCTTCTGTCCTGACCTAAAATATGAGTTAAAATGAAGAACTAGTCAGGAATCATCACATTTACCCAGAGGTATATGTTAACTATACTAAAATATGGTTTCCAATAAATATGGTATACATCACATACAGTATATCTAGTTATTTGTCATAGGAATAATGTTATATAATATATTACAATATTTTATTAAATATTGTTTTATTATAATATTAAAATCGTATGGACCCGTGTGAAACTATATTTTCGGATATTAAGGATATATATATTAAGAAACTATATTTTTGGATATATAAAAAATATTTTATTAAATATTGTTTTATTATAATATTTAAAATATTTATTTTTAATAATGTTAAACCTATATTAAATAATCATGTGGTAATGATAATTTTATTTTTAATTTAGAATGGAAACTATATTTTTGGATAATATAATATCAAAACTATTTTATTAAATATTATTTTCTTATAATGCTAAAACTATTTTTTAAACAATATTTAAACTATATAAATTAATCATGTGGTAATGATTAGTTTATTTTTCATTTATGAAGTAAACTATATTTTTGGATAATACAATATTAAAACTATTTTATTAAATATTGTTTTATTATAATATAAAATTTATTTTATTTTAATAATATTTAAACTATATTAAATAATCATGTGGTAATGATTATTTTATTTTTTAATTTATAATGGAATCCATATTTTCAGATAATAATAAAACTTTATTAAATATTATTTTACTATAATATAAAAACAATTTTATTTGAATAATATTTAAACTATATAATATAATCATGTGGTGATGATTACTTCACTTTTCATTTATAATGGGAACTACAGTGGTGGTCAGAATTATTGGCACCCTTGGTAAATATGATCAAAGATGACTGTAAAAATAAATCTGCATTGTTAATCCTTTTGATCTTTAATTCATAAAATTAGCAAAAGTCTTTCATTGAAGGAAAAGAATTGAAAGTGGGGGGAAAATCACATGAAATAAATGTTTTTCTCCAAAACACATTGGCCACAATTATTGGCACCCTTTTATTCAATACTTTTTGCAACCTCCTTTTGCCAAGTTAACAGATCTGAGTCTTCACCTATAATGCCTGATGAGTTTGGAGAACACCTGACAAGATATCAGAGACCATTCCTTCATACAGAATCTCTCCAGATCCTTCAGATTCCCAGATCCATGTTGGTGCTTCTTCTCTTCAGTTCACTCCACTCATTTTCTTTAGTTTTTTTTAGTTTCATCTGACCATAGAAGCCGATCCCGTTTGAAGTTCCAGTCTTGTCTGACAACTGAATATGCTGGAGATTGTTTTTGGATGAGCGAGGAGGATTTTTCTTGAAACCCTCCTGAACAACTTGTGGGGATGTAGGTGCTGTTTCATATTTTTTTTTTTAGGCTTTCTGAGACTCAAGACTTAACTAATCTCTGCAATTCTTCAGCTGTGATCTTTGGAGAGTCTTTGGCCACTCAAACTTTCCTCCTCACTTCACATTAGGACGATTTAGACACACGTCCTCTTCCAGGCAGATTTGTAACATCTTTAGTTGATTGGAACTTCTTAATTATTGCCCTGATAGTGGAAATGGGGAATTTCAATGCTTTAGCTATTTTCTTATAGCCATTTTCTATTTTGTGAAGCTCAACAATCTTTTGCTGCACATCAGAACTATATTCTTTGGTTTTTCTCATTGTGATGAATGATTAAGGGAATTTGGTCTTTGTGTTTCCTCATGTTTATACTCCTGTGGAACAGGAAGTCATGGCTGGACAATTTCATGTTCATGATCACCCTGGTGTGCTAAAAAATGTAAATATGAATGAATGAATATACTTCAGAGATATTTTTTACTCGTAAAAAAATTTAGGGGTGCCAATAATTGTGGCCAAAGTGTTTTGGAGAAAAACATTTATTTCATAATGTGATTTCCCCCCCATTTTCAATTCTTTTCCTTCAATGAAAGGTTAGATTTTTGCTAATTTTATTAATTAAAGATCAAAAGGATAAACAATGCAGATTTATTTTTACAGTCATCTTTGATCATATTTACCAAGGGTGCCAATAATTCTGACCACCATTGTATATGTTTGTATAATATAATATTAAAACTATTTTATTTTAATAATATTAAAACTATATTAATAACCATGAAGTAATGATTATTTTACTTTGAATTCATAATGGAAAGTATATTTTTGGATAATCTAGTGAATTAAATACTTTACAAATTAAACGTCCTTAATCTCATTTGATTATTTTCTCTTTAATTGGAACTTGATTGATGCAAAACAAATCATCAGATTATTAACAAATGATAAGTTCTTTCTCATCATGTCCTTCTCTGTATCTTCACAATATGATTCTCTCATTAAAATAATGTTGCATGGTATATTCGTTACATTCAACTCACAGTACAGTACTGCTGTTATCCAGCATACGGACAGGCCTGCAGACGGACATGTCCTGCATTTGGACTGAATTATCTGAGCGTGTTACTGGTGAAATTAAGGTGCTGTCGTCAGATTTGGTGTCACTGCTGAACTTCTCATTTATGTCGCTTTGGCTCAGTCCAGAAGCACTAGAACAGAAGCTGTCATGGTGAGACAGTCTAGAGCTCTGTTCATCCCATGATCCTCTGTCCGAGTCAATGACCAAGAAGCTCTCTGGACAGGAAGCTGCAGATGTCTGCTTGTGCACATGGACTTTGTCCTTGATTGCAGCATTGGTTTTGCTCATAGAAATATGATAACTAGTGGATCGTAAACCAGAGCCTTCGCTTTGTGAGCGGACCAGGGCTTTATAATGTGGAAAGCAGTCATGCTTGTTGACCTGGCCTGACTTTCTGAGATCACTGTCACTGTGAGAGAATATCCGAGGATGCTTCCTTAATTTTTTCATCGGGCCATAGTGTAATGTGGAAACATTGCTGTCACTTTGGTGGAAATGCTGACTTCTTCCTTTCTCTTTCAGCTGAAATGATTGGCCTTGTAGTTCAATCGGTGCAGATTCTTTGTCCGTGTTTTCAGTCATTATCGGATCACAATGCGGGCCCACTGATGATGTGTCTCTCCTTACAGGCTGGAAACGCGTCACTGTCTCATTATCATGACTATTTTGAGTCTTCATATGACTGCCAACAGGGTTTGTTTGGGGGTCGCTTTCATTTTCTCCAAGGCTAGTGCTAATTACACTCTGGGTCGGACCTTTCAAGTGGGCCTCATCTTGCCTCGACGCTGCACTTTCCTTTTGTGGTGTTCCCAGAGGCGCTTGATTTCTGTAAGAGGCATGCAGTATCTCTGTAAGCCTCTGTCTGATGTCTCGGCATTGAGCCCAGACCGCATTCCACATCCATATCCCATCCGGGTGCCTCTCTAGCAGCGCGCTACTCTTGTCCTGGAAGTGTTGGGGAGAGAAGTCTTTGAAACGCTCCTCAAAAGCCTTCAATGTACTCAAGCAGGCACATATGGGAGAGTTTTTGTTCTTTATGTGATCTAAATACTCCATGCACTCTTTAACAAGAGACGAGGCCTGGAAAACAAAGAAGATAAAAGTCATTTCAAGCCTATTATGGGCAAGTAATGGCATATACAGTATATCACACAATATAGGTATATTGTTTTAGTTAATTTTATATATACACTATTGGTCAAAAATTTGGAATAATTAAGATTTTGTATTGTTTTTGAAAAAAGTTTCTTCTGCTCATCAAGGCTGCATTTATTTGATCAAAAATACAGTAAAAATAGTATTACTGTGAAATAGTATTACAATTTAAAATAACTGCTTTCTATTTGAATACATTGTAAAATGTAATTTATTCCTGTGATCAAAGCTGAATTTTCAGCATTATTACTCCAGTCTTCAGTGTCACATGATCCTTCAGAAATCATTCTAATATGCTGATTTGATGTTCAGTTATTATCAGTTATTTTTGGTGCTCCCACATCTTTACCTGATGTAATGCCAGGACTTTTCCCATGACCTGTCCAGTTGTTTGTGTTAATTATTTTAAATAATTTTGATTCCGACAGATGCACTATTAAATAATTTAAGAGCTGGTTTTGACTGACTTACTGAAAAGAATTGACTCAAAAGATCGAATCACTCGCAAATCAAAAATATGTATGGTTCGCATTTTGCAAGCAAGTTTTATTTTTCCTAAGGGCAATATCATACAAATTAAATATTTTACTGCTCTGCACAATTAGAAATGTTTGTTAACTATAAAAATTCCATTCATTTTAAGATTTGATTCGTTTTTGGAGAACACAGTTTAAAAATTCCCTGTTGGTTTTCCATAACCCTAGTGGTCTAATTGCTAATTACTAATTGTTAATCCCACTAATTACTATGTTTTTTTTTTTTGTAATATCTTGTTTCACAGAATGATGCGTCACATTGCAGAAGTAAAATGTCCATGTTAATTATTGTCCATGTATGCTGACTAACCTCTTCACAGAAACGATACAGATCCACAGACGCCTCCAGCTCAGATTTACGTTCCTCGGCTTTCAAGAGAAACCCAGTCAAGTTGGTTTTGAAAGTGGTGGTGTTACAACGAAAAACGTCTATTTCAGGATAATGCATTCCCTTGATTTTTCTCTCCACTTCTTTAATCAGCAACATCCCTTTTTCTTTTTTCTCCTAGAAAAACAAAAAATACCAAAGATATGTTTACACATTATGCATAATCTCAAAGATGTCTGAAATCTCATAAACCATTACCTCTTATCACTATTTATTTAAGACCGTACATTCCTGAACCATTTTCATTATCAGAAACTGTCTGGTATTTTTGGTACTTTTTGATTCATTTGAACTCAGCAGTCCACAAAAATCCATAACACACAATTTAAGTCTGATAACATTCATATTCTGGACCATCCATCTACTTTTGGTAGTCTGCTGCAGACTAGAGTATCTTTGAGTGAATGTCTTCAGGATTTGTTACCTTTGCTTGTATAAGAACAGTTTGAATGTCTTGTAGTCTCTGCTCCATTTTCGGCAAGGTTTTCTCTGTGTTGTCTTTGTCCTTCTGCCATGACTGTTCCTCTGTCTCACACCATGTTTGGATCTGTGAACAACATAAACTATTTTTACAAAGTAAATGGGACTGTGCACTTTGAGAGTTTAAAAGCACAAATGTGAAGCTTGTATTTTTGTTAAAGCACTAACATGAATTATTCATAATTGTTTTAATAAGTGGATCTAATATTAATATAATGCCACAGTTTACCATCTTTCCCAGATTTGCATGATTGAATATAATATAATTTAATTGAACTGTGCGTTTTAACTTTTATTGCCTTGCCCTGTTTATTTTCATTATATATGCCTTACTGTAACCATGACTTTAACTAATGGAAGTTATTTTCTGTGGTAAAAGAAATTGTGCCACAAATGCAGTTGCACCTAAATTCGCTGGTCTTTTTAGCCTTTTCTCAAAATGTTCTCTTCAGAAGACTTACAGTACAATCACTTTATTTAGCGCAGTGATGTTATGTTTCACTATGAAGGTTGAGACTGTCTGCCCATCTGCTGTAACAATGGCTGATTTATTCTCTGCAGCAGACATGTTTCACTTCACAATGTTTGTCTTGTGTTATTTTCAGAGCTGAAGTGCTTTCTGTGGGCTGTGCTTATTATCTGTCATAAACACGCATTCAGTGATGGGATGTAATGCATACTGTGCTGAGTGAGTCTTCTGTTTCTCTTAATAGAAGAACATGTTCTAGATGTCGCAGTGACTGGTTGGATTTCATCACTAGCGTGTGAACAGCCTCTTCCACCTGGTTATACAGACACGTCACAGACTCCAGAGAGTCCCTGCAGGAGAGAAAGGCCACATATAAGTGTTATGTGTTCTCAGCGACTGCAAAACACATGCAGATACTGTAAATATAACATGTTTTACAGTTTTTAATTAATTTATGGTAAATATTGAGTACTACAGGCTGGTAAAGACCTATTCTCTACACACTGGTCATACTTTTCCAGAGTCTAATCCCTCTTAAAGGGATAGTTCACCCAAAAATTAAAATTCTGTATTCATTTACTCACCCTCAAGTTGTTCCAAACCTGTATGAATTTGTTTCTTCTGCTGAACACAAAAGAAGATATTTTGAAGAATATGGGTAGCCAAACAGTTGATGGGCCCCACTGACTTCCATAGTATGGGAAAAAAAAATACTATGGAAGTCAGTGGGGCCCATCAACTGTTTGGTTCCAAACATTCTTCAAAATATCTTCTTTTGTGTTCAGCAGAAAAAAGAAATTCATACAAGTTTGGAACAACTTGAGGGTGAGTAAATAATGACAGAATTTTAATTTTTGGGTGAACTATCCCTTTAAGTTTGTGTTTCACATCATATACTGGTTCTCCAATGGAGTCCATTGTGTGTATAAAGGCTCTTGCTGTTGGGTAAATAGGATTAACTCGGACCGAACAGCTGTCCAAACATTATGGGCACAGCTGAGCTCTAATCATGATAAAGATGACTAACTTGAACCTGCTGAGATTCAAACATACTGAGGGAAATACCTGAAGTCTTCAGACTGAGCAAATCGAGACTCCTCCTTCCTCATCCTGGCGAGAATAGACCCACCCTCTCTTTGGAGGGCGACCAATCGTGTGTCCTCAAGCACCATCTTCATGGAACTCCTTTGCTCCTGGATGCAGGACTGTACATCCTGAACGATTGATTTGGTTAGTTAAGGAGCAGCATTCCTCAGGAGGTCAAATTAAATAAATAAGCTTTTGAATTTTGCATTTATTTTGAATGAGTTTTTTGCAAACAAAATTTTAATAAACATTAAATAAACACAACACACACACACACACACACACATATATGTTCATTTTATGTTACATAAACCTTTTTATTTTGCATTTATTTTAAATGAGGTTTGTACCTTTTTTGTACCTTTAATTAGGGGTGCGCAATCTAACATAATGGATGATTTCAGAATTTTTTTGTTTGTATAATTTATTGGTATGGGCCATAGTGGATATTTAATTTTGCATGCTCATTTGTCCTATTTTTATATTTAAATCACCTTTTCTGTCACCTAACACTCACTTAAAGTTAGCCTTTAAAAATACTAATAATGTTAAATGTAATCTTTACCAAATTTCAGAATGAACTTTCATTTTTTATACTGTGCATTATTAAGTTTTGATTCTTGTATTAATTTGTAGCAACTACAATGATTGTGTGTAGTGTTTTATTTTTCTTTAATTTATGCAAAATAGTACAGAACTTTAACATCAGCCATTTATCATTTGTCTGAGAATAAATACTGGCTTATCATATTGGTCAAAATTTAAATATTGGTGCATCCCTACCTTTAATTTAATAGGATACAAAAGTGTACTGCATTCAATGAGAGTTTCAGAAATTAACACGCAGAATCCAGTTTACCTTTGCCGTGTCCATTTTTTTAACATCAAGTCTCCTGATTGCTGTCTGAAGTAATGAAGATGCTGCTTGAAGGTCAAGTTGAAAGAGGGAAAGTTTCTAAAAGACACATATGGAAAACTCACGTTAGATAATTGTCTATACTGTGCCTGCTGATTATTCAGATATTCAATCATCAGAAGGAATCTAAAGCATGTGGCCAGCAGACAGACTCTGCTGCAAGTCATCAAGTTTAAATTTAATTTATAATCAATTCTCGTAAGCCTAGGAAAAGTTGGGCTGTTACATGTAAGTTAAAGTGCCGCAGATCAAAAAGCCATTTGTTACTGTCAGAAATACATGGACCATGGTCTACTTCACTAGAACTTATTGCACAATTCGACTCACATCTATTTAAAAGTGTTTCAACAGCTGTATACTGATGGTTTGAGTAAAAAAATATGTAGGGTGTCAAACTATGAGTAGGGTCAGGAACTTATTGCACAATTCGACTTACATCTATGTAGAAGTGTTTTAACAGCTGTATACTGATGGTTTGAGAGAACTGATTACACAACACATTCTTACTACAGAAACAAAACAAAAATATGTAGGGTGTCAAACTATGAGTAGGGTCAGGAAAGGACAGTTTCAGTGCCTGTGCATCAACATTTAGATAGAAGTACAGATAAGAGCAGATAGAACAGAAATTCTACATATCATCCCTGCTTGGACCTACAAACTTCACATTAACAGCGTCAGGGTCATTGAAATGCTACAGACATCCATCAGAAGGACAATGTTACCGGGTGTTTTTGTGACCGCCGCTCTTCTCCTACCTGATGAAACTGTAGCCAGTCTTCATGACTGTAAGGGAAGGTTCCACCAAGGTCAGAGGTCAACTGCTGTCCATCAATTGTCTTATGAAGAGCTTTTAGTGTTGTCACAACATCTATCTAAAAGAAATGATCATGAACTTTAACATACCGTACTGTACAAGTGTGTGTGAGAGCCAAGCACTGATACTACACAGTACTGTTCAAAAGTATGGATTCAGTATATAAAACACAGTACAAAATGTGAAATATTATTGCAATTTTAAACAGCTGTTTTCTATGTGAATATATTGTAAAATGTAATTTATTCCTGTGATGCAAATCTGAATTTTTAGCATCATTACTCCAGTCTTCAGTGTCACATGATCCCTCAGAAATCATTCTAATATACTGATTTGCTGCTCAAGAAACATTTCTTATGATTATCAACTTTGAAAACAGTTTTTGCTGCTTCATATTTTTGTGGAAACCGTGATACACCTTTTTCCAGGATTCTTCAGGAAAGTTCAAAAGAACAGCATTTATTTGAAATAGAAATCTTTTGTAACATTATAAATGTCTTTACTGTCACTTTTGATTTTAATTCGCCCTTGAAGAAAAACAGTATTTGTTACTTTCAACAACAACAACAACAAAAAACTTCCTGTTCTTGCAGGCATCAGACATGGATAGTTGACATTCAGACATTAAAGGTGTTAATTAAAGGGCTGCAGGTTTCTATGAAGGTGTAATTGCTGGGTACAAAGAGTGTGTTTGGGGGTGTTAATTACCTGTAGACCAGGATGTTTTTCTGGGCGAGGATTAGAGTCTTTATCAACAAGCATCAATATAGTGTGCACTGCATGAAGGGCCTGCTCCTGTATTACACACACACACACACACTTGAAATGCACTCTTGAGGATAAATTCATTGTGTGGATACCATATGAAGGATGTGTTAAGGTTTGTATTGCTGTTGGAGGTGATGATTTGTTTTCTGGGCAGGTCCTCACCTGAACCATGAGCAGTGATTTGTAGAACACAGAGGGCAGAGGGCACTTCCTGCTGTCAATCACTACAGTAAGTCCCAGCTCTCTGACGTCCGTCCTGGAAAAAAACAAACATACACTTTATTTTACAACATATGTGATTCTGGGATTACAGTGAATGGGTTTATAAAAAAATAAAATAAAAATAGAAACAGGAAATGTAATGTTTAAAAGTAATTAGCCATAGGCCTATTTAGTGGCATTGTATACAGAGCAAACACCTGGCAGGAGAATGAAATAACTGTCTATACTAAATTGTAGTACACTAATACTGTCAAAACAGTTAAGCTGATTTTAATTTTGCCATGCAAAAATACAAAATGTCAAGCATACATTTTAATACATTGTTGTCCCGCTTATTACACGGCTACTTACCAAATAAATAAACACCGGTTGCGTTTGTATTAAATGAGAGCGCGGTTTAATGCTAAAGACACAAAAGTAGCCCACTAAGTTAGCCCCGGTTTCTTTTACCCGGATGTCGGCGAAACTGCTTAAAAATTACACAAATGAAAATTTGTTTGAATTTCATTCCATTCGAACCATCATTTTGGTTCTACAATGAAAACCATTAAATACATATCATGTATATTTCTCAAATTCAACACAAATTTGAGTAATTATTCTATTCTAAATCAGGCACAGCACAGGCCTGATACTGACGACTGACGCTTGATCCACATCGCTGAGTATTTGGTACTGATACTTGTCCAAATTACACTGTCTCTTACTGCCCCCTTGTGGTGATTGAGCAGACTGATCTCTATGTGGTAGTGGTACCTGGGAATGGAGTGCAGGTAAAGCAGCAGTCTGCAAAACTCCAGAGGAGAAAGTTGAGAGTATGCCCAGCCTTTCCTGCCTCCATAGACCTCAACCACGGCCCGTCCAGCTCTGTCACGATTGCCTTGTATTGGTAAGAGAACAGACTGAGTTATAAAAAACAACAACAAAAAAAAAACAACACAATTTAACAGACTGTTCATATTTTGTGTGCTTGAGCGTGGAATATCTTTGCCATTTTGACAGAATTTAGGAGCAAAAGCAAACAGATGACCTTTGTCTGGATTAGACACTGAATGGAGACAGACAGATATAAAAGTTGTGTATGTTCTGTATTGGGATTGCAAGTGGCTGCATGCTAACCACTATGAGACGGTGAACTGTTTGTAATCATCTCATTACAAACTCTATGGCCTGTTGCACAAATCCGGTTTCAGTTTCTACTCAGGTAAGTTCAAGATTAGTTTGAGTAAACTCTGGTTTTTCGGGCTTATGAAGGTGGATTGGTTTTTAGCGGGTTTCATTGCTATGGTAGTTTACGCTACATTGCTAACCTGCTCCGAAGCAGGTTTTATTCTGGGTTTTCTATTCTAGATCACAAACTCAATCTGGACCAATCAGCTGTGAGTAAAGTGACATGTATCTGATGCAATAAAGCCACTCCCCCTGTATCTCTCGCTCCAAATTAAATCAGTTTATAGTGAAACCATTTTAGAGACTAAATTGTTCATCTTTTGCTGCTAATTATTTATTATATTTATATTAGATTAATTAATTATAATTCATATAATAGTATATTGATATAATTATTATATAAATTGACAATTAATAAGCTATTAAAGTTTGCTTTTAAATTGATATAAATATAATACATGCATCAATATATAAAGCTTTTAAACAAATAAAGCTTATGTGTATTCATTTGAGCTCTTTCTGAAACTAATATACATTATTATATTATAAATTATTAGGCATATTTCTTTGATTCACATACATTGATATAGTCAGATATTTTCTTTCAGCAGCCTTCTCAAACTTTAACTGCAGCAGTGTTTATTCCTGCCTTGTAAATGCATTTAATTTCATGATATTTTTCATAACGATCTCTTAATCTTCAGTGGCCTGTTGCACAAAGCCGGTTTCAGTTTCTACCCAGGGGCCTGTACCATGAAGCTGGATTAGCTGGCTAGCCAGGTAAGTTTCAGATTAGTTTGTGCCAATCCTGGGTTTTAGGTACCATGAAAGTAACTTGGCTTTTAGTGGTGTTCATCACCATAGTAACTTACGCTCCACGGCTAACCTGCTCCGGGGCAGGTTATGTTCTGGTTCAGAGATCTCAAACTGAAATTGGACCAATCAGATGTGAGCAAAGTGACACTGACACATCCAACGCAATAAAGTCACTCCCCCAGTTTCTCTTCCTCCAAATTAAAGGTCATTATATAGTAAAAACAAATATTTAACAATGAAATTGTCTGGTTTTAATGATAATTACTTAGAATTATTTTATGATTTATATATGATTTGTATAATTATATGATCTTTATTTTTATTAATCCATTACACACACGCAAGTTTAGTTTAACAGTTGTTATTTAGCATTTAGTTTCAATGAATATTAATATATATAGACCATATGTAATATAAATAAGGTGTAAATATACTCTTTAAATATGACTACATGTGACCTTGTATGTTTGAGTCTCTATTGCTATATATTATCAACTGTATAAACTAACTTCACAACTTTCACTTGCACTGAGAGAGAAAGATCATTTCTTTTATTTGTCCTCTTTCACAGACAAGTATTTTCCATTAGTGTAAATGCTTTAAATTCTTCATTTTCAGCAAAAGAGTTTTGAATGGCGCTGGCTCTCTCGCGAGAAGTGAATCACAGTTTATCTCTGTTGCAAGGAATGTGATTGGCTGTTCACCACTGATGTCACGCATTCATGTGCACGTGCTCCACAAACTCAGGATCAAAGCCTGAATTGACAGAGAAAGTTGATGATAAGCATCATGGTACCCCTTATTCTGAGTTAGAGATCGCAAACCAAAACTGGACCAATCAGCTGTGAGTAAAGTGACATGTATCTGATGCAATAAAGCCACTCCCCCTGTATCTCTCGCTCCAAATTAAAGCAGTTTATAGTGAAAACATTTTAGAGACAAAATTGCTCATCTTTTGCTGCTAATTATTCATTATATTTATATTAAATAAATTAAAACTATGAATAATTCATATGACATATTCATATAATTAGGCCTATTATATTAATTGACAAAATTAAACTTTGCTTTTAAATTAAAATAAATATAATACATGCATAATAAATAAAGCTTTTAAACATGTTAAGCTTACATGTATTCTTTTGAGCTCTTTGTGAAACTATATTAATTATTTGGCCTATTTGTTTGATTCACATGCATTGATATAGTCAGATATTTTCTTTCATCTGCCTTCTCAAACTTTCACTGCAGCAGTGTTTATTCCTGCTTTGTAAATGCGTTTAATTTCATATTTTTCATAACGATCTCTTAATCTTTAGTAGAGACATGAATTGCGCGGCCCTCTCGCGAGAAGTGAATCAAACGGACGTTCTGCATGTTCCGTGTGATTGGCTGTTTGCTGCACGTGTCACATTTTCAGGTGCACATGCTTCAGAGTTAATAGCAAACTCTGGATTAAACCTGAGTTGACAGAGAAAGTTTATACCGAGCGTTGTGCAACAGCTGATCCTGATCTAAACCAGGTTGGATTTATCTGGATTTGTCAACTCTAAACCTACTCTGAAACTCAGAGTTTGTTCAGCTAGCTTCATGCAACAGGCCACTGGTTTCACAGACAGGGTTTAGATTAAACCAGGATTAGGCCTTAGTTAAATTAGGACATTTTAAGGTGCGGTCACACTGCACTTTTCGTTCCATTGACTTCCATTCAAACGCATGCGAATGTGTCAGGCCGGAAACGCAAGCTTGTGCGAAACATTTCGCATTTCGCTGCGTTCCAAAGTTCAAGTTTGGTGAACTCTGACCTGCGAATTCGCATCACGTGAAGACCAGTAGAAGATCGATTCGTCACGGCATAACCTCTTGGCTAAATTAAAATAATGATATTTTTGCAGTAAAAAAGACGCTGCTTAAAAAAGATGCTGTAGACTGTGACGTCATATCACGACCGTTACAGCATCCGAAGAAATTTCGCATGTTCAAAGTCTAGTGTGACTGCGGCTTAAGTATAATAATAAAAATAAACATTTAGCAGAACATACATACAAAAGAAAACTTTTATGTTTAGACTTTTATTATGTTGTTTTCTCATTAAGTTGTTTTCTTCTGTACCCTCATGTTATTTATACCCTGTATTTTTGTCTTGTTTGGTTGAACACAAAATGAGATGTTAGGCAGAATTTTCAAAGTGCTCTTTTCAAATGCAGTAAAAGTGCATGTCGATTGTCAAGCTTGAATAAAAAAAAGCATGATAACTGTAGCCCATACAGCTTGTGTTATATTCCAAGTCTTCTGAAGTCATGTGATAGTCTTGTGTGAGAACAGACAGAAATTAAATTCAGTCATTAATCACTGATGATCTTCCTTTCAACCAGCGCTCTCAAATATTATTCAGGCCTGTATTGAATTAAACAATGGCACTTTTGGTTCTCTTGTGTCTGTTTCTCAAAAAAACTACTGTATCATTTGGCTTCAGAAGACATATGGACTATTTTTATTTATTTATTTATTTATTTATTTGTTGTTGATGAGACTGAGTAAATATGACAATTTTTATTTTTGGATTAACAGTTCTTGCTTGCGTGTCTTGCTTAAAGTCACAGCTTTAACCTGAGCTTTAACCACTACACCACAACACATAAATCAACACATAAATTCATAATTAAAAATTAATTAGCAGGCATACCTGGTAGACAGATGATGCCTAGCTGGAGAAGGGTCTTGATTGTGGGGTCCTGGGAAAGGAGAGTTTCCTGATCAGCGTGTGATTTCTGGAGCTCTTCTCCATTAACAACTGGTGTTCCAGCTTGTTCAGATGAGGAGACTTCTTAGAAAGAGGAGAAAATGACTTTTATTTTCAACATTGATAAAGATGGTGATAAAAAACCTAATTCAACTCTTTGGACCTTTTCTGGACTTACTGCATGAGTGAAAATCTAATGTGTGTCACAGCTAGATGGAGCTGTTGATCTCCCCTTTAGAAAATCTTTAGGAAAAAAATGATTTGTAAACTAAAGCCATGGTCCTCCTCTTCCCATTTACAAAGACATCTAACAACTTCCCCATAAACGGGGGGGATGTAGTTATTTCTGTTCGCTGCTCTGGCTCTTGGTCCTCATGAATGCTTTCATTCTGTTCTGCTGAAGAAAGAGATCAGATGAAGGACTGCAGAAATTCCCCTGTGGAACGCTGTGCAGTGTGCACGCTCCTGACCTTTGGCCAGTGTCACATTGCACTCTTTTAACATGACCTTTCAGAAGGGTATATTTTCTCCTCAGCAGAGGACCAGGGTCAAGGTCGTCTGTAAATCAGTCGATATGTGTCATGGCAGAGATGGCAATTAGACATTGCCTCATAGTTGTAGTTGCTTTTGTACAAACGACTGTTTATATCAGTCATGTTTGAACAAGCTTTTCATTTAAAGATAAAGATCTAAGAAACAGCATGTTGCTTCAGATGTTCTTTTAACAGCAAAGTGAGATGTGGGGTAAAAATCTGTATGCAACTGACACACAGCAAGGAACCACAGAAAGAATTTTTAGAATATTTCTTCTTATTCATTTCTTTTAAATTCCTGTAACAATTCACATGCACAAGTCCCTTTCACATGCAGTGGTCTAACTTAACTTACCCTTTCTTGCTTCTTGTCGTCTGTTTAATTTTGGGGACACCAAATTAGCTGTGTGTTTTATTCCCTGGATAGCAGGCAACATGGGGATGATCTCTGGATAGACATCACTGCGGCTTCTGTTGGTCGGCTTGTGTGATTGCAGACACTCTCTGGTTGTTTCCGAGACTGAAGAGGATGAGCGGGATTTAGACCTGCTTTTACCTTTGATCACCTGTACAGGTGAACCTAGGCCTCTTCCACAATGTCTGTCATCACAGAGGACTTTGTAGTCCAAATGCCTGTTCTCATTTTGGAAAAGAATCTGACTGCACTGGGGCTGAAACAGAGTAGGTATTTGTTCAGAGGCATGTATTAGCTTGTTTTGTGAATGCTGAATCGGATTGAAACCCTGCAAACCTAGATTAGCATCTTGTCTGTGACCACTGTGGTCAGGTAAAGCCCTGAGTCCCATTTTGGGTAAGTGTTGTGTTTTGGCGTGCTTCTGACCGCCAATCCGCATCTGAAATGAATCTTGTCTAAAAGAGTTGTTCAGACAGTAATGTCTTTTGTCTGGTAATGCCTTAGTTCCTAGTACAGTCTGATGGAGATCCTGTTGCCCATTGAGGAATGACTTGTGTTGTTGTCTTGCTGGGATCTGTTGGGTCATATGTTGGTCAAGAGACTCTGCATTCTCTCTTGAAATACAGTCATGAGGTACACACTGACTTGGCTGGGTTGAGTTCTTTGGGCTTTGCTTTTGTTGGGCTGAGTTCTCAAAGGATTGCATCGGGTTTCTGTCTGCTTGGTTTGGTGTCTGGCCAAATTTACAACTTGAATGTTTAAGTCTAAGGCCAACTCCATGTCCCTCACAGCTCGGCTCAAGCTCCGCTACATCTCTCCTTGTTTCATCTAGAGAAGGCAGCATACTTGATCTCTCAAAATTCACTGGGTTTCGAAGAGCTGCCACATAAGATTGACGATACCTGCATTTGGATTCTGGATCATTTTGCATTATCTCAGATGGCTGTTTGTTTTGCATGCAAGGATTGCAGTCCTCACCATACAGGTTAACGTTGCTTTTTGGGGCAGGTTGAGCTGCCCTGACTAGCTTGAAGCCCAATGGTTTTGTAGCGATTGCTATTTTGTTGAGGACCAAAGTCTCTTTCTCCTTGTTAAACTCCAACAGATCCACATATTCTCCTTCCAGCTCTCGGTTGTGCCTGCTGTCCCAGGTATTAGGAGAGACCCAGCCAACAGGTTTTCCAGCAAAACTGCTGATTGGATGTCCTTGATCAACCTTCACCAGTCTGCTACCACCCTCCACCAGCTGAACAGAAACCGCCATCCCATCTTTTGCTGGAAGGATCTTAGTTTCCATCTCAATCGGTAAGAAGTCTACAGGTACCTGTGACTGTGACTCGTTCTCGGAAATCTCAGTTTCAAGATCTTTCACACGGAGAGTTGCAAATGAGCTTGTCTGTGTTTCAGGCCAGATGTTAGATTTGGGCCTGTCAAGGAATTCCGGGTTGGCAACTTCGGTCCAAGGTACCTTTACAACACCCTGGTCAGAGGAAAGCACACACTGACATAGAGGATTTCCCTGACGTCCCTCATTTATTTCCCTTAGCCAAGACTCAGTGAATATGCATGGATAGGATGTCTCTGGGATGGGCGTTCCCTCAATTGCAGGACCCTCCAGCACCCTGGAGCCTGCTTGCATTACCAGATTCTCCTGCCCCAGAAGGTCTTCCTGCACAAGAAGACTTTTGAGGACGATTCGGGCTGACTGTTCTCCAAAAGGTTCCACCTGCAAGTAGAAATCTCCAGGTCGGAGCAGTAAAGGGTTGATGGGGGCGAGTTGGATCACCACACGATCTCTCAGGCACAATGGCCAACCCTCACACCGGAATAGGACATCAGAGTATGCAGCCTAGTGGGAGAGATAGAGAAAGAGCAAAGCTGATTTGTTGACGTGCAGATAATTTTGGATTGACAGATTTTATGACCGCCAGATTCTTAATGGCTTGGGTCTTGATGCCGTTTATTGGCTTGCACGCAAACATTCTTGAATCCCCTTCAGAAGAAGCGGCCTCAGAAGGCCTTTGTTCTTTCTGAAGATAAAACAAAACAATCTTGCACTGAGTGGACAAGGATAAGTAGTATGTGGGATATGTGCCATGAAAGTCCACATGGAAGAAATGTCTGCACAAGAAACTGCTTTCATCTTGCCCCTTCTACTAACATGCTTTACCTTTTAAAGGCTTAGTTCACCCAAACATGGAAATACATAACTGACTTACTCTTATGTCATTCACACTGTTCTTTTCCATACACTAAAAGCATACGGTGAGCATGGCCTTCCAGGCTCCAAAAAGCACCATAAAAGTAGTTCATACCACCCTACTGCATATTCCAACTCTTCTGAACCTTCATGTTAGCTTTGTGTGGAACAAACCTAAATTTAAAGTTGAAATGTGGAAGATGCTTGTTTGATTGTGACTACCTGTTTGCCCAAACAATGAGTGTATGAAACACTATTTTTGCAATTCTGTGAAATTACCCAATTTACCTTAAAGACATTATACATTGAAACTATTTCGTTTTGCTTCAGCTTCTCAAACCTTAGTGTATGGCTTCAGAAGACTTATAGAATATAGTGCACAACTCTATGGACCGTGTCCCACGGAAGTAAAAAAACAAATCATACAGGTTTGGGATGATGTGAGGCTGAGTAAATAATGACACAATTTTAATCTTTGGGTGAACCTTTCTTTAAATTATTAAATTAAAGCAAGTCACTTTGTAGGTAGGCTATTTGACATTTTTTTTTAGATGGTTGGCTTTTTCTAAGGTGCTGTCGAATTTTAAATTCAATGGGCTTATTTTTTGCTGTGATTAGTGGGTTGTACTCACACAGGCAGCTTGCTGCACGCTCTCTAGGATATGTTTGGCTGGGATAAGGAAGTTCAGCAGGCACTGCAGTGCATCTCCATGGTAACGTTCCTCAATGGTGCGAAAGAGTTGGCTGAGAACAGTAGGAGCGGTAGCCTCAAACGGAGGGAAAAGAGACGACAGGGCGCTCTGAATGGACCAGTCCAAAGAGGAAGGGTTCTGAGGTGAAGAAAGAGAGAGATTTATTTGTGTGTTAGTTACTGTATTCCTTGTATAAAAAAAAATACCAGGACACACATAGCATGATATATGATACTGCAGTTATTGTACATAAGCCCTAAATGCTTTGTCTAATGATGTAAAATGAGGTTTTTGTGAAATGCCTGTGGCAAAAACCTTTTCATAATTTCAACCCCTCCTAAATGTCACTTGTTACAGAGCCAGGCGAAGAGACAATACACAAACAAGCGTTTGTGTCATGTCAAGGTTTCACTGTTTTGGCCTAGTCAAATCAACATCTTCCGTTCTGTTGTCCACCATATGAAGGCAGTGTGTCACTTTCTCAGTCCATTCTAAGTGGAGAAGACAGACAATGCTATCATATATGCATGGAAGAAATCACAATGCTAAGTATGTCAGTTTCCCCTCGTCATGCAGAGGAGATTTGTGTCATTAGCAGACATGTAAAACAAGGTAGAACAAAGAAAACACATGGTCTGAATATTGCTGAGAGTGTTTATGCAAGTGTTTATGTACAGAGCAAGTGTGCATAATATAGAAACATCCATGTTCATGCACATCTGAAGAATTACAGCAGAATGACTGCCTCATATTTGCTCTCCCACATATTTATCTTACATGTTTCTCAGTCAGTCCTTTGTAATGAGGATGTTGGGTTCACCTTTCAAGTGTCCGACTTGGAATAATTTACAAAGCAGATGTGGAAAGAGCACAGGGAATGCTTTGTGGAAATTGAGTGAAGTCTGGATGACCTCGGGTTAAACCTTAAATAGACTCAACCTGTTACAGAATGGATTACTATACTGCTGGTTTGAGGTTGAATCTCTTAAATTGCATGTGTAAAACAATTTTTATGCAGCTCAGTGCAATGACTGACCATGGAGAGAAATGCATGCTTTAGCCATGTTAAGATATTTGTGTGTTTAGTCTATTAATCTTTTGGCTCAACAGACTTACTGGCTTCCTGGTTAAGATGATTACAGGACCGGAGTGTGATCTCACACAGGAAGTTTATGTCTGCTTAGGGAAGAACAAACATAAACAAATCCTTTCCTTTTCAAGAAAAAAAAAAAAAAAATGTAATGTCTGAGTGATTATATAACAGTGTACCAGACCAGGGTTAGTATAGTTCTAAATTAAGTTTATGCATTTTATTTTCAGTTTATTTTCAGTTTAGTTTAGTTTTCAATAGCTTCACTCTAATTGTTAGATTCTGTTTATTTTATTTAGTTTAGTTTTCTTATGTCAGTTTTAGTTTTTATTTTAGTACTTTATCACAGTCTAAAACATTATTTTGTGACCATTTTTTATTTTATTTCAGTTAGTTTTGGAATAGCGAATATGCATTTCAGTTCAGTTTTCCAGTTTATGTTTTCATTTTAGTTTTCATTAACAAGGATTACAATGTAAAGGCCTGACAGTAGTTACAGTAAGTGATGTTGGCTAAGACAGCATCACTATTATTATTATTATTCATATTTGGGGTTAGTGATTTGTCTTCAACTTGGGGTTAGTGAAAGTCTTCAACTTTTTGAAGTTTATCCTACACCATTTGTGCTACAGACAAGAATTATTCCTCAAAGTCTGCAGTTGGTCGAATCAACGGAAAACCCCCAGTTTGAGCTCTGCTGTGTTAGTCCTTGAATGATACAGACATCAGATGTCTGCCTTGTCATGTACTCATCTAAGAAGTATGCACAGACTGATGTTTATCTGCACTAGACTTTCTTTCATTGATTTGTGATAAAGCATTTCGGCATGTTGTTACTAGTGTAATTTTTAATTTAACAATTATTGTATTTCATGAGGTTATTATTCAATAATTCCATGAATTAGATGTGTATTTCAGACATCTTCACTTTTCATTAAAGGGGTTAGTTCTCTCAAATATGAAAATTCTGTCATCATCATTTACTCACCCTCAAGATATTTTAAAGATGTTGGTAACCAAACTGTTGCTGGTCACCACTGGCTTCCATAGTATAGGACAAAAATACTGTGGAAGTCAATGGGGAGCAGAAATTGTTTGGTTACCAACATTCTTCAAAATATCTTCTTTTGTGTTCAGCACAAGAAAGAAACTCATACAGGTTTGGAATAACTTGAGGGTGAGTAAATGATGACAGAATTTTCATGTTTGGGTGAGCTATCCCTTTAAAACCTTCATTCAATTTGAATTCATAGTGTCGCTAATGTGACATATCTTCAATTAAAATATGGGCAATTAAATATGTAAATATTCATACGCCCATATAGAAGTTAATGTACCTGAATCACTTTTACTGGGATTCTGCTTTTTCTGTCACTTATTCAACTAAATTGTCAAAACACAATTTTAAATAGAGCAGTTGATTTAGTATTTACATTAATGACACTTTAAAAATATGTAAATGTTATTAAGAGTGATATAAAAAGTCATTTAAACATTCATGCCCCAGGTAGGGGGCCATCTTATCCCAGTTGTAAATATTTTTACATTTTGTGGTATGGCAACTAATTTAGCAAATGTTTCTATTTATTTCCCTTAATAACACATTGACTGATGCATCTTGCCCCATCTTCCCCTGTATATCTTATGATCCCAAACAGAATTAGAACAGGACCTTGATTAATGATTAATAATTGTGAACGATTGTGGAAAGACACAATAGCATTTTTGTTTAATCGTTAACCAAAGTAGTTTGTCTGGGCCATGCGAGTGTCTCGTTCAGGGTGGTCCGACCTGGGAGCATGTCGAACCTCTTTCCAATCCTCTCCCTTTGTTCTTCAGTAGAAATGTGCACATCTACGTGATCGAGATCACAGCCTTGCCATGGCTTTTGGCCCATTATTCTGTTTACCCCCATTACTTCTCCTGTTACTCATCCACACCTTTGTGTTCAAAACACGTCCAAGTCATACGTCATTTAACAAATCCTCAGGATCCCAAATGAAGGGTATCTGGGGCCTGGCGTTGTTCCTGTAGTCTGGTATTTGCGTTCAGGAGACTGTCAATTGCATTTTTCAGTGTTTTTGTAAATATAACCCTTAGACGAAGCCCTTGGCTGAACTGTGGCTCATTTGATATCTGGAGATGTTAATAGGGTCAGTTTTTCATGCGTGTAGAAACACTTTGAAGCACTTTATATAAATAATGCTCTGTCTGTCTTCTCACCTGCAGGAACCTACATTTTAGCTCTACAGTTTTGGCGTGACAACTCTCAATTAAATCTAAAATCTGTTGCAAAATCATCTTGTCATTTGGCAGTGCATAAGTCTATCTGCAATTAAACAACACAGGAGCTCAACAAGTAATTATAAGTTTCAGTCTAATGTTTGAAACACACCAAAGCTCAGCTGTCATTAATTCTGATGCAAAAGATGATTTCATAAATGCACAACAAGAAGTTTTTCAGCAGCCTTGTGTTTGCTAAAACCCCCTTAGCTGTTATAAATTCACTGTACCACAGCTTCACGGGCTTATGGCTTTTATAAAATGGTTACCACACAATACAAATATTAAAGCCAAAAAATATGTATCAATGCAACTTTCATGAAGTAAAATCATTAAAAGGCTTCCTTCCGCTGGAAAAAAGAGTTCCTGACCGTGAACAGCAACAGAAGTTACATTACGCCATTAGATGGCGGCAAAGACTTTATGAGCGAGTCACTTAGTCGCAAAGACTTTTATATTGAAACTTGTTGTGAACACGGACAAGACGCAAATGACAAATACTTTGACTAGTGCTGTGAGTGTCAGCAGGGCACAGGAAAACCCATTAAAATGTTAAAAGGACAAGATCGCAGCGGATATTCAAATGGATTTTTTATTGTGATCATAGGACTGACCTGAAGGAAAATGCTAAATTTGAATGCAGGTAATACACTCGATATCTCTCTCACAATACTCTTCTACATAATGCAGTAAGCTTCAATGAACAAAATCAAAAGAGAACAAACATATGTTTAAGTGGCTAAGAGTGGTTGCTAAGACAGACGCAGCAATATACACATTCAGTGGCGCAGCGAAACTTATGTAATGCGGTCAGCTGTATGTTTTCGGGAATTTTACAACGGCTTCGAACATGGCTCAACCAATCAGAATCAAGGGCCAGAACTATCCGTTTTATAAAAATGTAATAAACAGTGCTATATTTTTTTCACAGTAGGTGTATTTAAAGAAATGTAATAAACAAATGTAAAAATAAAACACTCGACTTTACTGTATAAATTATATATACACTGATTATTATTGAAGCTACTGAAGTTATTTACTGAAGAGCAGTAAGTTATTTTCTCTTTTTCTTTTGTTGTTTGATAAACATTAATGGAGTGAAGCAGGTTTATTAGGCTGCTGTCACTTTAAGACCTCATGCACAGGTCTAATATACAGACACACATCCGGTTTTCTTCCAACTGTTTACTTTCACATAATCATAATCGACTGTGTTTATGAAAACCTTGTGTGTATTTGAAAGTATAAGCGCAATGACAAGCAAAAGATAACATAGATCAGTACTCTCGTGCTGTTTAACAGGCTTTTAGTGTGCGCGACTTCGGGTGTACCCGCTCAGAAAAGCATGTCAGAACAGAGTGCAAATAAAATGTTTAACCGGCAAGGCTTTAAAATGCATGCAAATAATAAACTAATAATATAATAAAATAATAAACTAATAGACTTTTTGAATAGACGTGATTCTTCAAAATAGCAAGAAAAGTTGCTAAATTCGCAAATTAGATTTGCAGTGTTTCATTTAAAGTACATTGAATGAAACACTGCAATATATAATATATTTCCTCCATATACACCCACAGATGCCTGGATGCATGTTGACATGGCACAAAAATTAATTTAATGCTCTCACGACAACTGCATATGTGCCTAACCTGGTGTTAAAATAGGCCCTTAGAGGAAATTACACAATGGTGAAATTTTGCATAACAATATGATGTCAGAATTCTCCTGTGCATGTATGTTCACTTTTGGACATTATTAGTTGAAAAAATGTGTTTTAAGAAAGTTGTTTTAAGGGAGTTTAAGTCCACAGGACCAAAAGTGCCCATAGTTAAAGAAATACTCATATGAAGAAAAATTGCAATAGCAGAATAGTACCAGTAATGTGCCATACATTGTTTGAAAACACAGTCATGCTTTGCTCAAAGAATAAGTCTTGATTTGTTTATTTGGCAAGGAACAAAAGATGCACTCAGAGCCTCTAAAACCCGCTTTTCAAGTTCTGTAATCGCTTTAGGGATGCACAAAGAGCACAAAAACATTAAAAGTACAAGTGGTAGAAGTTAGAAAGTCCATCTTCACTCTTGAGATGAACACTAATATAACCCGAACAAGATTCTTCATCATCTGTAAGCTTTGAAAAGTCTCTCATTACAGCTGTCAAATTCCAGCAACTTGCAATCCTGCTCCCAGCAGCTCTCCTTCTCTTCCTCCTCTCCTCCCTCTTCAGGACAGTGTTGTCTTTGTCTCTGTGCCACTGTGGTTTAACTCCTTACAGAGGGAGTTTGGCACAATGGAGCTTTCTCACTCTCACCAGATATACACCTACAACATCTGACAAGCTACTCCTCCATTAACTCACTTGTTTGAATGCGGCTTTCAAAATTTTCTTCATTGGTTCTTTGCAGCAACTTCATATTTTTCTTTATAGAGTTCTTATCTGATGTGTGTAATTTTCCTCTGTATGCTTTTTTAGAGATTAACATTAACATGATTTTAATGTTCTTATTTGTGGAATTGAAAGAGGTTCTGTTATTTTGATTCTAATTTTGTTTTTGTTTTGTTTTTTGTTTTTAAGACTTTGCTTTCACACGAACACTTTTTATGTAATATATCATTTGTGTTTGCATGTTCTTGGTCACACTCATTATATAATTCATTTCTTTGTGGCTCAGAATAAATTGCTTTCATACATTTCTTGCATTCTTTGCATCTTTTGCAATCTATGCTCTGCAGACAAACAAAAGTACTGTTCTGTCAGTATGAATTTTTTTTGGTGAATCCAAATGGACAAATACTTAAAGGAACGCAGTGAAACTGAGTCTTCTCCTCTTGTGTCATTGTCTAAATACAGTTGTAGACAGCTTTCACTAGTAAAAGTACTTAGTAAAAAGAGGCAAGGAGGAGTGATAGAGAATAGAGAAAGTGTAATCATAACAAGTTTAGAACACAGTATCTGGATGCAGACGATGAACCGGTCTACACATGTTATCATAGCAGTTCAGTCAAAATAAAATCCTTCTTTTTAAAAAAAAAAAAAAAAAAAAAAAAAATGAAATCCATTGGTTTAATTAAAAATTTACATTGCATGCGTTGTTTTAGAATGAAATAATTCTGAAAGTTAGTATTGCTACATGTATTGAGAATCAAAATACTAAAATGTAAGAGACCAAATTTAAATACATTTGCATTTATGAATTTAGCAGATGCTTTTATCCAAAGCAACTTGCATTGCATTCAAGGTGCACATTTTATCAGTTCTTGCTTTTCCTGGGAATCGAACCAGTGATGCTGGCATTGCAGTGCATTGCTTGCACCATGCTGTCCTGCATAATGTATTTCTCATTGGATCAGAATAAATCGCCTTAATACATTTCTTTGCATCTTTTGCAATCCATGCACTGCAGATAATACTAAATAAAATCATTTAATGAGATAAATACAAATGCATAAATATGCAGTGAACACTTCCAGTGTAGACAGCTTCACAAAATTATAATGGTATTTAGTTTTGACGCCACCCGACACGCAGCTCAAATACATGAGTGTAGATTTTCTATCGTGCTTTGTCTTTGCTTATTTTGTCTTCCGTCTTCTCTTTTATATCAGTTTATCTTTAATAAATCTCCCACAGACACTCTAGCAGTACTTGTGCATTTATTTCCAGAACATATTAAACCTCTGACATGCACAGGTCTCGCGAACACGTCTGTCTCTGCAAGCTGCCAGCTTATTTTTACAGTTCGTGTATTTTATTGACTTTCTCCCCAGTATGCCCTGCTGATGAAGCAATGCTCTGTGGTTTCTCGCTGAGATCCAAGACTGCAAAACTGACTCCAAATGATCCCGGATATCATATTTCATTGGATTTTGATTGAGGGTCCTGGGACCTGTTTCCAAAATAAATATTAGCCATTCATAACACACAAAAGAGAAGGAACATACCACAGCTCTAGACTTGCTCGGATCACTTATGATTCCCTGAACTGTAGAATAATTGGAGCATTGCGTCAGGTGGAAACGTGAAGGGAAGAATTGACACAGTTTTGGCAGATATACCCTAAAAATCTGGATTTAAAATGACTGGTCTATAAATCTGACAATCCAGTCTATGTGCCGTTCAGAAAATCCCTTTCTTTCCAAGATGTTTTGTAGGGTACCGAGACACCATGTGACTGGGAACATCTGGATGATGAACAACATGCTAATAGAAAACAGACGCAAATCATCAGATTTCTCTTTGTGCGCTCGACAGGAAGTCAAGAGGTCAGAAGCTCTCAAGCTTTTTTTTAGGACAAATGCTCAAAACATCTCAGTCCAGTTTGTTAATGATTGTAAAAAAGAAAAGAAAAAAATATGTATTTTATGACATATCAGACTCTGGTTGGTTACCCTCAGTAAAATACTGTGTTAACTTTGCTGTGTTTACTATAGGAAAAACCTTTTCCATTTCCTTTTTATTTTAGTTTCTGTCCTTAAGGCATCATACCAACAGTGTTTCAACAGCTCACTGACTTATTTAGTATGCCAAAACAAATCCGGGGCTTTGTTCCAAAACTTAGTGAGCTCCCTACATAGGCAGTATTTTTGGATGTCATAGACACACTCTTTATGTAAAGGCTTTTCCAAAATCCTTATGTCAAATGCCTAAGGCAGCATCACATCTGTATAGCTATACCAATCCCAGAATGCAACGCAGTTAACTCAACAAAGTAATACAAAATGTTGATTTGAAAAATGTTTTAAGTTGTATTTTTTCTTGATTTTGTTTTATGATTTAATACAAATTTATCATGATGATCAAAATGGTGTCTAATTAAAGGGTTAGTTCACCCAAAAATGAAAATTCTGTCATTTATTACTCACCCTCATGCCGTTCCACACCCGTAAGACCTTCGTTAATCTTCGGAACGCAAATTGAGATATTTTTGTTGAAATCCGATGACTCCGTGAGGCCTGCATAGGGAGCAATGACATTTCCTCTCTCAAGATCCATAAAGGTACTAAAAACATATTTAAATCATTTCATGTGAGTACAGTGGTTCAATATTAATATTATAAAGCGACAAGAATATTTTTGGTGCGCCAAAAAAAACCTAAATAACGACTTATATAGTTATGTCCGATTTCAAAACACTGCTTCAGGAAGCTTCGGAGCATTGTGAATCAGCGTGTCGAATCAGCAGTTCGGAGCACCAAAGTCACGTGATTTCAGCAGTTTGACGGTTTGACATGCGATCCGAATCATGATTCGATACGCTGATTCATTATGCTCCGAAGCTTCCTGAAGCGGTGTTTTGAAATCGGCCATCACTAAATATGTCGTTATTTTGGTTTTTTTTGCCGCACCAAAAATATTCTCGCCGCTTTATAATATTAAGTTTGAACCACTGTACTCACATGAACTGATTTAAATATGTTTTTAGTACATTAATGGATCTTGAGAGAGGAAATGTCATTGCTGGCTATGGAGGCCTCACTGAGTCATCGGATTTCAACAAAAATATCTTAATTTGTGTTCCGAAGATTAACGAAGGTCTTACGGGTGTGGAACGGCATGAGGGTGAGTAATAAATGACAGAATTTTCATTTTTGGGTGAACTAACCCTTTAAATTAATTTATAAAACTTTTAACTTTTATACATAAAATAAATTAATCAATCCTTTAATAACAATAAATGTGCAACAAAACATTGCATTTTATTCTTTGTTAAATAAGGTAATATAATAATAATAATATAAGAAATTATAATTAACATTATTATTTACATTACTATTTACATTACTATTTTTTGAAAAGTACATATTACTATGCAAAGTTAAACCACACAATTATTTTGGCGTTTAACTTGTGTTTAGTAGATGAAACGTTTCCTGCCATTGACAAGCTTTTCTGCATTTGACACAATGCTTCCCCACCATTGGCAGGTTTTTCCGGCAATCCCAGTTTTCGGTAGTGGCCGCTGTTACAGATCTTCTAAAATAGTTCAGCATCTCCGGATCCAAAAACAGGGCTGTGTTCGAAATCACCCCCTATACCTTCATTCACTATTCCCTACAATAGTCCACTAATATAGTCCAGTTGAAGGAGTAAATTAAAACGAGTGAGTGAATTCGGACACTGAGTGCGCTGGAAGGGCTGCCGCTTTTGCATAGTTTGTGCTTGCTATTTAATAATCATTTGAAACTTAGCAAACTGGAAGCTCCAGTAGTAATGAAAATATTTATCTTGAACTCTGTCGTGGAAACCAGCATGTATAAATCTTAATGAAACTATTTAATAATCAATTAAAAATAAATTTAAACCTGTATGATATTACGCTGTAGCCACATTGAACCAGCGGTTTCGAAAATGGATGGATGATTCAGCTGCGGACACCATTGGTTTTGGGCACCACTACAAATGGCTGTCCCCTCAAACAGTGCTCTATTTAAAGGATTATTTCAATTCAGAATTTCCTGATAATTTACTCACCCCCAAGATGTTCATGTCTTCCTTTCTTCAGTCAAAAAATTTTTTTTGAGGAAAACATTCCAGGATTTTTCAACAGGTTGAAGGTCCAAATTGCAGTTTCAGTGCAGCTTCAAAGGGCTCTACACGATCCCAGCCAAGGAATAAGGGTCTTGTCTAGCGAAACAATTGTTAATTTTCTAAAAAAAATAAAAATTTATATACTTTTTAACCACAAATGCTCGTCTTGCACTGCTCTGCTATCTGCCACGCATCACGTTAGAAAGGTCACGCGTGATGTAGGCAGAAGTACCACGGTAGGGCGAAAAGCTCCGTCTCATTTTCTCCTCCAAGTTCGAAATCGTCCGACATCGTTGTTTTACTTTTTTTTTTGTAAAGGCCGTTTGGCTTAGTCTTTGCATGTTCGCTTTGTAGACACTGGATCTGTACTTTCACCTATGTCACGCGTGACCTTTCAAATGTGATTATGTCATGTGTGGCAAATCGCAGAGCAGTGCAAGACGAGCATTTGTGGTTAAAAAGTTTATAAATTTTAATTTTTTTTTTTAGAAAATGATCGTTTCACTAGATAAGACCCATATTCCTCGTCTGGGATCGTGTAGAGCATTTTGAAGCTGCATTGAAACTGCAATTAGGACCTTCCTTCTGTTGTACCCCAGTGAAGTCTAGTATATGGAAAAAAATCCTGGAATGTTTTCCTCAAAAACCTTAATTTCTTTTCGAATGAAGAAAGAAAGACATTAACTACTTGGATGACATGGGGGTGAGTAAATTTATCGGGAAATTTTAATTCAGAAGTGAACTAATCGTTTAAGGGTATAGGGTATAGCAATTTCGGACACAGCCCAGAAGTAGCGGATAGAAGTTGTTTACTCACAAGTAAGCTAATGTGATCAAACATTCAACAGCATAAAAACTGATTGAAATGTTGAACCCATGAAGAGGAATAAATGTGATTTTCCTCAGCTTTTTGTTCAAAATGTTGCTTTTTTATGAAACTTACCCTCATTCAAGTTTTGATTAAAAAAAAATGCATGAAGCTCGAATAAAATGTTTTGTTGTTGTTTAAAAGCAGAGGCTTTGTTCTTATACAACAAAATATTCCGGGGGCCATAAAAGTTTTATGAAATTGATCAAAAATGCTGCCGCTGGCTGGCAACTTTTTTAAAAAACACTGCATGATGGGGAAATATCATAAAATTTAAGTCAGCTTAATATAATTTAAGTTGAAATGACTTGTACAAACAAGTTGATTATACTTAAAAATTTAAGGTAGCAACTGAACTTAAAGGCATAGTACGTAAGTTTCACTGCTAGAGGTCGCTTATTCAAAACAATAACAAAGACGTAGCTTGATGATGCAGTGAAGGAACGTGGAATCATGGGAGTTGTCGTGTTTGCCTTTTTTGCTTTATAGGGTTATCTTTGGCAAAGACTAGAATAACACAAGACGCGTTACTCTTATTGTTTTGAATGGGAGAAAGTGCAACGCACAACATGGCGGAATAAGTCCCGCCTTCTAAATAAGAGCCAATCGGCGATTGGTAAAGTCATCGCGTCACTGCAGCGGCCGTTAGAATCTCCGGTTCCTGTAGAAACAGTCAGACGCGCGCCTCCGAAATGAGACGCGCATTTAGGACTGCGCATGTGCATTAGCTTGATCAAGCCTGAAAAATACCATTTTTTTGTCATGATTCAAGCGTTTAGAAACAAAATTTATGAGACAGTTGTTGTCAGATTTCAGTGGTGATTTCAAATATGAAATTTAATCGAAAGCTTTGCAAACAGCTTTGGAGAATTTGATGTTTCCCCATTCAAAGAGATAGGAGCTGCACTTGAATGCCCAAGAGGCATTTCAAAGATGGCCGCCGAGTGAAATGACTTGTCTTAAAGGGACTTTGTCTTTGGCGACAGAACCAGCAGCAAAGGACAATAAATAATTGTGGTCTATCACAAATGTGCAAAACAAACAACTGTGGCTTGATAGACGCTACCAGAGATCATCAGCTTTGGTGCTACAACCACATTTTTTCAGGAAGTGTACTGTTTCAATAGTTTCTACCGACAGTTGAGGGTAGAGGGGATATGATGGTAATGACAGGTGATGCAATGGCACGGGCCATAAAATTGCAGATTTCTCTAGATTTAAACGTTGGAAACATTTTGGATAATATAAATACACAAGTCAACAAAATATATTTATAACTGTTCCAGTGTTTTTTGGATATTTTAATGCAAAAATCTTGCAATCTTGCAAACACATTGTACCTTTTAAGTTTTTAAGTTGAAATCAGTGGAAAGTTTTCCAAGTGTATAAAGTAGACGGCAAACATTTTACTACGTTTTGGAACAGACTTAATGTCTCAGACATAACCGGAATCTATGTTTAACACTAATCCCATGACAGGTGTGTGTGTGTGTTTTGTGTTGTCAAGGTATCTGAGAGGTGCTAACGGGCTCGAGCACAGCGCGACTGTTGTTTATGTGTATGAATGTGAGAGTTTGGACTAATGGTGTTTTACTCCAGTGAGCGCAGCTGTCAAACGGTCAGTTTAACCACTGCACAAGAAAACAAGTGTGCAGGTGAGCGGCTTTCTCAACGCTCCAAACATCTCTCACAGCACCTCTGTATAGTCTAATGTCACATGAACACATTTATGTTTGTATTTATTTTAACCCATGTTTTACTGTAACATTTAAAAATGCACTGTTGCTGTAGGAGAACACTTTGGAACACTAGTATATCACCACTTAATCTCAGAGCTCATTGTATGTCAGTCATGAAACAGTTTTTATGTTATAAATGGAGCTGGAAACTCTAACAATGGTTGCTTTTGGCAGAGTAATAACCACAAATAGCAGAAAATCACTACATGATGGAACATGGTGAGCTGACAGATGAATATAACTGATATTATCATCTAAAGCTGTATAGAGTGGTTTCTGCTTAGCAGGTTCATATTCCAGTAGGCATGAACTCCAAAGGTATGTGTGAAACTTGCCTTAAAACACACCTCGCTCTGGTCTCCTGTACCTGTCACGGTGTAAATTATTGGAGAATCAGAGATTAAACACACCTGCCTTACTCAAATAAAACACAACATAAAGCTTGTGGAGGCTGTTCAACTCTCGGCCAAACACCATCAGTCATTTAGTGAGGCATAACAAACCAAACGTTATAGAGACACAGCTGAATATGTGCTGGAAACTGGGTCATGTAGATCTGTCAGAGATCAAGCTGAGGATCTCACACAGTGTAGTGTAAAAACTGAGGCCAAATCTGGTGTGTGTTTCACTTAAACTTGGAAATAACAACTGAAAAATGAATTTGTTTTGCTCTTACTATTAGATATTGTGACACCAACGCTAGAATAAAATTAATAAGAAAACGAAAACTAAAGCATGCAGGTCAAGTTCTTTCGCTTATCTTTTATAGTCTAGGATATATTGTTCCAACAACACTAATTGTTGAAACGGCATGTTCATTTTATCATCAGTTTTAGTTGACAAACTTCAAGAAATTGTTGAAAACTACCCAGCTAACCAAAAATAAGTTCTAGGAACATTTTGCCAACGTTCCCATTAAGTATGAAAATGTTATTTCTGAATATTCAAAACGTCAAACCGTTTTTTTTTTCTTGGTTCTGCGAACATTCCATTTTATCATTTTGCAAACATTATGGGAACGTTACTTTTGAACATTCTCTGAACATTCTAAAACAAAAATTCTAAACAAACATCCAACTAAAACGTTTTAGGAAAAACAATGTATAAATGTTTTTGTGGTAATTATTAAAGACCGAACGAACATTCTATTAATGTTACTGGAAGAACATACATTTGTTCATAACTTTGAGAGAACCTTGCCTGAACATTAGCTAAAGTTCTGAGAATGTTCCCTGTTATTTGGGTAAAGAAGCTTTTGCAGAAACAAAAGAATTTTCTTAGTGTGAAAAGTTCATTTTGTTAACTTTACTTATAATCATGCTAAATACGGTAAATGTTATTGCCCCTAAAGGTCACCCGCAACACCATTCAACTAGTTCAGTACTCCGGTTATCAGCAGTTCAGTAGGTCAGTGGCACAACAACACAGACGGTGTGTATAAAAACTGAAAAAAAGAGTCTTATTTACCATCTTGACGACAGAATCTCGACTACTGAGTTGTCATCCTAAAATCTGTCTCTCCAACAAAGAAAAATTCCCAGTTTAGTTCTGGAGATGTAATGGCAGCATTCCCATGAAATCTTACATCCAGAGGTGCTTCCATGGTGTCCGTTTTGGAAAGGGGGGTAGATTTGGACTACAGTGGATTGCAACCATTGTTTAGTAAGTTATTGCAAGTTTGTACAAGAGTACGACATCTGCTGAGAAATGCAAAGTGTCAAACGGTCTGTCGTCGGCTCACTGCACGGTTTTGTCTTGATCGTAAAGTGTTTGAGAGAGAGAGAGAGAGAGAGAGCAAGTAAAGGGTCAGAGAAGAGGAGGAGGTCTTTCTTTCAGAGGAAATCCCCCTGAAGGCTTTTCATACTTTTCTCAGTGGCAAATCAGGACCTCCCTTCACACACACACACACACGCGCACACACACACACACACACATACACACATACACACACACACACATACACACACACAGTTAAACAAAGAGACTACTAAAGCCTCCCTAAATTCTTTCATTTCCTTTGTACAGTTAAGTTTCTTATCGTTTAAACACTTTAGAGAGAGAGGGAGAGGCAGAAATAGAGAAAGAGAGACTCTTGGAATGTGTAGTTATACAAACACCTGAATATTATTCACAGACGCTCTCAGGAGGAGACTGACGAATGAAAAACATTGATGGTTTCTTAGAAGGAATGTCCATCTCTCTGTCTCTCTCTCTCTCACACTCACACACACACACACGCACACATACACAGTCTCATGAAGCCAGACTTTTAACTATCAGCATAAAGTCTGTTCCACTTTGCAGCCTATTATGGTCAAGACCCGCCCACTTAGACAGGAAGAGACTGTTTGATTGACATGTACAGTGACCAACCACAGTTTTTCTATCTATCTATCATTCTATCGTTCTGTTATCTCTCTGTCTTACTATCTGTCTGTCTGAACTTTCTTTGTTTTTCTTTCAGAAACCATGCAGTGCTATTTTAGTATTATTTATACACTATTATTTATTAATTCCTGAAGTATTATTATTTTCAGTTTTCAACAATTTAATTTGTAATAAATTAAATTAAAAAAAATATATTTTTATTTCAGTTTTAGTTATTTTAGTATTTCCACTTTCTATTTTCTGTTTCTATTTTATAAGTATATTTTCTAAGTTTCAAGTTTCTATTCAAGTTTTATTTTATTTCATCTTTGATTCAATTAGCGAAAATGTTACTTCAATAACAACACTTAGTGAAACAGGATATTTATTGAGAACAAAAATGTAGGGCAGGTCTTCATTTTTGCCATTGACAATTGATTGAATGATGACATTTGGTTGAAAAGTGTGTCAAGTGGTTGAAAAATAAGAACAATTGGAAGTTAGAGAGGTAGAGTGAGTTTGCGATGAAACATTTTGATTTTGAAACACTATGAAAACAGACATCATCTATAAATCATGCACAATAAGACCAAGAACATTTATTAAGAAAGTAAATAGTGTCCATTTTGATTTCATGTTGACTTTAACAAGCCACCGCCCGACTCAACATGTCAACATAATAAGACAAATGATTCTGGCCAGACAATAAACAAAATGAACACTGAATGAATTATGGTTTTACCAGTTAATCCAGAACATTACATGGATAAAATCAAGGACACTGAATATCAGTGTGGATAATGGAGTTCTTGTGCTTCTCAGTGATTAGTGAATAAAGATAAAGAGTTAGCAACAGTTCAATGCCTTTCTTCTCTACTTTCTGGAAATTAGACTGATGGACAGACGAGTGAAGAAGAAAGACAGAGAGTGAGATTTGTTGGGGGAAAAGCAGATAGAAAGATCTCTGTGTTTTAACATTTATCTGATGCTCATAAATCAAAGAGTCTGATCAAAGCCTGTCTAAAACTCTGACCCATGTGAAGCAGAGATGTCTGGAGATACAGGAGGCGGTTCATAACAACACAAAAAAAC
This sequence comes from Hypophthalmichthys nobilis, assembly GCA_037950665.1. Taxonomy (NCBI): domain Eukaryota; kingdom Metazoa; phylum Chordata; class Actinopteri; order Cypriniformes; family Xenocyprididae; genus Hypophthalmichthys; species Hypophthalmichthys nobilis. Next base: position 23,993,222 of record CM075471.1, on the reverse strand, counting down.
AAAGACAAGCAGAAAAAAACAGATTTTTTTTACATTGTCCACTAAATGTGCAGGTACAGAACAAGTTTCATACCCAAGGTTAATACTTGGGTGTTTGTTCAGATCACTAACATGTGTCTGAGCAATAGCAAAAAAAGCAAACACCACACATTCCTATTCCTATTGAAAAATTATGATTTAGAAGTGCAATTTAAAAACCCAACATAATAATGAGAGAAACAGAAAGGAAGGGTTGATGCTCTTGTTCTCACGCACACAATCTCTCATATTCTCTCTCACTCTAAATCTTGTCTCATGTCTTCTCTTCACAAATAAAAGCATCATAGTTATATAAATATATGCACGCAATAAATTGTGTTTACAGCCCCAGTATAATTTCAGTGAATCCCTGAGATCAGCTCTAATCCAAAGATTATATGTGGTATTTTGAATATTCTCTCATTTACTCATCCATATGTCGCTCCAAACATGTTTGACTTTATTTCATCAGTGATGTTTACCAGATTGTTCACACTGTTATTTTTCATACGTGTGTGTGTGTGTGTGTGTTGCATGCTGAAATTCTAACAAATGGTGTAAACTAATGTTAGTTGGTTTACAAGCAGATTTTCTGTTCATTGTCTTAAACATATTTACTCTCTTCTACTTCTCTCTCTTTTTATATATTTTTTTTTTTTACCTAAATGGCACAGCTGGACACCTCTGTAACCTGATCATCATTGTCCATCTGTTTCTTCTTTATCCTGCAGTGTTTTGTGAGGAAGCGTTATCAAAGTGATTCTAGGAATGAGGCTTTTGAGCCGTGATGTTCACCATCAAAGAGAATTACTGCATAGACAAAACCATAGCCTTTTTTATTTTTTAAAGCAAAGCCTTAAGAAAGATGAAATTGAAAGAAAAGAATTGTTCTGTTTGGTTGGAAAAATCATTGTTTTTGAATGTTGAAAATTCTATGCCAAATTCAGATTTACAGCAAGATCTGCAACATCTGGATCTGTTTATGTAGCATGAAGTAGAGAAATGTAGTATAGTATTTTTTTTATTGAAGTTCTTGTATTAAATGTGTAAAAATGAGTGTTATTTGTGTGCTGTCTGCCAAGTGTCTAAATTCTTTTTTTGAGGTGGGACTACTTTTCTAGGCAGATGAACTTCTGGTTATGCATTGCTGGCGTAATTCCTGTGGGTGGAGTGCTTTCGGTTAGTTATGTTGCCATTTTATGTTATGTTAGATATGTTGCATCCCTTTCCAGTATCCTTGTGTATTTTGTTTGAATCATAAAGGTTTACTGGCTCTTAATGATTATATAAATATATATATATAAATTGCCCTTTTTATGCCATTTTAAAGGTTCCTAATTTTGTTTTTGAGGTCTCGTACAATAGGTTTACATGTTACCTTACATGTAGTGTGTAACAGAGTTATTTGTGAATGTAAAAATATTTGAAAAGTGCAGATAAATGGAGTTATTGTCTCCCAAAAAAAAAAGAAGGGATTCTGAACTGCTGAAATGAGTCGTCAGTAATTCCAGGCTCACTTCCTGCTGAACCTACGTAGGTTTGTAACTAATGCCCACTTATGGTCTTCATTGGCTGCCTGTGAACAATGTCTACTTTGCCCTGCCCTCAAACACTGTAGTTGTAGCTGAGAAGAGCTCGTGATGTTCATGTCGAGAATATGCTGTTTTCTGCTGCCAAAGCAAATCCACTTTGATCCACTGTTCGTACAGTATCACTGTGTATCAAGTGCTGAAATTCAGAAATGATAATGAGTGTTTGGTTTCTGACACACGTTGTAAGCCATCGGCCAATCACAACAGACTGGGCCATATGACCAATCAGAGCAGAGCAGGCTCTCGAAAAGGAGGGGTTTAGAGAGACTGAATCCTTTATCGAACTGTTTCAGACACTGTGAGGAACGAATTAAAAACGCTCACTCTGCTTCACACCAGTGGACACACTAATGTGGCGCGGTCTGGAGAAAGAAAGAATGCGCACTGAGCTGAAAGGGCTTGAATGAAGCACATTTTGCTTTAGATAGAACTACTAGAGGAGATATCGCTAAAATATCATTACCACTAATGATCCTGAGTGCTTGTGGTGTGATCTGCACCGCTGTTTTAACGCGCTGCTCACTTCAACTAGAAACAGTAAAATGCTGCTACTGTTCTGTCTCGCAGTCCGGATGAAAGCATGCCGGGGTCCGGATGCGGATGCCGGGGTCACGATGCCGGCTCAACATTGTGATGCCTGTCAGCCATCGGCGATGGTCTGATTGTCTATCAGCCCAACCCTACTTTAAAATAGCATAATAAAAAACACATGCACAGTATGACATGTATACATGTTTTAATTTAACTGTCATATACTGCACATAATCCCAAAGAGATACACTAATCAGACTAACTTTAATTATAAGCATAAAAACAATAAATATGATTACCTATAGTCAAGAGTTCTGATTCAGTTACATCAATAGCAATGCTTCTTGGGATGAGTAGAATATTTCCTCATATAACAATTTAAGTTTTTTCTCATAAAACTTTCTCATTTTTCACTTAACATCAAAGATTGTGATTTACGGTGCAATTTTCACAATTTTGAGAAAATTAATCTTCTGCAATCAAATGGGCTATAAGACTGAGAAACAGGGCGGTTGTTGTTGCTCTCTTTGGCACAAGTGGTTGTCGAGGCTCTGAATGGAGATCAAGTGACTTCAGGGCTCATTACAATACTTTCCAAGGAAACAATGACCTTTCCATTGACCAATCTTGACATTGCCATGAGGGAAAAAAGTTGAATGAAAATAAACAAAACACTGAAACAGGAACTGCTCCATTTATCTGGATTACCATTATCATTTGTCAAGAAGAATGATTGACCACTGTAGCTGCATGTAGTTCATGATTTGATGTACGTTTAATTACTATGAAGGACACATTGTGTGGTCAAGTCTTCTGTAATGAAAAAATCCAGCAGAAACACTATCTAGCCTTTGCTAAATCAGGCTAAAATCCAAACCCATAGATATCCAGTAATATCCATTAGATATATAACTCAAAACTCAACCAAACAGTTGTGGTGCACCATTGACTACCATAGTATTTTTTTATTTTTTTTCCCATGCTATGGAAGTCAATGGTGCCCCGCAACTGTTTGGAACAACAATTTAAGGGTGAGTAAATGACGACAGAATTTTCATTTTTGGGTGAACTATCTCTTTAAGCTCAAGTGCTCAAAAAGGCATAAATAAACCTTCAAAACGTTCTCTTCAATATATCACGGATAAATAAAATAATGTTAAGTAAAATTAACTTGTCAGAGCCTACTTGCACTGGATGTGCTGATTTTGGCTGCAGCCATGTCCTCATCTAATGTATGAAACACCTGCTAATGTACTCACATTCGCGTAAAGTAGTCTTGTTCACAAGTTTCGGTAAGGAAGAGCAAAGCGCACATTATATAGTACCTTCAATGCCCTCGAGATGGCAATATCTCTTATTTTGTAGCAGAACTAAACTGCTGCAGAAAAAGTTAGGTGCCGTGCAAAATGTAACATTAACTGCATTACTCATTACAAATGTATTGGAGTAAAGAGTACATATACTTATTCAAAAATGTATTTAAGTAGAGAGTTGACTGAGTATCTTTAATATTCAGTCAAACTACAAAGTTGCCAAAAAGATAGGCCTGCTTAACTCTTTCCCCGTCAGCTTTTTTAAAAAGTTTTTAAAAATTATACAGAATATACAGAAATTCTTGCTTCATGCATTCTTTTTTTATCAACACTTAAATGTGTGTAAGTTCCATTTTAAAAAAGCACATTTTGAACAAAAAGCTGAGAAAATCACATTTTTGTCAAATACTTCATTCAGATCGTATTCAGAACAATGATCAAAACACAAATGGAGTAGATTGAGTCCATCAACACCCCCAAAGCAATGCTTTTATATGCATGATTTTTTTAATACTATCTAAAGTAATAAACAATGCTTTTATAGCTTGTTTCTGCTTCTTCTTCGCCTGTGTTTTGATCTGGAGATTCTGTACTCTTCCAGAAGATGCGTAAGGGGCCATTCACATGTATCAGCATAGGATTAATTGATTTCTAGCCCTTGCATTAGCTTTACTACTAGATATATTTATGGAGATGAGAAATAAAAACCCGCCCTGTACAGCTATGATCAGCTGTTCGGCTGAGCTTTTGATGTTGTTACGGAAAGGCCGAAGCTGATCGGTTGGTTCTTGGTACCTGTGGTGCGCTTGTGGCATTCTGAAAAGTTGAGATTTTTCATCTCGCCGTGGCATAGGTGTGCCTGGAAAAAACGAGCACGCCACATCACATCATGACCGCGTCACTTCTATTATGAGCACGCTTGCCGCGCACCTACATTTGAAATAACGAACTTGCGTGCGCAAAAGACGCGATATGTTAACGGCCCCTAATATCGCCCCCTACCATATAATAGTGAAAACAGGGATTCCGTCAATGGCGGGGAAGCGTATCATAAATGATGGAAAATTCCTTCAAAGGCGGGGAAAGAGTTAAGTACAGTAACTAATTACATTTATTAAAATACTTTACACCACTGGCTCCATTGCAGATCAGTCCATTATAAGGTTTCAAATCAGTCAGAATTCTGCCATAGTCTACTAGAAACCAGCAAGGCTGCTCATCACCTTGAATCAGCGCACTTACAAAGTAGCATTACAAACAAACAACACATGATTATGACACACTGTATAACAGGTAACACATCAAATGCACCAAAACACAGGTGCATCAATAAATATAATACAGGCTTATATTATAGAGACAAAGACCTCTGGTGGTGTTTTGAGACATTTCAAGCATGAAGATTCTCTTACTTAGGCTAGAAAAGAATTAGTAAACCTTGACTTTGAGATCAGAAGTTTGGCCTGAAGATTTAAAATGATTTTAAAAACTTAAAGATTATACAGGCCTGACAGATATAAAGTTTAAACAATAACAGTATGTTGGCCTTGTCAAGTCGACAAAATAAACCACATGAAAACAGCACAGTGGAACGAACAGACAAAGTACAACACACATAACAACAGGTGCGCGTGTGTGTGTGGTTATGGGGACCAAATGTCCCCACAAAGATGGCAATACCAGTAATGACCTTGTGGGGACATTTTTTTGGTCCCCTTGAGGAAACAAGCTTATAAATCATACAGAATTTTTTTTAAAAATCTAAAATAGCAGAACATTTTCTGTGATGGGTAGGTTTAGGGGAGAGAATATACAGTGTGTGCGGTATAAAAACCATTATGTTTCTGGAATGTCCCCATAAAACATGGAAACCCAATGTATGTGTGTGTGTGTCTCTTGCAGTCTTTGGGCAAATGTCTACGTTAAAACAGCTTAATTAAATAATGTTTCAGTGAAAGTGTAAAATGCAGAAAGGTTTGTGTAAGGGTTTGTTTAGGTATAAAGGATAGAAGTCAGTGGAAAGTCCCCAATCACGATAGAAAACGTGTGTGTGTGTGGGGGTGGCGGGGGTTAGGGTGGTGTCGGTGCATTGAATGGAGGTCTCTTCTCAATTTCAATAATGAGACAATAGAAGTGCACAAATAAATGTGTGAACTGGGTTTTTTTCATTGGATCTCTTTCAGTTCCAGACAATGATTCACTTCATCTGTCAAATCCATTTACATCCTTCTGTGTATCTGGCCCATGGCTGCAATTACAGATGATGAAAAATTAGGCCAAAATGTTCAGTGCCAACATGGTGCTTTGATGTAAAGTATACCATGGTCATGTTTACCAAGTTTACATAACATAGTATTTACATGGTGTAACGTAATATACTTCTGAGAATACCATGGTATTACCATCATGATGTGCCTAGAGTGGTAGTGATGGTGGCACTTTTTTGTAACATTTCTCTTCTTTTTGTTTGTTTGTTTTCTTATCTGATAAAATACATGTTAAATCTCCAGATTTGTCTCTCTCTATTAGCTGATGTTTGCAGGGGTTTGTGTGCACTGGATATGGGTGGAGAAGACAAACAGAGCACCTGAATAATGTCTCTGTGTGTGTGTGTGTGTGTGTGTGTGTGTGTGTGAGAGAGAGAGAGACACACCCCATTTAAATATAGTATGAGCCAGACGAGCTAATCATGGCAAACACACCTAAAAGCACTGTGTATTTCCATTACAGAGCTGCTCATTTCTGTACCGCTGCTGACTGTAATGTGGGCGGAAATAAATTTTACTGTCATTAAAATAGCTTTTGTGTTTCTTTTTTCTTCTCTGTTGAATTTAGGAGAAACACAATCCCCCTGTGCAATGCTGAAGGTATGCATGCATTCACTATTCAGGACAAACACACATGGCTCGACCATCCAATAACACACACACACACACACACAGGATGGAGAGCAGCTCTAATTCAATTTGACATTTTAAATCGTTGCAGATGCGGCTCAGGCCGTTCAGATATACAGGCACAATGTGTGTACCGAACTCATGCTTGTGTTTAATGTGAATGCCTGTATAGAAATTGGACAGTCATATGCTCTCAGCCAAAGGAAATGCTTATAAAGCACATATGTAATGTGAAGACTCTGTCTACCCTATATTGTGTAAACTTTCAATGTTAAATGTTGCTAGAAGTTGTAGTTTGCTGAAGGACCATCATTTTATTGATACTTAACTTTGACTCTAAAGCATTTTGAGTTCTCTCAAGAGGCCTTTTCCTATTTAGCCTTTATGTGTGATCAAATATTAGAGAAAATTAGGGAAAGTGATAGTGTCTGGAAAACACTTTTTGTGCACCAAAAAACAAAACAAAATAACGACTTTATCTAGTGATGTGCAGTTTCAAAACACTGCTTCATGTAGCTTTACGAATCTTTTGTTTCGAATCAGTGGTTCGGAGCATGTATCAAAATGCCAAAGTCACACCCCCCAGTGGTGAACTATTGAAATTTCGAAACATTTATCATGTAACGAAGCCTCGTTTACTGAAATCACGTGACTTTGGCAGTTTGATACACGCTCTGAACCACTGATTCAAAACAAAAGTTTCGTAAAGCTTCGAAGCTTCACGAAGCAGTGTTTAGAAAACGCCCATCATATTGTTGAATAAAGTCGTTATTTTGTTTTTCGGCGCATAAAAAGTATTTTTGTAGCTTCATAACATTAAGTTTGAACCACTGTAGTCTCATGAACTGTTTTAAATATGTCTTTTGTATCTTTCGGGGCGTTTGAAAGTGTTAATTATCTTGCTGGCAATGGGGTCCTCAATGAGCAATTGGATTTTATCAAAAATATCTTAATTTGTGTTCCGAAGATGAACGAAGGTCTTACGGGTGTGGAACAACATGAGGGTGAGTAATTAATGACAGAATTTTCATTTTTGGGTGAACTAACCCTTTAAAAGAAGTCTCTTTTGCTCACCAAGGCTGCATTTATTTGATTAAAAATACAAAAAACAGTAATATTTTGAAATATTATTACAATTTAAAATAACTGTTTTCTATTTGAATATATGTTAACATGTAATTTATTCCTGTGATCAAAGCTTTTCAGCATCATTACTCCAGTCTTCAGTGTCACATGATCCTTCAGAAATCATTCTAATATGCTGATTTGCTTCGTATTTTTGTGGAAACAGTGATAGTGTTTTTTTTCAGGATTCTTTGGTGAATAGAAAGAACAGCATTTATTTATTTATTTTAATCCTTCCTTGCTAAATAAAAGTATTCATTTGTTTAAAAAAAATCTTTCTGACCCCAAACCTTTGAACGGTTGTGTGTGTGTGTGTGTGTGTGTGTGTGTGTTAATAATCACTTAATTATCTTCATTTTCTTTATGTAAAACATAGATGATTTTGAGGTGAAACATGACCCAGACATGCTCAGTGTCTTTCACCCTTTTATGTTTGTTTTGCAGTTCACATAAATGGTACGGTACAGTAGATGCACTTTTAAAAATATTCCATGTAGCTTCTCAATTTGTATGACTTCACAAAAAACGCTTAATACTTATATAAGAATTAGAAAAATGTTGTATATATATTATGTCACAGGACACGGCTGTCACTGCTAGACATGTCATGTGAACTTCCCAACAGCACATTGACCCTGAACAGACAGCAGAACCGACGACTCTTACATACTGAGAGACTGTGCTGCATTATCCTCCTCCTCCTTCTCTGATTTAATGAATCTCAGATGCATTGCAGAGCGGCTGAAACTCATTATGACTGTACAAAGACTCAGGAAACTTTATCAGAGGCGAGGGGCTTATAGCAACTAGACTTACAGGAGGAGGAATTGCAGTGAATCTGGGTGAACATCCGGTCAACGTGCAGACACACGACAAGAGAGAGTTTAAATACATTTTCACAGTGTTATCAACAACAATATACTGTATGTTGATATATGAATTTGAATGCATGCATGCCTGTCTGAGTACTGTGATTTTACAGAAGGACAGATGTAAAACAGTCCCCTCTACTGGCTGATGAGAACCTGCAGTGTTTCAGAACAAAAGGGTTTTTAAAAGAATAGTTCACCTAAAGATGAAAATTTCACACTCATGCTTTTTTTATTTTTGGTGGACCATCCCTTTAGTGACCATGAAAGAAACACGAGTGAGTGACTTTGGTGAATGTATTTGTGGAGAATAAGGAGGTCAGACACTCCTGTCAAATCTTTTGTTTGCTTTAAGCTCAGCAGATACACACGTGTATGTGTGTGTGTGTGTGCGCGCGTGTGTGTGTGCGCGTACATGCGTGTGTGTGCGTGTGCGTGCATGTGTATATGGATGGATGGATGTCTGGACGTTGCAGGCGAACGCACTTATTTTGCTGAGTCTCTGTATTTTTGAGGAGATGTGTTTACAGAGTGTGTTATCAGCCATTACTCTGACACACACACACACACACACAGAGAGAGAGAGACCTCTGTCTACCTCTGTTTATTCTTATGCTGAGCCATCACATCCAGACCTAAGTGCAAAATTAACTTTTGTCTCACACACACACACACACACACACACACACACACACACAGGTTTGTTTTGCTATCTTAGTGAGGACATTCCATAGACGTAATGGTTTTTATACTGTACAAGCTGTACATTCTATCCCCCTACACTATCCTACTCCTAAACCTACCCATCACAGAAAACTGTCTGCATTTTTACATTTTTGTATGTTTTTAAAGCTATTTTAAATATGAGGACTCATGAAATGTCCTCATATTTCATGTTTACGTCATAATACCAGTGTAATACCCATGTCATTATACAAATTTGTGTCCTCATAAATCACAAAAACACACACACACACACACACGTCTGGTTCACTATCCTTGTAGGGACTCTCCATGGACGTAATAGTTTTTATACTGTACAAACTGTATATTCTATCCCCCTACACTAACCCTACCCCTAAACCTACCCATCACAGAAAACCTTCGACATTTTTACATTTTCAAAAAAACAAATTTAGTATGTTTATTAATCCATTTCCCCCATGGGGACTGCTGGCTGGTCCCCACAATGTAGGTGATCTCAGGTTTTACTATTCTTGTGGGGACCTTTTGGTAATATAAACCTGTACACACACACACCCTCATGTGACCAACAGGTGTTCGGAGGTTTGGAGAACAGGCGATTTAAAGATCCTCTAACAGTGGGAATTGTATAAAATCAAACATGAAATCAATAATTTTCTATTTACCTTTTTTTTTCTGCTCCAATTGTGCATGATTCATCAGTGCATGTTATTAGATTAAAAAAAATCATTATCTTCTAAGTAGAGATGCACAATATATTGGTAATTTATTGGCTGATATTGTTTAATTTAGTAACAGTTCATATTGGACATTTATTTGACACATTTGTCAGCTTTTTCATCATCACACTCAAAATTAATCTTTAAAAACACTGATAATTGGTTAAAACTGTTAAATGAAATTAAAATTTCATATTGTACATTATATAGTGTTTTATTTTTAAATTATTTATACAAAATAGAAAATATCAGCCATTTATTGGTTATCAGCCACATGAAAGTAATTATTCCATCAGCTAGAATTTTAATATTGTGCTTCCCTAATTGAAATGTAACAACATGTAACGTCTCCAAAAGAACTTATCACCTGGCGTTGCTTATATCTTTTGGATCACAGTGAAAAAGAGAGAGAAGAGATTAAAAGTTATTCAATGAAAGAAAAAAAAAAAGACTAAATAATTTCAAAAGACATGAACATAGTTTCTTAATAAAATATTCCTGATCTAAAGAGAATAATTCATCAGTGCACATTGTAATATTTCATAAAGTTACTAATAACATAATAACTGGGGTCATGATTGTCCTGCACTCTGTCCTGTACAGCAGCCCTGTGACAAATGACTCCGAAAGGATTTACACAAACATCACATTGCAATCAGTTTCTCCCTCCAGACACGAATTACACACTAGAATGTCTGTATGTTATCTAGGATTTATTGTAACAACCATAGAGGCACGATAACACTCATTATTGCTCTGTTCTCTCAAGGCTTCAGCCAGTCAGACAAAACTTCCTGTACAAACACAGGCTGCAGACGTGACATGAGCGTGACCCACACAGGCCTGATAACAATGACTTCACGTCTGGCACTCTGACTATGGGAGCGTCTCAGAGACGTTTATCAGGGGATGAGAGATTAAACGTGACCTCGCCTTCCTGAAACAAGCAGAAATTTCACCCATATTCATTTTGTTACCACCACATGTATTGTTATTATAACAGTTACAGACGGTTTTGCTCAGTCATTGTTTGCTCAACAGGGATATATATTGTTGTATTACACATGTTGGTGGTTTACTAAGCTTGTTTCTCCCTAAAATTCGGCATTGGCCGATAAGTTTTTCTGTTTGGCCGATGTGTCAGAAGTGGGACTTTTATTTTGACAGCATTGAGAATGCCAGCGCCTAAGTACTCCCATTTTCCATATTCATTAGTTTATGGTCTCCGTTTAACAGTTGTCTAATACGTTATTACAAAAGTAAATGGTATACAAAAAAAATTATTATTATAGATAATATTAAAAATTAATATTATTATATTATAGCATTTGTTTTTATATACGAGTCAAAATCTGCTAAGGGAACAACAGTTTTAAAAAGTGATTTTTAACTATTATTTACAACAGGACCTGCATTTTCATTGGTTTAAATAAAAGATTTTTGAGAGAGAATAAAAAAAAAAAAACACTCCACAGCTGAATGTAACATTTTTGACAAGTGAAACATGTCAGTCTCTGAGTAAAATGTAATTTAAGCCACGAAATAAAATTCATTCCATAAAATAAATATAATGATCTACACAAAAAGCATTTTGAACATCTCCAGCACATTTAATAATTACCCAAAAATCAAACGGTTCACACCTCACACACATTATCATGTCCGTCAAAAACTTAGGCTGGCTGTCAGTTGGAATATTAGAGCTAAAAACATCGCTACAACACACTCATGGGCATCAATCACTTCACTGAATACCTGCCGGCTAAGAAATAAATAATTGTTACCTTACGATTCATCTGTTGTCAAATCCACATCATTTGAATATCATAGCACTGATGTCTGTCAAACAATAATGTGCACAATACAGCGAGTGCACGCATTTCCTGGAAAAACACACTACTGGATGTTTTGAATGTGTCACCGATTTCTGAGGGAGAAAATGGCGGCCTGTGCGGCTTCAATATGCTGTCTGTCAGAGAAGATAACATACATAATACATAACATAATACATAAATTTGTTCTTCACTCACTGAAATTGAATCGAAATGATCAGGGAACTGATCATTTCGTTCAACATGGGTTGGTTAGTGATGGAAACAGGAGGTTGTACGTTATATTTTGACAGACATTTTTTATGCACCATCTGCGCATTCTGATTCTGCCTTTCCTGATTTTAATATTTTCAATAATTTTCTATTCTTGACTGATATTTTTTTTTTTCTCAATAATTTTGGCAATAGATGAATTGTTAAATGAGTGATCTTGAGATGAGTCCCTGCAGTCATCCAATTTGACTCTAATATGCTGATGTAATATATATTATAAAACTGACAGGTGATTTTTTTTTTTTAAATTTTCAACTGCATGGAAAAAAGTCAGAATTGGAAGAAAAAAAATTACCTTTATTTTTTTTTTATTTCGTGGCAGAAACAAGCTTTATTTTTCAACACTAAGGCTCTATTCCAAAGCCTAGTGATCTGCCTTATATAGGCAGCTGCCTTCTAAGGGTGCATTCTGACTAAAATAGAAACTTATAAGTGAGTGCTTTAGAGTGCTCTACATAGGCAGCGACTTCTAAAAAAGTGCTTGTGAAGCAGTGAAGGACTGATGAAACAGAGATACAGTATGTTGCTACAGTAAGCTAATACTTTGCACACATCTTTGGACAAGATAAAATAATACATTTCAGACTGAACTATCCTTTTAATAATACTTTTCAGTTTTGAATTATTTTGAATTATTTTGAAATTATATTCATCATTTTCTCAGTAAAACTTCTTTGTTCTGTCTCATTTGCTAACATTAGTTAATGCATTTGAACTAACAACAACTAACAATATATTATTTTTACAGCTTTATTTTTTGTTAATATTAGTTAACAAAATAATTGATCGTTGTTTGTTCATGTTAGTTCACACATTACATTAATGTTAACATACAACTTCTGATTTTAAAAATAGATCAGGAAACATTAGTAAATAAAGTTACTGTTGTAAAAATGCATTTTTGAAAGAAATGAATACTTTTTTTCAGCGAGGATGCATTAAACTGATTAAAGTTGACAGTTAAATTATTAATAATGTTAACAACTTTCTATTTAAAGTTCTTTTGAACATTCTATTTCTTTATTTTCTATTTCTAATCTTGAAAAAAATGTATCACGGTTTCCAAAAAAAAATGAAGCAGCATAACTGTTTTCAACATTGATAATAATCAGAAATGTTTCTTGAGCAGCAAATCAACATATTAGAATAATTTCTGAAGGATCATGTGACACTGAAGACTGGAGTAATAATGCTAAAAATTCAGCTTTGATCACAGGAATAAATTACATTTTACAATGCATTCACATAGAAAACAGTTATTTTAAAATGTAATATTATTTACTGTGGTTAAATGTTGTAATCTGTGTCTGGTCTGCTTCCAGTTACCTCACAGCTGATGTAATATTGTCTTGCACACTAAATACACCCCTCCATATGAATCATTTGAATAGCTCTTTTTAAATGGTTATTCATTCATGTGTTCCACCCGGTTGTGTATTGTTGTGTCTTCTATTAATATGCCAGGAAAGAAAAGACCTCAATCACATGATGCCCGAAAGTAAACCGAGCTACTGATGTAAAACAGAAACATTTTTTTTAAAAAAACATTGACATGAACTGAATGGATCAGCTCTAAAATCAACAGTCTCTCAATGAATGAATTGATATTACAGGGTTTTATTTTGAAGCTGCAGCTGCATTACATAAACCTGCACTTTCCATTTCAAAAGCCTCCATTTTAACTCCCATTATGCTCTCAGCAAGAAAGACATGATTTCTCTCTGAGCAAAGGAATACTAAACTGATATTTGTTCACCTTTTAGATGTGATAACACTGATATCCTGTTTTACTCAACTGAAAACTACATTTGCAGGTATAAAAGTATTAATGGATGATGGCAATAGAAAGTGAACAGGTCTAAAAGGAGCTCAAGCTCTAAAAGGAATTTAAAAATCATTATAAAGTATTATAAAAAGGTCCTTTTTATTTATTTATTTATTTGTCCTTACTGAGTAATATAAATTAACAACATTATTAGGGTTAGGGTTTGGTGTAGAGTTAGTTTGCGTGTTATAGTAAGTACATGTAATGTGTAACAAAGACACTGAAAAATGAAGTGTTACCAAAAAGTCATATGGATTAAGAGTGAATCTAATGATCTTTAGTAAATGAGTTTTTCATTTTTGGGTACATTAAAATAGCATCAATGCTGATAGCTGTATTAAATGTATTACAAATAGGCTACATCTACACCAGTAAACTGTACAAAGAAATTACATTTTATCAAAATGATTTCTTAGATTCTGTGCAGCGTCGCCTATTGTGTATCACACGAATTGCAGATGGAACTGAATCCTGTATAAACAATCAATCTCTGCTGGAAATGCTGCATTATTGTTAGAATTCACTGTCACAACAGACCTGAACAGCATTCAGATAAATATAAGGCCACAGTTAAGAGATGTTTGAAGCACAAATAGGTTTATAAGTTATTAAAGATTCAGTATTCCAATCATTCTCTCAGTTTCTCTATCAACACTCTTCAGTTTTGACCTTTTTGGGAGACAAAACTAAGAAACGCACAAATGTATTTGACTGTCTAACTGGCACATGCCATAAACTTCTGCTGTTTTTGTATAAACACACTTCAGTGCAGTTTTCATTCATAGAAAAAGTAAAAGATAAAAACACTCTCTCACTCACCCTGAGCAGTTTTCTGTACTCCAATGTTGTTCTCTGTAACTCCACATGTACTGTGAGCTGTAGTGTTTTACCCCATGTGTTTGAATGTGACAACGTCACACGTGACAGAACAGCAGCAGGTGCTGCTGCCAACAGGTGTGTGTGCGTGTGTGTGTGTGTGTGTGTGTGTGAGAGAGAGAGAGAGAGAGAGAGAGAGAGAGTTCACAGTGACTGGAGGATTACTTTAGGCAAAAAGAAGAAAAGTTCACACTTTGTTTTACAATTTCCATGTTAGACATATTAGATGTTACTTTTATTAAAGCTGCAGTCCATAACTTTTTTTGGATAAAAATGATCCAAAATCAATTTATTCTGATGGCAGATTTTATGGTATGACAAATGAGCAATTAGAGATTAGAGTGTACAAAATTGAAATCTACAGGTAGCGCTAATACACACTAAATACATCTAGTCAAGCAATGCTTATTTTGTTAACATTACCAATTTGAGAACAAAGTATAACAATAATAAAAATTTGCATGGTTTGATGTGATATGAGCTGAGCAATCATTAGATTTAATCACCATTGGCAGCGCGATTTATTGTGACGCTTTTTTTCCTCAGTTGGTCAGAACAAAAGTGGCAGACATACTTGTTCAGATGACATTCTCCGGTGAAAATTCTTATTTTGGTCATACTTCCAAGACTACAATCTGTGATGCCAAAGTACAGTATCCACCGGTGTGGTGACTGACAGCCACACATTCTCCTCAAACCATTAGATTAATCCGCGCTGAGGAGTCGTGCCGATGCACAACCCATGTAAAGATGATAATTCCGCAAATAACTTTAATTGCAGGTTTCGAACAGAGATGGCGACAAAGAGGCAAAACCTACTGACTGCAGCTTTAAGTACTATAGCAGTAACAAAGAATAAAACAACAAACATTTAATAAAAAAATAAACCATGGTAACCCCTTTTTTCTACCCAAATACCATAGTTTCTACAGTTATTATTGCTACTCTACAATCATATTACATTTAATGTTACTTTTTGGATGTCACAATTTTGAACATTTTAAATTGTCATTTTAAATGTTTTTAAAGTCAGCATGAAACAGAAGTTGCACTAGTCTTTTCTTCCCTATTGTAACATATATCCAAGTGAAACAGCCTCTGAAATAAGAACAAATGTAGGGCGGGGCTTGATTTTGTTCGTGGGGAATTGATTGGATGGTTGTGGTTAGCTATTGGTGGTGTTCTGAAATATTCGGTGTCTGAGATTTTCAGTGGACACTGGGCGGAGCTTACATGAATATTCACGAGTTTCCTGTTTTGTGTTAAAGCGCCACTGAAAATTCCCAGACCAGATCCCAGACAAATGAAAGTTTGGTCTGCTCATGCAATCCAGAGATACCAGCCTTTGCTACTGACACATTTAATCTAAAATATATAATAAAATGACATTACAACAGAGCTGTATTATTAAAAATTTTAATACACTGTGAAAAAGTGAAAAAATAAAGTGTCTGCTTTGTCTGAGGTACAGGGATATTTATTGGCAAAAGTCATCATCTTTGGGAACGAATCAAGGTTATATTAGATATAGACATCATATTAGTTATTACATGCATAATTCATCATGGCCTATTTGGATAATCATTAAACTATATTTAAAGTACATTAACATGCTTTCATGTATGTGTGCAATTTTGGAAACATAACATATATAACACTAGAAATTCAAGTCCACCCAGATTAGAAGTGATTCTGCAAACTAGGAAAGTTTACTGCTGCCTTCACCACAGGAGTTTACAATTTATATTATTATGCTACCATACATTTCGGCAAACTTTTAAAACTATATGCTTTAAAGACTTAAGGTAAAAACAGAAACAACAAAAATAGGCTACTTAAAACGCTATTGGCTCGTTTAGCGAATCCTAACGACACCTCTGGCGAATCATTGGCTGTGTTCATATCAAACACAGCTAACACATGACACAACATAACACATTTAGCTTATATAAAATATTGTGCATCAATAACAGTTAGAATATAAGCTTGACTTCGTTTAACGCTGAAACATAGGCTAATTACCTTTAATGTAAGCCGAAGAGCGTGCACTAACATTTTCAGAGTGGCTTTAACACAAAACAGGAAACTCGTGAATATTCATGTAAGCTCCGCCCAGTATTACCGAAAATTGTGTCCGAAATAGCCCCTTAAATATGGCACTATTTGAGGGGACAGCCATTTGTAGTGGTGTCCGAAACCATAGTGGACGATGTTGAGTGCACTCATTCAATCCCACAATGCACTGCAATAACGAGTGTACAACCGATGCACGCTCAACGGCTAGAGAATACCCATAATGCACTGTGAGAGTCGCGAGCTGAATGAATTCCCGCGTCTCGTCAGGAGATGGCGCCCGCAGCTGAATCAATCATCCATTCATTTTCTAAACTGCGCTGGTCCAGTATAATATCATACAGGTATAATTTCCTTTTTAATTGATCATTAAATCGTTTAATTAAGGTTTGTACATGCTAGTTTTCATGTCAGAGTTTAACATAAATATTTATTACTACTGGAGCTGCTAGTTTGCTACATTTCAAATGATTAAATCACAAAATCACCATTTTAAAAACTAGCTACTGTTGTTAAATTGATGTTAGATAATAGTTTATCAAGCTAACAAGTTTCACAAGAAAAATTTGGGATTTGTGCCTAAGTACACTAGCCATGAGAAGAACGATCTATCTATCATTGTATTGTCTATCTATCTATCTATTTATCCATCTGCATTTGTAGTACCCTTGTCTTACACTGGATGGAGCCAAATATTACACTACGATGACCAGCTCTCATTATGCAGCAGGACCCAAAACTCATATCCATTTATATGAGAAGTAAAGCTCCGGTCAGGCAAGAATTAATTAATGTGCAGTGTGTGAACACAGTGATACATTTGTTGTGTATGTGGGTGCTGAATTTGCAATGTGCGAGGGAAAAACAAAAAAATCCAGCCGAGACCTTGTTCTTTGACGAAAACATTTGCATATGCCTATATAATATTGTGTGGAGAAACAAGAATATAAGAAAAGTAGAACACTGTGTTTTTGTCATAGAACTCCAAGTTCATAGGAGTGTGTTGTGCATGTGACTCAGCCTAATTCAGACTCCCTGATGGTTTCTGTGGCCCGTTTAGCCCAGCGTCAACTTATCAGAAGTTCTGAGAGGAAAAGCAGCACAGTGTCCTCCTTAGAATAAATATAGCTGCTTTAAGATCACATGCAGAACACTGCGGCACAGTCCTGCCGAGGTGGAGTGTGGCGAATCTCCACCTGTCTGCTGGATGGAGAGAAGCTGAATTTGGGTCAGAGTCGTCGGAGAGCTCAAACACACACAAACACACACAAGCCCTGGGTGATTCTTTAAAGCCGCACTGCAGAAAGAGAGGTGACCTGTTTGCATCCTTCAGCGTGCAGGAGCCGTATAGTGATGCTTATCATGATAAATGATACAGTCATCAGAGGACGAGATGGGTCATTGTTATGGCAACGAGGCTGATAATGGAAATGATTAACGAAGCATTGAGCTGTTTCTGTTTCCATTTTCTACTGCTGTATTCATCATATTCTCAAGCAGACATTTACACAATTCAAATCCAGAATGAAGAACTACATGTTTAAATGTAATGTGCACAACACAATGTTACGCTGTTGGGGGTGGTTGCCAAGATGTTGCTGTGTGGTTTCTAGGGTGTTGGGATGGTTTTCATGGTGTTGCCAAGCAGTTGCTATGGTGATGGCTAGGGCATTGCTGTTTGACTACTATAGTGTTCCAAGTTTTTTTTTTTTTTTTTGCCTCATTGTGGGTGGTTGGCAGGGCGTTGCTAAGTGCTTGTTATAGTGTTTTTGGGGATTTTTAGTGTGTTGTTATGTGGTTGTTAGGGGTTGAGCATGGTTGGCAGGGCATTGCTACAATATGCTCTTAAAGGTGTTCTGGTCAGAGCCGGTAGCCTTGTGGGTTGTGCTCCGACATATACGCAACTGCGCCTCCAGTGACCCGAGTTAGATTCCCAGCTCGAGGTCCCTTGCTGATCCTGTTTCCCTCTCTCCGTCCCTTGCTTTCCTGGCAGATCTACCATCCTATCCAATAAAAGCTAGGGTGTTGAGGGGAGTTGGCAGGGTGTTGCTATGTGCTTAAGGTGTTCTGACTGGTTTTAGCAAGTTGTTATGCAGTTAAGTGGTTACTATGGGCTTGAGGGTGGTTGGCAGGGTGTTATTATGCACTTCTGAATGGTTTTATCATGCTGCTATGAAGTTAATGGTTGCTATGGGGTTGAGGGTAGTTGGTAGGGTGTTGCTATGTGCTTAAGGTGTTCTGAATGGTTTTATGTTGCTATAAAGTTAATGGTTGCTAGGGGTTTGACGGTGGTTGGCAGGGTGTTGCTATGGGCTTGTTAAAGTATTCTGGGGGATGTTTAGTTTGTTGCTATGGTTTTTGTGGGTGGTTGGCAGGGAATTGCTAGGTGTTTTAGGTGTTCAGAGTTTTTTTTTTATTAGGTTGCCATGCAGTTAAGTGGTTGCTAGGGGGTTGGGGGTGGTTTTCAGGGCGTTTTATGCTTGCTAAGGTTTTCTGAGGGTATACCACCTTACTATGTAGCTGATAGGACATTGTGGATGGTTTCATGGTGTTGCTATGCAGTTGCTAAGGTATTCTGAGTGGTTTTAGAGCATTGCTATGCAGTGGCTAGGGGAATGGCTACAACATTGCTATTTACCTACTAATATTTTTTGATACATCACTAGGGTGTTGTGGATGGTTGGCAGGGTGTTGCTATGTGCTTATGATGGTGTTCTAAGGAATTAGTGTATTGCTATGTGATTGTTGGTGTTTGGCATGGTGTTGTGTTTTAGTTGTTCTGAATGGTTTTAGAATGCTTCTATGCAGTTAAGTGGTTGCTTGGAAGTTGGGGGTGGTTGTCAGGGTATTGTAATGTTTGCTAAGGTGTTATGAGGGATGTATAGTGCATGATGTAGTTGCTAGGGTGTTGGCTAGAGCTCATGCCTACTAAGTTGTACCAGGTTTTTTTTGGGAGTTCTGGGAATGTCAGTTTACAGTTTTTGACTGTAAATTATATGTTGATTTGTTCTTTTTTACTTCTAAAAACAATTAACAGCATTTTACTGTAAAATTACATGAAATGTCCACTTATATCTTTTACAGTGTTTCCCTGTATAAACGACAGGAACTTACTGTTAACCTGTTTTTTTCCGTAGCGTTTGTACAAAATTTTACAGTTAAAATCACACTAATTTTTTACAGTGTTGCTATGTGGTTGCAGTGGGGTTGAGGGTGGCTGGCAAGGCATTGCTTTGTGCTTATTAATGTTCTGAGTGGAGTTTTGTATGTTGGTATGAGGTATTCATAACAGTTGCTAGAGAATTCTTTGGTGGTTGCTACATTATTCTTGGTTGTTTCTTAAATCTGTGGGATTTTTTTTTTTTTTTTTACAATCCTATAGTCAGTCAGATGAAAATTGTAAGTCTGATGATTTTGGAAAGTAATATCTCTCCATAAACTGCATGATTGTGAGTTGAATATTCAGGGCTAGGAGTTTGTTCAAATCACTACGCTAAGTATTAATAGTGATTATTGTCCTAGCAAACACTGCTAATTTTTAACACTGTCAAGAGTTGTTAGCCTGTTTGCATTTAGCATTGCTTTATCATGTTTTCCAGCATATATTTGCACAGTTCAGGTCCAGCATGAGGAATTACTCTGAGCCCAAACTCTAAGTAGGTCATCTTGTCTGTGTGTACCAGTGCTGCTCAATGTCGAATTGGGAACTCTCTGATCTTTTGTTGTCTTGTAAAAAAAAAAAAAAGCTGAGGCTTAAGTTTCCTTCTCTCCTGTCTTCAGCTCGCACATTCTGTAAAGATTTCTTCTTCATGTCCTGTAATTGATGTGGTGTTCTGTTCTTTCAGAGATGTTCAAACCTTGCTATGACACCTTATATTTTTGGAGAACAGAGGCAGATCATTTACTTTTTACTTGTTAGTGGGGTTTGCTAACAGAAGCATCATTGTTACTATTGCTCATACTTTTGAGAAGGGAAATAAAACAAAACCCAAGTTAAACTTAAGCACAGAAGGATACTATAGAAAGAGTGTTTGATGTATAGAAATATGCAAAACAAATTGTAATAATAGTGCGATCACCATTACTGTTGGTTTTACTGTTTATATTATTCAGTAATCAACTCATCAGTTTAGTTTGTTTACTTACGCTTCAGTGTTGGCTGTGGTTGCCCTCTTGTTCATCGGATGCATGTTTTGCTCTGAGTGTATGGTTGGGTAGTGAACTTATTTGGCTTATGCAAAGCCTGTGCATATGATAATTGGCCTAATTTAAATATTTATACAACTTGATGTCTTCAGCTAAACCTGGTAAGAATAAGGAATGAAGGGAAATTAGAATTCCTTTGATTTTAGTGTAAAATGTGCAGGCAGGCTTAATTATTTCCCTCGGATTGCAGTGAACTTCATAAATAATATGAATACATTTGCTTGTATTTACACTGGTTATGTTCAGACTACATTCAGGGCCCGCACATGGTAGTGCTGTCCTCTAAAGACCTGCTGTCTGTGCAGCAAATACCCTCTTTAGGGTGCTAAAAGTTTGGTGCTAAAAAAAATGATGCGAGTTTGGGACACGACATATGCACAGTAAAAACTACATTTTAATTATTTATTTATTTATTTAGTAATTTGTTTAGTTATTTATTTGTGACCTTAGACCACAAAACCAGTCATAAGGGTCAATTTTTTGAAATTGAGATTTATACATCATCTGAAAGCTGTTTGTTAGGATAGGACAATATTTGGTCAAGATAAAACTATTTGAAAATCTGGAATCTGAGGGTGCAAAAAAATCTAAATATTGAGAAAATCGATTGTCCAAATGAAGTCCTTAGCAATGCATATCCACTCACAAAAATACATTTTTGATATATTTACGGTAGGAAATTTACAAAATATCTTCATGGAACATGATCTTTACTTAACATCCTAATGATTTTTGGCATAAAAGAAAAATCAATAATTTTGACCCACGTATTGTTGGCTATTGCTACAAATATACCAGTGCGACTTATGACTTATGTTTTGTGGTCCAGGTTCACATTTATTAATTTTTATTTATTTATTTATTATCTTAAATGGATTGTTCACCCTAAAATGAAAATTAAGTTATTTACTCACCCTGGTGTTGTTCTAATGCCGTAAGCCCTTCTTTCATGGACCACAAAAGGAGATTTAAAAAAAAAAAAAAAAAAAAAATGTCCCACTTGCGTGTGTCCATATAATGGCAATGAATAGTGACCAACATCAAGCTTTTTAAAAAATATGCAAAAGTATCACAGAATGATCCCATGTGACACATTCTGTATATTCCATGTATTCTGGGGGTATACAATAGGGTTTGGTGGGAAAACAACTAATGTATTATTTAACAAAATTCTTGACCTTGGCAGTTGGTCTGCTCTGCATGGTTGTTCTTAGTGAGACTCTATTAATGCCCAGAAAAAGGACACTGTGAGTAATCAAGATTAATTAATGCGTGACGTGAAATCCAACGCCTAGAAATCCCCCCCAAAAAAGTATCAGATTACTTTCTTCACTGAACTCCATTTGTCAGAGATGGCAGTCAGAATGACAGTTGACAGTTTATAGATATACTTTATACGCAATATATTCACCTCAGAGAAGAAGGTAGCCTACATGGATTGTATTTCATGTCACATATTTATTAATCTTGATTTCTCACAAATTGACCCTTTGCCAGGAGTTTGATTGACAGGCGATCTAATCAATCATATCGCCGAATTCGCCATTTTGTCCGACAAAGCAGTCAGGGGAGTTAGCAGATTAACATAGGTGGACTTGAACTTGAAAAATGGTGTGTACTGACGTCTTTCCACGATTGAAACAACATTCCTTATGATGTTCATTCATGTTTATTTCATGCTATAAATGAACTAGTAGGAAGAGATGATCGGTTCACAAGCCCCTTTCACTGAGGTGATACAGCTATCTGTCACGACACATTAAAGAGCCACAAAACAGTATTTATTATTTAAATTTATTTAAAAATGACAAAATTTTTAAATTTGGGACTTTGTTTCATATCAAAAGTAACCTGCTCTGTCTTGTCTGTCGACGCGTTGTCAGTGTCCTCTTTGCTCCGCGATGTAGGCCTATTTTTCATTCCGTGAGAACATGATGTGTGGCGAGAGATCGGCATGGCTTGTCGGACGTAGCAACAGTAACTAAAGGGGGCGGGTCTTTGCGAACGGTCAATTGTGTGCGTTTTCTTTGCGAGCTTTGTGAACTACAAATGAGCACATCGTGCAGCGGTGCACTGAAGACCGATGGCCAAGGTCAGGATTTTCTTTAAATAATACATTAAATTTCGATTTGTTTTTCACCAACCCCTATCATATACCCACAGATCATGAGAAATACGGCATGTGTCTCATGGAATCATTCTGTTATACTTTTGCGTCTTTTTAAAAAAGCTTGATGCTGGTCGATATTCACTACCATTGTATGGACGTGCGTGAGTGGGACATTTAAAAAAACAAAAATCTCCTTTTGTTTTCTATAAAAGAAAGAAGGGCTTACGGCATTAGAACAACACCAGGGTGAGTAAATTATGACTTATTTTTCAGTTTAGGGTGAACTATCACTTTAAAGATATGTTTGCCAAAGCAGAATGAAAAGCTTTGTTTAGTTTTATTTTTTTTGTGTATTTACATATGTCATCCATTCTGTCTTGTTACCAAAGTTATTGTAAAAAAAAAAGATCAAACACATTTTTTTCTCTGATTTGTGGGAAATATACATTTAAAACTATACATACACTAGTCAAAAGTTTGGAAACAGTAAGATTTTTAATGTTTTTAAAAGAAGTTTCGTCTGCTCACCAAGGCTGCATTTATTTAATTAAAAATACAGTAAAAACAGTAATATTGTGAAATATTATTACAATTTAAAATAACTGTTTTCTGTTTGAATATTTTATAAAGTAATTTATACCTGTGATCAAAGCTGAATTTTCAGCATCATTACTCCAGTCTTCAGTGTCACATGATCCTTCAGAAATCATTCCAATATGCTGATCTGCTGCTCAAGAAACATTTATTGTGTATTTTTTTTCAGGATTTTGATGAATAGAAAGTTAAAAAAAACAGCATTTATTTGAAATATAATCTTTTGTAACATTATAAATGTCTTTACTGTCAATTTTGATCGATTTAATGCATCCTTGCTGAATAAAAGTATTAATTTCTTTAATTTCTTTTCAAAAAAATAAAAATAAAAATTCTTACTGACCCCAAACTTTTGAACGGTAGTGTATAATGTTACAAAAGCTTTGTATTTCAGATAAATGCTGTTCTTTTGAACTTTCTATTCATCAAGGAATCCTGAAGAAAAAGTACACAACTGTTTTCAACATTGATAATAATCATAAATGTTTCTTGAGCAGCAAATCATCATATTAGAATGATTTCTGAAGGATCATGTGACACTGAAGACTGGAGTAATGATGCTGAAAATTCAGCTTTGCCATCACAGGAATAAATTACTTTATAAAATATATTCAAACAGAAAACAGTTATTTTAAATTGTAATAATATTTCACAATATTACTGTT
Source organism: Hypophthalmichthys nobilis (assembly GCA_037950665.1). Taxonomy (NCBI): domain Eukaryota; kingdom Metazoa; phylum Chordata; class Actinopteri; order Cypriniformes; family Xenocyprididae; genus Hypophthalmichthys; species Hypophthalmichthys nobilis. The sequence continues at coordinate 23,968,999 of CM075471.1, read as the reverse complement.
TTTACTGTATTTTTAATTAAATAAATGCAGCCTTGGTGAGCAGACGAAACTTCTTTTAAAAACATTAAAAATCTTACCGATTCCATACTTTTGACTGGTAGCGTATATAACTATAAACCAAAATTTGTAAACTTCAGGTAAATAAGATCATAAAATACTTAGCTTGACCTTCTCAGCTTGACGATCAACATTTTTTAAATGCACCTTCTTTTACTGATAATTTGCTTAGAAAGAAAAAAAAATGTTTTCATTTTCAGAGTTTCGGACCCTGAACCCTGTATGCATGGTGCCTTATACAGTACTTTTCACATGATTTGGGTAACAGGCTGTGCATCAGTTTGTAATGCATGTGTCAAGTGCCTCTAGGAGACTGCAAGAAGAAGAGCTGTGATTGGCTGCTTTCCCTCAGCTGAATTACTTTATGGGTGGTCACACTTGCACTAAGGGAAAGCCACCAATGAAAACTCTTCTTCATGCACCCCTAGAAGAGGCAGTATGTGAAGTACATGGTGCATAACAGATGACACACTTTTCCCAGATGGCGTGCAGTGGACTGTCCTTCTAACTGATTGTTTGGTTAGTTAAACACATTCTTGTGCGGTGTGACTGTGGTTAAAAATGTACTGGCATGTCTTTAACCCTCAAGTTCTTATAATCATAATAATATGCATGACTTGTTTGGATACAGATATGGCATAGTGAATTATGTAACATAGTTGCAATTTTCAGAAATCTTTTCTTTCAGAGTTTAACCTTGTCAAAATATGTGTTCATTTTCCTTGATGAATAGATGAGGAGAATATTTTTGGAAAAGGGTAAACTTGTTTTCACGCTTTGTGGATACAAATATAGCTGGTTAAACATGGAACTCAGCCATTTGGATAATGTTTTCAGAGCCAAATGAGGAATTATCCTAAACCCGAGCCTGCATTGTTGGCCCTGTTATAAAATTGCAGTCAAATTTGCAGTTGGTGCTCATGTAATTTAGTATTTTCATTTGTAAATACTGATGAATACTAATGAACTACATGAACTTATTTATTGTGGAGCTGCTTGCAATTGCATGTTGTTTTGATTTGAACTTTGCTAATTGTAACATCTATGTGCATCATGGACACTGTTGGCTATGCTCTGATTTGATGGCCTGATTTTTACACTTGAAGGTTTCAGTTGTAGTGGTGGGGTTAAAAACAAGCTAGGATGCCCTATAGCCTGAGGACATTTTAGTATTATCTCTCTCTCTCTCTATCTCTCTCTTCCACTCTCTCTCTCTATATCTATGTATCTATCCGTCATTCTGTCTCCATCCATCCATCCATCCATCGTTCTGTCTCCGTCTGTCCATCCATCCATCCATCATTCTGTCTCTGTCCATCCATCCATTGTTCTGTCTCTGTCATCCATCCATCCATCCATCCATCGTTCTCTCTGTCCATCCATCATTCTGTCTGTCTGTCTGTCTGTCTGTCCATCCATCCACCTATCCATCGTTCTGTCTCTGTCCATCCATCCATCGTTCTGTCTCTGTCATCCATCCATCGCTCTGTCTCTGTCCATCCATCCATTCATCCATCCATCCATCCATCCATCCATCCATTCATCATTCTGTCTCTGTCCATCCATCCATTGTTCTGTCTCTGTCCATCCATCCATCCATCCATTGTTCTGTCTGTCATCCATCTATCCATCCATCCATCGTTCTGTCTCTGTCCATCCATCCATCCCTCATTCTGCCTCTGTCCATCCATCCATTGTTCTGTCTCTGTCCATCCATCCATCCATCGTTCTGTCTCTGTCCATCCATCCATCCATCGTTCTGTCTCTGTCCATCCATCTATCCATCGTTCTGTCTTGTCTATCCATCCATCCAGCGTTCTGTCTCCGTCTATCCATCCATCCAGCCATCCATCCATCCATCCTTTGTTATTCTCGTGCACAGCTGAGAGCAAAGAGTTATGTGAGGCTTCTCTAGTGCAGGATTTCACTCAGTATTTAACTCTATTCTTTTGCTGTCTTAAAGCATATTTTCATCTGAAAATGCAAATCTTTGTACTTTTTGCTATAGTTTCTTCCACTGGGTGTTGTGTTTGATGCATTGCACTCTCTCTCTGTCCCTCCTGCTTCCCATCATACACCACGTGTCAGTGTGATCAGAGGAGCATGCGAGGTAAGATGTAACAATTAGTTAATGGAACATGAAGAGAACAAAACAGTTCTCATCTGCTCCAAAATCCACCCATAATCTGCTTTTTAAAATGCCCCAGTTAATCCTGCAGTGGCTTGGCAGTGGACAACAACGCCATTCGACCCTCTCATTCAATTAAATGTGTAGAGTCAGAGAGGAAACAGACGGTCGTGCCATTTACAGGATTTACTGTAACCAGACAAGAGGGTCGATAGTGACGCTTCCTCAAGCGCTTGTGTTGTTGTTCCTCGTGTGTGTTTGAGAGATGGACAGACAGGGAGAGACTAAAGTCGGATGAGTGGAATGGAAAAATGACATGTGGCCATTTAGGCTGAATGCCAAAGTGTGATTTCTGAGCATTTGAAGCAGTATGTGTGTGCAGGCCATGTGTTGTGAGTGTGCTGTTCGCCTTGGGCTGAGCAAACTCTCCCTCTGTAGCTGATGTGGGTTTTAAATAGCAGCTCCTGAGGTTCAAACCGACATCACAGAATCCAGCAGAGAAACAGGCAGTGCCTTGATAAACATACACACAATAGCACATGCACAACCATTACTGAGCACCTGAGAAGGTGCCTGAACTAGTGAGGTATAAAAGCTGTGTTTTTAAAACACAATGTATTGATTTAGAAGAATTTTGTATTTATGGAGTTTTTGTTATAGTTATAGTAGTTTCTTCCATCTTATTTTAATGTTTAGAGTAACTGTAAGTCTCTGTTAGCCCTCCCAAAAGAAATGAATACTTTTATTCAGCAAGGATGCATTAAATTGATCAAAAGTTACAGTAAAGACATTCATAATGTTACAAATATATATATATTTTTTCAAATTAATGCTGTTTTTTTAACTTTCTATTCATCAAAGAGTCTTCAAAATTATCTTTATCTTTCTGCCATTCCATTTGATGCCTCTAGTGATGCAGAAATTTGCCCAGCAGCTTTCGCTAAATGTGAACTAAAATATACTACAGCATACAACAAAGTGTGCCAAAGGTTGCATAATTCAGGTGACACTTGATATTTCATATCAAGTGCATAAAAAAAGAGAACGAAGAGAGAACTGAGCTGGCACACATTTCGCTGATCTCTGTTTCTGCTGACATTCCCTGTTGAAACGAGGGAAGAGTTGAGACGGTTTCCTCAGTCTTTATTTCCAACTGCATTGCTGTAATTAGATTCGGCTCCCACACATACACCTTTCTCTGTGAATCAAACACGCACTTCCCGTACACTGTAAGTAACAAGCAATTTCAATCATATTTAATTCAAGTTTAAATGTAAGGTCATGTGCATCTGCTGACAGATGTAGTTTTAAGTGTCTGGACTGTAGTAATCTAAAGACAGAATGTCATTTAACTCAAGACAACTGAAACCAATAACGTCTCCATTATGCTCCCGAAGTCAGCTCATAATGACTGCAAGCTCATTCACTCCAACCTAAAAACCTTTTCTTTGTGTTTCGTGTGTGTTGTGTGTCTCTCTTACCCTGGAAAGCATGTGAATCGTGGCTTTGAGAATAGATGTGTTTTGATGCTGTAAAAGTGCATGTTTGAAGGTGATAATTAATGAGAAAAGCACAGAGACCTTTGTAAGAGCACCTCTGAGAGCTCATGAAGAGGTGTGGATAGTGCAATTTATAGTCAGACCATGAAACAAGGCGAGATGAATGATTTGTTCAGTCTATCAAGCAGCTGGTAAGAAAAGTAATGCAACTTTATGATTGTGATGTCACTGCACAACATTAAACTGTGAAGTTGTAAGTGTTCTTTTATGTGTAAAAGCAAGTGTGAATACTAAATACAGGTTTGTGTTTGTGTGTGTGTGCGTGTTTTTGTGACATATCAGGACACAAATTTGTATAATGACATAGGTATTGCAAGGAGAGGGTGACTTATGAGGACATTACCCCATGTCCCCATTTTTCAAAAGGCTTATAAATCATACAGAATGAGTTTTTGTGAGAAAGTAAAATGTGCACAGTTTCCTGTGATGGGTAGGTTTAGGTGTAGGGGTAGTGTAGGGCGATAGAAAATAAGGTTTGTACAGTATAAAAACCATTACGCCTATGGAATGTCCCCACAAACCTGTGTGTGTGTGTGTGTGTGTGTGTGTGTGTGTGTGTGTGTGTTAAATCTGTCCAACCTCCCTTAGGAGGTCTTTAAAGGTAAAAGAATGAAAAATATTTCATAAATAGAGCAATAAGCCGAGAGAATCATGAACTGCGTTGTTTTATAATGTTTCCTGGGGTGCACAATGTTAATATGCTTTTTACATCAAAAATTGTCATAATTTAGAAATAAAAGGCATTTGTGCTACCCTGATTTTAGCCCTCTGATCTGAACGCTCTGATTTAAGGGGCGTGTCTGCTGTGAGACTTCGGTGTTAACGGCCACTGCTGTGATTGGCTAACACCTTTCCATTTGAAATAGCTAAGTATTACTCTCTCGAAAACTTTTAGCATGTTTTTACTATTACAGCTCTCAAGGTTAACTAATCGTGAAAGTGTTGTATTACATTTAGATCTATGGCATTATATTTAGATCATGGCATGAAAATATAATTTTATCACCGTTTAAATAACAGATTATTTTCATCCTACTGAGAGAAACAACGTGAAGTTCCTTGTTTAGTCACTGGTTTGATTTACTGACACAAACAAAGAACATCTGACTGTACATGAATCATTACATATCAGATCAGGCATTAGAATGAACACAGTTACTTACATGTTGTTGCATTACTGTCGAGTCCATATTGTAAAAGTCTGTTTGCAAAGCCTGCACCGAAATGCGTTTAATTTACCAAAGAACCCAGAGTGAAATCGCGATATCAAATAACTAAAGCTCAACTGAGACATTGATATTGTTGAAAATAAATAACAATATTCCCAGCATTAGGATCCTTTGAAATGTAATGTTATTTTTGTCCTGTATCGCTCTTCTCTCCTCATCTCACTAACATGCCAGTGGGCGAGGATAACGTTGCAATGATGAAGTAGGCATTGATTTCTTCTGTGGAGGCGGCGTTTCACAGATCTATGACAGGCCCATTCCAGGATCAGTTGTTCGCTGGTGTTACGTGTGCCCTGGGTCTGTGTTAATCTACTTGGTTATATGGACTCCATTTCCCACAATCCCCCACCTAGGAACCAATCATGCACTCACACCTGTTTCCCATCAGTGACACTTTATAAGCTGCACTCTAACACACACACACATTGCTGAGTATTGTTTAGCCCTTTGTTTGCATTCCGTCTGTTCCTTGCCTTGCCTTGTTTTCTACCTTGTCTCCGTGTTCCTTGTTCCTTGCCTTGCCTGTGTTTTGATCCTGGGCTGTTTCTTTGTTTGATGATCGTTTGCTGCCTGCCTTGACCATAGCCTGTGTTTTGGATTACTCTTTTGTCTTGGCCTCCAGGATCAGTTGTTCGCTGGTGTTACGTGTGCCCTGGGTCTGTGTTAATCTACTTGGTTATATGGACTCCATTTCCCACAATCCCCCACCTAGGAACCAATCATGCACTCACACCTGTTTCCCATCAGTGACACTTTATAAGCTGCACTCTAACACACACACATTGCTGAGTATTGTTTAGCCCTTTGTTTGCATTCCGTCTGTTCCTTGCCTTGCCTTGTTTTCTACCTTGTCTCCGTGTTCCTTGTTCCTTGCCTTGCCTGTGTTTTGATCCTGGGCTGTTTCTTTGTTTGATGATCGTTTGCTGCCTGCCTTGACCATAGCCTGTGTTTTGGATTACTCTTTTGCCTTGGCCTCTTGTATCTGTTTGCTGGTGTTTGACCTCTGCCTGTACGACCACGCTCATATTAATAAAGCCTGCACTTGGATCTACAACTCTGTTGTCCCGTCCGTACGTTACAGAATACTCAGCCAAGACCAAGATCCAGCGGCTTTTATGAGCGTTTCCAGCCACACCAAGGATCCAGCAGCTTTTCGGAGGAACACTGGCCAGGTATGGATACAGCAAGAATTTTGTTAGCCCTCAGACAAGGCCCACGATCACTGGAGAACTATGTTCGTACATTTTTAGCCATCGCAAACTTTTCTGATCTACCGGACTGTCTCTTGATAGACTTTTTTTGTGATGAGCCAAGTCAAGTCACAGTTGATCTTCGTGAGCCCAGTCAAGTCACAGCTGATCTTTGTGAGCCCAGTCAAGTCACAGCTGATCTTTGTGAGCCCAGTCAAGTCACAGCTGATCTTTGTGAGCCCAGTCAAGTCACAGCTGATCTTTGTGAGCCAAGTCAAGTCACAGCTGATCTTCTCCGCCAGTGTCTACGGACAAGATGGCCGCCCCGCCAGTGTCTACGGACAAGATGGCCGCCCCGCCAGTGTCTACGGACAAGATGGCCGCCCCGCCAGTGTCTACGGACAAGATGGCCGCCCCGCCAGTGTCTACGGACAAGATGGCCGCCCCGCCAGTGTCTACGGACAAGATGGCCGCCCCGCCAGTGTCTGCGGACAAGATGGCCGCCCCGCCAGTGTCTACGGACAAGATGGCCGCCCCGCCAGAGCCCTCAGCCGAGATGGCCGCCCCGCCTGAGCCCTCAGCCGAGATGGCCGCCCTGCCTGAGCCCTCAGCCGAGATGGCCGCCACGCCTGAGCCCTCAGAGATTTCAGCGTTGGCCATTATGGCCACAGCCATTTGGTGTGTGTGGGCTGCACACACATCAAATCCAGTCCATGAATCTGCTCCAGAGTCCATTCTAGTCCATGAATCCTCTCCAGAGACTGTTCCAGTCCATGAATCCTCTCCAGAGCCTGCTTCAACCTATGAGTCCAGTCCAGAGTCCGCCTCAGTTCGTGAGTCCACTCCAGAGTTTGCCGCGGCCCCAGAACCCAGCCTCGTGGGCTATGAACTTCCTGTCTGCCTGGACACGACCACGAAGGTTGTCCCTGAGTTTCCTGTCTGCCTTGACACAACCACGGAGGTTGTCTCTGAATTTCCTGTCTGCCTTGAAATGACTATGGAGGTCTCTGAGTTTCCTGTCTGCCTCAACATGACCGCAGAGGTCGTACCAGAACTGTCCGTTTGTCTCGACGCAACCGCAGAGGTTGTTCCTGAACTGTCTGCTCCCTGCTACATGACTAGAGAGGACGTTCCAGTCAGAGTCCTGGAGGGTTTTTCTGAGCTCCCTGCCCGTCCTGTTACGGCCCTAGTGACCAAAACTAACCTCTCTGTGCTTCATGTTGCAGTTTCACCTGATCAGCCTTGGTGGTTCCCGGTGTTGCCAGAGCTGCAATGGTGGTCATCTGCTCCGCCGTGGGGGTCTTCAAGCCCGTCTGAACTGCTTTGGTGGTCGTCTGCTCTGCCGTGGGGGTCTTCAAGCCCATCTGAACTGCTTTGGTGGTCGTCTGCTCCGCCGTGGGGACTTTAAGCCTGTCGACCTGGCCGTCTGTCCAGCCTTCTTCGCCCTGGTCGTCTGCCCTGCCTCAGTCACCAGGCTGCCTTCCTCTCCACGGACCTGGCCCTCCATCCCACCCCCTGTTCCGCCTCCGCTCCACCTCCGCTCCACCTCCCTCCTGGACTGTTTAGGAGTGTCTGGAAGCCACTCCTTTGAGGGGGGGCTCTGTTACGTGTGCCCTGGGTCTGTGTTAATCTACTTGGTTATATGGACTCCATTTCCCACAATCCCCCACCTAGGAACCAATCATGCACTCACACCTGTTTCCCATCAGTGACACTTTATAAGCTGCACTCTAACACACATACATTGCTGAGTATTGTTTAGCCCTTTGTTTGCATTCCATCTGTTCCTTGCCTTGCCTTGTTTTCTACCTTGTTTCCGTGTTCCTTGTTCCTTGCCTTGCCTGTGTTTTGATCCTGACTGTTTCTTTGTTTGATGATCGTTTGCTGCCTGCCTTGACCATAGCCTGTGTTTTGGATTACTCTTTTGCCTTGGCCTCTTGTATCTGTTTGCTGGTGTTTGACCTCTGCCTGTACGACCAAGCTCATATTAATAAAGCCTGCACTTGGATCTACAACTCTGTTGTCCTGTCCGTACGTTACAGCTGGGCCTGATGTCAATAAATGCTTTTATTGGACTAACAAGGAAGTTTTCAATTCTGAAACTTACAGGACATTCTTATAGTATGATGACCTCTTATATATCAAAATTTCAAGGAAAAGTTGATTTCTCAATTTAAGACCCCTTTAAGGTAAAGCATTTTTCTCATAATATACTGCAGCATCAGCTCTGTTCTCACAGTGTCTGAAACAGTTCAATAAAGGATTCAGTGTCTCTAAACCCCTCCTTTCCATGAGCTGCTTTGCTCTGATTGGTCAGATGGCCCAGTCTGTTGTGACTGGTCTGAAACCAAACGTCCATTGTCATATCTGAATTTCAGCTCATCCTTAGCTCTTTATAAACAGTGATGCAAACAGTAATGATGGCGTCAGTTTTACCGTATCAATCATGAAAGTGGATTTGCTTTGGCAGCAGAAAACAGTGTCTTCTCAACATGAACAACACGAACCAAACTCTTCCAGTCTCAGCTACAACTACAGTGTTTGAGGGCGGGGCAAATTAGACGTTGTTTGCCGACGGCAAATGAAGACCACAGGCGGGTATTATGCAAATTAGTAACAAACTTACATAGTTTCGTACAGGAAGTAAGACTATAATTACTGACGACTCGTTTCAGGCAGTTCAGAATCACTTCTTTCTTTTGGGAGACAATAACTCCATTTATCTGCACTTCAATCTTGAAACTTTGCAGAACTTTTACATTCACAAACAGCTGCATTACACATGCATTATACAGGTCAAATTCAAAAAAGCATAATAGGGGCACTTTAAATCATAACCTTCTAAGTGGTTGTTTACTATCTATGGAAAAGAATTATGAATTAGTATAAGTTTACAAAACTTTCCCCATAGTTAAATCTGGGAAAACTGAGACCGGCTGACTGACAAGGACAGTAACTAACCACAGTTTGTTTTGATGTATGTGCCATTAAGAGGTGGGTTTATCTGAAAAAGATCATAGTAAATTAATAAAAGACCACAATATTAATAGAAACACTCAGTCTGTGATGTTTCAGTTTTGTGTGCATGTGCATGAGATTTTAGATCCGTGCCACCTGAGGTTAAAAAGTCAATGCAGTTAGCTTTATTTAAAAGCAGTGTAACTCATTTGTGCTGCATGTCATGGTTTAGACAGCCAGGTTAATGTTTTTGTTTAATGCACTTCATTGACAGCATGAAATGTGAATGTTTCCCAGCCTGCATCAGTCAAGTTTTTTACTGAAAATGTGAAATATCAAACAATGCTTGAAGCCAGGCTGGCTTACCTTGAGTGATCTGACATCTGCGGTCCATGGAGAAACAACACTCAGAGTGAAACAGAAATAACAGCTTTTGCCTTTTCATCCAGTTTACAGTGGATATGATATCGGGAGAGTTAGAAAGGAGTATAAAACAAGTCCTGTATCTCATCCCTGCAGACAAGAAAGTTGTAGCATGTTACATTCCCCTCCCAGTCTAGAGGTCAGGAGGGAAGGTAACAAAAGGAACTAAAATATGATAAAAGTAACGCAAGAATGTAAAAATATGTGGAGGACACACTTCAGCCTCAGTGTGAAAACGTAACACCACTTTAAGGGAAAGTAAAAATGTTTATTTACTTCTTATACCAAAAAGAGCTTAACAAAAAGAAACACGAGGGAATAAATCTTCAGGAGAGTATGGCCTAAAATAATAAACAGAACAGAAGCTAACTAAGGTTTAGAGAATCTACTTACCCTGCTCAAAAACAAAGATGAAACAACAACAACACAAACTTTCCTGAACTTCCTCTCTGACCAATAAACAGGAGAAAATGATTGTACACAAAAATAAAGAGGCACTCTCTCCCTACCTTTCCCAAGTAACCAAATACTACTTAACAGAAATAAATGATACAATACCTTCTAGTTACCCACACAAGGATAGACTGGTAACCAAGCTAAGGAACCGTTGCTGACACACAGCAAATAAGTATAGGGCCACACCTAACTCAAAGATATAAGCGCTTGTTCTCACTCAGCATACACAGGCACAGACAATTTCCACTCTAAGGCTGGGGAGAAGTGTTCCTCAGCACATGATCTTCTGAGTGCACCATATATACTGCTCTGCTCAGTCTCAGGCATGCTCACAACGAGTTGCGGCTGATTGTAATTAGCCTGAGTAAGAGAGTGAGGGAGAGAAACAGAGCACAACACAGGGCACACAGGCATTTTCTGACAAAAAAGTGACATTAGAACACTCTGGGACGTAACATAGCAGAATCACTATTTACATTTTCATCAATCTGACAGGATAAATTAAATATTCTGCATAATGTTTCTTTTTTTTTTTCTTCACAAAAGGATCTAGAATATTGCAGACCACAATATTCCACAAATTTTTTTTCTTCACAAAAGGATCTAGAATATTGCAGTAATGTTCCATCCAAGTCATTTTATTCAGTTGTATTTTGCATGGATGCAATTATGGTTGCATTATTGAAGGGGTGCTTCAAAAATATTGTTTTAATACATCATTTAAAACACTAGAGCTGTGCTGCACCCTCTCTGTCCTGTCTAAGCAATCTGAGTGTAATCTTTTATCCTAAAAACATTAACCTAAAAGTAGTTTGTTTGAGATCATATTTAGCTGTTGTCACTAAACAGATTTGTGCTGAATTTGGAGGAGGGCAGCTGTTCCCTTCTGAACATGGATGTTCTCATGTGTCTCACAACCATCTGCCGATCAGATGCCACGTCATAAGCTCTTCATGTGGTTTTGACATCTCCGTTTATCTCTCTCAATTTGATGTGCTAAAAATACATTTAACAGAGTAAACAAAGGCAGAAAAACTGTTGTTTTGTGAGTAGCGGTGCAGTTTATTGGATATGAATTACTTGATGTTATATTTCCACAAAACACATCAGATTGTGAATAGTAGAAATATATGTAACATTTTTTTATAGCACATTTATCACAGTAAAGCTGACCAAAGAAACACAATAAAATACATGACATAAATAATATAAAACAACATAAAATAATACTCTAAAACACCAGGGATTTTTGAGAATAAACAGTTCTGAGTAATTCTCTCATTACTTAATTAGATGAGCTGTGCTTAGAACTGTTGATAAATGTGAATAAATACACAACTCGTTCAAGTCTAGAAGTTGTTTGGAAACTGTAAACAGTCTACAGTTAGGCTAATGAAGTACTTCGCAGAAAAATAGCTTATTCTAAAAACATTATTATTAATTTAATGTATTTATTTACTGAACATTGGTGTCTTTTATCATATTTCTGTTGCTGTACTTTATTAAAGCAATAAGCCACAAGACAAGAGGCCGTGCATTAGAGGGATTTTACCACAGTTAAGGTCACCATGAAATCAAAATTCTTATTTTTTATGGAATATTGCAGTTATTTTCTGTATATATTGCTGTTTATTCCAAATGTATTTATCGGTGCACATCATTATTGTTTTAAATTAATGTGCCTCATAATCTTGAATCAAGATAACTTCCCCTCCCTCTTGCAGTGACTTCTCTTCTCTTCTCTTCTCTGATGACGTGTTTACTGGTGCGAGGGCGGGGCAACCTGTCACTCACGTGAGATCCACCAATAGCAAACCACAACCATCCAATCAATTCCCCACGGACAAAATCAAGCCCCGCCCTACATTCGTTCTTATTCCAAAAGACATTTCACTCAGATATACGTCACAATAGGGAAGAAAAGACGGTCACAACTTCCGTTTCATGCCAACTTTTAATGCCGGCTACAGACTGTGCGATTTTGGCAATCCTATAAGATCATTACAAATCACACTGTAGCACATGGATGTAATAAACTTGGGTACGACGTATGTAGAATGTACGATGATGACAACTTTTGTTTTGAAATCGGCCATCACTATATAAGTTGTTATTTTGGTTTTTTTTGGTGCACAAAAAATATTCTTGTTGCTTTATAATATTAATATTGAACCACTGTACTCACATGAACTGATTTAAATATGTTTTTTAGAACATTTATGGATCTTGAGAGAGGAAATGTCATTGCTGGCTATGCAGGTCACACTGAGCCATCGAATTTCAACAAAAATATCTTAATTTGTGTTCCGAAGATTAACGAAGGTCTTATGGGTGTGGAACGGCATGAGGGTGAGTAATAAATGACATTATTTTCATTTTTGGGTGAACTAACCCTTTAACATATAAGGGGACCCGCGGTGTATGTAAATATAAATGGCTCATTCTAAGGTAATAAAAACATAACGGTTCATTATGTTAGGTCTTTAAACACCACTGAAAACATAGTTATGTATTTTATATTGCATTTCTGTCAATAGATCCTCCTAACATTTACACATTGCACCTTTAAGAAGTTTTATTTACATTTGTATTTATTTAGGTGCTATTTAAGTGCTTTTATCCAAAGTGACTTTTGAGACAATTGAGAAATGAAAAACATCACAACCAATTTGTCCTAAGAGCTGACATAGTGCATAACAAAGATTTTTTAAATAAGCTGGAGTCTGCATAATAAACATAAACAAAAGCACAAATATAAATAAAAAATAAACAGCAAAATGAGGTTTGATTGGCCTGTTTTTGTTTCAGAGGTAGTGAGTCAGACTGAATGATTTGTTTTTGTTTATTTGTTTTCTTTGAATGCATTGATTGGCATGGTAGCGTTTGTATTGATTACTGACTAAGTCTTTTCCTCACAGAAAGAGAGAGAGAGAGCAAGAGAGTGCTGTTACGATTTGACAATGAGATCCAGCTCAATTCTCTGCCTGTGGCTACAAAACCGTTTACACTGATTGACTGGAGTGATTGACCAGGAAAACACTCAATATTAAATTCACCGTGTTTGGTGTGTGTGTGTATGTGTGTGTTTGAGTCTGAGCAGAAGAGAGATTATTGGACACTGAACAAAAGATATTGACAATAAACTTTGAAGGAACGGTTCGGTCAAAAATTTAAATTCTGTCACTGACGTTTACTCACCTTAATGCCGATTCTTCTGTCAAAGTGCCCTTTTCCATGCAACTGAAGAGGATGGATATTTATATTTACAAGCTCCCTAAGAGACAAAACTATCTTATCACAATTTTTATATGGGTTTCATACCATATAACGGAAGTAATGATGATAGAATGTTCATTTTTGGGTGAACTGTCCCTTTAAATTGGATTCTTCTATGGTGTGATTGATACTTTACTTCATTTGACCAACTGATAAGGGAGACTGACACACACACACACACATATATATTACTGATTCTAGCGTTCAAAAGTTTAGGGTTAGTTTGTTTTATTTTATATTTATTTAATTTATTAAATACAAAAAATACAGTAAAAACAATAATATTGTGAAATATTTTTACAATTTAAAGCTGCAGCTGCAGTCCGTAAGTTTTGCCTATTTGTCGCCATCTCTGTTTGAAACCTGCAGTTGCATTTATTTGCGGAATTATCAACTTTATGTGGGTTGTGCATCGGCACGGCTCCTCAGCGAGGATGAATCTACTGTTTTGAGGCGTATGTGTGGGATGTGAGTCACCACACCATAGTCTTCGCTGTACTTCGATACTGTGTCTTGGAAGTATGTCCAAAATAATAAGTTTAATCGGAAAATGTCATCTGAACAAGTAAGTAACATGTCTGCCACTTTTGTTCTGACCACTTAAAAAAAGAGTTTTACAATAAATCTTCCAATGGTGATTAAATCTAACGATTGCAAAGTTAGCTCATATCATGTAAACCGTGCAAATATTATTATTGTTATACTTTGTTCTCAAATTGTTAATGTTAACAACATTGCATGACTACATATATTTAGTGTGTATTAAAGGGAACCCCTGGTGTTAAGACTTGTATGGCTTAATTTAACGTAAATTATGTCTCTTACTGAAATATGTAGTAGAAAACCCATGAAACATTTATGTTATTTAAAAAATCCATGACATATTTGGACAATGGGCGGTGCCGTTTTGTTTGCGTTCTATGTTGGTGACGTCAAATGGTTGCACTCACTGATACTGGCACTGTCCTATTGCTATTTTTAAGGCAACACAACTTGGAATATAATATACGATGCCACATTGTGGAGCTTTTGGTTGTAATTTTCAGTCGATGTGCCACAAGAGAAGTGATGTAAGTCTTTACTGCTTTACTAGTGATAAGAGGAGAAAAGAATGGGAAGTTGTGAAGAATGTGGACGAATTAAACTTCCTAAAGATCCAGGTTTTGGTTCTCTTCACAAGCCCTGGTGCCTTTGAGGCTTTTAGAAGACCACAGCTGAAAGAGCTTACAGTTGCTGATGGATATAAGTGTATGCTTTAACCAAATGCCGCGCCTGTCGTGGAGACTGACGAAGGTGAGCCTATAACACATCTCGATTGAGACAGACTGCCTCAAAGCTCGCGTGAGCTGTGATGCACAAGATATCTGTGATCGCATAAACAGTAGCATCTTCTCAGCATATTTAACTGTGTGTAATGCATTCAGGTGATCAGACAATTTTTACACGTCAATCATACAACAGTAGTTCGAATAGCCACAGAGACATTGCACAGCTTCGATGTTTTCATCCTCACTAATTTTGTGCTCTGGCTCAGATTGAAAAGGCTGATCGTGGTTTAAAAGGAACCCCGCGGATATTAAGTCCTGTATGCATTACCAGATAACCGTTGCACCAAAACATACAGATAAAAAGCCTCAGTCATCAGGGCTAAAGTGAAGAGAACAAAGATGCAGTTAGGAAGTTTTATTCGTCCACAATTTCCTGTAGCCACTCTGCAGTCCGAAGTCTTTTGCTTTTTACTACTGGTGATTCACCAGTTGTCAATGATGAAGGACGTTTTTACCTTTCTTGATTACAATCCGACATGTTTAATTATTCCAGCTACTGTAAAAAGATACTACAGATGACCGCCACCTGCAGCATCCGGGACTCATTCTTTCTGTATACAGACGTGATGTAATGACGCAAAGCCAAACTCATATTTCCCGTCGAAACACACTACCACTCAAATTAAAAAATATTATTACATGCTTACCATTGTGAATCAGCTTAAGAGATAGTTTTGAACACTGGCTAGTTATGTACTTGCTCAATAACTGATTTTGGATCATTTTTAACCAAAAAAAGTTACGGACTACAGCTTTAAAATAACAGTTCTCTGTGTGAATATAACTGTAATTTATTCCTGTGATCAAATATTACTCCAGTCTTCAGTCTCACATGATCTTTCAGAAATCGTTCTAATATGCTGATTTGCTGCTCAGGAAACATTTATTATTATTTATTTTATTTATTATTTTCAGTGCTGAAAACAGTTGTGCTGCTTCATATTTTAGTGGAAATCGTGATACATTTTGATAATGATACCTATGATGAATAGAAAATTTAAAAGAAAACTATTTATTTGAAACAGAAATCTTTTGTAACATTATAAATGTCTTTACTGTCATTTTTAAACAATTTAATGCATCCTTGCTAAATACAAGAATTAAGTTCTCACTGTATAAATATCTTTATGACCCCAGACTTTTGAATGGTAGTGTATATAATCTGAACTTTCCATTACTCAAATAATATCCATCATCAGTCACCAAAGAAGAGATGAATAGTTTATTGCTGTTACGTAAATGCATTCATATATGAGAAGTATACTCTGTTTCAGGTCACTTCAGGATAGAGTAGAATTTTGAGGGGAGTTTGGGTTAGAGTTTGGTTCAAGACAGAGCTTAAATATGTTTGAGGTAGGATCAAAAGGAAAGTTTCGGATTGAATCTCACTTCATCCCATCAGCTTCTGCAGACAGAAGGGAGTAAAAAGGATAAGCATGCAAAAATGTTCAGTTTGTCAGACATTTAATCCAAAGCAACTAGCTGTAGACTAGTGACTGATTCCTATTGGCAGCTCGAGGCTAAAAGCTTTTTCAAAGGATAGAAGAGGAGCAGGAATACATGTGTGTTCAACCTCACAAACTTTTAACCTCTCAGTAAACAGCAAACGTTCTTAATTGGATGATTTGTATGCAGTACCTTTTAAAAAGGTATTTAATTCGAAATATTTTTGATGATGGAAATCATATTAGTTACTTCTATATCATAATATGACAATTAAGTGAACAGTGAACATTTATTTTTATTTACTTTCTCCAATTGAAATGTGTTAATTTAAACATAACTTGTTTGCTAATATTATTTTAATTTTCAATCAATTAGTTTTTGTTCCCTGTGTGTCCTTGATATCACTTTCTATCATGCTAATCTTTTTGTAAAATCCCTTTAACTAACAACAGCCAGTTCCTTAATGACATCATCCTACAGGAAATGACATAATTTTAGAGGACAAACAGCAGCACAAACATGAATAAGTATTCTCAATGGATTTGATGGATTCTGTGATGTTTTGCGGCATTAGTTGGTTTGTGTTTCTCTAAAATATGCAAAAGATGCATAAAAAACTTAAAAAATTACTAACTTTAGCACTTTAGGAATATAGAAATATCTTCATTTTTATAATGTAGTCCACTGAAGGCAAGTTGCAGAAGAACCCAAGTGCAGTTTATTTACTTCACATGATCAAACATAAAACAAAGACTTTACTTGGCTTGGCATGGCTTGGCATGGCTTGGCAAAATGGGAAACAAGAAACATGGAGCTCACCAACAGCGGTTACACCGACAATACTTGACAAAGAACAAGGCAAAAGGGCTATTTATACAAAGAGACTAATGACAAACAAGGAACACCTGTGAACAAATAAGACAATGACTCAATCAAAAAATAGAACTGAGAAACCTAACTAACATAACTAAAACAACCACTGACAACATGACACATTCACTAGGGGAGCACATGGCAAGATCACATGAAGAGCAAGAGAAACACATGACAACAGGGAGCGCATGGCAAAACATAACAAGCATAGCAATGAAACAAGAACCTGAACTTGAAAATAAAACATGAAACATGAACATAACACCAAAACAAGACATGACAGAATCCCTAGACAAGACATGGACGGACCGGGGTTGTGGAGCATGGGCAGACTTGGACCTTGGAACATGGATGGACCAGGGTTGTGGGGCATGGGCGGACCTGGTCAGTAGAGCATTGGGCCATGGAGCAGTGGTGGACCTGGGCCATGGAGCACTGGAGAAAAAAAAAAAAATCTTGAGGGGAAACTTGGGCAGACATGATGTGAAGGGGCTCTTGCGCAGCGACCATAATGGCTAGAGACTGTGGTGTGGCAGGCATTATGTATAGAGGCTCTGGTGTGGCAGCAATGATGGCAGGAGGCTCAGGCGTGGCGGCCATGACTTGGCTCTGGTGTGGCGACCGTGGCGTGATGAGGTTCTGGTGTGGCAGCCATCTTGGTTGAGGGCTCAGGCGTGGCAGCCATCTTGGCTGAGGGTTCAGGTGTGGCAACCATCTTGGCTGAGGGCTCAGGCGTGGCAGCCATCTTGGCTGAGGGCTCAGGTGTGGCAGCTATAACGTGAAGAAGCTCTGGTTTGGCAGCCATGTCATGAAGAGACTCTGGCTTGGTGGCCATGACATGAAGAGACTCTGGCTTGGCTGCCATGACATGAAGAGGCTCTTGAGTGGCGGCCATGTCGTGAAGAGGCTCTGGCTCAACAGCAATGATGTGAAGAGACTCTGGCTTGGCGGCCATGTCGTGAAGAGACTCTGGCTTGGCGGTCATGTCGTGAAGAGACTCTGGCTTGGCGGCCATGTTGTGAAGAGTCTCTTTAGTGGCAGCCATGATGTGAAGAGGCTCTGGTGTGGTAGCCATTTTGTCTGAAGACACAGGCATACAGTAGCAGCCATCTTGTACGAAGACACAGGCATAGCAGGCATGACATGAACAGTCTCTGGCTTGGTAGGCATGACGTGAACAGTCTCTGTCTTAGCAGGCATGACGTGAAGAACCTCTGGCTTGGCACATATGACTTGAAGAGACTCAGGCTGGGCTGGTGTGCTATGAACCGTTTCTGACTGGGCAGGCATGACATGAACAGTCTGTGGCTGGGCTGGGCTGGCATGACATGAACAGTCTCTGACTGGGCAGACATTACGTGAACAGGCACTGACCTGGCTGGCATTACGTGAACAACTCCTAACATGATAGTTGGGGTGTGGAAACACTCTGGTGTGGTGGGTACTGTAGGATTGCAGGGCTCCTCAAATGATGAGCCACTCATTAACAGAGCATAGTCAATGAATTGGGCCCCTGGCATTTGAGACCGAAACGGTTCATTTAGCCTCATCCTAAAAATGTCCTTGAGTGCTATGTCATTAAAATCCACATGGTTGGAAAGTTAAAAAAACAATCAACATAGTCCTCAATAGTCCTGTTTCCTTGACATAAGGGCTATTTATACAAAGAGACTAATGACAAACAAGAAACACCTGTGAACAAATAAGACAATAGGCTTGTTCGAAATTAACTACACTAGCCTGCCCCCGGCTGGTGAGCTCTGCTGGTTGCAGGCAGGGGAGGAGTACAGAGATGGCCATCAGGTCAGACACTTCATGCTTTCCATAGTGTGTTGAACTAATGTCATTCATGGCAGACCACATGATTTTTGCGTTGATTGTAGCCGAAGAAGTGGATGCGATTGAAATTCTCATGTTTTGAATATCAGATATTCAATATCAAGATTGGTTAAATACAGGAACTTGTCTAAGAAAAAACACGCAACACGTGTCGGCATTGTTATCACAGAATCTGACCAATGAGAATAAAGTGTGTAATCGTCAAGGGTTTCACAGCCGATTTTGAGCAACTGCAGTGCCTGACCTAGGCGGCTGGTCTCGTTTTGCTCTCCCGGTACTTTGATGGCACCTCTGATCGTAAGGCGGCTGCAGCACAGAGCAAAGTTGGACAAATTTTCTAACCAGAATGCATTGCTTATGTCAGGTGGCAGCCGATCTTTGCGGCGCCGCATGAAGTCGAACAAGCCTAATGACCCAATCACAAAACAGAACTGAGAAACCACATGACTAAAACAACCAATGACAACATGACACATTCAAAATGGGAGCACATGGCAAGATCACATGAGTAGCAAGGGAAACACATGACAACAGGGAGTACATAGCAAAACATAACAAACATAGCGATGAAACAAGAACCTGAACTTGAAAATAAAACATGAACATGAACATGACACCAAAACAAGACATGACAATTTTCTTGTCATTGTGTAATTAAACAAAGTAAAAACCAATAATGTTAAGTCTGAGCTTGACCAGAGCATACAGTATTTCTATAGCACATCAAGTTACACAAACATACTCATTTTTCAAGTTACAGCATAAAGGTATTACATAATAGGAGTGTCCCTACAGCTAAGCTAACATGACTCTAAGTAATGGAAAGAAATTTTAAAAAGTGTCATGCAAGTGGTACATGTCAGCATTATATTTGTTTGTGCATTTGTTTAGATGCCAACTTTAACCCAGTTCACTCTGCATAAAATAACTGCATCCAATACATCAAGCATCACTTCATCGACTCACTTCAAATGAGTCAAACGCTTCACTCACCTCCTCAGATCACGGCTGACATATCATTCCCAACATCTCCTCCCAGAAGACATCAGTGTATGTGACGTGTCACCGACCTGCGTGCTTCTACACAGGTAAATAAAGATGAGACTGTTGTGAGACTGAGTGTTTCTGATTCCACGCAACTCTAGGCCTGAAGAAGAGCCTGGAAAATATCCAGAACAAACTATTATCAGTATTTTAACATCACTCTAAATGTTCTGTCCCTTGTGTAACAGTTTAATTCAGTTTTAACATGTACAAACATAATGCTCCTGCTTCTGTCCTGTAATAGAGTTCCTCTTGTTCGTTCTGTCGTTGGTCTGTTAGTCTCATGTAGTCTGAATTATGAATATCAGAATCAATTTTGGTACACATTGCAGATTATTCTGTCTCAGAACGACCCACTTAAACAGGAAGAGACCGTCTGATTGACATGTAAAGTGACCAACCACTGTTTTTGTTTTATGTGCCGTTTAGAGGCAGGTTTCTTTCTTTCTTTCTTCCTTTCTTATTAATAAAATCTAATACTTGATCTTCTAACTTCAACCACACTGCAGTTTGTTTTGTATTGTTATAAAAGTTTATGCAAAATAGATAAAAAAAAAATACCATAATTAATATAACATAAGATTAAAACTTAAACCAACTTTAAAAAGGACAATAGGATAAAAATAGTATACATAAAATCCATAAAATATGGATATTAAAACTAAATAATAATGTAAATAAAAATACGTTTTTAAGTTTCTTTTAAAAATATTTAGTGGCCTAAAAAAATCATTAAAAAATAAATTTCTCAGAAAGCTATGACTTGTGAAGACTTTAGAGTTGTATGAACTACTTTTATAATATTTTTAGTGTTTTCTCCCCTTTTTTCTTTTATTGGAATTTGGAAGCATCAATTGCTGTCCAATTTAGATGTATAAATAGGAAATCTTTTGCAATTCACTTAAGAAAGAAAGTCATAGGCTATGGGTTTTGAAAACAACATGGCTGTGACTTAATTTTTGAGTGAACTATTACTTTAAAAGTATATTATTAGCAAGCTTTTAAAGATTTAAAGATTAGTAATTACAGGGTTATTACAGGAAAGGAAAAAGTTTTTTTTTTTTTTTTTTTTCTAACACGTAACACGTCTAACATGTTTTATTTACTTGCTGAATGTCTAAAATCTGAATGAAAGGGTGTCGCTGTCCGTGGTGCTGATCTAGTTGTGGATGCTCTCTCTCTCTCTTTCTCACATACACACACACACACACACACACACGCAGACCTCTCTCTCTCCTCTCAGTGTTTGTGTTGCTCCCCTCGCGGATGAATCTCGCAGTGATGGAGATCAGAGTGGCTCGTTTTCGGGTTCGCCGGAGATAAAGTGATTTTAAGGAGAAATGCAACGTGTTTCCTCTGATAATCACACGCGCGCGCACGGTCTCGCACACCACCAGATCTGAGCTTACATTGAGACGAAGAGCGGTGCTGGGAAGTTTAATGTTTCTCAAGAGCGACGGAAGACAGTCACCCGAACATCTGAGGTAAAACTCCTCGATCTGCTGAACCTTCTAGTCTCAGATCAGATATTAGAACATCAGAACCTGTCGCGGCATTTACTGTATGCTATTTGAGTTGAGGTATGTGCCAGTATGTGTGTTTTGCGGTTGTTTTGTAAGTGTACCCGTGTGTTTCTGTCTGATCAGCCGGAACACAGTGTGAGGGGCTTGGGCTGTGTCTCAAAACTAGTCAGCTGACTACCTAGACTACTTGAACCGTTTTGAGGCGAAACGCTCCTATGATGTGCTGCTGCACGGAACGCAAATACTATGTAGTGCGTTAATTATTTGAGACACAGCCACGAGGCTATCAAACGTTTGAGTGTCGCGTAGTTGATGCATTTGAGCTAATAAGCGCTAAATGAAGGGAAATTATGAACACTGTCAGCCTATATATATGGGTTTAAACACAGCCCGGTGGTGATAACGGCATTAGTGATAATTGTTGGTTTTGCCCTAGTTTTAAATGACTTTATAGTGTTCAGTCGACTTGGACTTTATTAAATGACGAAAAGAGCTGTTTAAGAAAGCTAGCAGCCAAATTAATTCCTGTTGTTTATCTGATGGTGAATCACAGATATTGACTGTGGGCTAAAGTTTGGGTTCAGATTGTCTTCTGACCTCTAGATCGTGACATTTCTCCAAGGAGGTCAAGAATAGTTTCAATTAAGTCCAAAGTATAATGTTTGTGTTGCTGTATGAATTGAAATATGTGCAGTTTAACACATTGACATGCCTTTTTCCACGAACAAGATGCAAAATGGGGCTTGATTCTGTCAGAAAATGAGTTCAGGAGGTCAATATAATTATTATTCGTGCTGTATTTTTTATATATATATATTTCTTTTAAAATAAGCCTTTGCAAATGCCTTTTTGTTAAAAATGAATTGTCCACTAGAAGCGGCCTTACTGTTCTGTGACATACTGTATCATCAGATGTGAATTGCAGCTAGTGATGGTTTCATTCAATTGTCTGTGTCCGAGTCTTGTCTGTGTCATTTTTAGTCTTGTCATACAGGCACCTTTAAGATAATGGATGAATAGAGCAGATTGTAAGCTACAGCTCACCTTGTTTTGTTTGTGCTTCCAGCTCCATCATTCTTGTTCTTGTTTCTGGTAACTGCCCACCTAAGCTACATTTATTCGATTCTGACCTCTCAACTTCCAGCAAAATGCCCCTTTTTGTCATTCTATGCTTGACTTACATCAGAAAGTTTGTCCTCAACTTTTATAACTCTATAAATCGATCACTGTGTTGCATAACTAATGTCTGTCCTTTTAACAGCTTCAAAAATACAACAAATCTGCTCAGATTGTTGTGTTAGCTTTTAGTTTTATCTGTCGCAGTGACTGTCATCTGTGATGCTGCTCTATAACAGGCTGATGGCTTGGCAAATACTTGGTTCTTCTCTGGGCACATTTGCGTGCACTGTTTTAGCAACTCACAGAAGACCTAGATATCTTGGCTTTTGCTGCATTTCTCAGTGCATTTTATACTGCACTGCATAATTTTTCAGCTTGTGCTGTTTTAAAAATATTATGAAAATATAATATTATGTTTTTTTTTTATTTATTTAAACTATAGCAGCATAATATTGCAACTATATTATATTGGTAACACTTTACAGTAAGGTTTGATTTGGTAACAACATTAACAACTTAACAAAGTTAACAACATTAGTTAATATGAACTAACAATGAACAATACTTATACAGCATTTATTATTCTTTGTTAATCTCAACATATAGGCCTATTAAAACATTTACAAGGTCAAAAGTTAACATCAGTTAATGTACTGTGATCTAACATGAACGTGAACATTTTATTAACTAACATTAACAAAGGTTAATAAATACTCTGTTAGTGAATGCATTAACTAGTGTTAACAAATATTGTAAAGTTATTATATTATCAGCTAGTTAGTTAGTTTCTTTTGCACAAACATTTGCAAATACACGTTCACTTCAGTCCAGACATGGGAGAATTAAATTACATTTCTCTACAGGTCCTGGCAATAATTCAACTCTATACAGGCACAACAATGATATATAGAAAGGTCCTTTTGCATACCACATATCAGCAAAGCAGTATATGTAGTACAAAGACAATAATCCAACAGATTACACAGTAAACAGTTTACACAGTATACAACACATGATGTAGGGCACATTAGAAGTGCATGTTTAAGGGGCCATTCACACAGAATGAGTTTTTCCATTCCACTGTGCTACTTTTCCATGTTTTTTCAATGTAAACATAACCTAGACGAATGTTTTTAACTGTTGCGCTTACGTCTTTTGCAGCAGGTGCATCCCAATTCATGTACTTATGCACTGTTCTATGCCATTTTGTAGTATAAATAGTGTTACATAGTGTTCACACTGAAGATTCCAAATAAAAAAATTGCATTTTAAATACTTGGTTGATGCACTTAATTAACCGAAAAAACAAAGAGTGGAATGTTGGACACTTCATGCACTCAACTGCATAGTGTTTAGTGTATAGTGCGTCATTTGGGACACAACTGGCTCATGACGCCACATTCTAAAAATGCAGTGCTCAAGTTAAAAGCAGTTAAAAATGCGTCTTTAGACCTTGAGCTTTTTTTCGTTCCACTGACCTGTGTCTTGCATTTTTACTGTGTGAACCGGCCCTTAGTATACAAATTTAAGATTATCTAACCCATTTTTCTTATTATTTTCTCTTTTTTTGCAACTTCACTGACCATAGCTGAGTATCCGGATGCGATCAATGAAAATAAAATGCTAGGACTCTGCATTGCTGTCTACCATCTACATGGCATCTTAACTGAAATGGGGCCTCATAAGTGACAGATTTGGAGCGCTCTACATAGGCAGCAAATGTGTGTCATACAAATAGCATCTCACATGAGGCGAAGGGAGAAAGAGTTATGATGATATGAAGATATGTGAAGTTATGAAGATGAAGCAACACTCTAAACTGTACACAAATACTGGATAATATAGTCCATTTTTAATTAGAATTTAATTTTCATTACTGAAATAATCATATTCATATAAAAATGCATTCTGAAGAATGCATGCAATGCTGCTATAAATTTTGATCAAAAAAGGTTTCTTAGAAGGCAACACAATTATTATAGTACTATTTTACAATAAGTTTCTGCATGTTAACATTATTCATTCAGTGGTTAAAATTAAATAACAGTGAACTATATTTTTACAGCAATTAGTAAGCTTGATTAATGTTAATACTAATACTATTTATATAAATGAAATGTACATTAGATAATGTATTATGAACAAACATGTATTAACAATGAATAAAAGTGTATTTATAAATTAACATTAGCCTAGTTTAATGAATGCTTTTTATTTTTAGTCCATGATGCCTAAAATCAAAACTTTATTTAACATTATTTTAATAATAATTATGTTACCTATGTAGGTGCATCACTAGGTTTTGGAACAGAGCCGAGGTGTCAGCTCATGTTAAATTGGCTTTAAAGTTTGAGATTTCAAACAAGTAAATGTTGAAATTAATTTGTGCATTCAGTTTAGAGCACAAGATCTCTTTCATGCTCTAAACTCAACACTAAATGCTCAGATTTGTAGTACTTTGTCTTACATCCACTACAGACTTTTTATATTGATGATGGCCACTTAAACATTGACTCTGGCTTTCATTAGAAACCTCCAAACAATCTTAATGGAAACCCCTCAAACAGCAGTGAAGTTTCTATCTTATCTCAGTCTGCCATTGTGAACACACAGACAGGCATCTCTTGAATGGGCCAAAGTCAGTCCATCACGGCGAGTCAATAAGGGAGCGAGGGCCAACAGCCACAGCAAAGGCCATGAATGGACTGCTAATCATAGCCAGATCAATAGCCTTTTCAATAGCGCTTACTTATATTTAAACAGGGCTCAGGCTGAGAGCTCTTTCTGTGTGCGTGCTCGCTGCTGAAATGTGACACAATGTTCGCGTCTTGCAGTAACAGCTGTGTCTTTATGCCACCAAATTAACATTCACTTTAGCAGCACTATTTCAGTAAGCATGTGTGTGTATGTGTGGATGCTTTTTTCTTGGCCTGAATAAGCCCCATCTAACTGCTTTAGCGGCCTCAATATGCTCTTG
This sequence comes from Hypophthalmichthys nobilis, assembly GCA_037950665.1. Taxonomy (NCBI): domain Eukaryota; kingdom Metazoa; phylum Chordata; class Actinopteri; order Cypriniformes; family Xenocyprididae; genus Hypophthalmichthys; species Hypophthalmichthys nobilis. The sequence continues at coordinate 23,943,574 of CM075471.1, read as the reverse complement.
TGCTAAAAAGAAAAATAAGAAGCTGAACTAGAAGCGACTGATGTCTTGTCTTGAGGCCGTGAACGCTGGAAGAGTCAAAGCTGTGAGCTTCACTAAAAATGCACATTGACTTTTTGCATTGCCGTTTTGGCAAAATAAGTTTATAGATATAATGGTATTGCTACAGTGTTGTTTATGATTAGAAACAAAAGATGTTTGTACATGTATATTGTTCAAGCCGAGACCAAATTTTGGTTCTAAATCTCTATTTTGGATTTAAATCTCTAAATAAAATAATTATATTGCAGGTTGGCGATGATAAAATGGCTGTAATAGAAATGTGGCATCGGTCAAATGAATGTGCGCCACAATGCCATTCCAAAACATTTTAGGCATCACAGACACACTCATAGCATGAGGGCTGTCCCTAATAAATACCTACTTTTGGTAAATATTAAGTCATTATTGCATGCATTCTTCGCAGAGAAGGCAAACACCAGAATGCATTGCAATGCATTCGGTGGAAAAGCTTAAGTCAAGATTATTGTAAATAAATATAATTATTTTAAATATATATACATTATTAATATACAATGTTAGATATTATTTATATACGGGGCTTGACATTAACTTTTTTTGCTCACCAGCCACTGTGGCTAGTGGTTTTCCAAAATTACTTGCCACTCAGCATTTTCACTGACCACAATTTTGACATCGATACCATGGGGAAAAACTGGCATATAGATATTTTTAATATTATCTCACAATTTAGCAGCAGGTATATTAGGCTGCTGTCACTTAAAGACCTGACGCATTTTGCTGATACACATGCATTTTCTTTCTCAACTGTTTACATTCACTTAAAACATAACTGACTGTTTGTGTGAATACTTGCCAAGATTGGTATTTTGACATTATTTTGTGTGTATTTGACTGTTTAAGCACCATAAGCAGCAAAAAAGAACTCAATTTAGTACTGAGAAGCAGCTTTATGTTTGCACACTTTGGGTGTGAGCACAAGATCTGCGGGAATGAGTAAAATTATGCACAATGCGCGCAATCCCACATCAAATTTCAAGCCCTGTAACACCAACAATATTCATCCGGTGCAAATGAAACAAGTCAATGAGGGGAGGTGGGTTTGTGTGTCAACTCGCTGTCGGAGAGATGAGAGAGCGAGAAAGCGCTGCTGGTATCAAGTATCTATTCTGCGGAAAATAAGTATGGGAAGCGTTTCAGATATTTCAGTATTGATATCGAAAAATCGATATTTTTTGACAACATTACATTGCGCTTCGTTTATTATTTCAGATGCCTTTTTAAAAACTACAATTGAAAATGTATATATTATATATAAAATTCAACCCACCAAAGTGTCTAGTAGGCTTTTTCTTAAAAAGTTTTTGAAAGAAGTATCTTATGCTCAAAAAGGCTGCATTTATTTGATTAAAAATAATGTAAAAACAGTAATATTGTGAAATATTATTGCAATTTAAAATAACTGTTTTCAATGTGAATATATTGTAAAATGTAATTTATTCCTGTGATCAAAGCTGAATTTTCAGCATCATTACTCCAGTCTTCAGTATCACATGATCCTTCAGAAATCATTCTAATATGCTGATCTGCTGCTCAAGAAACATTTCTGATTATTATCAATGTTTAAAAAAAACTGTGCTGCTTCATATTTTTGTTGAAAGTTCAAAAAACAGTATTTATTTAAAATATAGAAATCTTTTTATGAATGTCTTTACCGTCACTTTTGATCAATTTAATGTATCCTTGTAGAATAAAAGAAATATTATTGACCCCAAACTTTTAAACTAGCTATATATATTTATATAATATTTAATTGACTATTTGACTAATTCATTTAATTGACTAAAAATGACTATTTTACGCAATATTTGTGCCTCCTTGAATTGTAAATTTTGTGAAGAGTGTTCTAGTCTTTTATGAGGTTCTGTTTCAGCTGATGAGTCTGAGAAGGCAGTGAAGGAGCTCAGTAGGTTTTGTAGCAGAGCCGTGGTGACGTCAGTGAATCAGCTTTATGTTTTTGTTTTCAGGCGTCATGTCGTTAAATCCATCAGCAGAAAAGACTTTCACTACGTTAATTCCGAAATGTCACTGTTCTCTCTGGTGTGTCACTCAGACCCCGGAGAAAACACTCTCCTCAAGCTATTTTAGATTTCAAATGCCCTTCTAAATCCCAGCAGTGATTTTTATATAAAACAAATCACAGCTCTGATGGTTCTAACCTACATACGTGAGGACAAATAGGCCTAATTGCCCATGAAAGACTGCTGTGTGTAAAAGTGAAGGACGTGTCATTGTGACTATAACACTATCTGGACAGAAGCGGCCCGCTGATAAAGCAGAGCGTCGCTGGCCTCTACATTATTCATGCACTTCCTTGTATTGAATATCTGCAGAAATGAAGACGAGCTGTTCTTTAGATTGACTGCCTGATTTCCCAGTGTTGCATCAATCGGGAAGAGAGAGAGAGATGCAAAAAACTCTCTGTTCTGTTTTCTTTATGACACAATTTTCCTTACAAACCCCTGCTATGCTGTGTGAGAGAGATTGTAGATGGGAAAACTAGATAGAAGAACAAAAAGACTTTGCCATGGTGAAATTTGCTTATAGGCAACATGAAATCGAAACTAAACCAGTTTATTTTTTTGATAGACATTTCTGGTCAATCCCTCATTGCACATTATTCCAAAGAAAAACATGTTTATCTTCATAATCTTTTATCACAGTGAAACTGTGACAGAATCTGAAATGACTCTCATTTTCAACTTCATTTAGGCCATGAATAATGCTATATTTTTTCATTGTTGTAGGCTACTATTGCATTTAGAAATGGAATTATGGATGTAATGGACTGTTTCATGTCATTTTTATAGCTAAGAAAAACACAGCACGTCCTGTTATATTGTGCCACTGCGTTACTCAAAGTACATACTGTACCGACACATGGTGAAATATGGTGATTCTGACCTTTCTATACGGCCCATATTTTGAGGAGGAATTTATACTAGACAGACAGAAAGAAGGACATGAGCAGGAAAGAGAAAACTGACAAAAAAAAAAAAAGAAAGAAAAGAAAAGAGAAAATAACATGCTCTATTCATTTAGCTGCGGTACCCTTTTGGGCTGTCGGCTGTATTGTCAAAAGTGTGAATAATTGAAGCTGTGAAAATGTCAAGCAGGCTGTCCTGAAAGCCCCGAGCTGTTTGTCTTTCTCAAATTAGCACTGAATGAAAAATCACACTTTTGAAGAAGGTAGAAAGAGAGGATTTGTCTGGTAAATACATAATTTAGTTACAAGCTCAAAAAGTTTATTCCACTGTGTTACCGAACACTGCTCCAGTACAGCTCAGATTTCTTCAGTAGCTCAGTTTGTTGTTTTGCAGTGAGGTTGTTCTTATCACATCAGTTGCAGCTGTTGCATGGTTTGTGCTCCGAAATATATGAAGTTATTCATAATCCAATTAAAGCGTTAGTTCACCCAAAAATGAAATTTATGTCATTAATTACTGACCATCATGTTGTTCCAAACCTGTAAGACCTTTGTTCATCTTCGGAACACAAATTAAGATATTGTTGATTAAATCCAAGCGTTTTTTTATCCCCCATAGAAAGCAATGTAATTACCATCCTTCAAGGTCTAGAAAAGTAGTAAAGACATTGATAAAGAAGTCAATGTGACTACAGTGGTTCAACCTTAATGTTATGAAGCGAGAAGAATACGACTTTAATAAAAATAACGACTTCATTCAACAATCTCTTCTATACCCTGTCAGACTTGTACGCAGTTGGCGCAGTGAATGCAGTTCGAACGCCTGCTCAGTATTGGCCAAGGCTGTTCATTTAATTTTTTGGGTGAACTAACCCTTTAATTAATGTATTGTAAAGTCCACAATACTTTTACATTTATGTAGGCCAATGTCGCATATACGTATATTCTACCATTCAAAAGTTTGAGGATGGTAAGATTTTACTACTGTTTTTGAAAGAAGTCTCTTCTGCTCACCAAGGCTGCATTTATTTGACCAAAAAAAGTAAAAACAGTAATATTGTGAAATATTATTATGATTCAAAATAGCTTTTTCTATGTGAATATATTGTAAAATGTAATTTATTTCTGTGAATTTCCAGCATCATAAGACCAAGAAAACTTTCAAAATCTGATGAGAAGTTTCTCAGATTTTCTTCTTTGAGAAACTGGAAGAAGTCCAGGAGGTCATACTAAATACTGATTTTTGCTTAAAGAAGCCATTTTGTTCTGATTTTTTTTTTTTTTTTTTTACATTTTGTGTACATATTTCCTGTATTTTCTGTTTGTATTATAATAAAGACCAAAAAATAAATATGGATGGCCATTAAAATATCTAATGGTGGCCTGACACTGTGTCTACAGATGTGACTTTTGTCGTGTCACATTGCACCGCTGCAACAGCTAAAAGCTGTCTACACTAAATGTGACAAACCGACCGCTGCAAAGCACTTGGACTATGTCAGAAATAGAATGGGGAATCCGTTTACTGTCAGGAATTTGTTGTCGTGTTGCACCGCATACAGTGTAAGCAATATCACTGATTATAATGGGTTCTATTGTCTTTTGACGCGTTGCTCGCGTCCGGTGTAGACACGGTGTAAGACTTGCACAGTACTGTGCACAGTACAGTACTTGCACAGACTTTTGCACAATTATTTAAAAATACAGTAAAAATACAGTAACTGTTTTCTGTTTGAATATATTTTATAAAGTAATTTATTCCTGTGATGGCAAGGCTGAATTTTCAGCATCATTACTCCAGTCTTCAGTGTCACATGATCCTTCAGAAATCATTCTAATATGCTGATCTGCTGCTCAAGAAACATTTATGTTTATTATCAATGTTGAAAACAGTTGTGTACTTTTTTTTGTCAGGATTCTTTGATGAATAGAAAGTTCAAAAGAACAGCATTTATCTGAAATACAAAGCTTTGTAACATTATACACTACCGTTCAAAAGTTTGGGGTCAGTAAGAATTTTATTTTTATTTTTTTGAAAAGAAATTAAAGAAATTAATACTTTTTTCCAGCAAGGATGCATTAAATCGATCAAAAGTGACAGTAAAGACATTTATAATGTTACAAAAGATTATATTTCAAATAAATGCTGTTCTTTTGAACTTTCTATTCATCAAAGAATCCTGAAAAAAATATATATATATTGTACACAAATATTTTGTACAATTGTACACAATAAATATTTCTTGAGCAGCAGATCAGCATATTAGAATGATTTTTGAAGGATCATGTGACACTGAAGACTGGAGTAATGATGCTGAAAATTCAGCTTTGATCACAGGAATAAATTACTTTATAAAATATATTCAATTAAATTTATTTTAAATTGTAATAATATTTCACAATATTACTGTTTTTACTGTATTTTTAATAAAATAAATGCAGCCTTGGTGAGCAGACGAAACTTCTTTTAAAAACATCAAAAATCTTACCGTTTCCAAACTTGACTGGTAGTGTATATATATACACACACACACAGAATGGAGGTTTATTCTTTTTTTTTTTTCACTAAAATATTAATAATGTAACTTTAATTTTATTGTAATTTTGTTTGTTTTTATGTTTAGTAACTTTATTTTCATTTTAGTATTTAAAGGTAAAGTGTGTAATTTATACTAAATGGAATTACACAAATAATGGACAAACAGATAGTCCCGCCCCAAACTCACACCATTGGTTGAGCTAATGTTCCTGTGTCAGGCTGCTCAAACCAGCTGATCAATGTTTTGAAAGCATCACAGAGTTACTCTTTTTGGAAATTCATCCTACAAATGTTTTTCTTACAATGACTCTAACTATTAAGCTAAGACAGAGGATGTATTTTAACATTGAAAAATGACACCTTTAAAGTAAACATGAAATCAACACTGTCCCTATTTGCTTACATTAGAAGTCATATTATGAAAATAACATTGAATGTAGATGTTTGATTTATAAAAATGCAACACTTGCACACGTTTTGTTTCCGTGTCAGTCTGTCTCTCTCCAGACTGATTGTGCCGCACCGATACATCACGGCAGTACGACTCCGCCACAAGCCATGTGTTTAAAAAAGATGTTCTATTTTTGACACCATACTGTGTCATGCTGAGACCTTCATTAACAATGTAGATTAAAATGAACAGGAATGTGTGCAAGGTGCCTTTTAGCCAAACCATTTGTTTAACCGCTAAAACTATCAGGTGTCATGGCAAAATGAGCCCCATTAGCTGCTGCTTTACAGTATATGGACAATAACACTTATTTTCTTTATGATCTAATTTCAAGTGCCACTGTAAAATGTGCAATTATAGCCATATAAAAAGCCATTATTAACAATAAATCATTATTTTTCATCCTTTATTGTTTTTCATTTCCTTACAAAAGTTTAAAGTTACATCAAACATCACAAAAACATCACCTTGAATTTTTCCCATTTGATATGAAATACATTAAATTGCATTATCAACAAATAATACAATTCAGCAGTATTAATAAATTAATAGGATCAATATTTAATATGAAGATCATTCAGCTCATATTAATCAGGTATTAAACGTTATTGTGCAGAGAAATGGAGGTTAATTGGGTTTTAGGAATAAGTGTTCTGATAATGGCTTTGGGAATTTTTTGTGTAATTGTATGTGTGTTTAAACACCAAATTGCCTTGATAAAAAAACTTAAGCTGCAACAATATTCGTATATGTACACAAACTAAAATAAAGAACTTCTCTGAACAAGTACGTACTTCTGACAGTCTGTCTTTACTGGGAAATTCTATCATGTCATAAAATTGCACCTTGTTGCATACTGTTTGTAATTGCATTAATATTACCTTGAAATTCATTATTTTACTTTTAGTTTACACTTTTTAAAACTTCACTGGCAATTTTGGCATCACATTTCTTGCCACATTTCCTCAATATACCTGTGGGTGATATTATCCCAAAAATCATGCATGGATGTATAATTCAATAATCCACTAAAATAGTGTACCATCTGGACACCTTTGGCATATTATTTTCAGTGTACTTTGATTTGAGATGCACTAATCCTGTTCTCACATACTATAATGGTATGCTAATTGGGATGCAGCCTAACTACTTCAGGCATTTAATTAAACTCAACACCAAATTGGCTGAATCAAATATCCTGCTCTCCTGCTCAAAATCTTAATAAGTGCTATTTATTCTGTACCTTTTCATATGGAGTGATATTATTTCCAGTATGTCAGGAGAGTGAGTTGGAAAGCCACTGTGAATGTGTGTGTGTGTGTGTGTGTGTGTGTGTAGTCCTGGTAAACTCTACATTATGAGGACAAAATGTCCCCACAAAGATGGCAATATTCAAAATCCTGTGCGGACATTTTGTGGTCCCCATGAGGGAAACAGCTTTTAAATCATATTAAGTGATGTTTTTTTTGAATATGTAAAAATGCAGAATGTTTTCTGTGACGGGTAGGTTTAGGGTTAGGAGAGAGGATATGCAGTTTGTACGTTGTAAAAATCATTATGTCTATGGAAAGTCCCCATAAAACATGAAAACCCAGTAACACTTTACAATAAGGTTCATTAGTTAACATTATAGTTAACTACATTAGTTAACATGATTTTACAGCATTTATTAATATTTGTTTACGTGAATTTCAACATTAACTAATACAGAGGCTAATTAAATTCAAGATTTGTATTTGTTAACATTAGTTAATGCACTGTGAACTAACATGAACAATGAACTGCTATATTTTTATTAACTAACATTAACAAAGATTAATAAATAACAAATGTATTGCTCATGGTTAGTTCATGTTAGTTAATACATTGACTAATGTTAACAAATGAACCTTATTGTAAAGTGCACCGAAAACCCAACGCGTGAGTGTGTGCGCGTTTTTGTGATTTATGACGACACAAATTTGTATAATGACATGGGTATTACACTGGTATTACGACGTAAACATAAAATATGAGGACATTTTATGAGTCCACATATTTAAAATAGCTTTAAAAACATACTAAACAATGTTTTATTAAAAATGTAAAAATGCAGACAGTTTTCTGTGATGGGTAGGTTTAGGAGTAGGGTAGTGTAGGGGGATAGAATGTACAGTTTGTACAGTATAGAAACCATTACGCCTATGGAATGTCCTCACTAAGATAGCAAAACAATTTTAAAGGATTTCCTTTGAAACAATTTTCACTCAAAAATTGATAGTAAATTTCACAAATAATTACAAAGTATTAACTCAAAAATTTTCGGTAACACTTTATTTTGATGGTCCACTTTAGACATTCTACTAACTATACAGTAAGTACCATTGCAATTACATGTCAACTTATTCTACTAACCCGAACCCTAACCTAAGAGGTTACTAATAATCTACTACAGTCTACTAATGTACTAATGTACATCTACTACTGACATGTAGTTGCAAAGTTAGTATAATGTCTAAAACGGATCATCAAAATAAAGTGTAACCAAATTTTCAAGTAAAAAGTCAGTATTTTCTTGTAAAACATACTCCAATAGTCTTTGTTTTAATTACAACTTTGAAAAAATCGTTGTTTACAGTATATCTTCAACTATTGTCTGGACTATAAACTATGTAATTGTGTATAACATGTAAAGATTTGCCTATGCAAAATGTGTTTTTAGCATATTGCTATGTGGTTGCTAGGGTGTTTTGCTCCCTGTGACTTTTTTGTCATCATCCAGCATGTGAAAATTGTGTGTCTGATCAGCACACCTCTGCTCAACATGACAATCATTCATGTCTGGAACACATGCTGAAGTTTTAGTTTGTTCAAAATCACTTTTTCTAAGTAAAAATGTAAAAATCGTCCTGTACAAAAACGGCTACAAGCGATGAAGGTGCCACAAGCCCTCGAGCTATGAATAAATCTTTTAGAAGCTCACCCCCCTCAAGCAAGAAAGACACAGTATGAAACTGAAGAGACACAAGACGTGACAAGGAAAACTGAATGAGAGAGGAGGAGATGTATTTTTAGCGGTTTGACCGTGACCACGGCTCACATCTGCTACAGAGCAGACAGTTATAAACTGATTTGTCCTTCTGAAGAAGCTATAAGATCTGTAAGATCATGTCATTTGTATTGGGAAAAACAACATAGCAAACATAAAATCATCCCAATTGACCACAGAACCGATTGAGCCACATGAATCTTCTCTGGTGAACATGAAGCAGTGCTGATAACCATTTTACCTCCATACTGTGACGTTTTTCTCAGTGAAAATACTCATAACAAGACTTGATTTTATCCATCAGGAATTGATTTGATGGTGAAAAGGCAAGTCAATTCACCTTTATTTCTATAGCGCTTTATACAATACAGATTGTTTCAAAGCTTTACACTGATAAACGGGAATGTAATGATTGATGGTGCAAACAGAGTTCAATTCTACTGTAAAGCTTTAGCTTCAAAAAAGTCAATAGTGTCATTATTCAGCTAAAGTCAGTTCAGTGTTGATTCAGTTCAGATCAATGACACTGTAAAATGAATCAATTATGAAATGAGTTCAGTTCAGCTATACAGAAGACAATAATGTTGTCAAGTCATCTTCATTTATATAGCGCTTTTCACAATACATATTGTTTCAAAGCAGCTTCACAGTGACAACAGGAAAATTCTTATCGAGCTAAAGTTGGTCTTTGATTGAATCACTTCCGTTATAAAAATGGTTAATTATTATTTTAGGGCAACGCTTAAATGACACCTTTCTTACTGGAAAAAAACCTGAATACCTTTAATGCATTCTTGCCGTTCATTTACGTGTTTAGTCTATAGGTTTGCGTGTTTGATTGTGTATGTGCACAGAAGCTTGGTCTTTTTTAAAAAAAGTGATATTTGCCAAATTACTTGTCTGGTCCGCATAATACAGAAAAATTAGTTGTGTTCGCGGATCTATGCGAACTGGAATAATTTTGATAACGTTTTATCTATACATAGGGAAAGGAAAGGGAAGGAGGCCTTCGCAGGGGATAGTTTAGTTGAAATATCAGGTCTGCGTTATCGTCATGTCTAGATGCAGGTCCTTCATCTCATCTGGATACGGCCTGGATCTGGCAGGCTGCGGCAAACCTCGGGATAAACAGAGAGAGACAAATATTAGCGTAGACGCCATTCTTCTTATGATGTAGCGAGTAAATCAGGTGTTATGGGAAGTGTTCCCGGTTCCGGCTGACCTAATCTATGCAGCCTAACAAATTACATTATTTGAATTATAGAAGTAGATAGTGTGTTATGTGTATGCAAGTTTAAACAGATGTGTTTTTAGTCTAGATTTAAACTGACAGAATGTGTCTGCTTCCCGAACAGTGATAGGAAGACTGTTCCAAAGTTTAGGTGCTAAATAGGAAAAGGATCTACCGCCTGCGGTTGATTTTGATATTCTAGGTATTATCAACTGGCCTGAATTCTGAGATCGCAATAGACGTAAAGGACTATAATGCGTTAAGAGCTCGCTCAGGTACTGGGGAGCTAAACCATTTAGTGTTTTGTAGGTAAGTAGTAAGATTTTAAAATCTATACGATGTTTAATTGGGAGCCAATGCAGTGTTGACAGAACCGGGCTAATATGGTCATACTTCCTGGTTCTAGTAAGAACTCTAGCTGCTGCGTTTTGGACCAGCTGTAGTTTGATTAACAGGCGAGTGGAACAACCACCCAGTAGAGCAAGTCGTTATTTACTTTGAGACAGTTCAATGTTGATTTCAATGTTGATCACCTGTCTCTATATGACAGGTGATTAAAAATGAAGGTCTGATGATGTTAGATGAAAAGGAAGGTAATTTCAGAACATGTTATTACGTTTTGATTACAACTTTTTCTTCACTGTAATGATTTATCACAACATTTTTTTCTTTTGTCAAATCAACTTCAATAATTAATGTGGTTCAGATAACATAATATTTTGAGTTACTGCTGATTAAACCAATCGCCTTCATTGTATTAACTCAAATTTTTAATTTCAATGATCTCAAAATTTTAAGGCAACCAGGTAACTTACTTTTTTAAGTTAAACCAACAATTCTTTTTTACAGTGTTGAGTTCACTGAAAAATCATGCTCATTTAGATATGGTCAGTTTTGAGTTTGTCAACTTTACACAAGAGATTTTGTCATTTTTTCCTTTTATTGAATCACTTTAAATCTGTGGTCCAAAAGAAAGGCATTGAATCTCTTTTTCAGAGCTGTTCCCAGGGAACTTTGAAACATATTTTCTCATTTTCATGTCCTAATTGTCTGTCTTCCTAATCCTTTTCATTTTATTCTAATGCTCTTCTGTTTCTCTTTTAACTTCACGCTTGACGGAGGAGCCGTACGTCACCTGTGAACCGTCAGGAACAAAACATTAGCGAGACACGATCAGCTGATTGGGTTATTTAGGGTTGCACGTTTGCTTTGTTTATCTCTTTTAATTATGCAGAAGCTCCACTTTTGGCCAGATGTACAATGTGTAATCAAGAGCAATACATGGCATTTCTCAATTATAATGCAAATCAACGGATATAAATCAAATCAAAGACATGCTACTGTGTTTGAAACGGGATTCGAAATGAGCAATTTCTTCCCAAAGAGGTTTTTCTTTTCCATGCACATATCACCATGAGCAGCTTTCTTCTTTTCATATTCAAATTTAATTAGTTTTTGTGTGAGACCTTGTGCCATTTTAATGAGCATTTAATCTCAAGGCGAGGTTTTTGGTGTGTTTGTTTCTCTATGTGCTCTATAGAGTGTATGTGAACTGATTTATTGGTAGACCTTCACATTGGTGACGGCCTTCACAGCGTTCATGGCTCTAATAAATCAGTCGTAGATATTTACCACATTCTGCCCTCTACCAGGATATTGCTGTCAATATAAATAGTCCGTTTTGCATTCCTGTAGTTGCTCGCTCTTCAGTTGTCATGCATGGATGGATGGAGAGAGAAATGAACAGAATGAAAGAAACAGACAACAGAAGGCAGAGTTAGAGAGGTCAGAACAGCCAGGCTTTGGTTATACAAGAGCATCAGATAGATGAACAGATGAAAAGTGAGTAGAGAGAGGATATATAAATGTCTGCGTAAGTGTTTTTATTTGGACTGTGCAAAGATTTGAATAATTAATCAGCTCAAAAGAGCGCAAGCGAAAGAGTTGTTCACAAATTGAATATCACTAAAATAGTTGTGCTACTCATTTTGAATCGGACAATCGATCCTGACTCACTGTGAGTCAAATATGTGTGAAAGAGACTGGTTGGACCAGTTCAGTCAGATTTGTGAAAGAATCATTCAGGTTGGTTTTGCCAACCAGTTCAGTTGATTATTTTAAAAGACCAGACTTAAAAGTATGAGTCATTTATGAATTAAATATCAGTAACGTAGCTGTGCTAGTCATTACGAATCTGACAATCCTGACTGTGATTCATGTCCGAAAAAAAAGTTGTGGACTAGAGTACGGCTTGGAATGATTCAGTCCAATTTGTGAACAAATCATTCAGGCTGGTTTTGTGAACCAGATCAATTGATTCATTGAAAAGATCAGGCTCAAAAGAATGAGTCGTTCACAAATTGAATATCACTAATATACTGTAGCTGTGCTACTCATTTCCAATCGGCTCATTATGAATCAGACAATTGATCCTGACTCAATGTGAGTCAAATATGTGTGAAAGAGACTGAGTTGAGTGTTTGGAGCGATTCTTTTAAAAGATCCAACTAATTCAGTACTAATTCAGTCAGATTTGTGAAAGAATCATTCAGGTTGGTTTTTGCCAACCAATTCAGTTGATTCTTTTAAAAGATCCAACTCAAAAGAATGAGTCGTTCACAAACTGAATATTACTAATGTAGCTGTGCTGCTCATTACAACATTGATCCTGACTCACTGTGAGTCAAATATGACTGAAAGAGTACCACTGGAACGATTCAGTCCGATTTGTGAACAAATCATTTAGGCTGGTTTTGTGAACCAGTTCATTTGATTAATTGAAATCATCCGACACAAAAGAATGAGTTGTTCACTAATGTAGCTGTGTTGCTCATTATGAATCGGACAGTCAATCCTGACTCACTGTGAGTCAAATACAAGAGACTGAGTTGTTGACTAAAGAAGTGTTTGTACTAATTCAGTCAGATTTGTGAAAGAATCATTCAGGTTGGTTTTGCGAACCAGTTCAGTTGATTATTTTTAAAAGATCCGATTAAAAAATGAGTTGTTCATGAATTGAAAATCACTAATGTAGCTGTGACAATTGATCTTGACTCACTGTGAGTCAAATATGACTGAAAGAGTTATTGACTTGAGTGCTGCTTGGACTGATTTAGTCTGATTTGTGAATGAGTCATTCAGGCTGGTTTTGTAAGGCTGCATGTAATTAAGCTACTGGTTGTTAGTTAATGTTAGTTCTAGTTTAGGAATGGTATTTATTCTGTTACCTTACAGTATATTTTTAAAGTAGAATTAACTATTTTTGGGATCAAGAAATATTTGATTGCTTATGAAATGAGCGCTTTAAAGTGTGAACTGCCAGGATCCATTGATTGCGTCTGCTTGCTTGGTTTTGTTTACTTCAGGTCGGGTCTTTGTTGAACCCTGTGTGCTTCCGTACTGAGAGTCGCACAGAACGTTTCACTTGTAATTGACTAACTGCATGCTGTGCTTTAAAATCATCTCGTTCCATCCGGTCTGTGCGCTGGCGAGTCTAGGACACGGTGTCTAATTCCAAAGAGACTCGTCGCTCCTTCGGGAGCATATTAAAAGCAGTACATTAAAGTTTGATGACTTCCATTCACTTCTCTGGCCGTGCAACTCGACAAATCAGGCCAATTATGCTGAGATTGGGGACAGCTTCAGTTGGGTGGCTTTGGCTTTTTCACATGTGCTGTTACATCAAGGCTACTCCTGATTCTCAAGCACAAATTAAATCTGTGTACTGTCAATTACAATCATGGTCGTATTTTACGGCAAGACACTACAGGCAAAAACCTTTTTTCATTCACTGTTTGGAAATAATGTTTTATTACTGCTTTAATAACTTATTAATACCTGCTTTTTATTAATAAATGCTTTTCATAATGTGTTGTTTTAGACTAGTGGAATAAAAACATCCAAAATACACTTTTTTGTGTTTATTTTATTGCACTTTATCTAAATGCATCTGTATTTCAATTACAGTACATATCTTTAAAGGCAATTTTCTACAAATTAATTTTCTCTCCTGCACTTCAGCAGCACTTACACCAAACTAACAGTTTTATTCCTATCTACTGTATATTTTAAAGGTTTTTACTGAGGGATTTGTTCATATATCATTTGCTGATTTATATAACATTACATTCCTAAAACATGGTGATTTTTTATGGATGCTGACAGTATTTGCTGATTTATGGAGTGACAAAAAGATATATCCAAAATCCCCTCCATGAAAACCCATGGAAATGTATGCATATTTAGTGCATGTTTAAAGGCACACTATGTAGTTTTTGCCTCTAGAGGTCGCTTATTTAAAACAAAGGCGTAGCTTGATGACGTCTTGATTTCGCGGAATCATGGGAGGTGTTGTCTTCACGTCTATAGCTGGTGGAAAAGAGTCCGACGAGACATATTCATGGATGAGCTAATGTATTAAAGATTCATTAACATTACTGTAGTATGAAGCAGAGTGTGGCTGAAAACCATTGGAGTGGAACAAGGCCGCTGGAGCGATTGCTAATGGGAGACAAGTGCTACACACGACACGGCTCGAGAGAAGTGGAGCTTTTATTATGCCACAGACGAGCACTTCCGCTTCTTCCGGTCATGAGTATGTGGGGTAACACAGTTCTGTTTAATCATATTAGATACATTTGTGTGTTGAAAGTTGTAATAATGCTACTCCGTGCGTTTGCTTGGTGGCTACTATGAGACACTTGTTGCACTTTGCAGTAAGCTATATCAATATTAGTCATGGTAAAACATGGTACTCGCGGTAAATCAAGAAAACAAGATTTAAACAATAAAACTTACTGTGTTGAGCTATATAACAATTAGTTTTCTGTCGATGAATGTATCCAAACAGTTGCTCACCTGTCTAATAAAACACATAATATATTAAAGCGTCTTTTGTTTTTCCATGGTTTCTACAATTTAAAACCGAAAATAGAGGGTAACGTGGGTGTGATGTCATTGATAGGCGACACATGGACACGGTCCGTGTCGTGGTTAAAATTGCTTATTTCTCTTGATTTAAACATTCTTGGAAACATCTGGGATAATGTAAGTACACAAGTCAACAAAATATATAACACTGTTCTAGTGGTTTTTGGATATTTTAATCCAAAAATCTTAGATATTTTAATCCAAAAAACATATTGTGCCTTTAATTAGTGCATTTTTAATAATAATTTTTTTTTTTTTTTGCAATTAATAACATAATCAACTGGGGAAGTATGGTTATATCTCTTTTTTTGTGGTGTCTTGCCTGAAATAGAATTACAAGTCCATGCAAAAATCTGCAGTAGAACCAGTTTAAAGGGTTTTGGCTGCTCATGTTATCCATGAATCAAAATCAGTATGATTCTTCTGCTAAAATAACCTTTTGGTCTTTTTGCCTTACTAATTTATTTAATTAGTAAGGTTTGCAAAGTCAAAGATTACCATTATTATAGTCTATCGTCTCTGTTGGTTGTGATGTCGTTCTCTGTGCACTTGGACTCTGACCTTGACTGCACTGTTGTGTTTTTGATAAGAGATGAAGATGAAACACTGTTCAAGGTTTCTTATCAAGCTGTGCAGAACAGCTGGTGTCTCACTTTTAAGTACAAAATCTGTTCTGTTCAGTCTGATCAAAGGGACGCAGGTGCTTTGCATTTTTGTGCATTATTACACTATCTTTCAAAAGTTTGGGGTCGGTAGGATTTTTAAAATGTTTTAAAAGAAGTCTCTTCTGCTCATGAAGGCTGCATTTATTTGACAAAAAATACAGTAAAAACAGTTAAATTGTGAAATATTATTACAAAATAAATATATTGTAAAATGTAATTTACTTCTGTGATCAAAGCTGAATTGTCAGCATCATTACTCCAGTCTTCAGTATCACATGATCCTTCAGTAATCATTCTAATATGCTGATTTGCTGCTCAAGAAGCATTTATGATTATTATCAATGTTGAAAACAGTCGTGCTGCTTCACATGATACTTTTTTCATGATTCTTTGATGAATAGCATTTGTAACAGAAATGTATGCACTGTCACTTTTGATCAATTTATTGTATCCTTAATGAATAAAAGTATTAATTTCATTAATAATAATAATTATAATTATAATAAAAGCTTACTAACCCTAACTGAGTTGTTTTCTGAATTTCCCCTTGTGTGTAGTTTGTTTGTTGTGCTCTTTTGGTATCTGTTCCTGTTTGTGTGTGTATCCATATTGTTCATTTATTACAGTCAGTGTAGGTTTGTGTCCTAATTTTTGCAGACTTATTAAAGAAGTTCTGTGTCTCCGTCAATCTCTGAAAGTTAAGAAAAGCCCAGTGGGAGAAACGAGCAGCTAGTTCAGAAGTTCAAGTGACATCTTGAATCGAGTTTGACATCAGTGTCGAGCAGATGCGAGCGCTGGCGTACGTGACCAAATGTGCATGAACTCTCAGATGACGGATATGCTTTCAAGGAATGCTCTTTTTATTCTTTACAGCAGTTGATGAAGAAATATGTTAGTGGATTCCTTTTGAATGAAAATGCCAACCACAAAAAAAGTATTGATTATTGGTTTTTGCATAAATATTGAAAAATATGTTTTCAGCTATATCACCCAGCCATATTTTGAGATTTGTTGTTTATTGCAGGCATGCGTAGTCTGCTATAGTAGAAGCCATTCCATTATAAGTTCATGTTGTACATTTCCTGAGACAGACAGGTATAACACAACTCTCCTGCTGTCCACCTCAGAAGATAACCCGTCTATGAAACCATCAGGCACATTAATCCATTTTCATTTGTCTGGAACACGCTGAAATTTCTGAGCGTCACAGGTGCTCATAGGTCAATGTATTCTTGTCTGTGTGTGCTGCTGTAATGATTATCCGACTCTCGTCGCGTCTTTTTGGAGAGGAATTGATCAAACGTCACGCATGTGTGTCCGAGCAGGTCAGGAGCTGCTCTTGTTTTCCTCTCGAATTCCACACAAGCATTTGTATGGAAGATTTGCATGAAACAGATTGCATGAAAGAGATGGTTTAGTTTGTTTTGAACTCTTGATATTTAAAGTACCATGTGAAATATGCTTATTTGCTTGGGGTTTATCCACAGTTGGGTGAGAAAATGTCCTCAAAAACATTTAATGGTAGTACATTTGGCAGCATTTACCAGTAATCTTCCATAAATTTCAGGAACATAATGACTTCCCTTTATTATTATTATTATTACTCCAAGGACAGTTAAGCGCAGTTAAACACTAAAGACATCAGCGAACAAGACTGAAAATTTTAGCTCCATTGTAAGCATAAAACATTGACTAACGTTTACATTTTTCATGAAAAATATGTACTTTTTTTGAAAAAGGATTTACAGTATGCTAATGTATTGATCTTTCATGATAAATTGCTTGTGATTTTCCTTATTCGTAAGTCACTTTGGATTAAAGCGTCTGCTAAATTAATAAATGCAAATGGGTTACAACATCATAATGTGACACATGAAGTTTCCAGTGTGTTTTAATACAAATTATGAGTGCTTAAATTATAATGCTGTCAGACCTGCTGAGTGCTTTCAATGCTCATGCCACTTGTAAAACCTCTCCAAACAGAAAATAATGCATGCTGAGCTCGAAACATGATGTCTTGAGTAATTCTTCAGACATATAGGAAATAGTTAAGATATTGAGCAAACAACTTTTTTGATATTTTACTGTCAAATTTATATTTCTGTTGTTAAATTGTTAGTGTAATTTAAAAGTGTGTATGCGGATCTGTTGATCAACTTTATTGTATTAAAATAACTAAAATTAAATTGAATTAAAATTACATTTTTCTTTTGTCTATAAGTATTTTCCGGAATATAAGTCCTTTTTTTATTATCTGAAATGACTTATATTCCAAAGCAACTCATATAATGTATTTAGTATCAAGCATGCGCAAGTTTATTTGTATTGAGAATTTTCCACGTACCGGTAGTTTCAGTTTCACTTTAAATATATTTATTTAGGCTTGGTGTTTATAATAAATGTTGCTTATAATGAATGCCACTATAAACAACACCATTTTCAATCCTGTTCTGAATACTGTTAAATTTAAAGGATTTGTTTTGGAGTGAGTGGAAATAAAATACGTTTATAGTGTTTATAATGATTTTAAAATATGAACCATTATTTTACATTTATTTCTGACTGTCGTAATAAAATGTGACATACACTGATGCAACTTATCTGTTTTTTCCACTCTCAACAATGCAGTTTTGACCTGCAGTGACTTACTGTATGTACAACTTGGAAAACACAGTAACCAAATATCATTTCAATGATTTTTTTTATGTTGCTTTTTAATGTAGAATAAGACACGGATGACTTCTCAGACTAATGACACAAATAGTTGAACTTGTGCACAAACACAAAGGCGAGTAAATCCCTTGAGTGTAAATGAGTGAGTGAGTAAAGCATTGATTCATTCATGTGAAGTGAATCAGAGTGAACTGTGTTTCCGAGAGGAACAGGGCCAAGACACCAAACACCAGTTTGATCTTGTTTGCCTGCAGGGCGACATGCTTATGTGTAGGACCCTTAATGACTGTCGGAGAGCATCTGGTGTGGGATATTTCTGAATCACTCTGTCTGTGTGTGAGAGAGAGCGGAGATGAGGAGGAAGTGTTTTGATTTGTGCATTTGAGAGATTTCATAAAACCCAAATTGACTCTATTTGCTGTCTTAATTCATGTTCCTGGTCTTATTCTGAATGATTCATCACATCATTCCAAAGAAAATGTTTGCCTTCATAATCTTTCTTCATACTGTAGTAAGTCTTAAAAACAAGTTACCATTTTAGCTGTTATTTAGGGAGCTTTCAGACTAAAGCTTCTGATATGGACCTGAATCTGTTTAGTATCAGAGTTTGGTTTATTTCCTGAAAAATATCCTGTTTCACTCATGAATATGGCACAGTCGATGTAAAATGAGGTTTTTAATTTTGTTTTGTGTTGATGTGAAATTGGTAACAAATTTGACTGTAGAAGATTTCAGAATCGCATCAGAATCTATGAGAGGAATTCTAAAAAGTTGTTATTAATCAAATTGAATCAGAGGTACACTACCGTCCACAAGTTTGGGGTAAGATTTTTAAAAGAAATTCATACTTTTAATCAGCAAAAACCCATTAAATTGATCAAATGTGACAGAAAAGGCTTCAACATTCTTACAAATTCAGCAATTGTAAAATTAAAGTTCATTGATAATAATCAGAAATGTTTCTTGAGCAGCAAATCAGCATATTAGAATGATCTCTGAAGGATCATGTGACACTGAAGACTGGAGTAATGATGCTGAAAATTCAGCTTTGATCACAGGAATAAATTACATTTTACAATACATTCACATAGAAAACTATGGAAGCCTGTTTTCGCCACTAAATAAAAAAATAAAAACAGTAATTGCGACTTTTTATTTTAGAATTCTGACTTTTTTTTTCACAGTTGCGAGTAATAAAGTCAGAATTGCGAGATATAAACTCGCAATTGCTTGATATAAAGTCAGAAATCGGACTTTTTTCTCGTAATTCTGACGTTATAACTCGCAATTGCATGATATAAAGTCACAATTCTGAGATATAAACTCACAATTGTGTGATATAGTCAGAATTGCGAGATATAAACTTTCACACAACTTTTATATCTCACAATTGTGAGAAAAAAAGTCAGAATTGTGACTTTATATCACACAATTGTGAGTTTATATCTCAGAATTGTGACTTTATATCACACAATTGTGAGTTTATGTCTCAGAATTGTGACTTTATATCACACAATTGCAAGTTTATATCTCAGAATTGTGACTATATCACACAATTGTGAGTTTATATCTCAGAATTGTGACTTTATATCACACAATTGCGAGTTTATATCTCACAATTTTGACTTTATATCACAATTGTAAGTTTATATCTCAGAATTGTGACTTTATAACTCGCAATTGTGAGAAAAAAGTCAGAATTGTGAGATATAAACTCGCAATTGCAAGATAAAAAGTCAGAATTCTGAGATAAAAAGTTGCAATTACTGTTTTTATTTTTTTATTTAGTGGCGGAAATGGGCTTCCATAGAAAACAGTTCTTTTAAATTGCAATAATATTTCACAATATTACTGTTTTTACTGTATTTTTGATTTACTAAATGCTGCCTTGGTGAGCAGAAGAGACTTCTTTCAGAAACATTAAATAAATCTTACTGACCCCAAACAGATTAATTGTTCACAATAAGATCAGGAACATGTAGGGTTTCATTTCATGGTAATTTTAAACCAAATTGGACTTTTATAAATATCACTGGATTCGTTATCCACTTTGCTGTGAATCAGACTTGCACTTGCTTTGATTTGAATGCAGAAGCTGATATTGGATCATTTGTAGTCTTTTGCGAGCGAGGAAGCTTAAAATAGGCCCAAGTGTGGAGCTTGACCTAATTGTTGTTGCCGCAGCTGTGACTTGAAAGAGAGAGAGAGACAGACAAGAGGACAAGAGCAGTCAGGCTGAAAGGGAGAGAAAGACTGCCGCAAGACGAAGAGGGAAATATAAAGGGCAAGAAAGAAGGACTGATGTTCAATAGGACCCTGATGGCCATTGAATGAACTGTAAGTCAACGATAAAAGACCAGTGTAACACAACGGCCCCTGGTACCTGCCGCAGAAATAGACCTGATCTTTTCTTGTTCTCTGGGGACTGAGTGGCATATTTGGAAGGTTAATTCTTTAATGTCTCTGAGGTGGACAATACCGAAACTAGAGTGACACTGTACTGCTTTTCCCAGTTTTCACATGATAAAAGGCACATCTGAGCTTGTTCATGAGAATGTTCATGCTGCTCTTTTTCAATTCAATACCGGCGAATGGTGTCGAGGGTGCTCCAAAAAGTAGTCCATATGACATGTGTGCTATATTCCAAGTCATATGGTGCTTTGTATGAGGAACAGACCCAAATTTAAGTTGTTTTCCGCTGAAGCACTTCCATTGTGTTGCTGTTTTAAAATCTCATTCTTCGTATTCAGACTTGGCACTCTGAAATCAGTTACAAGACATGCAAGAAACCAATGCTGTGCTGAAGTGGTTTGAATGAGTGTATACTTTTTTAGTCAAAATCCCTTTGTGTAAAAAGTATTTGCATATATGACAAATCATATCATTGAGTTGTGATGTGATGTTTTGTCTTAATCACCCAAGCAGTGTTATTTTAGTGGCCACGCTTTAGTATAGGGTCCGACTCTCACTATTAACTAACTATTAACTATGACTTTTGCCTCATTAAACTCCTAATTACTTATTATTAATAGTTAGTAAGGTAGTTTTTAAGGACCCTAAACTAAAGTGTTATCATTTTAGTATTATTATAAGTTAGCTTTTATTTTATATATTTTCAGTTTTCATTTTAATTTGTTATTATCAATTTTAGTTATTTCAGATAGTTGCCAGTGCAACATTTCAAATGTCTTTTGTCTAATATTTTATTTTATTTTATTTTATTTTATTTTATTTTATTTTATTTTATTTATTTTATTTTATTTTATTTTATTTATTTTTTTTCAGTTACCCGGAAATAGTTTTACTTGGTTTTAGTTTTATTTTTAGTTAACAATAACAACGCTGCACTCAAGACACTTACATTAGTGAAAGTCATTCTTACAATTCATTTTAAACCATGCATTATATTACACCAAATTACAGCCAGTGTTTTCTCTCATTTTGCACATTTTATTATAGATAAAATCCAGTTGAATTGGATTGTTTCCATCACAGTAAACTTAAGCCCAAATATATGATATGTTGAGACTGTGAAATGCATCTCTTTTGGATAGAGAACAGAAAAGTTCTGTTCATAAATTGCTGTAAAACCAGCAATTGCTGTGATAATGACTGCATCAAGCATGTCATTGTCGTTAAAAACACCCTTCCGGATCCTCTCCTGACATAGCTCAGACACGTTTAACGGGATGTTTCCTACGGGTCTTAAAGGGGCAGGTTTAACAGCTTTTCCTTTTAATCCTGCTTTAATCTCGCCTGTAGGCTCAATAAATCTCCTCAGACATAAATCGTTTTATAGACTTACAGAACAACTTAGTTATGCTTTACTTTACTGTACTCACAGATGCTATTGCAGGTCAACTAGATTAAACATATCATTCCAGAGCATACATAGCAGATGATGTTCTGTAACTGCAGTGAGTGGAATGATTGATGTTACAGTACTTAGTCCTTATTTCCCTATCAGCGCATTTCACTTGTTCTGGTCACTTAAACAGGAAGAGATTGTGTGATTGACATGTACAGTGACCAACCACAGTTTGATGTGATGTTCAGGTGAGCTGATGATACAGGTGTGCTGAAGAATACACACGGAACATTAACATGAGCATCTTAGACCCTACTGGAACTGAGATGTTTTAGAAAGTATGATTCATTCTAGTAAACCTTTTCTGTGAATAGATTTTAATTTAAATTGAACATAAATTAGGCTGTATTCTAGTTTATATCTACACCTTTCTCTCTCAAGCCCCACCCCTTTCTCCAGCAGGCCCCACCCTCCATTGCTGCACTCCACCTCTCACACCCTTTCAATTTTAGACCCCACCCACTGATGATCAGCCCACAGACTCCACCCTTATCAGAATCCAACCAATCCTCACTTGTCAGGCCACACCCCTTATGAGCCTATATATCCCTGTATACTTTCTGTTGATATGAAAAATTGTGTAGATTTAGTAATATAGCGAGTCTATGATGTATATTATGGTGTTATGATGAACCATTTGCCTTCTCCACTTACGTTCTGAGTTGTTCAAAGCTTTTGGGATACTGATTGTTAGAAGTCATCTGTCTGACTCTGAGATATATTTATTATTAGCTGTTTGATAACGTAGTCAAGCAAAAGGCTAATAATTTTAATTGTTATGTGTCGCAACCATCGCAAGGGCTGTGCCAAGTGTGCGAGCGCATATCACGGCAAAGTAAAGTGACAGCTGATTTGAAGTAGCTTAAAGCCAATAAAGCTCATGTTTTTGACCTTCAAAATATTTTAATACTATAAAACATAGCTAAAACAATATTGCTCTGGGCGTGTGACCATAATTTGTGTGCATATGTTAGTCAGTTAGTCAGACAGAAAGCTTTATTCAGTCTATTTTAAATTCTTATTTTGGCTACGTCTGGAATGAATCAAACTATAGATATTAGCCTACCTGATGAGTTCAAGTAAATACGCTGGAAATCCGCGCTCATTCAAGGCTGTGCATTTATTGCATGTCGCCTACTGAGAAGGCACGGGCACCTGCAGGATTTCTTCTGACCGTAACGTTGCGCACAAAGGGTTTTTTATTTAACACTATAAAGTTAAATCAGCATATGTAGCTTATTTTGCAATATATAAGGGTGTAGAGTTAAATTCAAGCTATTTTAAGGCATAAAGAATCTTTTTTCACTGGAAAAAATGTTTAAATATGTCATTTTGGTGATCAAAGATGAGTTTTAAGTGATAAAATAATTGACTACAGGGGACTTTAAAATATCTCTGAGAGTGTTTATCAGAAAAAAGAAAGTCATATACCTCTAGGATGGCTTGAGGGTGAGTAAAGCTTGGGCTAATTTTCATTTGAAAGTGAACTAATCTTTGAAATTATATTCATTCAGAAACCCTTGTTTTTGTGCCAGATAATTTCATTGTATAGTCATATATAATTGAAATGATATTGTCTAATTAAGTAGCTTCACTGTATTTTTGTTAGTAGCTTGTATTGGAGCAACCTATGCTATTTTAGCTTAACAAACTGCTTCCCAGATACAGGCACACACACACACATGTGATGATGACCCAGATCTCGTCCCTTCATTGATCCAGAGCTGAAGGGGTGGCCGGGGTCATGTCTAAATCACCAGGCTTGTTAATTAGTGCCATATCCTTGTGCTCTGAGAGATCAGAGAATGTCAACGGTGCTGCTGATGAAAGCTGCAGATGGTTATATGGGTTGCATACAGTATATAGTAAGTAGCATATGCTTAATGCATGCAATACTGTACAATGCAATGTGCTTGAGTTGAGCTTCCATTTCCAGTCACAATTTGACTTTTGATTTCTTTCTTGACGCTTTATTTGATCTGACTGCAAAAGTTAAGACTTTTTTTTAATCAAAATTGGATTAAAAATGCACTGTAACAGTTTTTATTTCCAAAATGACAACTGGATGCCAATTGCTGAATAAAACATTGTGAGGTCATGCTTTATGGTTCAGATGCATTGTTGAAGCAATATCTCAAGCCATCTGAATGTATTTCAGCAAAGGCACTAGCACAGCGTTATATTGCATAAAACACCAATATAAATCACTAGATATGATGCATATACTAGTTATTTTACAAACCATTTCAATTTACATTAAGACCAGATGGAAATAAAAATCATCAGGATGTCGCTCTATAATGTGAGATTTAATAACATGAGATTTACAGAAGTGATTGATGGATTTGTGGAGTCATGACCACTGTTTATTTACAGTCTGACTTCATGATGTTTGTGATGGTTGTTAAATGAATGACTGTGCTAAGGGGGTTAATTGCACTCTACAGCACATGACTCATGAGTTGAAAGCACTCGCGAGCTGGAAGAGCGTTTATGAATGACACGAGCAATAGCTGTAATACAGGGGAGTTTCTCACTTTTCACCTTAATGGTTTTCACTTGGTCACTTGAATGTGTTTTTCGGTCTCATCCTCTTTTCGTGTTTTTCTCATCTTACTCACTCTTTTTTGTCTTCGTATTACTTGCACAAACCTAAAAAATACAGGTGTTGTGGGTGAAATCTACATCTTTCATCAAGCCCCACCCCTTTTCTCTCCAGGCCCCGCCCCGCCCCTTCTTCACCATCAGACTACAACCAATCTTCACTTGTAAAGCCACACCCCATATGAGCACAGTCTCCACCCAACCCACTTTTCTGAAACCCCTCCATCTTATATCTGTCTTCTCTTCAATATATTATTTAAAATGACAAATACTGAGAATATGTAAATGAAAATGTGTTTAATCATGTCTAATTACATTAATAAAATGTCTTTTATGTGGTTTAATTGGAGGGAGATTGTTCAGACTGATAGAGCTAATGGAGGGCTTGGATTAATGCAAATGTTGTTGGAAATTACTTGGGCAATAAAATGGAACAGAAGTTTCATGTCTTGTCTAAATGTGATGGCAGCTTGGCAGGAGGAGATTATAACAGGACGGCTTTGTTCTGCCAATAATAAAGAGACAGACAGAGACAAGAAGAGCAGGAGAGAGAGAACGGTCGAGAGAGTGAGTGTGAGAGGAAGACAGCTGTATTACAGTAATCTAAAAAAGATTATGGAGCAGAGACAGAAAGGAAGCCAAACCCATCTCAGTACCATCACTTCCTGTGCCTGTGTGTGCGTGCATGTGTGTTCGTGTGTGTGCGTTGGTGCTTGTTTATATGATTTATGAGGACAAAAATATGTAAAATGGGTTATTACACTGTCAGTGGTATTACAGCGCAAACATGGTTTATGAGGACATTTCCTGAGTCCTTCTAATTAATATGACATAAAAACATACTAAACAATGCTTTATTAAAAATGTAAAAATGCAGAAAGTTTTCTGTGATGGGTAGGTTTAGGGTAGGGTTAGTGTATAGGGGGATAGAATATACAGTTTGTACAGTATAAAAATCATTATACCTATGGAATGTGTAGTAATGCATAAAAATAATAATTGTTATGAAAATACTGTCAAAAAGTTGGTTTTAAAAATGGTTTTAAAAATAAGCTTTATATATTGTATAGAAATATAATTTCCCATTTCTTTCTTCTAATTTTGGGGTGCCTGGCACATGTTCTTGACAGGTTTAGTGAGGTTCACCTGTAGTATCTCTCTTTCACTTGCATCATGGGCTCATGGTTTTATCTTCATCCCTTTCACTCTGTCACCATCTCTGGCCTTAAGTCACACTGACCCATCCCCACCCCACACACACACACACACACTCTCCCACAGAGGCCGGGCTTGAGCTACATCCTGTCTCTATGACGATGGCTCGAGGCTTCTCTGTTCATTTCAAGGTCACCCCTGTGAGAGATAGACATGCGCTTCCATGTTGGTTTGCTGTACAATAGGGACTAAACAGTTCTGTCATGACAACTCTCTGAGTGTTTTGCATGGGAATGAATATGACAGTGTTGATATGTTTGGTCTTGGCGGAATAGATCTGTTACACTGCTGCTGTTGTTGCTGCTGCTGCTGTTGGTTATTGGTGCTGCTGCAGAGCAAGTACGGGACATGCTACTGATAATACATACACGTAGGGCTGTAGCTAATGATTATTTTGGTAATCGAGTAGTCATTCGATTATTCTAACGATTACTCGAGTAATCGCCCCTCCCCCTCTCCTCCTGGCGGCACGTGCACTGGTGCTGAGCCAGAGACGGATGCACTCAGTGCTTGGCATTTATCATAACTATGCAAGGTTTCACATGATGTTTATTTTAGGTTTCAGATATTTAAATACACATAAGTACTAGTAACAATACATTTAGAGTTTTTAAAATATACACTTATGTCTATGGAAGCTGCAATAATAATCCTTTCCATTACAATTAGACGATGCGTTATATTCATATCAGATTCATATTACATACTGTGAGTAAGGCAAGCAACTATAAAGTTTATCCTGTTCTTCTCCCAGTTCACCGGACACTTACATCCATCCGTGTGTTTTGAAAAAAGTGGATGAATTCACGTGTTGTAAATCCGACAGATCTATTCTCCTGACCGCGGCGTAAACAATGGCACGCTCGTCGCGCATATAGCTCAGCTACTAACGTGATCTTAAAGGTGCTCACACAACAAAACACATTCACTTACCCACATAGCTTAAAATAAATATATAATAGCAATAACACAATAATAATTGATTCAAGTAAAGTATCAAAAGCAATTAATTGTATGGTTTTATTGAACAAAACTGTCAAAATACATAGTGTATTGTACAACTAATGTTCTTTTTGTATTGTAACAAATGCCTGCAGAGGGCGCCACTGGCCTGACAATGGTTTTTACACTTTACAACGCGATCTAATCCTTGTTTAATATTGGCTTACAAAATTTATTTCAATTTATGTCCAATTAATCTTTAATATTGGGCCTTTTTTAAGACATAAATGCTACCACTAATTTCTTGAACAAGAACATGTGGACTTAAACGAGGGCTTAAACTTAAATTTTAAAATCGCGACGAGCAGTTAGCACAGTAGAAACATACATACTGTATAATGTATTCTCCTGCATTTGCTAAGGTTTATAGATGACTTACCTTACAAATCTGATTAAATGTCGCACATTGCGTTTCCAGATGAACGTTAAAAGCAATCCAAACTCATAGCATACGCAGAGATGGAGTTTTTTTTTGCCACTAATGTAAATGATAACAGTTCACGTGAAGCTGCATTTACTGTGAACGGAGCCGCTCTAAGACGCACGTAGATTATCTACACGTATGTAATTACAGCGCATATATATTAAACCTGCAGCACATACATTTATTTAATTAATTCACAGCCTTTGTAAATTCACAATAGCATTATGCTTTATGATGATTTTCAAACGGGTTGATTTTCAAACGGGATCGTGCAGCCTTAGAAAATGGTCTAATAATGCGTTTCATGGATTCTCGTCCGTGGAAAGCACCACTTCCGGTATTTTACCGGTTACTCGACACGGGCAAATTTTTTACACAGGATTTTTTAAAATCGAGTATTCAATTTTAATCAAGGAATCGTTACAGCCTTATATACACGACACGCTGCTGTGAGCAAGTAAGACATGCTGCTGCTGTGCAATAGCATACATGAATTACCAGTAGCAGATCTATACAGGTGGAGCTGAGGGTTTCTGAAAGCATGCTTCAAATGCTACAACAAATGCTGACCAAGTATTTGAAGGTGAGCTCATTGGCTACTGATACAGCAGGAACCAATCAGCTGTGCCCTATAGAGAGTGATGTGATTGCGCACAGATTGAGTTAAGGACCTATCAGTCTGCGCCATCTAGAGTTTCATGACAGAACTTTGTATAAACTAGTCATTGTAGTTTCTGTTAGTTGTTTGTTAGGCTACTGAGTGAGTCAGTATGGATTTATTGGATTATTCAAATTAAATTGACAATTCAGTTTAAATGTTTAACAGGTTATCTCAGTTTATTCAAAAGTATCTTGAACTTCATATTAAAGTAACAGTCCTGCCAAAAATTACTTTTTCATCTTTTACTCACCCTCATGTCATTCAGACCCTGTATTTTTTAGTTTGTTAAGATATTTATTGGTTTCCAGGCTGCTATTTTCAATACAAAAATGATGATTTACTATCTAGCTATAAAAAGAAAAAATAAGCACCATAAAAGTACACTGAAATTTTTTTCAAAGTTGTAAATAAAACAAAGATTATGAGAGTATGTTTCACAATAAATACTGTTTCATTTTTTTCTCTTCAAAATTTCACATTTAATTCAGCTGTTTCTGTGTAATTTGTTGTGGAATGTATTAGCAATTTCTGAGTGAAAATTGTTTCAGTGTAAATCCTAAACCAATTCTTTTGTCAGTGTAGCCCAGTGCACTATATTCCATGTGTTTTTAAGTAATATGTTGCTTTGTGCAAGGAAAAGCCTGAAATTTAAGGTGTTATTCACTGAAAATCTTCCACTGTAGTTCTAAAATCTCATTGTGTTCAGTTAAAAATGGTGCCTTCAGATGTTTTGCACCAGGTTCATCATCATATGTGACATTATATCAATCATGATCCAGCCATTAAAAAAAAAAAAAAAACACCGATAAGATTTGAGAGCTACAGACGGGAAGATTTCCGAAGCTCTTGTATATACCATATGAGTCATATGGACTTTTATGGTGCTTTTTGTCCTTTTGGAGTTTGTCAGTTTAAATCAACATCCAAATTCTGCATCATCTCATGTGTTTCAAAGAAAAAATAAAGTACAAGATCTAAACGACACAAGCAAGATTGAATGATGACAGAATTTGCTTATTTGGGCGAATTGTTCCTTTATGGATGGATAAAAACAAAACAGACACTAGATTAAAAAGTTTTACATTTACAAAGTGTAGTTGATGCATAATGTGTCAATTTTATTTAATTAGCATCCAAAACTTTAGATTAAAATGTACATGAAATGTACTTCTCTTAAATTTAACATTTTTAATCCCCTTTGCTTAGTTCATTTTAAATGGTCCTGAAGTGTGAAAAAAAAACAACTTTTTAAGAGTACAAATATTCTCTGTCATCTCTCCATTTAATAAAAGGTGAATGCAGAATAGTTATAGAAGAATTAAAGAAATGATGCTTTAGAAGGACTATAACATGTCACACCGCAGGACACGTCAACTCCCACATGCTTTTCATTTCAACTCCCTACATTTACATTTACAGATCTT
Source organism: Hypophthalmichthys nobilis (assembly GCA_037950665.1). NCBI lineage: Eukaryota > Metazoa > Chordata > Actinopteri > Cypriniformes > Xenocyprididae > Hypophthalmichthys > Hypophthalmichthys nobilis. The sequence continues at coordinate 23,913,856 of CM075471.1, read as the reverse complement.
TTTTTTTTAAAGCTAGAATAAAAGAAAATAAATCAATATGATGTATAATAACATGAAGGTAAAAAAATGAGCACACACACATGTATAAAGTGAAGCTTGCAGCATGAACAGAAGTTCAAGCTGTTTTCATGACTGACATTGACTGACTGTCTAAAGCTGAAGTGTGTGTGTGTGTGTGTGTGTGCAGGTCTTTGCCACCTGGTCCCCTGATATCAGCAGAGCGTTTGCAGAGATTGAAAACCTTGCTGCTGCACTGACACATTTATATGTCTCCTGTCATCAGCTGGCAGAGGTGCATGAACACGTGGCGTCTCTTTTACTGAAATGACCTTAGTTTGCTAAATGACCGTGACTGCAGTTACCTGCCATTTAGCAAACACTTTTCATCCAGTGTGACTTTCAAAGCATTAATTACATGCCCAGACTCTCCTTTCTCTCACACAGCCAGACTTTTGACCTTTCAGGTTCATGCTGCAGATTGTTCAGGTCGAGAAGCGCCCACATGGTGCTATTTTTTTTTTAGGGTCATGTATTGAATTTGCTTTTGTGGGCATGTAGCAACTACTGCATTTACTTTATTTTTATTTATCTAACTAGGCACACAAGTCACTTAAGAACAGATTTTTTATTTAAAACAGCAGCATGGCGGGAGAATAACAATCTCCTGGAGGACATTTACATATATAACATTGAACACATACAATTCATCAAATCATAAAACAAAGAGAAAAAGGATTAGTTAAAACATTTGCAAGTACTAACTAAAAAGTTCCCTAATAGTGTTTAGACTGGAATATTTGTCTTTATTTTTAGTAATTTTCATTTTTTTTTTTTTTGATTATTCGCTAAGAATTATGGGTATTTTTACCACCATTATTCACATATGTACAGCACAAATGATGAACTCACTTACAGTCGGTGTGTTACTGACCAATGTTTTAATCTACTTATGTCAAATCCAAAAAAAAAAAAATCCATTTCTGTGGATATATTGGATTTGTCTTCAAGTGTCTTCATTTCGATGTTTTCATCCATCGGTATACTGTGTAATATTCATGTAATGCAAAGTTGTCAACATGAACTCATTTTTTTCAGAACCCAAATATGCGATGCCGATATGTTTACAAATCTGCGCATTATGACATCATCCGTTTTTGTTACAAACACGTGCGCACTTCAGTCCGAGTGGAATAGATGCCATTAAAGTGTTTACATGCCTGTTTTATTGCGCCACATATTTTACTATGATTGTGGTTACTACGATTATGAGCTTAATCACATTAATTTGATATAAGTATTGTGTTTATATGAGGTAAAGTTTAATCGCAATATTCCCTTAATCTCGTAATAATCGCATTATGAGGGCGCATGGAAACGTAGTCATTGATTAGAAAAGCTGAAGTAAACATGAAACTCTTTTCAGTGAACTCAAATGGTGTGTTGAGAGGGTAACAAATGAAACATCTTATGACGTTGGACACGTACCTGAGGACACATCAGCGAGCTAAAAGAAGCTCAAACAGGACAAACGGGACCTGAATGAGATCACAAAACTAGAGCAGAAAGTAGAGCAAAAAGTAGAGCTATGCCACGACAAAGCCGAGCGCAGAATTCCCCTGGCTGACCGCTTTTCCACTGCAGGGACTTCACAGGAACACTGACCATCAGCCTGGGCTAGAAACATGCACAGTGTTGTGTGAGGTACTGCACAGGAGCCTTTTTTATGTTTTGATGAGATTGTTTAGTCATGTTTGTTGTCAAGGTTTGGTTATTATAGAGAAATGGTACAAATGTAACAAATTCAAATAACAAATGCAAAAAAAATTGCATGAATATCTGGATTGATGCTGGATTGATGATGATTTTATTAAAAATATACAATAAGTATATTTTTTATAACACTTTACAATAAGGTCCCATTAGTTAGAGTAATATTAGTTAATGCATTAACTAACATTAACTAACAATGACCAATACATTTATTGCAGTATATGAATCTTTGTTAATGATAGACAGACAGACAAATGATAGATAGATAGACAGACAGACAGAAAGACAGATAGATAGATAGACAGATAGATATAGATAGCATTAGTAAATGCTGAAATTAACATTAACTAAGATTAACAAATGCTTTAAAATGATATTTCTCATTGTTAGTTCATGTTATGTAGCTAAGTAATGTTGGGGGGTCTTATTTACACTGTTAACGAGTTGGATTCTAATGCTAAACATGGCCAAAGTTTCAAAAAACGAGTTGAACGTATGACAGAGTATTTCTGTGCCAAAAATACTCTTCAGATTTCGGACAGTTTTTTTTCAAGCATGGCCCTTTATTATGTAATAAAGGGTGGAATTCCTTGTATGGGCGCTTCTCCCGGAAGAGCGCGCACACACACGTCGACCAGAGCGAGAGAGCAAGAGCTTGCCCATCAACGGCTTTGTTCGGCTTTACGGAAGTCGTCGGCAGCGCTGCACAGGACTTGCTCGAGAAAGATTTATCACTTTGTTTTTAGACAAAAGCAACAATGTCACCAAAGAAGTGTGTTTTTGGTTGTGAGGGAAAGATAACCTTGCTTCCCAAAGAACCCAGCGTTAAGTGGAGCTGAGAGGTTTGTGCGCACGCATTACATTGATGCGCTCTCGATATTTGTCATTAAAATAACCATAGAAACCACCTTAAATTAACTATCAAAATAAGGATAAAGTCGTGTCTGATAGTTGCAATCAATTTTTTATTGGTTAAAATGAGTGGAAAATATCTTGTGTTTTTCCGTGGCTGCTCAAGCCCTCAGGATCGGCGCTAATGGTTTTATCAATGGTTTTATCAGGCCCAGTTCAACACTGGATTTACAGATAATTTGATACTGAAAGATGGAGCGGTCACAGTGATAATGGTCCCGGTCATGAGTCAGAACCGCAGGTGGTGAGTAAAACTGTATCAGATGTCTGTTTTGTTGGCAATAGGCGCCTAAGTGCATATAATGTAAACAACACGAACGTAGTGAATTCATAAATTCATTATTCATCATTCACTATACGCTATATTCATTATAGTGATTCAAAAGTTATCCAGGGATAATGCCATGGTGTATTGTGTGTTTAAATACATTTGTTTATCTCGTTACTCAAAAGCTGCGCGTGCTCATCACTCTTTAGCTTCGCTCACGGCACGCCTCCAGGAGCTCGGCTATTTTCGGACAGATTCGGTACAGTGTATCTTTCTTTTATAAATCTGATAAAACTAAAGACTTTTCAGAGATATGAAGGATGCTATACTACTCTATAGATACTCAAGATTAACATGAGATTGGCAGAAACTGTGTGTGTTATGTACCCTTTAACAAATGAAACTTTATTAAGTGTTAACAATATAACAATGTAAGAATGTACATTATAGGAACTTATACCAGAAAACTTATTATTAAATATTATTAATGGAACGCAAAAAATTGTGCATTAGACATGCAAGGGAATATGACTATGGTTTGAGTCAGTAACTGCGATGCTAACCTCATCCAAACAAGTAAACGTATATAGTGGGATGTTGATTTGTCCGTACAGACGGTTTGTGCATTGATTATGTATCCAGAAATCATATTATGAAGGCACAACATCTCTTGTAAATGTTAATGAGAAACGCCTAATTGAACTGTGTTTGACTGAAGTGCATTATAGATGTTCTTGCACAACATTAGCACTTAACAGAGACTCATCTAACTAATATTCCTTTACATAGCGTTTCGTGTTTTTAAAGTAGTCTTTTCAGTCCTTTTGTTCCATTACCATGTTACATTTCTCACTCTTGGGTTAATAGACCATATGTAGTCTGTAAAATGGTCTGTTGGGATATTTTGCAGTGTTATTGCTCTGTTCTTTATGATTTCATGTCAGAAATTGAACCTCGCTAATTACTGTATGCAGTCATTTATGCAAAGTGCACATCAAAGCACAGGCTGTTTTAGTAATCCTTCAGTTAGTTTGTTTGAAAGATTTGATATGCAATTACAGCCTAATTTTAAAACATCCTATAGTGATCGTTATTGTTTTAATCTGTTTTAATTATGCAAATGCATTAATAATTACTGATAATGTGCTCTATCGACCTATAAACATAAAGCTCATAGACATTCTCCAGCCTAATGAAGCAGCGGTCTGCGTTTGCTGTCAGTCTTTAAACAGGTTGATATTTGCACAGACTCTTTCAGTTGTCAGACGATACCAATCTGAAGTCAGCCGTCCTAATTAAATTGTTTCATCTCAGTGGCGTTTCTGATCAAATGCCTGTCAAACGATGATTCATGTTTTGGTCAATTAAACAGCCACATGATCCATGAATTCACTCAGTCGAGTAATACATGCAAGGAGATATAAGCTTATTTGGGGAGCGCAGTTTCTAAAATTGCATTTCTTGATTCATGCAGTTGAAATATTGTAAAGTCCAGAAAGGATTTTATGCTTAAATATATTTGTTACATGGCATAATTTAATAAAAGATTGAGAGGAAGTTGCATCTGGGTCAATGATATGACAGTTTTTTCTGCATCTATTTATTTATTCAAAAATAAATTGAAATGCAGTCCATACAAACAATGACTTGAATACAGCTCTTTTATGATGAACACAACGAACCTTGAAACATATGTTTGAGTGTTTTATTTTGTGTGTATTTTGCATTAGTTTTAATACATGTTTTTTTATGTTTTTATATTATTTTTTATATTATATTATTTTATATTGTTTTATTTTATTTTGGTTGGTAGTGGTAGTAAAATATAAAAATATTAAATCTACCATTCAAAAGTTTAGGTTTAGAATGATTTTTTTTAATACTTTATTATTAAAGTTAATACCTTTATTCAGCAATGAAGCATTACATTAATACAAAACAATTCTATTTCAAATAAATGCTGTTCTTTTAAACTTTCTATTCATCAAAGCATCCTGGAAAATTGTATCACGGTTTACATAAAAATATACATCACAACTGTTTTCAATATTGACAATGATAAGAAATGATTTTTGACCACCAAAGTTTTTTCCTGGATCTATTTATGTATTTTTAAAATGCATAAAAGATCTTTTATGATAAATACAATGAATACCTTCAAAAATATATTGTAAAGAGGATAGTTTCTTTGCAATTTGTTTCTGCATTACGTTACTTTTAAGAAATAAAAAAATGAAAATAAAGCAAAAAACATGAAACTAACATGACTGCAAAAACATCTTGGGCCCTATCATACACCCGACGCAATGCGGCGCCAGGTGCGACCCATTTGTGCGCCCATGGGTGTGCTGGTCTGAAAACGAGGTCTGTTCAGGCGCATTGTTGGCGTGTTGCTATTTTGAGGCAACTGAAAATGACTGCGCCATTGACCAACCACTGACCGCAATTTTTGTTTTGTTATTTAAAGAGCGCGTTAGCAATATGTGCCTATAGGCGAGTACACAACGCATGTACACTCTACTTATTACACACGCACAGGGACACGCAGCAGTACACAAATATTACACACACATCCCAAATATTAAAAATAATAGGTTTACAATGTAAAAGATTATTATTGTGTGCATAATGATAAAAATGCTTTGGTGGAATCTGGCTTTTCCTGTAGATGGTCTGCTTGCATGCTTCATCCTCGTGCACGAGCAGATCCTTTTCCTCGCCAGAGAAGCGTTCAGTTTTTCCGCTTGCAAATTCCACCATTTAAATAGCGAATCCACCACGTCACGAGCGCAACTGGCTTTTAAAGGGAATAGAAGATGAGACTCTGATTGGTTTGTTGCATGTTACGTCCCAAACACACCCATTACTCATTAGGGGCTTTCGCACCGAATAGTTCTAGGAACTCAGTTATAGGAACTAGCCACTAGGATAGTTCCCCAAGAACTAATTTCTCCTCTGGGCCATGTTCCTGGTTGCATTCGCACCGGGAATAGGAACTGTGAAGTGGCCAACAGTGGCATTTGAAAGAGCAAAAATTGGGGCTAAGAGACAAAATCTCCCATGACAACTTTCAGTATCGAGGCGGAGAAAAGAACACAACCCTGCAGACAACAGGTAAATGCCGTTATTGCTGTTTTCCATGTTTCCATGTTCGTGAAGTAAATATGTTTACACGTTTTTTAACATGTTTTTAACATGCGTTTGACCAGTTAACATACATGATAGTTCCTATAGTGCTGGTTTAGACCCTACTCTGAAGTAGGAGTTAATTTAGTTCCCCAAAAGGAGTTCCTAGAACTAAAGTCATTCCTAGTTCCTGCGGTGCGAACAAAGCAAAATCCGGGTACTTCAGCCAATAGTTCTAGGAACTATAAAAAGGTTCCTCTGGTGCGAAAGCCCCTATTAAGAGAACAGGAGCAATCCTTTTAGACCATGTGCCGGGCGTGCCAACCATTTTCCCCACCGTGCGCTTTAGACTATGCACTTGGATCGTTAAAATAGGGCCCCTAGATTTTTAAAAGGTCCTTATTTTTCATACAAAATCTTATATTTTTTTTTTTATTTATTTTTTTTTTGTAATGTTGAACTTATGTAAGTTATCATCACACCTTGTAAATGTACTTTTACACATTTTTTTGCAACAGAGTGCAACAGCATTGGTTCCAAAAGTATTTTTTCCATTAATTTCTCCCATAGGGATTTCAAAAAAAAAAAAAAAAAAGTTATAAGCCATGAACCAAACAAACCAGATACGAGGTGAATCACAACATTACAATCTTTGATTTGAAGCAAAATATGCAGATATATTCAAATATTTAAGTATTTTGAGAGCATAAGGAGACCGACTCAATTACTTTTGGTGGGTCTTCCTTGTTTCATCTCTCTGATTGGTGGAATTTTCTATACAGCATCATGGGTGATGTAGTTTTTACCCACAAATTCTGCCGTTATATGATTATTTTAAAATTAAATTGAAATAAGCAAATACCATTGATTAACAATTTCACAGTAGGTCTGTCTTTAAAAGTTTATAAGTTATAGTTAAAAATCAGTTTCTCAATAGAGTTTTTAGTTCTGGAACTAGACTGTTGCGCTCTATAATCCTGACCTCAGTGTCACCTGTCTCTCAGGGTCTTGGGTGTGGAGAACAAAAATTGTAACTAAGGTCAGACAAAACCTAAGTGCTTCACCAGCACAAGTGGGAATTATGTAGACTGGATCAGTGTCGAGGCTGATTGAGCCCAAATCGCCTGGGGAATGAGACTCTGAGGTCAGAGGTTGTTATCATTTGTCCTTGCACAGGTTCCTTTCCCAGGCGGGGACTGGATTTGAGATGGAGCGAATTAGGCGGTGTGTGAAATAAATTGAATTCAGTGGAGCACAACTAGCTGCAAGAGATCTTTGTGTTCCTGTGCTAATCTGTGAGATTCCACCAAGAGGAATTGTGCTCAGCAGGACTCGATTTCTCATTGATCTTGTATTTTTTGTATTGATCTAGTGTGGCAACCTTCTCAGAAAAATGTCTCTAAAGAGTTTGTTCAGAACAGTCTGTCTTGGCTTGGCTAAATAATTTGCGGATGGACAGACGGTTCTGTTGATATTGACAGGCGTGAGTATTTTAGACCCAGCGCCTGTCCTTCAGTTAGAGGTGTATTGATCGACTCGGCCTTGAAAGTCTTAAAGAACAAGCTAATGAAATGTTGACCTTTTCGGAGAAAGGTCAGGCAAACAATGTGTGATCTAATGGTCAGACAGTCGTTTAAACAGCTCAGAGATATCTTTCAACATATAAAAACACAGCATTTTTAAGTTTTCATTCTTAAATCTTCAAGTCAGAGTTTGTAGTATTTCTTAGAAAAAGTATAAAGTATAAAGACTGTGAATTGAAAACCTGTTTAAATATCAAATGCAATCGCAGTAAGAACAAGGAAATCTCCTGAAATACCGACTTGATGTTTTTTCAAGTACAGTGATAGACTGATGCTCTATAATATGATAAAACAAACAACATATAGACTTCTGAAGCCACTATTTGTCTGTTCAGTCTGCCGCGATAATGTAATTTCTTTAAATTTTTCCGTGAATCTTAATTTAGGATCTTTTCTTAGCAAATATTGATATGCAATTGATTAGCAAATCACTTAATTAGTTTTAATTAAATTAAAATTTTAACATGTAATTAATTTAAATATCTATTTTATTTTTATTTTATTCTTTTCAACTTTCTATTCATCGAAGAACCATGATGTGTCATGGTTTACACAAAAATATGAAGCAGCACAACTTTTTTCAACATTAATAATCAGAAATGTTTCTTGAGCAGCAAATCAGCATATTAGAACTACTTCTGAAGGATCATGTGACACTGAAGACTGGAATAATGATGCTGAAAATTCAGCTTTGATCACGGGAATAAATTACATTTTACAATATATTCACACAGAAAACAACTATTTTAAATAGTACATTTTTTTAACAATATTACTTTTTTTTTATATATATATATATATATATATATCAAATAAATGCAGCCTTGGTGAGCAAAAGAGATGTTCAAAAACATTTTTAGAAATTCTTACCGACCCCAATCTTTAAAACTGTAGTGTATTTGATGTAATAAAATATATGTCATGTTTGGTCTCTGTCTGAGTTGGTTTTTCAGTGTTTCCCTTGTTTGCATTTGTTTCCTTGGTTACTCATTGTTTGATTACAGCCTGTTTCCCGTTTCCTTTAATTGATTATCCTTTGTATTTATATCCCTCAGTTTGTAGCCTTGGTTGTTCGTTCTCATCTGTTTTATTGTGGTTGTTTTGTTCATGTCATTTAAGAGTCTAAAGTAACGTAAAGTAAAGTAAAGTAACTGCTGCACTTAAATCCTGCTTTTTAATCCCTGCATCAACCACGAGCTGACAGTATAATAGTGATAGATACACTAGTGATGTTCTATTTGGTGTTCCTTCTAAATATCATTCGCCTGAAGCCACTCAGTAAATCTGTAGCATGTCTTTGTACTGACTTACATGACAGACAGTGGCATTGACTTTATTCAAACACACAACAGTGTGTCCAGTGTGTGTAAGCAGCATTACATTAACATGCTTTAATCTGCTGGAAGCTTATTGGAGACAAATCCAACCAAAGCTTAAAAACCCAGCCTTTTATTCCTGCTCTCTCTCTTTCCCATGTATATGTCTTCAAGGAAGACTCAAATGCGTAATATGACAGATTTATTACAGAGCGTGTTTACATAATTGTGCATTTATTCTTGTATAAACCAGTAATTATTCGGTAGGCCGCATTCATGCAAAACTCCACTTTCTGCCTGCCAGTCGGGATTTCAAATAACATTGTCACGCAGGACGACGGCAGCGTCGGAGAAACCCACAGGCAGGGTACATGACGGAGTGATCCCTTTGACAGAGAAGGCAAAACACTAAGTGTACTTGGACAGCAAGTAGGACACATCAGTCAGGCCGATTTGAACCAGTTCTTTACATACATTTATGACTGAATGACTGAATTTTATGACAAAAAGCACAACCAGGTGGAACTTACAGTTCTGCTCAGTTCTGTATTTGGGTCAATGACATGATGGGTCATTTTTTTGTTGAAAGGCCTTAATAATAATAAAAAACAAAGATATGACATTCAAAGTATGTAAGGTAGTACAACTAGATCTCTTTTATTGAATCCAAAAAGTTTTAATTATATTTTGCTGCATATAAAGGTATTTTAAAGATTTTGAAGTGTCAAAAGGTCATTCGGTTTAACCGTCCAAAGGCCAATACAGCCAGTTAATTTGTGATTAAAATATCTTAAAATGTAATAAATGTATATATTTTTTTTATTCTGGCATGATTTTATAACATCATATATCAACATATATCAATATCAACAAAATTATGTGCAGAAGTCGTTTTGTTATGAGAAAGAATGTCCGGAAAAATGAATTTCATTGATGTCATTCGGAGTAACCAATATAAAGGGACCATTTTGGATCAAGTCATGTGGTCAATATCATGTGACAGGATGTGACATCATTCAGACACCTGCAAAGGACCACATGGTCATGAAGCAAAGTAACTAACTCTCTTTTAACTATTTGAAAAATTCATGTTTTCACTTGCTCATACGCATGTCCCGAAACATCAGGTCATTCGGTACAACCCCTATAAAACATGGAAAATGTTGTAATATTTTAAAAAACTTGTACTAAATATAAAATGTTTGATTGTCCTTTTGTTATCTAGATATCAGCCTGTTAGCATTGTGTGAAAATATCGTCATTTGGAATAACCAAAAGTCTCATTAGGTAAAACCGAAATTTTGGTTAAACCGAATGACTTTTTTGGTAACAAATTTTGTCCATCTTGTAAAAAATGACAAAAGCATTATTAATTGATTATAAAAACCACATAATCTCATTGTTGACACTTAATAAAACTTCTAAATTAATTATATCTCCATCATGTTTTACACTTTTAAAAACCTTCAATGACCCATTTATTTCTTATTGTCTTATCAGCATACAGTTTCATTAGAAATACATTCCAAAGATCTACGTTATCAGCTCCACAGTGGAGAATAAAACCATATCCATACCGGTTGGGCCGGATTGGCACGGAATGGAATGGTTAAGCAATGAGAATGGTTTGGCCCAATGATGGAAAAGCAGCTTTTGGTCGCAAGTTCCATCATTTCCAACACAATTCAACAGAACCTGTGACCATAGTTGGCTAACAATGCTTTTGGGAAACGTACCCCAGACCGAGCAACACAATACACTTGTAGCCAATCAGCAGTAGGGGGCATGTCTGCTCATAATGGGGGAGGAGAGAGAGTGAGCAAGTGGGAGATTTGAAGAAAGACTGTAGAAAGAGAGATGGCTGAGATATTACCAAAGATGAAAAGGTCAGAGGAATATAATTGGAAGTAAAAGGGTTACAATCAGGCAAAAGCTTTAGGACCCGCATTAATATTAGAAAAGCTTTCCAGCACTGGAGAGACCTAAGTGTGAAGGCCTGAAAACAGATGCTGAGGTTGCTTTGTTTCTGCTCGATAAGTGAGTAACATTGATGTTTTTCTGTTTCACAGAATTAAGATATTCTGTTGTTGATTCATCCATACTTGCATTAGTGCCAGCTGTTAGTGGTTGCCTGTGTTGCATAGTGTTCATTATTTTGGGGGCGGAGCAATGAAGGGAGGGGTGTGTTTGTTTGGGTGTCAATTTCAAATAGCAACAGTGTTTCTCAGAAATCGCTTACTAATGTTAACAAATGTTAACAAAGTGTTACCAATTTTCCTTTACGTTCTCACTCCTTTTATGTAATCAAAACTGAAACACAAGCTTAACCAAACAAAACAGATATCTGAAATCTTGAAGGCCCTGGACTCTTCCTGTGTTCAGGGTCTGTGTTGTTGGATCATGATGAAACAGTCTCAGTCCAGCTGTTGAGGAGAGATAAGACATGGCATCGGTTCTATCCATTGAGCAGCAGTTTGTATCAGAGAGAGATGAATGTCCTGAAAGAGATCAACTACGTATAACCTTAAAGATGACATGAAACAGCATTTGTAACACATTTAACTTCTGTAATGTGACACATCTCTGATTGGAACAGAATATTCAGGAAAATAACGTTGGATGGAACCATATTTTATCCATCAGGAACTGATTAGAATCCTGGTTATTATTCGACTAATTACCAAATTAACTCTATACCATCATTAAATTTTTAATAAGTTTTTGTCATTTTTATTGTTTTTTTTCTTTAATATGTCTATATAGCATTATATATATATATATATCAGTTTAAGTTCTAGTAATTCTAGTTAGCTGTCTATATCTAATATTCATTTAATTTTTATGTTTAAGTTTTTTTAGCTTCATTTCAATTACTGAAAAAGATTTTTAATACTTTTAGTATTATTTTTAGTTAACAATAAAACTTTTATGTTGAAATTATAGAATATTTGAAGATTTCAGAATGAATCAAGTTAGTATCGATAAATGTTCTTGGTTTCTGTTTCAAAAAGTTTCTGAAACAATCTCATATTTCAAAGCAATCATGCAATCTTGTATTCAATAATATATATTCTTTAAATAAATTGTTTTCTGCTATTTTCTTATATATTTGTTGTTTGTATTTGTTACTGTAGTTCACAGTTTAATCTAATAGTACTGGCAGCTAGGATGTTGTAAATAGGTTGATTTATAATCACTGGAATATGATTTTGTAGATGCTAACATGCTCCTTCCATTATAGCCATTAGCATAGAAGCCTTGAAGTGTTTTTGCCCTGCAAACAGACCTTTAGCTGGTAAACATCTCATTGATAAATATGCATGCTGTGTTGCATGAGAGATGATCTTAAGCAGCTCTCCTACACAGATGTCCAGTTGTTTAGAGGCTTAAATTAGTTCGTTTTTGCTGTTTAGGTTTTTCCAGTTTGCTTTTTTTCTGCCATTGATGCTGTGCCTCTGTTATAGTTGAAAGCTTGATTGATTGGAAAACGTGTGTAGAATTTGTGATCCAAATTTCCATGTACAAAAGTAATAAATACAAAATATTTCACTCTGAAAACAAGAAGAATATATACAGCTAGTGGATATCTAGCTTCCTAAACTTTTCAAACACATTGTAGCCATCTGGAAACCTGCAAACACGACTTTGTCGATAACTGACACCTGCCAGAAATAACGTGTGCATGACATAGTTGTCATATTCAAAGTCAAATTAAACTCAACCTGCGGTTAGATCAGTGCCCGCTCTCCAAATTCTCATGTGTTTGACGTCTGTTGAGCCGGAAGGAGTGAATTCATTTGACTAAAGCTTCCGCTGCTGTGATGTTTACGTGTCAACACTGTGCCAGTCATTTAGAGGACGCGGATGTCACAAATACAGCACGTTAAGCCTTATTAAATCATTCCCTGCCAACACACACACACACACACACACACTAAAAAAAACAAACAGTCAATACACTGGCAGGCCAAACACTCAATTACAGACAAATAATATAAATGTTCCTCTTATGTTTGTCTCTTCCTCTCTCAGCTGACAATCTGAAGATCTGAGAGTACTTCTAGGTTCATATCCTGAAAACTTTTTTGAGAGGTAGTCTGGAGAAAAAAACATGCAATGTTGTTGGTATCTTAATATCTCAATATGAGTAATTTTATATCATGGTAATGGTACATACTATATCACACCATTGATTTATGCAAGAAATTCAGTTGAAAAAAATGGTTTATATCCGGGCTGTAAAGCGATCTGATTAATTACATGATGTGCCGATTAATTAATCAAATTAATCGGAAATTAATCACACATCAAATTTGGCTGAGAAATTGCCCCCAAAAGATAATGTAAAGTCATTATTGTGTTAAATGAGAAAAGCATCAAATAGGCTTTATAAAAAGTAGCTTTAGAAAGAAATATTTTATTTGATTCAATATAGAATTTATTACACACAAACTTTTAGGCTACAAGGGCCATGATTTTTTTTTTTTTGGAAGCTGCATCTGAATTGCTATTTAGATACATTTACAAACCAAAACAGTTTGGTTACCAGCATTTTTCAAAATATCATATTTTATGTTCCGCACAAAAAAAAAGTCATACAGTTTTGAAACAACATGAGGTTTAGTAAATGTAAATAAACAGAATTTTCATTTTTGGGCAAACTATTCCCAAAATATGAGATTATTTTTTAATGAAGTGATACTATAAAAAAGAAACTAAAAGTGCCAGTATGAGGCGGTAAATGTCTAAATGAGTAAGTCATTGAGTCATTAATTCATTCGATTCGTTCGAATGGCTGTTTCATTAAGAAATTAAGTAAATGGCTCTCTTTATAAATAGGACATTGAATCATTGGTTCACCTGATTTTTTTGAGACAAAAACATGCAGGGGCATTTTTGCCCTGATATCTTGAATTTTAGGGCCATTCTAACTGCATTCTATAGGCTCCATCACGCAGTAGGTTGTTGCCCTGCTTCATGTTCGTCACTAATAAACTGTATGAAATTTAAGATGGCCTAGGTCTGGGGCAGGGCGCGTGCATTAAATGCGTTAAATCATTTTAATCGCGTTATTCTTCCATAACTAATTAAATGAATGCGTTAAATTGACAACCCTAGTTAATTTATTGCATAACCATGTGGTAATGCCTATTCTTGGATACTCCAGTCAATGAAATACTTTACAAATGAAAGGTGCTTCATCTCCAGTGATTATTTTCTAGTTTTATTTATATCATCACCAAAAGATCAGATTATTCTTAATCATAATTTAAAATAAGCTAAAAATATAAAACCCCAAAACTGTAACACTAATGTTACTTATTTTCATATTACTCATTGCTCTCACTTATTACTAATGTAAAGCAGTCCGGCCCATTGAAAGCCGCATAGAAATACCTGCTACAGTATTAACTGAGCAACCCAGGCTCAGTGAACAAACGTGCCTGTGGCGAGTTTTTTCTGCAAAACAATATTAGGTTGCGTCTTGCACGTTTCTCGACACTTTCAAAGTGGAATGTCTAGTGAGTGGTGCTAAAAGCGTGTTCAGTTTTATCAGAAACAGATGAATATACTGTAAATCTGGCAATGTTTTATTACATTGGTTGTAGCAGGTGAGCTACTGAGCAAGTTTACTATGCCAGAAAAGCCAAACATATGGAACTGGTTATGTAATGCAAATATCAAAATGTAATCATAATTGTGTGTGAAAAGTAATGAAAGTTGTCTCTGTTTTACTGCCTCTAGTGTTCATTTCAGCTGGACACTGCAATGATTTGTACTGTATGTATTGGTACGTATTTTGAGTTTTGCAAAAATAGTGTGACAAGCAGGGCGGGACGAGAGCCGTGAGGGAACGGCGCGAGTCCAGTGGCATGATTGCTAAAGAGCGTCACCTGCGCTTAGCACCGGTCTCGTATCTCTCACAGAGGAGCTCCGGAAACATAAAAGGAGGAGTGATGACAGTGAAAGACGAGAGAGTACCAGGCCTGGACTTTACGTTATGTTTTATTATGTTTGTGTGGCCAGCAGTCACATATAGGTAGAGCAGTGGTTCCCAATCCTGATCCTGGAGGCACCCCAGCACTGCACATTTTGCATCTCTTTAGTCTCTTTAATTAAACCAACCTGATCCAGGTCATCAGCTCATTAGTAGAGACTCCAAGACCTGAAAAGGGTTTCCATCAAACGGCGCAAACCAGCTCTACTACAGCGAGATTTATAATGGAGGGTGTTTTTGTTGAGTGCATGTGAGTCTCGAAAGCTTCAGCTGAATCTCCTTTAGGTTCAAATCTGTCATAATGGTGCAGCTGGGACACACTCCAGAGACCTGCGGGGAAACACACAGTCTTCTTTTATCCACCTTAAAGCAGGAGTATGTGCGTCCAGATCGAGTATAAAGCTGCTGTGTGTGTTTTAACCTCAGAGGGATGTGGTTTTGTCTATCCCCTTTGACCTGGCAGTAATTCTACAGTACAAAGCCCCCAAAACACTCTTTTAGCCCTCTGGATGGTACATAAATGTGCACAGCTGAATTACTAGCTCATCTCATTCTTTGTGTGAGCAAAAATACAGAGTGTGAATGGAGTTATGTGCATTTCATGCAGTCATGCATTTCGGATTGGTTCAGAATAGCTGATAACTGAATGGTGACTCTCATAATGTCAAATCTCACCCCAATTTGAAATTGAAGTCTTTTATTTTTTTGGCATTATATGTTTAGTCACTAAATCAAAAACGTAATTATTTTGTAATATGTAATGTCTAATATTTAGATCTGCATGCACACTTACACTAGTAATCAACATGATGTTTTTGAGTGAATGAAGATGCTCTACAGAGTGTTAACCAGAATAAGAGCTCTTCCTGTTTTGTACTGCTTCCCAAACATCCTGTCATTCCCGTTAAAACAGGAAGTGTTGCTGTCTGTTATATGTCAGAGAGAGAGAGAGAGAAATGCCAGCCTAGACAAACACTGCTCAGATGGTGAGTTGAGATTCTTACTGAAATCTGTTTTCATTTTGATTTATAGCTTTGTTCTGTCTCATCCCATTTTTTTATTTCTATGAATAAGGTCAGATGATTTGATGCTTTAGATTCCTGAAAGAGAGATGCATATTTAATTTATGTATCTATCAGTTTTATCACATGAAGCTTTGTGTTTCACTGTACTGAGAACTGGCATTAATGGCATATTCTGCTCTTTTGTAGCATGTTAGTCATGGTATTTAGTTTCAATTTCATAATTTAGTTTTTCATGGTTATTTTCTAATCTTACAATTAAACAGGCTGGTTTTGCTATTGTACCTTTAAGTATTCTTTATTTATGTATGTTACCTTTACCTTTTCACACGTGAAATGAGTAACAACATCCTAACTAAGTTGGTGAATATTAAATAGGTGTCAGTATGTAAATATGGACAGTCATATGTTAATGAGAAAATGTAATCAGGGTTATTATTGTTAACTAAAACTAATAACCTAACCTTTTTGCTAATTGTAATAAGCTGAAATAAAAGCTGAAATAAAATAAAACATAAATAAAATGAATGAGAAAATGAAGCTAAAATTAAAATGAAAATATGAAAATTGAAGCAAATTTAAAAAAAAAACATAATAGTATATAATTAATACGAAAATAACACTGGTTGTAGTGTGATGAAGATTACAGTTTAGTTTTTATAAATGTTCTGTGTGAACTGGAGTGGGAGTTTTGAGTGAATGTTAAAGTATATAGAAAAATGCTCCCGTTCTTTCTAGGAATTCAGTAATCAATGCTTTTAGTGAAACCATTTCTTTGTACTACTTACTGAGTCTCCACTTCTTTATCTAATTTAAACAATCAGTGTGTAACAGTTATCTTCAGTCGGTTTCGATTTCATGGACTTTCAGTTTGTTTTCTATTGTCACGTGTTCAGATTCCCACCACTCATCTATCTCTTTGGTTACCATCATTATTAGTTAGTATGTTTCAGCTGTGTTCTGTTATCCTCGTTTGTGTTTGCTACTTAAGTTGTTCCCACTCCTGCACTCCTTGTCTAGTCTCCGTTATACTCAGTGTGTATGTCAAACTGCTACCTGTTTGGATTATATGATAAGTAAACTTAGTTTTGGAACCTTACTCTTCTATGTCTTCATCTGCCTGCCTGCATACACCATTACAGAAGACCAGAACCCCAAGAAATGTATTGGAACGCTAAGTTCATCCAGGTGGCTTAGGAGGGCACCGATTTCTTTTTTTCACTTTCTCTGCTGGTTTTTTCTGTCTTGCCGTCATCTACCCACTCAATGACGAGACCCTGAAGACCTTGTTCTGGATTTGGGCAAACTTTCACAACCCCATGAACCTCCCAGACACCACGGACTGAATTGGAGGGAGGCATTCGTGAGGTGTCTGGAGATCGTACGGCCCCGATTCAGAACACAACCAGACCCAGAGCCAAAGTTACCACCTTCAACCACACAGAATGCGCAAAAGCCCCCAGCAGACGTTGAGGAACCACACCCCACGCCATGATGTGTGAGCCAGAGCCCGAGGCCAAAAGGACAGAGTTCACCATCGCCCAGGTAGTGGAGTCCCCGAGCGAGTCTGACCAGGGGTGTGAGCCTGTGACATCAGTGGCCGAGGGAACAGGAACCAAGGACTGGCTGCTTCCACACCAGGGAGGAAGGATCGACTCCCACCCTAGCCCACCCAGTATCTAATGTTTCTTCTCCTCCCACCCTCGGCTCTACCAGGGACCCTCGGCCTAGTGGCTTAACTGGGTTCCCTCGTCCCACCAGCTCCCCCTTGGTCAGTCATCGCTCCACCTATGCCACGGACATACGGGCCATCTGCTGCGCTCCGTCCCTCCTCCCCTACGGCTACAGCAGGCTCCTTCCTCCCTTCAGCATCGCCTCTGTCCTCAGTCTCAGCGGTGTCGCCCTTTCCTCGAGTACTCTGGCTCCACCTAAGGTGCTCGCCGCCATGACATCGCCTTGGTCTCCAGCACCAGCGATGTCGCTCAGCTCCTCCAATGGCCCTCCGTCTGCACCTTCGGATCCTGGGCACTCATCTCCACAGACATCGGCAGCCACACCTACCACATCTTGGCTCCTTCCACCTTTGTCTCCACCATGGACTGTCAGCTCTGTGGAGCTCTGGGTCTGTGCCATCGGACTTCCTCCACCTGTACCATCTGGGTCTCGTTGTTCTTCCATCACCATCCCTTTACCTGGTCTTCCTGCCACCATCCCTTTACCTGGTCGTCCTGCCATCACCATCCCTTTACCTGGTCTTCCTGCCATCATCCCTTTACCTGGTCGTCCTGCCATCACCATCGCTTTGCCTCATCCTGCCATCACTCATGTCCCGCAATCATCCCTTCACCTCATCCACGTTCTTCTCCCAAGCCCCCTCCATCCCTTCCTATGCCATCATTTCATTATGGCACAAGGTCGCGCCTTGCCGGAGGGGGGCGTGATGTAACAGCTATCTTCAGTTAGTTTAGGATTCATGGACTTTCAGTTTGTTTTCTATTGTCATGTGTTCAGATTCCCGCCACTCATCTATCTCCTTGGTTACCATCATTATTAGTTAGTATGTTTCAGCTGTATTCTATTATCCTTATTTGTGTTTGTTACTTAAATTGTTCCGTCTCCTGCACTCCTTTTCCGGTCTCTGTCATATTCAGTGTGTATGTCAACCTGCTGTTTGGATTATATGATAAGTTAACTTAGTGTTGGAACCTTAATTTGTCTTCGCCTTCCTGCCTGCATACAACGTTACACAGTGAGAGCGATAAAGGCATTAAACCCAAACGATCAACAGAACTGTATCGATGCTTCACGTTGATTTCTTGTGTTTGTGGCTCATGCTGCTTGTTTTTTGTCATCAGGGACTTTGTATTGATGAGCTCTAATTTCTGGGAAGTCTCGTTTAATTACCTTTGCACATCAAACAGGAAATGGCTGTTGGATCACAGACAGAGATGATGGTGACTGGGGTGTTTGTGATTGCTCAGTTGTCATTGATTGTCACAATGCAAAATACTTGCTGGTCCTAAAAATAGGACTCATTTTCTAATTGAAAAACATTTTTTTTTTTTTTAGATTTTGGGATGATATAAATTCTGATATATTTTTTGTGAGATTCCCACATAAAAGTTACAGTATGTTGGTGACTGATTAATCTTACTTAGCATTATAGGGTGGTATTTGGATGTTATGGACAGCTAACTTTATTGTTTTTCTCTCTTTTTCATAGAAATACATGATTAGGTGAATAATAATTAAAAACATAATCATAGTAAAAATCATACTTTTTTGTAGAGGAAATCGTTCACATTCAACGACAACTTTTCTCAAATTGTTTTACACAATGAACATTCAGGTTGTAAAAATATTTTGAAAACAACTTTATTTGAAATATCTAGTTCAGTTATGAAACTCTAGAGGGTGCAGACTGATTGATCCTTTACATGCAGTCTGCAAGCAATCACATCGTTACTGCATGGCACAAGCTGATTGGCCTCTGCTGATCCTGCAGCCAATGAGATTGCTTGCTCAACATATAAATAGTCTGGTTCAATGTTCGTTGTAAGCTAGTCATGCAGCACATTAGGCTGCGTTTACACTGGCACAAAAAAATCTTTTCAGATCTTTTGCTCACATCTGACACAGATTGGAATTTGTTGCACATGTGTAAACACAAAAATCCACACGAGATCCGTTTTTTTCGCATCCGATCTGAGCCACTTCCAAATGTGGTTTTAAATCAGATACATATCCGATCTCTGGACATGCGACTTACGTCTAAACACGCATATCCGATTCCCATTGGAATTCCAAGCCACCACAAGGCGAGGGCGAGACGTTTGCTCACTGAAAGGTAGCTTTAATGTTGTATTATGAAGCAAACGTGCCTGTATGCACTCGCACTAAAAAGTGGGAACTTTATATGTCTATCTATTTTTTCCTTGAAAGAAATTGTGCGCGCGCACACACATTCAGCAGCTGAATTTCAACCTCTGCCCGGTTAATTTAAAAGAGACCGCCGTGTGTGTTTTTTTATTTTAATAAACCAAAAGCTTCACTGGGTAGGCTACTCTCTCTCTTGTGTGCACTCTCTCCTTTGCTTGCTCTCTCGTTATCATTCATTCAAATAAATGTAATCTTACCTGCTACTTTATTTCACTTCAGAATTATAGATCTAACGACTGTAGATAAAATAACAAACGCAAATTACCTTTATTTTCCAGTCTATATTCGTTCAGTCAGAATTCGCACTGCAAAACGTCCATGACTCTGACAGCTAATAACTTATCCATTCTGGCAGGTAATCATGGCCACCCAACGTGAAAAATATAAATAATTTTAATAGCACAGACATTCAAAACGTGAGGGTCTAACATGTGCATGTAAAGCTATCAATGACAATCATTTTTGAAGGGAATTAATGTAAACACAAGCCGCGTTTTCATTACCCTTTAAATTGCGCAAATTGAAATTGCGAATTGAAAATACGCTCAATGGAAACACGTCAATTTCGCAAAAACTCCCATATATCGCAAAAATGTTTTTACGCTCGCATGAGGTGGTTTTTCAGGCAATTCGAAAAAGGAATATTTCGCAAAACTGCATTTTTCGCATTTACAGGTCACCTGACGTACAGTCGCATCATCATTCTTCAAAGATAATGCGATATGTTTGTACAGAAGACGAGACAAGGGGTGCTTTTCTTTTCTTATTTATGCATCTCTTTCCTCGCACCTCAGCTTCACCCCCATAGATGAAACGAGAGGATGCAAAATAAGAAAATGAGGACGGGGTAATCGAAGGAAATCCTATTTGTATGGAATATTCTTGATCCCTCGAGGGTCAGTTTAAAGCGTCATCAGCTGCGCTCGAGCCTCGAGGGATCTAATGTTTTTGAAGTTTGAGATTTAATACTAATAGTATTCATCAATTAACAATTATTAATTAACATACTAGAAACTAATATTATTAGATGTCTCTGCACCTGTGCATCCTCACATAGCTCCTCAGGAAGCTTTCTCACTCCTCATTTCTCACCTCTTCACAGTGAATTTACAGAATTGAAATGGCATTTATAGAATTTAAAAAAAAAAAAAAAACGGTTTCCAGATCACAGGCTGGAGGATGGAGGAGTGAAGAAATGAGGAAACATCAACTGGAGTATTGAAAAGCACCCAGGGAAGCATTTATGAGGGAGAAGTGCAAATATTACGCTCCAAATAAAGCTCTCAGAAAGAAGTATCTTTTAGAAAATGACTTATCGCGGGAGGAAAATGACGCGAGAGTTTTAGGCGCATAACATCAGTTAATGGAAACGCTGTCAGTAGTTTTTTATTGACATTTAGAAAATATTGCAAAAGTTTTGCGCAAATCTGTAATGGAAATGTGGCTACAGATATTGTATACCAGTCACATCTAAAGTGAATGTAAACACACTGGCCAAAAAATCGGATATGGTCAAAAGATCGGATCTGTGCATTAAGACTTGCTGTGTAAATGCAGCCTTTGTTCCTCTGAAATCATCCACCTCACCCAGCTCCACCTGCCTAGATCTTCTACTGGATTTATGTATATCTATTTATGCAGCAGAAGCATATCTTATATGCACACAGTTACAGCAACATATCTGTGTATCTATTAGTAGTAGCAAGACCATACTTGCTCTGCAGCAGCAGCAATAATCAACAGCAGCAGCAGCTTAGCAGATCTAGTCTGCCAAGACCAAATACATTAACATTGCTATATTCAACAACATGCTAAACTGACATTGAACTGACATTTTTACCATATTTCAATAACCAATATTAGATTTATGTTCAATTTATAAAAAGGTAGATTTGTCTAATTTGAATCTGTATAAATGATTACCTCGTGACTAACTGCTAGTTGGTCAAACTAAAGACAGTCTTGAATTAGTGGCTATGTTTATGCAACTGAACGAAAGTCATTCATAATATTGATCTCACCGGCATGTTCTTACTGTGGACCATTGGTGATTCCAATCAAGATTCCTATGTATTCTGACGTTTGTAGCTTTATGGTGTCTGCTTTACTGGCAGGAACATGTTTTTAGGTCTTTAGAGACTCTGTCAGGTGTCAAAGCTGGTACAATTAACGGATGACCCTTTGTTAACTTGTTGATTGAACAACTGCATGTAACATCTTAGCAGCGCGGCTGTCCAATTATTTCTGATTTCATATGACAGAGGTCACTGTGTACAAAGACATACATGCTTGACAAACCTTACTTTCAGCTTATATTTCAAATCCAATATGCTGAAATACAGAACAAATGTGATAAATACTGTTTCTGTTTATAGATTTGAATATATATAATATATATAATACAATATGCATTGTATAATACAGAACCACAAAAACACGTATAACATACAGTACATTACCATTTGGGGTCAGTATGTTTTTTTATTTTATCAAAAGTGACAGTAAAGACATTTATAATGTTACAAAAGAATTCTATTTCAAATAAATGCTGTTCTTTTTAACTTTATAGTCATCAAAGAAACCTAGAAAATAATCAGTTTCCACAAAAATATGAACTGTTTTCAACATTGATAATAATCAGAAATGTTTCTTGAGCTGCAAATCAGCATTTTAAAATCATTAAGGATCTTGTGACACTGAAGACAATTCAGCTTTGATCACAGGAATAAATTACATTTTACAATATGTTCACATAGGAAACACTTATTTTAAATTGTAATAAATGGAGCCTTGTTTTAACAACATTACACAATGCTCTTTTCCTTTAGCCTTTGACATTCAGTATACCTAACAAAATGTCAGATAGTCTCTGTATTAAAATGTTTTCGCTTAAAATGGTTAAAATATTTTAGATAAATGTTCTTTATACTATATATATTGTTTGTGTGATAAATGAAAACATTACATATCATTCTTCCTTGAGTTGATTTAGTGAAAAACTGTTGAAATCATGCCTTGATTATTTTAATTAGATTGCTTTACTGTATTTTACATTAAACATTTTGAATTGATCTGGCAACCACATATAGTTGGTTGAAATGATGGTTTCTCTGATAAAAACACATATTCATACATGTTTCATCAATATTTTAATATAGTTTAGAGACCATACATTAAAGTCGGCGTGAAGTAGAAGTTGTGCTAGTCTTTTCTTCCCTATTGTGATGTATATCCGAGTGAAATGTCTTCTGGAACAAGAACAAATGTAGGGCGGGGCTTGATTTTGTCTGTGGGGAATTGATTGGATGGTTGTTATTTGCTATTGGTGGATCTCATGTGAGTGACAGGTTGCCCCGCCCTCATCGTCAGAGAAGAGAAGAGATCTCGCTGTAAGAGGGAGGGGAAGTTATTTTGATTCAAGATTACGAGGCACATGAATTTAAAGAAATAATAATGTGCACGGAAAAATCATTTATAACAAATACTGCAATATTCCATTAAAAAAACAAGAATTGTCAATTTTGATTCATGGTGACTTTAACTAGGTTTACTCAAAGAAACATTGTCCTACTGTAAACATGATTTGCGTGTGTGAGAGTACAGTCATGACAGAATGGGTTTGCTGGTGTCTCGGTGTTCTCCTCCCCTGCACTCTGATGACCTTTAGCTCTCAGTGTCAGAGTGAGTCAGTCGGAGCGCATCACATCACATCAGTCTGGCCCACAGAGACACCAACTGCGCATCCGAACACCATTAAACTCTGACTACCTCTCAACCTGCCCTAAGTGACCTGTCAATCAGTCAGTGCTGCCAAAGCACTCGCTTGACCTTTATCACAGCCCAGTACAACGGCAGCCAGGAAACCACGGATAATTAGATGACACGTGAGGTTCTTTAGTCAGCGTGAACTTCAGGGGTTCATTCCAATGGAAGCGCTCTACCTTAAGTTATATGCAGTGTTTAAGATTAACGATGAGCATGTTATTTTTATGGCTTATGTAATATGCCATACAGTTACACATTCATCTCTCTATGCATCTACAATTTACATGATTTCAAAGGTCATTTATAGCAAAGACTGAATCGGACACATGCTAAATGATTCAAGAATCCTCATAGAGAATATCACAGAGATTTGACTGTAAGAGGGAGGGGAAGTTAGTTGGAAAAAATGAAAGGTTTAGAGAAAATTATTGCAAAAACATGTAATAAATAAATAAATAATAGAAATAAGATTAAATAAATTAATAAAACAATTAAAATTGATAAACAATAAAAATATTTTAAAATAATTAAATCTAACAGTGCAGTACTATAGTAAATTGAAAAAAAAAAACCTAATATTGTAATGTAAAAGATTCAATATTTTCTAAATAATATTTTACACATATTTATAATATAAATTAAGTCTTTATACATTAATATATATAGCCTGTCACATTAGGGCAAATTAAATTTGGGGGTCCGTGGCATCTTAAAAATTGAGAACGCCTTTTTATAATATTAGTTTTACTGTTTTGAGCTGTAATGTAATGTTTCATAATGTGAAGCTGTTTTTGCACTGATTTATTAATTTATTAATAATCTGATATTTTGATTTGTCTGTCAATCAAAAGAGAAAAGATTCAACTAAGGCGAAGCACCTTTTATTTGTAAACTATTGAATTCAGTGTATTCTAAAAATAGACATTACCACATGGTTATTTTTTCATTGAATTAATTCCTAGTATGAAGGAAAATGGTTGAACATTGTAAAAGTCAGTCTAGAGTTAAACAGCAGAACTGAAGTGAATGTTCAAGCATGGACTGAGACAAATGATTTGCTCCTCACATTTGTCACAGTCTCATTCAACTTGATATGAGTGCTTTGTAAAAAATAACAGCATTATCCTCACCACACGCCTCTGAGCAACTTATCCGTGTTATTGTATAACTCGACAACAATGTGTGTTTGCTGCTGTAATATGACTAATGGAGACGTTTTATTGCTCAGATTTTGCTCCGACACTCACGGTCCATCAAACTCTGGATGTGTATAATAACAGTTAACTGTAAGAAAAGCATAGCTCTATATTTTATTGGTTGTGACAGTGGCTTTAGGGTCTAACTTGTTGAATTCTCTGCTGTCTCTTTCTTGGTACGTTTGATGGACCGTCCTCACTGAGAAGCACCATTGAGATGCTCTCTCGCCACCCGTCACTGCAGTTATCAGCGTGGCAGACGGGGCGGTACTTTGTCATGGTAATATAACAGTCCTGTCTGCAGACACTCCTGTGCAGCAGAGACCCAAAATCCCCTTCAAATATATTCATATCTCATTCTCATCATTCACAAGAAGACTCAGGAATTCATGTTAATTCACACACAGTTCATGATGTTTATATGCATGCCTTACACTCTTTAAGTAGACCTATTATGCCCTTTTATAAAGTCTTGATTTTGTTTTTGGGCTCTACTAGTATGTTCGAAAAACACATTTTTCGTTTTTCCCCATATTTGACACTGTAGCAGCTCCTCTCTTCCCAGTCTGCCAGTAACGCTCTGTTTAGTTCCTGTCTCTATGAAGCCCCGCCTTCTGAAAAGCACAGTGTGCTCTGATTGGTCAGCTGGACCAGTGTGTTGTGATTGGTTAAGTGCTTTGAGCGTGTTTGGGAAATGCCCCGCCCCTTACCATAACCGTGAGTTTCAACACACTACTAGCTATCTCAACCAGGCCCCGCCCCTTTATTTTGCATATGCCTTGGGCGGGAATTATTTAAAGGGGGAATACTGTGACGTGAATACTGTGTTCCAAATGAAAATTGATGGTGGCCAAATGTTAACTTGAAAAACAAAAGTACTTCATGGGAAAAAGCCTCTACAAGTCAATAAATGCTTAGTAAACACAGCAGGAGTCGTGATGATCAGGGAGGTGCAGATTTCATTTAACTGAGCAGAGTGCTGCTAAAACCGCCTCACTCACAGATCATTTCAAGTTCATTTCAATTCGGACATGGCTGAAGGGGATGAGCAAGTTGTTTGCTTTGTGGTCCATCCATTTCCGTTAGTTTAACTCATTCAGGCTAATTTGTGGACGAGTTGTAAACACAATAGCCTGACAGGGTAATCAGCCGATCACAGCGATGTGGAGGTACTGCCTTCTCTCACATGACTTTTCACCATTATCTTGCTGTTCCCTCAAATTCACTACAAACTACAGGATCTTTGTGAGAACACTATGGTCTGAATTGAAACAAAAGAGATGCGGTCTCACTCTGAAATATAGCATTTGTTTAGTTTTTGTTATTTATTCATTTATTTATTTCATGCATTTATGCATTTATTTATTCATTTATTTATAACTGGAAACAAAAGTGATGTGGCCTCCCTCTGAAAATTATTTAGTTTTATTTTTGTACTGTTTATGTATTTATTTATGCATTTGTGTACTTATTTATTTATATATCTGGATGGGGAAGTTATAGAAAAATAATATATATGCTTTGTTTAGTAGCGAACCGTGACTCTTGAACCTTGGCCCTCTCACCCCGTCGGGAAAAAAGTAAACTGAGCCTAAAATCAGCCTTCATCTTACCTTGTCCTCTCCTATAGTACTGCATAAGTTACCTTAGAAATGCAACAAGCAGTCAGCAGTACAGTGAGTTTGAGAGTTATCACCAAAATAAAACAAAATGTAATAAATCCTCATGACAAATAATTGTATCATCACACAATCGGGATGTGCATTTCAGCAGAATATGAAGACAACTGGCCGGGTTGCAAAACATACGCTATGACACACAAAACGAACACAATTTGTAAGCCGACACATGACAGCACTCAGACCAAAGCAAAATAGCGACAGTCACTTCCGCATCATAGACGGTGAACAGTGATTGTAGCATTTTCACAGCAGCCGATTAAATGAATGTAACAGACCGTAATAAACTTATGAACTGTTATGCAGAATTACAGCAAATGTGCATAATAGTCGCTGAGTTGGTGCATTTACAGACTGACCAGTAATTCTGCAAAATGACTGTCTTCTCAAATAAAGCTTAACAAATATAAAACCGTGGCAGTGGTGGCAAGAATAAAATCAGTCATCTTACCTATTAGATATTAAATAACTCACCCAAACAGCAAACAGTAAAAAGCAGTAAAGCTTTTTGGTTGTTGCTGTCATCTAGGCCTACCGCTTATAATTGCTGGGGTTGAAATGCTTCAAAAAGTTGGCTTTCTGCACCAAATTAAGCTCTGGTGTAGGTCTTCCTTTGCCGATTAACTCCAGCTTTTCTTTATAAGTTAATCTTGAAAACGTTGTGGATAAATAATTAGCAACAATGTTTTCCACATTAATGTTACTTGTGGTTTCCATAGCGAATGGCGCTAGTTATTTTACCATCTTTTTTTTTAGATTGTGTTGCCCACAGTGGGTGGAACACGTCATAAACTTACTGATAACAAGGCCCACCCATTTAGAGGGACGATATGATTGGTCAGTTTTCCAGTCATTTGAAATCTGTCTCTCCATTGACTTGCTTTGGCTTGGCCCTCTGTAATTTCACAGCTGGACCACCAATCACAGAGCTGAAAGCATTAGGTGGAAAAATCCTAATATGGAGACACAACACAAACTGAATAGGCAGATTTGAAGGGTTTATTTCCTCAAAAAGATTTAGATGTTTATTGTCAAATTATAAATTCCTAAAATAATTATTAGAATTAATGAATTTTTATTAAAAAAGTTTTTACTCCCTGAACCTGACAGTTCCCCTCTGGTTTTGTTTAATCACTGCCTTCCTGTTAGTGAAAATTGGCCTGGTGTATGCATGAACTCATTTATCACTATTTACAAGCACTACAGATTCAAATGAGAAGAACAAACAACAATCAATTGCTGTGACTTTTATTTGCATATAGTTGTTGTAAAAATACATCTAATTTGATAAAATGCAATCAAATATGTGGACATCAACAGTAGCAGATCATGTTTAGAAAAACTAGGGTCAAAAGAACTTCCACTCTGGTCCAGATATGGAGCACGGCCTGATAATTGATGACCGTTTAATTTATCTCTGTGCCGTATCAGTCAGCATGTCACATGGTGTTCCTGTAGCTTAACAGGAAGATCGTGGTGCTAGCAAACCAAAGCCAAAGTCATGGGTTTGATTCCCAGAGAATGTACATACTG
Source organism: Hypophthalmichthys nobilis (assembly GCA_037950665.1). Classification (NCBI taxonomy): domain Eukaryota; kingdom Metazoa; phylum Chordata; class Actinopteri; order Cypriniformes; family Xenocyprididae; genus Hypophthalmichthys; species Hypophthalmichthys nobilis. Next base: position 23,885,749 of record CM075471.1, on the reverse strand, counting down.
ATATAATGCTTTGGATAAAAGCGACTGCCAAGTGCACAAATGTAAATGTCACACTGGCACTGCTTCCGTCCTCATTAAGCGTGTGAGTCAGCTGTCACCATGTGTAGGTTAAACTCCAGCAGCAGTTGGATGTGGATTCACTGGCAGCAGGAGTGGACATGTGGTCTGCTCTCTCCAGAGATCAGTATTTAAACCCACTGTGAAGACCACAAGCTGAAGCCCATCATGGCTCTCATGATTCCACTACACGCTCAAGCATGCATTGCTCATTAATCTCACTAAATGTGCTGGCATTGTCTTTGGTGTGTTTCTACTATATTCTAACCAGTAGAAGGATTACTCTACCCCTCTTGAGCTTATAAACAACAGTAACTGGTCTAAATCTGATTTTGAAGTTATCAGATGCATATCAGTTTTTAGAACCACATTTGAAAGGATAAAATTCAGTTTCAAATGTGTTTGTGTTATTCATAGGCATGCAAAAAGAATTAAAGGGGAGCTATTATTCCCTTTTACAGAGTCTTGATTTTGATTTTTGGTTTTCATGTTTGAATGATCAAAAACACATTAATTTCCCCATATTTGACATTGTAGCACCTCCTCTCTTTCCAGACTCTCAGCAATACTCTGTTTAGTTTCTGTCTCTATAAAGCTTCTCCTTCCGAAAAGCACAATGTGCTCTGATTGGTCGGCTGGACCAGTGCGTTGTGATCGGTCAACCGCTTCGAGCGTGTTTGGGAAATGTCCCGCCCCTTACCATAACCATAAGTTTCAACACACTATTAACTAACTCAACCAGGCCCCGCCCCTTTATTTTGCATATGCCTTGGGCGGGAATTATTTAAATGAATAATATTGTTACGTGTTTGTTCACGGAAGAAAACTCAAGACTACAATGGAGACATTTTAGGGATAATTTCACTGATATAGAGAATAACTCCTGCTAGAGGGAGTGTAAATGCACTTATGTTTAAGCTAAAACATGAAATTGTTTGAAAATACATTTAGAGTAGTTAAAGGGTTAGTTCAAAAGTAGTAAAGACATTGTTAAAATAGTCCACGTGACTACAGTGGTTCAACCTTAATGTTATGAAGCGACGAGAATACTTTTTGTGCGCAAAAACAAAATAAAAATAATGACTTTATTCAACAATTTCTTCTCTACACTGTTTTCGTTTTAAACAGTGCAGTGCTTTTGGGTTCTAGGCCCAAATGCCGGCTCATTATTGGCTGATGCTGCATATGATGCTGATACAGGAGCCGCCCAATAATGAGCCGGTGTTCTGACATAGAACCCAGAAGTTTTGCACTGTGTTTACAATGTGAATAGCGTAGAAGACTGACAGGAAAGAGAAGAAACTGTTGAATAAAGTCGTTTTTTTTGGGGGGGGGGGGTGGTTTGTGCACACAAAAAGTATTCTCGTTGCTTCATAACATTAAAGGGTTAGTTCACCCAAAAATGAAAATTCTGTCATTAAGTACTCACCCTCTTGTCGTTCCACACCTGTAAGACCTTCATTCATCTTCAGAACACAAATTAAGATATTTTTGATAAAATCCGATGGCTCAGTGAGGCCTGCATTGCCAGCAAGATAAATAACACTTTCAAATGCCCAGGAAGGTACATATTTAGTCACATGAACTGTTTTAAATATGTCTTTAATAGCTTTCTGGGCATTGAAAGTGTTAATTGTCTTGCTGTCAATGGATGCCTCACTGAGCCATTGGATTTTATCAAAAATATCTTAATTTGCGTTCTGAAGATGAACAAAGGTCTTACTGGTTTGGAACGACATGAGGGTGAGTACTTAATGACAGAATTTTCATTTTTGGGTGAGCTAAACCTTTAAATAGGGGAAATGCTTTTTGCTTAATTCTCCTCTGTTTTGTTCATTCTATTCATGTGTGTATGACAAAGCATCCTATTAATTTCAGATGACCTCTAGAAAAGATGTTCCATCGATTGATAAAGTGCAGGATTGGTGATATTTTTGAGCAGCACAGGTTGAATTTCAGTACACTAGATTGCAGTCAGTCCTAGCAGTGCTGTCGGTTGTATTATATGTCTGGTACAGACTCAATCACACTCTGGTTCAGACTCCATTTTGGTTCATGCCCCAAGGGACACCCGCAGAACGCAGCTGTAACTCCAGAGATGTGGGACAGAGGCAGCTTTTGAGGATACATCCCTCACTATTATAGAATCACCCTGGAGACTTGATGCATGAGTACAGAATTCACAATAAAGACTAGGAGAGTGCAGAATGATGCATTGCCTGCGTTCACCTTATGATTCCCCAGAGAGAATACATTAAGAAAGAGGAAGTGGAAAGCAAAAAGAGAAGCTCGTTTTGTTTTTTACTGAGATAATTTAATGGAAATCTGAAACAGTTATTTGTATTAATACTATTACACTAATCTATTATTGTGGAATAATATGTTTCAGATTCACAACAGCAAACTGTGGTTGGTCTCTGTATCTTTTCCTGTCTAAGTGGGCAGTTATTATAGGAATATTTTGGGTTCAGTTCAAGTTAATGTTAATGCTTTTGTAAAATAATATGCTTCACATTTCTGCTTTAAAATCCTTCAAAAATCATGCCCTTTGATTTCCATTGCATGTGCAACTTCCATTTTGTTGCAAGAAAAGGAGGGACAAGTTGAATTGTATTTATTTATTTTTGCTTAAATATTCTGTTAAAAGATGTATTATTTGAGCTATTATTTGATGTATTATTATGTAAAGCTGTTTAAAGCTGCAGTCCGTAAGTTTTGCCTCTTTGTCGCCATCTCTGTTTGAAATCTGCAATTGCAGTTATTTGCGGAATTATCATTTTTACGTGGGTTGTGAATCTAATGTTTGCTGTCAGTCACCACATCGGTGCGGATACTGTACTTCGGAAACACAGATTCGTCTTGGAAGTATGACCAAAATAAGATTTTCACCGGAAAATGTCATCTGAAGGAATAAGTAACAAATCTGCCACTTTTGTTATGACCAACTGAGAAAAAAGCATCAATTGCGCTGCCAATGGTGATTAAATCTAATGATCACTTAGCTTGGATCACACCAAACCGTGCAAATGATTATTATTGTTATACTTTGTTCTTAAATTGTTAATGTTAACAACATCAGTATTGCGTGACTATGTGTATTTAGTGTGTATTAGCGATACCTGTAGATTTCAATTTCTCCACTCCACAGTCCGAAGTCTTTTGCTTTTGACTACGGGTTTGTTACGGTTAGCTGCTGTAGAGATGAGGCGAATACGGAAATCCACAAACATAGGGCTTTATTGAATCCAAGGGGTAGAATGAACAGCAACACACGTTATGATAAACATAAGAACAGACAAGGAGTGAAGGGAAAGTGTCCAATATATAGGAAGTGCTGATGATGAAGTCCAGGTGCAGGTGATCAGTGATGAAGGGGAGATGACGAGGAAGTGAGTGCAGGTGTGGAGACAAGAGGATTCTGGGAAATGGAGTCCGGGGAACACGGGAACTGTAACAGTACCAGGGGGTGGGCGCCCTGAAGACCTCACGCAGGTGCAGGGAGAGGAGCAGACGGGACCAGAGGTCTCCAGGGCGGATCTAGGAGATCAGGTGGCCATGGCGGGTCAGAGGCCGTGGGCGGCCATGGCGGGTCAGAGGCCGTGGGCGGCCATGGCGGGTCAGAGGCCGTGGGCGGCCATGGCGGGTCAGAGGCCGTGGGCGGCCATGGCGGGTCAGAGGCCGTGGGCGGCCATGGCGGGTCAGAGGCCGTGGGCGGCCATGGCGGGTCAGAGGCCGTGGGCGGCCATGGCGGGTCAGAGGCCGTGGGCGGCCATGGCGGGTCAGAGGCCGTGGGCGGCCATGGCGGGTCAGAGGCCGTGGGCGGCCATGGCGGGTCAGAGGCCGTGGGCGGCCATGGCGGGTCTGGAGACTTGGCAGGTTGCCATGGCGGGTCTGGAGACTTGGCAGGTTGCCATGGCGGGTCTGGAGACTTGGCAGGTGGCCATGGCGGGTCTGGAGACTTGGCAGGTGGCCATGGCGGGTCAGGAGACTTGGCAGGTGGCCATGGCGGGTCTGGAGACTTGGCAGGCTCTGACGAACCAGGACGCCCACCCAGGAGTTCCCCACCCACGGGTACCAGGCCCCCCCCCAAAATTTTCTTAGGGGGTTTCCCCGTGGATGGTAAGGCGGGCTCGGCGGCGGCAGGAGCAGCGGGCTCGGCGGCGGCAGGAGCAGCGGGCTCGGCGGCGGCAGGAGCAGCGGGCTCGGCGGCGGCAGGAGCAGCGGGCTCGGCGGCGGCAGGAGCAGCGGGCTCGGCGGCGGCAGGAGCAGCGGGCTCGGCGGCGGCAGGAGCAGCGGGCTCGGCGGCGGCAGGAGCAGCGGGCTCGGCGGCGGCAGGAGCAGGAGAAGGCTCGTGAAAGGCTGGAGATGGTGCGGAGAAAAGGGCCCAGTCCATCCCCTCATACTCCACCAATAGGCCCACTGATACAGGTGCAGGCTGCACGGAGGCAGAAAACTCAGGAGACTGGGGCTGCACGAAGGCAGAAAACTCAGGAGACTGGGGCTGCACGGAGGCAGAAAACTCAGGAGACTGGGGCTGCACGGAGGCAGAAAACTCAGGAGACTGGGGCTGCACGGAGGCAGAAAACTCAGGAGACTGGGGCTGCACGGAGGCAGAAAACTCAGGAGACTGGGGCTGTTTGGCGGTCCTTTTTTTCCTCCTTTTCGGCCGTTTTGGCCCAGCGGAGGATTTTACATCGGCCCTCCGGGGTTTTAGGTTCGACAGGACACCGGGGAATAACTCACTGGAGGGGCATGCGGAGGAAAGCGGCAATTGGCGAACTGGCCAGGCCGCCGGTGTTTCTGAGGAAACCGGACGAGGATCACACGACTTATCTAGAACCTCCTCAATGACGAAATCAGAACAATTTAGGAACAGAACCAGATTAATGGCTTCAACTAGGGAAAAGTAGCAGGCAGGTTCTTTAAAACGAATCGTGTCCTCGTCCAGCCCCAACAGAAATACGGCATTCAAACAGGCATCTGGCCAATTCGCCAAATAAGCAAGCTCGACAAACTCCTCCACATACCTCTCCAGTGAGCGACCGTCCTGCCGGCACCCACAAAGGCGATCCGAAGCTGTAACTGGATCTGGAGACACAGGAGACATAGGGATCTCGGGGACGAAGAGTAAGCCCATGTTTAGCTAGTGGATGTCCAGTCGGTATTGGTCTGTTCTTCTGTTACGGTTAGCTGCTGTAGAGATGAGGCGAATACGGAAATCCACAAACATAGGGCTTTATTGAATCCAAGGGGTAGAATGAACAGCAACACACGTTATGATAAACATAAGAACAGACAAGGAGTGAAGGGAAAGTGTCCAATATATAGGAAGTGCTGATGATGAAGTCCAGGTGCAGGTGATCAGTGATGAAGGGAGATGACGAGGAAGTGAGTGCAGGTGTGGAGACAAGAGGATTCTGGGAAATGGAGTCCGGGGAACACGGGAACTGTAACAGGGTTAGTCTCCAGTTGTCACTGATGATTGTCATTTGGACCTTTCTGGATTACAATCCGCCATCAAAAAGATAAGTTTAATTATTCCAGCTGCTGTGAGAAAACGTTATAAATGATCCGCTACCAGTAGCATCTTCACATATTGCCTACTAGCTGGGACTTGTTCTCGTTCTTCTTGGACTCGAATTTCCCGCGGAAACCCACCAGTACCTATTTTATTATAAAACATTATTACAAGCTTACCGTTGTGAATCGGGCTAAGGTAAGGTGATAGTTTTGAACCCTGGCTGGTTATGTACTTGCTCAAAAATTGATTTTGGATCATTTTTAACCAAAAAAACGTTATGGATAGCAGCTTTAAATCATTTTTACAGTCATTTAACATTACATATAACTTTAGACAGAAAAAGTTAGAAAGACTAAATCATTTTTGTGGTAATCAATATAGCAAAATGGATGTGATTTATCTGAACTTGAACTGAATCTTGAATATTCCTCTATGATGCAATCAGACTTTATTGATAGTCAAATATGTATGTCTGTGTGAATGTGTGTGTATATGTTTATGCATATATTTATATGTTACATTTTAAAGAGCTTTGTAATAAAGCCAGCTATAAGTCTCCATCTGGATCATCGTATTGCCTTTCTTTCAGCATTCCCTGAATTCTCACAGCCATTTTTTGCCACAATTCCTAATAGTTCCAGGAACAAGTGCACTGAATGCATGGCCAGGCTCTGCTCTCTTTGGGAAAGTAGGGCATGTGAGAGCCTGGGGATGGCCAGGATTAATGCACTAATTCCATTCATGCACTATTCAAAACGGCAAAGGTGCTTTCATCAGTAATCTGCTGAGCAGAGCAGTGGCCCAAAACTCACTCACATTACGCCATATCATCACAATCCATCTGCAGCGTACTTCATGCTCATGGCCTGTAATAGGAGTTACTTCTCACAAATCTTCTGGGTTGAAGGTTTTTATGTGGGCTTACTGCAGATCTTAGACCCATCCAAGATCCTCATGAGGACATTCAGGGTTAGGGTGTGTTCACACTTGTAGTTTGGTTTTCTTGGTTCTTTTGGTCCAGACCAAAAAAGAAAATGATTCATTTAGTCCTGGTTCACTTGGCATTCACACTGCCATTTTTAATACCGAACCCAAAGATACAAAACAAAACAAAAAAGGCTTTAATGGCGTATATTTTGTGACGGAACTTACCAAACATCCAAAACAACCCACCTTTTCCAGGGTCTTGTCTGTTTGTTTGGTTCGGATTACAGTGTTCACACTTGTCTGATGAAGAGCCTGCATGCTCGAAATGTTACCGTCGTGAGAGTCCATTATTAAATTTTTGTATTTTTGAAGCCTTGGTGTGCCGGCTTTTTTCTGTTTTTTACTGTTTCCTTTGTCAAGCACCCAACTTCAGCATTTTTGCCAGTGAAATGCGTGCTTTGGCTCTGGTTTTTGCAGCGTTCACACTTGTTCATTTGAACTGAACTAACAGAGCATTCGCACCACAATTCATTTTAATCCAACCAAACCTGCCGTGTGAACAGTGTGAACCCCCTTTTAGACCATGAAGGCCTGCCAGCTTTATTTATAATGGCCCCCAGAATGTTTTGTTGTGTGAATATCTGAACATGCAATATATCAAAAGAAAGAATTTATTCTAGATTCATACATTCTATTATCAACACCTGAATTTGGAGAAGTTTCGGTAACACTTTATTTTAAGGTCTTTTAACTAGTTGCTTATTAGCATGCATATTACTAGAATATTGGCTATTTATTAATACTTATTAAGCACATATTAATGGCTTATTCTGCATGACCTTATTCTACATTCTTAATCATACTCGATACCTAAACTTAACAACTACCTTACTAACTATTAATAAGCAGTAAATTAGGAGTTTATTGAGGGAAAAGTCATAGTTAAAGGTACAATATGTAATAATTTTGTCCGCTAGAGGTCACTAGAAGCCTATTCAAAACAAAGGCGTAGCTTGATGACGCCAAGTTTTGAGCGGAATCTTGGGACATGTGGTCTCCACCTCAACGGGCGGTGCAAAAGAATAGGGATAGGACTCGGGAAGCAATCATGTTCATGGGTGCGATTATTAACATTACTGTAGTATGAAGCAGAGCAGGACCGAGTGTTGTGGGAGCTGAACGAGTTCGCTGGAGCGATTGCGCAACACACGCCTCACGAGCAGAGGAACTTTTATTATGACACAGTCGCCGGCGCCGCTTCCGCTTTTCCAGTCATGAGTATGAGGTAACACAGCTCTGTTTATTATATTAGATACATTTAAGTGTGTGTTGAAAATGATGATATAACGTTACTCTGTGCGTTCGCTCGGCGGCTGCTGTGAGACACTTGTTTGAGACACACTGCAGTAAGATAGATCGATTTTAGAAAATAATATTAAATGTTGGATGGCTTGTGTTGATAAATGGCATGGAATTAATTTTAAAACATATTGTATGATGGAGCAAATGCTGTATTATTGTTACTGAAAATAAAGCTGCATCTGATTATGCTATGTTAGCTACTTTACAGAATAGTGTTTTTCTCGGAGGCATGGTAAAGCATGGTACTCGCAAAAAATCAAGAAGGTGTTGAGCTATATATATCAAAACATTTGTTCCCTTGTCTATTAAAACGTGTATTAAATTATTAATATTAAAGCATCTTTGGTGTTTCCATGGTTTCTACAAAATAAAACTGGAAACCGAGGCAGACCGAGGGTTAACGCGGATATGACGCAATTGACAGGCGACTCCTCACACGTCCCGGAGCCTCGGTTAAAAAATTGCAATTTTCTCACGATTTACAAATAGTTGGAAACATTTGGGATATTGTAAGTACTCAAGTAAACAAAATATATAACACTGGCCTAGTGGTTTTTGGATATTTTACTGGAAAAATATTACATATTGTACCTTTAATAATTAAGTTAATTAAGTTTATATGTGTTCCCTTTACTAAAGTGTTACCGAAGTTTCATAAAAAAAAAAGTAACATTTTGAACAAAACGCTGAGAAAATAGTTATTTTTTTCTTCAAAGACTTCAATGTGCATTTATCGCTTGTTTCTGCTCCTTTTTTGCCTGTTTTGATCCAGAGATTCTGTACTTTTTCAGAAGATGCCTACCATATAATAGTGACAACACGGAAAGCCGGAAAATTCCATCAGTGGTGGAGAAAGAGGTAAAGTTGCGACAAATATTTTCTTCCTTATTGTGTCCTACATCCAAGTGTAACAGATTATCGAAAAAGAAAAAATGTAGGGCGGGGACTTGGTTCTATCTGTTGGTTGTTGATTGGATGATGAGATGTGGGCGTGACACTAAAAAGTGGAGCAAATGAACGGAAGTTTAAGCGGACTAAATGATTGAAGACGTCTTGTATATGTCACCAAAGAGAAGTCTGTCATTTTCAATGGAAGGTCCAAACTTTTTGAATATACTTGCATTTTTCTTACTGCATGGATGGATATATTATATAACCAGAGGGGGTTATATAATATGTTTTGAAAAGGTTTTTTTCCCCCACATAAATAATTTTTTTTTGGCAGCTGTAATAGATTACAGAAACATTTTTTACAATAAATATTCTGATTTAAGCTCGAGCTTTGAAGTTAGATAGATTAGATAGCTTTGATATTTGACCACTATTTACAATGACACAAAAAATTCTTAATTTCTGATAGGAATGCAAAATCATGCAATATCAGTTGGTAGTTATTAATATTTTGAATAGAATAATGAGACACAAACCTGTACATATTCAATCACGTTTACTCCCATTTATTTTTGAACACATGCTTTGGTACACAACATACAAACTTTTAGTCTAAAAGTGCACACATTTTATGAAATATATATGAATAAAAAAATAAACTCATTAAGATTTCTTTCAGTTGTTTGGTGGGTTATATTTACCTTTTGCATTTCCAAATGTATTTGTTTGATGCAAATAACTATGCAATGCTAATGTCACACACCTTCACTGGACAGACACATTTTCCATGCCATGTATACAATCTGTCATTATGAAAGCCTTCTTATCAGCTCTTCTGCATTTGCTGCATCTTACCATGCAGTCATCCTGTATATAGATCTCAACAGAACTGAGTCACATAGCTAGAAGGAGCCGCTGATCTTGGGCTTTATTCTGCTTAGTCATTGCTGCTGTTAAACATGACAGACTAACTTCCTTCCTCCTGATGGCATGTAACCATAGATGGAGGTTTTTTTCCTATCTTTCTCTGAGTCTGCCCACCGTTCTTTCCAACATTACTGATTTATGAGACCATTTATACTGCTAAAGGGAACCCAGCGACTAACAACTACAGGCAATTTGGCTGATTAAGAGCTGGCAGAGACAGATGGAAGTAAGCCAAAAACAACAGTGTCACTGTTTAATGAAATATTGACACTGCTACTGAGAAGCATTGATCTTTGTTTGATGGCTACAGTACTTTGTTCAAAGTGCTTAACTGGTATTTACAATTAAAATAATTACTTTGAATTAATTTAATAAATTTTAGACTGTTTTTATTCATTTCAGGATTTGTGCAAATCAAAGTACAATCAAGTACAAAAATGAAAATCATTTACTTCAAACATACATTTTCTCGTTTGTTGAACTCCAAAGGGAATATTTTGAAAAATGCCATAGTCTCTGTTTTTCCATACAATGAAATGTGGACGGAAGCTCCAAAAATGACAGAAAAAGCACCTTAAAAATAGTCCATATGATTCATGCACTTTCATTGTATGGAAAACAGTTTATGTTAAGGGGAAGAAAGGAAGTCACACAGGTGTGAAACAACTTGTGTGTTTGTAAATGTTGAGAAAAGTGTGTGCTAAATTTTTGCGTGCTATTTCTGAACTGTTTTTTTTTTAAACTCTGGTGCTCTTTGGTTGAAAAAAACTGTTATGTTTTGATTTTTTTTTTATTGGTGGAAATGGTGACTTTTTTGGCACTTGATATGTGAACAAATCATGACTCTAAAAGTTTAAACGATCCCAAAAAGCATAGTCACACTTGTACTCCTTATGGCTAAAAATGGCCGCCATAGAAAGGAATGGGAAATAATTTGAAATCTACAAATCAGCCAAGATGCGGAAAAAAAAAACACACAACAATGAAGAAATTGGTTGAGTAATAATAATAATTAAAAATAAATAAATAAGTAAATAAATAAAAATTATTGATTAATTGTATTGTATTATTGTTGTAATGTTATAATGCTATACAGTTAATAATATTATGGAAACAAACGGATCATAATTATTGCATAAATATTACTTAATACCATAAAGTTCCCTCAAAATACAAAATATTAAATTAAATATATATATATTTATTTATTTATTTATTTATACACTACCAGTCAAAAGTTTGGAATTGGTAAGATTTTTAATGTTTTTAAAATAAGTTCCGTCTGCTCACAAAGGCTGCATTTATTTAATTAAAAATACAGTAAAAATATTAATATTGTGAAATATTACAATTTAAAATAACTGTTTTCTGTTTGAATATATTTTATAAAGTCATTTATTCCTGTGATCAAAGCTGAATTTTCAGCATCATTACTCCAGTCTTCAGTGTCACATGATCCTTCAGAAATCATTCTAATATGCTGATCTGCTGCTCAAGAAACATTTATTGTGTACAATTGTACAAAATATTTGTGTACAATATTTTTTTTTTGAATACTTTGATGAATAGAAAGTTCAAAAGAACAGCATTTATTTGAAATCTAATCTTTTGTAACATTATAAATGTCTTTACTGTCACTGATCGATTTAATGCATCCTTGCTGAATAAAAGTATTAATTTCATTTGAGGTCATTTGAGGTGTTTTGACTGAGAGAGTATGAGTGTGACCCCTAAATGAGGAGCAGCAGAGGGTTTAAAGCGAGCAGACAGACACACAGGCACTGCATTTCATTTTTCAGAGTGATTCTGTGGGGTGTTGCATGTTCAGACCTGCTCCTGAACAATAATGTCCTCTGGGTTTTGCTGTAATTTCTCTGGACATGACTGAGGACAAATATCACAAAACAGCATGCTCAATGAAGGCGTCGCTACAATTCTGCTCTGTATATAATGGGCTCATAAACAAGCCTCCAAAAAGAAATCTAAGAGGTGTTTATAAAATCATGAGCATATTAGCATATGCCACATTTGCATATAAACACATATTCAGTATTCGGCAGCTTGCCCCGCCCTGACAGCTATGCTGTGTGAAGTCTCAAAGGTACAGTAGCAAAACAGCCAGTTGAATTCTTAAAGGGTTAGTTCACCCAAAAATGAAAATAATGTCATTTATTACTCAACCTCATGCCGTTCCACACCCGTAAGACCTTCGTTCATCTTCGGAACACAAATTAAGATATTTTTGTTGAAATCCGATGGCTCAGTGAAGCCTCCATAGCCAGCAATGACATTTCCTCTCTCAAGATCCATTAATGTACTAAAAACATATTTAAATCAGTTCATGTGAGGACAGTGGTTCAATATTAATATTATAAAGCGACGAGAATATTTTTGGTGCGCCAAAAAAAACAAAATAACGACTTATTTAGTGATGGCCGATTTCAAAACACTGCTTCAGGAAGCTTCGGAACATAATGAATCATGATGTGTCGAATCATGATTCGGATCGCGTGTCAAACCGCCAAACTGCTGAAATCACGTGACTTTGGCGCTCCGAACTGCTGATTCGACACGCTGATTCACAATGCTCCGAAGCTTCCTGAAGCAGTGTTTTGAAATCGGCCATCACTATATAAGTCGTTTTTTTGGCGCACCAAAAATATTCTCGTCGCTTTATAATATTAATATTGAACCACTGTACTCACATGAACTGATTTAAACATGTTTTTAGTACCTTTATGGATCTTGAGAGAGGAAATGTCATTGCTCCTTATGCAGGCCTCATGGAGCCATCGGATTTCAACAAAAATATCTCAATTTGCGTTCCGAAGATTAATGAAGATCTTACGGGTGTGGAACGGCATGAGGGTGAGTAATAAATGACAGAATTTTCATTTTTGGGTGAACTAACCCTTTAAGGTTAGACTAGGTCGGAAATGATCACAAAAAAGTAAATGATGTGTTTTTGTGGTGCACTTCAGGAGGAAAAAGCTACAAAAATGTTGGTTCTTTCAATCAACTCGATTCTCAAGTTAATGTATCTTGATTTAAGAATGTTTAGATATTTTTACTGTAAAACATGTCAAAAATACAGAGTAAGAAAACCATTTGTGCAGTGTGGATGTCAAAACTGCTCCTTTTTGGTGGTTGACTGTAGTCTGGGGAGACGTAAAGCGCTTTTGATTGGGTTCATTTATCTTCCTTCCCCTTCCATTCAGTTTTCACATTTGCTCATAGGCAACTATCCATCTTCCCAGATGCATGAATCCAGGGTGTCTGGCTCACAGGCCAAGTTATGTGTGGCAAAATCATTTCTTCTATTGTGACTTGATTCATGAGGTGCTGTAATGTAGATGTGTAGGTTAAAAAGTAGTGACGATATTAACTTAACATATTCAGTTGCATGGCAGGTAATATTTCCACTAACAAGCTATTTTTTCTAACAAGTAGCTGTATAATAAAACTCTGCATCATTGTTTGTATTGTGTACACAGCTTTACTACCAGGCCGAGACAATAATCAAAAAAAAAAAAAAAAAAAAAAAAAAAAAAGAAAATTAGTTGAATTAAATGCTTCTGTTCATCAATGTTTTGACCCAGTTATTCATTTGTATTAAGTGTGAATATATCTGAGACCCTCATTGCTTTTGTTCCTGATAAAAACTACACATTTATTTAATAATTTAATATTATAATATAATTTATTAATATAAATCAAAAACATATTGGTCCCTTACATAGCTTAGTAAGCTACTTTTTCTTTGGTAGCTTTCATAACTTGTGGAATTTTAGGATGACTGTAACAACTGTAAATTGTGATTAGCTTGTAGTTTGGGGTCAGTAAGGTTTTTTTTTTTTACTACTTTTATTAAGCAAGGATGCATTAAAATGATTAAAAGTGACACTAAATACATTTACATTGTTACAAAAAAAAAATCAGTTTCAAATAAATGCTGCTCTTTTGAACTTTCTATTCCTCAAAGAATACTGAAAAATAATAATTGATCATGGTTTCCACAAAAATATGAAGCAGCACAACTGTTTTCAATACTGATAAAAATCAGAAATGTTTTTTGAGCAGAAATTCAGTTTTAGAATGATTTCTGAAGGATCATGTGACACTGAAGACTGGAATAATCACAGGAATAAATTACATTTTAAAATATATTCATTTGAAAACAGTTAATTTACATTATAATAATTGTTCACAATATTTCTATTTTTACTGTATTTTTGATCAAATAAATACAGCTTGGTAAGCAGAAGAGACTTCTTTCAAAAACACTTTCTGAATGCTACACTGTAAAAAATTAATGTGATTTTAACGGTAAAATATTGTAAAAACGCTACAGAAAAAAATTGTTAATAGGTTAACAGTAAGTTCCCGTACTATATACAGGGAAAAACTGTAAAAGCTCTAACCAGACATTTTATGTAATTTTCAAAGTAAAATGCTGTAAAATTTACAATCTTTAGAAGTAAAAACGAACAAATCAATGTATAATTTACAGTCAAAAACTGTAAACTGATATTCCCACAATTCCCTGTGCGACACTCCACATTTGAAAGTATTTTGTTTAAATAATCATGTAGTTTTTGTTATCAGTTATGTACATTAGGGTTTCTGTTGTTTAATGAATGTTTATTGCATTACTTAAGTGTTGTGGGTTACCATGATGGTGTTTTGCATTTGCGTGAATCACTCTTTGCACCTTCTTTATATTAGTATACTTCAGCTACTTGTGATGAACTCTGATTCTTCATGTGGCTTTCTCTTTTACCACCTGCATTATTATGGTGGTTGTCAGTATATGTTAAAGATACAAAACAGATTTTAGTAGTAGTGTGCATTGTTGAATTTACTGGTTTACATTCAAATTTTCTTGTTTGTGAATTACAGTTGTATACTGTAAAATGTACAGTTTGTTCTGTAAATGTGTGTACAGTTTTTCTGTATTTTTTACAAAATTATTCTGGCAACCACAGCTGCCAAAATTATTTTGTAAAAACTACAGAATTTTTTTTTACAGTGTAGTGAAGCTTCCCAACACTGCTAATAACAAAATTCCATTTCCATTTTCTATAACCTCATGCAAACTCCATTAAAAATAACCTTGCGTATTAAGATTGATTGTTTATACAGTCACATTGTTGGCTAAGTAAATCAGGCAAAATCCACAGTGTGGAGATTGCTATTTAATTATGAGCATTTATGATTCTGGCTGATATATAACCCGCTGTAGTTTATGGTGATTTAGCCACCGAGTCGCACTGACAGAAACCACTATAATTGTCATAAATGTGTCCCTGTGCACCTTATGCATCTACCCCACTATGATAATTGAAATAGTTGCAGGTTTAATTATCATTTGGAAACAGTAATTGTGTTTACCCTAGTAGCAGAAGCTATAAAAGCGACCGCTAGTTTATGCCATGAGAAGGTGCTGAGAAGAACAAAGGCTCTTGGGATCTGGATTCCCTTGGGATACTGGAAGAAATGAGATTGACCGCAAGGATAGGATGACAGATATCTCTTTTGCCAGCCACGCTTACAGTAAAGGCCTTTAAAATGCATTAAATCAGTTCAGATCCAGTGGGACGATAGCAGGGCTGCCCAGCAGCACTGAACACACACACACAGTGTTGCACTGTAATCTCTGTAGGGTCTGAAAACGCAGCACTCTGTTGACATGCTAATCTTCCAGGACGTTAATCTCTGCAGTCTGAGCTCAGAGCTGGTTACAGTGCAGCATATATGACATATGCTGTAGGACGCTGTCAGTTCATGCAGTTATTAGTTTGAGTAATGTCATTTGTTCAAGTCTTCATCATTGCTAGTTGTGCTTCGTTGTGTTGTTAGCGTGACTGGCAGCAACGTGTACATGGTGAATGAAGTGATTCTGAGTGTCATTTAGATCCTTCCCCTCTTTGAGACTAGAAAAACTTTTGAAAAAAACATGTGCATGTGCTTTTTTTTAGTTTTTCCTATACTGTTGTGTTGTTAAATATTGAAAAGTTACACTGTTACAAAAAACTGAATGAACATTTTGTTTAAAATACTCAAAATTAAATAAATAGTAAGCAATAGGTAGTAGTTATCTAACAATCGACTTTATTCTTTGGAATGGTCATGCACACTTTACTGAATAGCACACATTTCTCCATGTGATATTAATAAAATGACATGGCATATTTAATATTTTTTAATGATGTTTATATGTCTATGTGGTGTTTTTAACATGCTTTAAGACAAACCATGTGGAAATTCATCAGTCAACATCATTGCTGAGTATTTTCTCTTTAAAACTGCAGTTAACCAAAGACAGTCTCAAACCCGCGGTTTGAAATCGCTGGTGTTTCTTACATCACAAACTACCTTGTAACCGATCGTGTCAACGTGCCGGCAGGCTTTAGCATATCATTAACTGGCTGCGCAAGGGAGTCTCAAAACAAGGTTATCCTGGTATGTTTTTCTGTTGATATGAAAAATCATGTAGATTTAGCAATATAGCGGGTGTATGATGTTTATTACAATGTTATGATGAACTATATGCCTTTCTCCACTGACATTCTGAGTTGTTCAAAGCGTTTCAAAGGATTCTGACTGTTGAAGGCAGCTGTCTGACTTGTGAATGTGAACATGGTTTGTGTAACATTAGCAACACATTATTAGCTGTTTGATAACATTCTGAAGCAAAACGCTAATCATATTACTTACCGTTATGTGTCCGATGTTGTAAAGAGTGATACCATTGTGTAGTGTTTACCTCAGTAAGTTGACCGAGTGGATCTTGTCTGAGCTTGTGCGTGGAGGCGGGGCTAATTATCATATTCATAGACCCATGTATAATAAATTAGGCAAGGGTGTAGAGTTACATTCAAGCTATTTTAAGGCATTAAGTTTTTTTTTTTTTTTTCACAGGAAATCAAAGTTTGGTGATCAAAGATGAGTTTTAAGGGATAAAATGATTGACTAAAGGTGGACTTTAAGTCTTTCCCTGCCATTGGCGGAATTTTCCGGTAATCCGTGTTTTGACTGTTATACGGTAGGGGGCACTATTACGCATCTTCTTAAAGAGTACGGAATCTCCGGAACAAAACACAGCCGAAGAAGAAGCAGAAAAAAAGTTATAGAAGCATTGCTGATGCATATGAAAATAACGCCATCTGAATTACTGAATGAAATATCGACCCATGAAGAGCAAGCGACTGTGAAGCTTTGGGGGTGTTGATGGACTCAATCTGCTCCATCTGTGTTTTGATCATTGTTCTGAATCTGAATTTTCTTAGCTTTTTGTTCAAAATGTTGCTTTTTTTATGAAACTTACCTATTGATAAAAAAAAAAAAAATAAAAAAAAAAATGTATGAAGCTAGAATAAAATGTTTGTTATTGTTGTTGTTTAAAAGCAGAGGCTCTGTTCATTCTTTTGATATATTGCATGTTTAGATATTCATACATTGAAATATTCTGAGGGCAATATTGCTATGTTACAGTTGCTGTATATCAACGCACGACAAAGATGAAGATGAGGATACGAGTAATACTTTAATCAAATACAGGAGATTCCAAAAGGGTAGTGACAGCATATAACGTAAATGAGAACAGACAAGGAGTGAAGGAGAACACTGGGTATATATACACAAGACTAACAAACTAAACATGGTGATGAGTTAATTAACCAGACACAGGTGGATGAAATAAACTAATCAGACTGGGGAAAACTAGGTCACAGGGAGAACAGAAACACAAGACATGTGACATGCTGATTGCGATTATGAAATCACGAAGGCTACGATTTAGTTAAATAAATACATGTGTTGTGTTTTACTGTATACTGTGACAATTGCATGGATGATACATCAACTCCTGACTTAACCAATAGTGTGAGTCTGGGCAAGACTACCTGGCTAAAAAAAATTTTTTTTTTTTTATTTTAATTTTATTGTTTGTTTGCATTTTTTTTTAAAATTTTTTTATTTAGTTTGTTGCATATGGTCCAGACGCATTGACCGCTGTGTTGCTCATGAGGATGATGCCGGTTTGAATTGTGTTTTCAATCAAAAAGACATTTTAAAATAAAACAATAGACTTTAACATAGATGAGCACAAAGCTGAAGGCTTTGAAATTATTTTTTCAATCAGACTTTTATGCATCTGACTTTATAAAGGAGCCATCTGGCTTGGAATTTGAAATGATGATTAGTCATAAATGTTGTTATAAAATAGTTTTACTTCAATACTAGTTTTACATTAATAGTCTTTGTCAGTAGGCTGATTCATTCTCTTTTGGATTTTGTCTTCCAGCTTAACCCAGAGTAAGTCTTATCTGGGCTTGTACTGATCAAATTTAATCCCTTTAGATACAGCATGAGAGACAACAAACATTTCAGCTCTTTATTTCATCTCTCTTTCATTCGTTTTTTCTTAAATGCCAGACCTACTATTAATCTATACCCGCCTGTCTATGGTATATTCAATCTTCTGTGACAGATTGACATGGATTCAAAACGAGATTACAGCAGAATCTCTTCGAAGTATATATATCTTTTCCTCTTTTTGTTCAGAATGCCATTTATTTTCCATCTGAGGGGAATTTGAGTACATACTCTGGAAACTTTGATGTAATTTTGCAGCTATTTTTGTGAAGAGAGACCTTTGACCTCCAGCATAAAATCTAGTGTGCATTATAGTTTATTCTAGCCAAGAAACACCCACTTAGACAGTAACAGACCATCTGACTGACATGTAAAGTCACATATACTGCCGTTTCAAAGTTTGGGGTCAGTGAGGTTTTTTTTTTTTTTAAATGCTTTGTCTGCATTAAATTGATCAAGACAATTTATAAAGTTACAAAAAGACATTTATAATGTTACAAAATATTTCTATTTCAAATAAATGCTGTACTTTTGAACTTTAAATAATCTAGAAAAATCATAGTTTCCACAAAAATATTAGGCAGCACAACTGTTTTCAACACTGATAATAATCATAAATGTTTCATGAGCAGCAATTCAGCATATTAGAATGATTTCTGAAGGATCATGTGACACTGAAGACTGGAGTAATGATGCTGAAAATTTAGCTTCAACCACAGGAATAAATGACATTTTATAATATATTCAAATAGAAAGCAGTTATTTTAAATTGTAATAATATTTCACAATATTACTGCTTTTACTGTATTTTTGATCAAATAAATGCAGCCTTTGTGAGCAGAAGAGACTTCTTTCAGAAACATTAAATAATTATAGCGACCCCAAACTTATGGATCATTCAAAAATCATTGATACCACAATAACAGACCAGCATGCAAACTGATAAGAAGTCAATGTTGCTTTCTTGAGGTTTGGGATGAGAGAGATGAAATAAGCAGGGTTGTGTTATTTGATCTTGTTTTGTAGGTATCGAGGGCAGGTTTTTTAATGCACCACAGGCCAGGAACGACTCGACTGGTATCTCTGCAGGCACAAGAGGCCAAATTAGAGAGCAGAACAAACACGTTCTGGAGGGTGAATGCGAGTTGGGCTGCAGCTTTTTGATTTAGTTTTGATATAACTAAAGTCCTTTCCAGGAGATAAAAGCGAAGAGGGTCTGATTCTCAATATACTGTGGGTCATGAAGTAACTGCAAGGGACAGTTGTGGATAATGGAAGTCAGTTGATCATTTAGGATCATCTTTTTTTTTTTTTACACCTGGGGATGACAGTGGTTTGACCCTCAACCATAGGGCTGAATTGAGAGCTGGTTCTTAATAAATAAAAAGGTTCTTGAGTATCGGCACTGATACCAAAGGAGCATCATTCTGAAAGAATCTGCTATTGTTTCTGTTCACTGCTGCTGAAACTACAGCACCACAGCAAATAAAATGTTTTTTTTTTTTTTTTTTTTGAGTTTTGAGTTTTGAGTTTGCATGTTTGATTGAATGTGATGTGAGAGAAAGGCTGGATGCCGTACAACATTTTTCTAAATTCTTGCGAGTCAAAAAGGAACATCATTTAATCACCCTCATGTCGGTTCATACTTGTATGATTTGCTTTCTTCTGCAAAACAGAAGAATCACTGCAAAAAGTGAATTTATTCCCCATTGCTTTCCAGTACAAACATCTAAACATTCTTATATCAAGAAATATTTACTTGAGAAGCAAAAATGGCCTTGTTTTTCTAATGAAAAATTAATCAAAATTTTTCGGACCCCATTAGCAGATATTTTTAGGCTTAAACTCACTTATTTTGATACATTTTTATTAAAACAAAACTTAAAATCTTTTGTCATTCTCAAGTAAATGTATTGTTGTCCATATAATGAAGGTGAGGTTCAAAACAACACTGGATGCCGTTGACTTTCATATTTTTGTTCCACAAAGAAAGACAATCATACAGATGCGGAATGGCATGCGGGAGAAAATGATAAAAAATATCAATTTTGGGGTAAATCCTGACTGTTTTTTTCATATAACAATACATAGTTAAAGATAAATATACAGAACAAAGTCTGGAACACTTTACTTAAAGCCATAATGCATTATAAGTATTTTTAATGCATTAATTATGCCTTGTAATGCACCTTATAATGCATTGTATGATTTCATGAATAATTGTAACCACATTTATAAAACATTATAATACTTATATATTCATTGAACACACCTTTAGAAAGTACAATGTATTAAAACACACAAACAACCAATTTCAGATGTAACAATGAATCTGAAAATATTATAAATATTATTATTGCAAAATTAATTATTATAATTATTATTATATTATTATAATGCATTATACATAAAGGATTCAAGTGAAGTGTTACCCAAAGTTGTAACACTTTTTTTGTTGTAATTAATGGTACTTTGAATTAGTTCAAGAAATCTTCCGTCCACCTTGAGATATCATTGAGGTTGGTGAGCTTCTCTTTCCTAATCGCAAAAGAAATGACTCAATGTAGCTTTGAAAGAGTCCAAGCGTGGAGAGTAAACCCTTTCAACTGATCCAACAGAACTAGTTAAACCAAGAGAAGCTCAGATCTGGAGAAATAAGCGGGTTTAGAGATGGTGATTTGCTGACAGTTGCATGATAATTAGAACATTAGGACGCAAAATGGTGGTTTATACAGTTGAATTTGGCCGTATCTGACATTGGACAATATCTGACATCAGTGGAGGACAGAGTTCAAAACTCAAATCTTTTAAGCTCAGGAAAGGTGTGGGAGGAGGTAAGGAAGGGAAGCAGCAAAAAGCTGCTAAAAAAAAAGCTGTGTTAATGTCAGCGAGGGTCTCAGATGAATTCAGGAGCAGGAGATATTGTGGGTCACAGCAGGGATTTTAAAACTTTTGCAAGAAAATCCATTTTCTGATTGATCAAAGTTGAAGATGATCTCAAAATGCTCAAGATTAGTTACAGAGACGTGCAGTATACTGCATTTATTCTGCTCAAAGAAAGAAATTAAAGTGTTATCTCAAAAAACTCACACCAATTAGAGCCGTTCCAAACCGCAGAAGGGTCAGTGAGTCTGGCATCTCATTAAACATCTAAAGTCTCTTGCCTGAAAGGGTGGATTGTTTGCAGTTTATTTCAAGTTCAGTAAAGCTCTGACTGATTGGAGCTTGCTCTCTTTGTAATACACGTAGAAAGAAGTGAGTCTATGGACTCAATTGAAGCCCGACTAGTTTTTAAGTGGCTCAGTATCTGTTTTTGCCACTCTCAGACATACAGGGCGTTGCGGTTGTGCTTTAATAAATCAAGACTTAGACATTTTAAAAGGACGTGGCAACGGTCATGAAATATTCAAATGCACTACTACAGTATATGCAAATAATGTGTGATGCTTTCAAAGATTCATTCTGTGGCTGTTTGTGTAAAGCTCAGAAATACCAGAGCACTTTATGGTTACATAGAATTTTAATGCAAAAAAAATAATATTAAAGAGGACCAATTATGCTTTTTTCCATGTTCAACTTTCTTTAGTGTGTAATGTTGCTGTTTGGGCATAAAAAAAGTCTGCAAAGTTACAAATATATTTACAATATATTGTATCGTTATCATTATAGTTATCTTTCTTGATGTGAACAGGTCTTTATTCTCTATATCAGTACGCACTGTTCCTGAACTCCCTGAAACGTCTCCATTGTGGATTTGAGTTTTCTTCGGGGAATGAACACGTCACAATTTTCCTCATTTAAATAATTCCCGCCCAAGGCATATGCAAAATAAAGGGGCGGGGCCTGGTTGAGATAGTTAGTAGTGTGTTAAAACTAGCGGTTTATGGTAAGGGACGGGACATTTGCCAAACAAGCTCAGAGCACTTGACCAATCACAACATACTGGTCCAGCCAACCAATCAGAGCACATTGTGCTTTTGAACATTCAAGCATGAAAATCTGTTCTAGTAGAGCCTAAAAATCAAAATCAAGACTTTGTAAAAGGGCATAACATGGCCACTTTAAAAATTCTATAATATTAAAATAGAAATGGTATATTTTTCTTGCTGCCATCGTACAGCATGGCCTTGAAACATCAGAGCAAAGAGAGTTCGCTTAGAGACTGTGATGTTCTCCATGGGGCTTCAGGTTCAGACGTGTCCTTCTGTAATGTGAACATGAGATCATCCATCATGCCACAGATACACAGCAGGGCAGTTCAAGGGTTTTGTGAGCAGTGTTTTCAGCCCAACTGTACTAGAACTCCTTGAGGGGACGTCCTCAACAGGAAAGGTGGTTCATTAAAATGTAAATGTTTTATTTTAAAAATGCAAAGGTTTTTCCTTTAGTACCAGGGCGTTTCCTCTGAGCAGTGTTAGTGATGAGGCACATGAGAAAGTTTAGAAGGAACTAGAAAGATGAAATCATAGAGCTTTTTAACCCTGCTCGTTCTAGTTTCAATGAAGTAGATTAAAGAATCAACAAAGCGGATGAGATAAATAAAAATAGAAAAACACAGCAATTAACACAAGCTAGAAACTGTGTGCCTGTGAGATGATTGATTGGATTAATTAGGAATGTAGTAGGACCGGATGAAATTACCCACACGCACTCATACACACACATACTCACACACATTGGGTTTTCATGTTTTATGGAGACTTTCCATAGACATAATGATTTTTACTCTATAAACTGTATATTCTAACTCTACCCCTAAACTGTCTTTATTTTTACATTTTCAAAAAACATCATTTAGTACACTGTAAACCTGAATAAACTGGCAAAAACCCCCAAAACTTGAGGCAATCAGTTGCCTAAAAAATTTTAAGTTAAGAAATTCAAAGTTTAAGTAAGCAGAACTTTTTATTTTTAGCTCATATATTTTAATTGCAAACCTCAATGTAAACATTTTTATTAGTGTAAATTTAGCTAGCTATAACAAGTTAATTCAAAAAATGCTAACTTGCTAATTTGCTAACATGTTAACAATAGCATGCTATAACGCTTGCAGAATGAGTATAGCAATATAAAGCATTTAACATACTTGCTCTCAAACCAAGCCGCATGCACCACTTGTCACCATGATGGTAACTCTCCAAAAACCCACAGAAACTCTTCTAAATTAGCATAACAAAACATTAATCACTACTAAATCTCCCACTTAACATTAATCTTGCACAAAAAACATTATATAACACTTAATTTTAGCATTTACTCTCCCTTTTAAGTGTCATGGGCAAAGCATGCTGGGAAATAGAAATCTCAGCCCAGTTTTAGTTCAACTTAAGTTTGTCTAAATTAAAAGAAATGAGTTCATAAAACTCAAAACAATTAAACAGTTCAGTTTACTTAAAAAAATGTCAGTTCTGTGAACTTGAAAGAAAAAGAAAGTGCTAAATACTCATAAAAGTTGATTTGACAACTAATTTGTTTAATTTAAGTTTGTCCTACTTAAACCAATTGTTTATTTTGAGCATTAGGGTTTACAGTGATAATTTATAAGCTGTTTTTCTCATGGGGACCAAAAAATGTCCCCACAAGGACAAGGATTTCAGATATTGCCATCTTTGTGGGGACATTTTGTCCCCATAACATAGGGTTTATGAGGACCACACACACATACACAGAGAGAGAGAGAGAGAGAGAGAGAGAGATCACAAGAAGGCTATTGTAAGCCTCTTCTATTTTGAAGACAAATATATATTTGTCTATGCACTACCATTCAGTAGTTTGGGGTCGGTAAGATTTTTTAAATGTTTTGAATGTCTCTCCAAGGCAGCATTAATCTGATAAAAAATTGAGTTAAAAACAGTAATACTGTATCATGTAATATGTAATATTATTGCAATTTATAATAGCTGTTTTCTATGTTGAATGTATTGTAAAATGTAATTTATTCCTTTGATCGAAGCTGAATTTTTAGCATCATTAATCCTGTCTTCAGTGTCATATGATCCTTTAGAAATCATTCTAATATGCTGATTTGCTGCTCAAGAAACATTTCTGATTATTATCAATGCTGAAAACAGTTGTGCTGCTTCATATTTTTGTGGAAAATAAATATATTAATATATAACCAATTTTTTTTTTTGCAAGATTCTTTGATGAATAGAAAGTTCAAAAGAACAGCATTTATTTGAAATAGAAATCGGTGACACTTTACAAAAAGGTTCATTGGTTAAACATTAGTTAATGTGTTAACAAGCATTAATTAACCATGAGCAATACATTTGTTACTGTATTTACTAATCTTCGTTAATGTTAGTTAATGAAAATACAGTTGTTCATTATTTGTTCATGTTAGTTCACAGTACATTAATTAATGTTTTATAATGTATTAGTAAATGTTGAAATTAATATTAACAAAAATTAATAAATGCTGTATAAGTGCAGTTCATTATTAGTTCATGTTAACTAATGTAGTTAACTAATGTTAACTAATGAAACTTATTGTAAAGTGTTACCTAGAAATCTTTTGTAATGTTATAAATGTCTTTACTGTCACAGTAAATCAATTTTATGCGTGTTTGCTAAATAAACGTATATTAAAAAAATCGTACTGACCCAAAACTTTTGAATGGTATTGAATATATTTAGACTAACACTGAGGAGCTGTTCACAGAAACACCGCAAATGTGTTTTCAGAAAGTATAGGGTCCGTTTCATTTGACATGTTTTTCCCCACTTTTTAGTTCACTCATGTAGTAGATTTCTCAACTGTTGTTGTGTAGCGCAGCGGTTCTCTGCAGTGAGAATGTGTGATTTTCATGTATATTAATAGTATTTTGTACTATAATCCCATGAATATGGATGGTGTCGGTGTTCTGGAGGAAGAGAGTAATCTTCAGCACACAGACATGTACATATTACTCAGACGCAACATTTTAGGTCATGAAACTTCACCCTGTGAAACTTTAAAGGCATTGTGATGTTGCATTAAATATGCATGAAGGTGAGCTCATAGATAAAGAGGTAAAGACTGATGACAGCGATTCTGTTTTCAGCACAGTGGGATTGTGTTCCTGTTACACATCCATAAAACATCCAACCCGTCCCATGACAGCACCAATGTTGTTTTCAGAATAGTCAGTTCTAAACGAGAGATCAGTCTCATGAATATAATACTGATCGTTATTTGTTTTGCGTATATGCTAATGACTCATTTGCATGTGTCTTTTGTTTCAACAGAAAACTTCACCTACTGGGTTTGGCGCACAGAATTACGATGACCTACAAATGTAAGTATATTTTGTTAACTCATCATTTCATACCAAAATAGTATTACCATCTGATACTTCAACCTTGTTATGAGTGAACTGTAAGGTGGTTTAGATAAAAAGTTTTGCTTGTCCTCTACGTTCACCTAACTGTTGTGTCCTCAGCTGGTGTTGTACGCTCCATAGCACACGTTTGCATTAAAATTGTAAATTTTGACTTTAAAATTCAGATTCTCCTTATTAATTTCCACAGCGAGCACATTATGCAAACATGGCCTCTTTGAAAGAGCTCATTATTATCTCAATGAAACAATTGCTTTGACCTTGTATCGTATTACATCATTAAGCACTTGAGAAATAAATTAGCTTTTTGCTCAGTAACATTTGCTATATTTTGTGATTCTGATTTGTAAAAGGTAACTTTTTGTACTTCAACTTCATGGTGTTGGGCAGGACGTCATATTAATAAATACTGTGTTTGTTAATACTGTAAAAACCATTGCTTAATTGACTGTAGGATCTTATAGTGTATTTACTTTACCAACAAAGTATATTAAACTACTTTAAAGGGGACCTATTATGCAAAATTCACTTTTGCATGGTGTTTGGACATAAATGTGTGTTGGCAGTGTGTGTACACAACCACCCTATAATGATAAAAATCCAAAAAAAATTTAATCCCCGTAAATCATAAGCAGTGTCTCAGAACAAGCCGTTTGCAGGTTCCTGGCAGTGTGACGTCACATTAGCCACAGGCCCCACCCACGAATGTTGACAGACACTGCTGTTTTAACATAGAACCGCCCTGAGTGAGTTCACAGCGAGTTGTACACAGTCCGCCATTGCTGCACTGACGAGAACGTCTCCCAAGGGTTTTAGGTGTTCTGTAGCTGGATGGATTAATCGACATAGCTCTCTCAATTTACTCCCTAAATCTGAGCCGCTGGAGACGAGGTGGATTAATTTTGTTTTCAAAAAAATGCTCCCTCAACTCTACTGAAATTCATTCATGTCTGCGCGAATCATTTCACACCTGACTGCTTTGTGAACAAATGTCAATACAAAGGGACAATACAAAACAGAGGTTGTGCTAAAAATTTGTTACTCAAGGATAGATCAGTACAAACTGTTCGTGATCCAGCTTACAGTCTCCAGAGTGATACTGGATACGGCAGTAATAAAGGTGTTAGCACTTTATTACAGTTCATCAGAGTTGATTTACGGATATAAAGTTTACCAGTTTATTAAGCACCACCTGAAAAGGCATAAGGTCTTTATATATTTGTTTACTGTTAATTGTAACGAGTGTTTCTGTGTACTTTGCTATGTATGTTGATGATAATGCAAGGGAGAGAGAGAGAGTTTATGGATAATATTTTAATGCACTCTTGCACTGTTTTATTAAGCTCTACAGTGATTTTCTAGAGTGAAAAAGGATGCTTCATATTTTGTGTGAAGTACAATAAACGTTATAAAACTCATCGGTAAACAGGCTTGTACTAATATAGTGGATAAAAACAAGAAGACAATATAAGTTATAACCGTAATTAAACTAAACTATACCTGTTCTATCTCCATGCAGCACATATTTGCAGTTTCTGACATTATAGTGCGTCCTGACTGACTTCTGACACATGAGAATGAGCTTGTGAAGCTCCGCCCTCTTAGGCCGAGTGCAGCAGCTCATTTGCATTTAAAGGGCACACACTGAAATGGTGCGTTTTTGCTCACCCTCAAAAAGTGGCAATTTTTTGCTATAAAAACTTATCTGTGCAGTATTTTGAGCTACAATTTCACATACACACTCTGGGGACATCAGAGACTTATTTTACATCTTGTAAAAGGGGTCCCCTTTAAATTATGAGTAGTTTATATAGCAAACACACATACACACACAGCTGCAGAGATATGCCTCATGTTCACACCAAACATGCTGTAATTAAAGGATTTCATGCTGATTTTGACATTTTGTTTCAACATTAAAAGAGAAAAAATTGGAGACCAAAGAATTTAGTTTTTTTCTTTTATGAAAGCCTAGTCACAATTGATTAATCTCACGGGCAGAAGAATGTAGAAAAGGAGAAGAAAAAGGAGTCTGTCTTATTAGGAGACCAGCACACATTTTCTAGTCCACATGTGGGAAATGCTTCACTTGAAGTAGATAAT
Source organism: Hypophthalmichthys nobilis (assembly GCA_037950665.1). Lineage (NCBI taxonomy): Eukaryota > Metazoa > Chordata > Actinopteri > Cypriniformes > Xenocyprididae > Hypophthalmichthys > Hypophthalmichthys nobilis. The sequence goes on along the minus strand of CM075471.1, from coordinate 23,858,263 downwards.
GAGCTAATAACACATTTGACCATCTTTGACACCATGTTCTTACCAGGCGCAATGCAATTAGTGATAAAATCTCTGTGTTAATGAGTTTTTGTCTTAACCAGAACAGGTTATTGGTCACTGTGTTTCTAATTTCAGTGGCGTCACTCTGGCCACCCAATTACTTCAGCTTGTGTTGTTGTGTTGCATGTCAATGTATATGAAACATCAAATATGTTCTGATTGGCTGTGAATGTTTCACTTTCATTATGGGCGGAGCAGATGTAGCTATGAGCAGCATCGGGACCGTCCTCATGTAACTGTGTATAATTGATTTGTTAATGTTTGTGTGTATGGTCATCTGTGTATGTGTGTGTATATGTGTATGAGAGAGAATACATTTGGAGCTGTGGAAATAGGGAAAAAAGCAGGACTGAAGAATGTAATTAGGACAAGGTTATTGTGAGACTTTCTCAGGAACACACACTGATACCACTCACCTTCAGCCTATCTATCTATCTATCTATCTATCTAAATATAATCTACCTATCTATCTAATCTGTCTGTCTGTCTGTCAGATGTTTTGTGTGATGATGGAGTCTTTATGTTCTTGTCTCATGTAGATGGGTAGATGGAGTCTGGGGGAAAAGAGAGTGATATAAAGTGAGAAAGAGGTGTGAGAGGGATTGGGTGTGTGTGGGGTGGTGAAGGGAACAGATGGTTTCCTCAGTCTGACTGAGATGTTTCTCTGGCAAATTGATGCTTTGAGATGATGATGAGTGTGTGTGTGTGTGTGTGTGTGTGTGTGTGTGTACGCGCTTTTGTGATTTATGAGGACACAAATTTGTATAATGACATGGGTATTACACTGGTATTACGTTGTAAACATGAAATATGAGGAGATTTCATGAGTCCTCATATTTAAAATGGCTTTAAAAACATACTAAACAATGCTTTCTTAAAAATGTAAAAATGCAGACAGTTTTCTGTGATGGGTAGGTTTAGGGGTAGGGGTAGTGTAGGGGGATAGAATGTACAGTTTGTACAGTATAAAAACCATTACGCCCATGGAATGTCCTCACAAAATACCAAAATAAACCTGTGTGTGTGTAGGAATGGCTTTTTGATGAGCACGAGCTGATTGAAAACATGATTAAGAAACGTGTCCTGCAGCTTTTGAGACACATACAGGCATTTGATTTCATATTTTATGATATAATGAAATGAAACTCAGACATTGGAATACGACTTAAGTGTCCAAATAAGTTTTGACTGGGTAGACTGGGTCACTGTATTTAGATGTGGAAGTTCGGTGGAACCAGATGCTTATTCTGACTTTATTTTACTTTATCTTCAGAGACTTCCTCGAGGAGAGTTTTGGTTTCATTTCAGGCGGTCCAGCACCATGTTTTGCCTCTTGGCACCCCCTGCTGTCAGAATGAGTGAGCAGCCTGTTTTTCAGACCCCTTGATAGGTAGAGACCTGCTGTTACATATTTAATAAATCTGCGTTTTAAACCTGTGTGTGTGTGTGTGTGTGTGTGTGTGTGTTGTATCAGAGCCCACCTGTACTAAACACACCTCACACTCCACAGCAGATGGTGACGCTTGACCAACAAGTCTGAAAAATATGGCCTGTACACTAAAGTTAAACATTCACACTAACAATCTGTGTAGACGGCATTTTAATTCTCCAGTGAACAGAGGTGTATGTTTGAAAGCAGCATCAGACTAATTCATGTTTATTAGAGTCTGAGCAGATCCTCAGGCTAAAGACAGACGGGATGAACAACACATAATCAGAAACACATATAGACAAATGCACAGGCCATATTTCACTCCAAAACCAAAAGAAAAGAAAATATGAAGTCATATTTTTCTTAAAGAATTTTGGACATTATTTTAATGCACATTATTCTTCTCTCATAACCATTATATTATATATATACTGTATATACACCGATCAGGCATAACATTATGACCACCTTCCTAATATTGTGTTGGTCCCCCTTTTGCTGCCAAAACAGCCCTGACCCGTCGAGGCATGGACTCCACTAGACCCCTGAAGGTGTGCTGTGGTATCTGGCACCAAGATGTTAGCAGCAGATCCTGTAAGTCCTATAAGTTGTGAGGTAGGGCCTCCATGGATCAGACTTGTTTGTTTAGCACGTCCCACAGATGCTCTATTGGATTGAGATCTGGGGAATTTGGAGGCCAAGTTAAAACTCGTTGTTGTGCTTCTCAAACCATTCCTGAAGCATTTTTGCTTTGTGGCAGGGCGCATTATCCTGCTGAAGGAGGCCACAGCCACCAGGGAATATCGTTTCCATGAAAGGGTGTACATGGTCTGCAATGCTTAGGTAGGTGGTACGTGTCAAAGTAACATCCACATGGATGGCAGGACCCAAGGTTTCCCAGCAGAACATTGCCCAAAGCATCACACTGCCTCCGCCGGCTTGCCTTCTTCCCATAGTGCATCCTGGTGCCATGTGTTCCCCAGGTAAGCGGCGCACATGCATCCGGCCATCCACGTGATGTAAAAGAAAACATGATTCATCAGACCAGGCCACCTTCTTCCATTGCTCTGTGGTCCAGTTCTGATGCTCACGTGCCCACTGTTGGCCGTTTCGGCGGTGGACAGCATGGGCACCCTGACTGGTTTGTGGCTATGCAGCCCCATACGCAACAAACTGCGATGCACTGTGTATTCTGACACCTTTCTGTCAAAACTAGCATTAACTTCTTGAGCAAGGTGAGCTATAGTAGCTCGTCTGTTGGATCGGACCACATGGGCCAGCCTTCGCTCCCCACGTGCATCAATGAGCCTTTGCCGCCCTTGACCCTGTCGCCAGTTCTTTTGATAGATACTCACCACTGCAGACCGGGAACACCTCATAGGAGCTGCAGTTTTGGAGATGTCTGACCCAGTCGTCCAGCCATCACAATTTGACCCTTGTCAAACTCGCTCAAATTCATACGCTTGCCGAATTTTCCTGCTTCTAACACATCAACTTTGAGGGCAAAATGTTCACTTGCTGCCTAATATATCCACCCACTAACAGGTGCTGTGATGAAGAGATAATCAGTGTTATTCACTTCATCAGTGGTCATAATGTTATGCCTGATCTGTGTATATTTATGCTGATTGTATTTATTTAGATATTTTAAAAATGTCTCTCTTTTTTTTTCTATTTCTGTATTTGTATTACATTCTTCATTGTCGTGAAAATCTTTTTGATCTTACAGTTTTCCTCAATTGCTTTGGCTCTATTCTCAAATGAGACTTTTTTTCTCAAAACAATATCTTCAGATCTCTGAACTATTAGTTTCTTGTTCACATCAGATTTGAATTTCTTATTGATTTAAACAAATTGTATGTGTTTTGGCACGTGTGCAAAAGAGTAAGTACAATTGTCTACAATTTGCAGAATTAATAAATGCACATGGCTTGGTGGGCTTGGTAAATACATTTGTATTTTTACAGTACATTTATTATTGTAGAAATGTGTTGCATGAACTGAAAATTCTTCTCATGAAAGAGCAACAGGAAGATGTGTAAAAAGATGTATGTGTTAGAGAAAGACATAGTGTAAAAATAATCAAGCAACTGAGAATTTTCAGTTTACATGTAACACATTTTTGCAAAAAATAAATGTGTTGTATAAATACAAATGTTCATTTTTGTGTGTACTACAGTATTGACTTTTACCAGTCCAATTTTACCTATTGTTTGAATCTGTATTTACTGTAAAATACTGGCATTCAATAGAGTTCTGATGTTCAAGCAAAATGATTCATTTACAGTTTTTCTCAGTCACTTTGGTGCATTTCTCAAATCATCCTTAAAATTTGCAAAACAGTAAGTTCATTTCTCGAAACAGTTTGTACAAACACCACTACACATTGGATTACCTGCAAAAGCTTGTAACTTACTCAAAATCCTTAGTTCATCTCTCAAAAGCAAGTTTTTATATCAATAATCATATCAGTGCCATCAAAATGACAAGACCTTGTGTCATTGTTCACAAACAAGTTAGTCAAAATGTTTACGTTGTCAATATAACAGTGTATTCTGTCAGTATTTTCAGATGTAAACTTTGGCTACAGTTTTGATGACAGTGATTGAAACTGCACAAGACTGCACTTTTTCTGTATTACATATATCAATTTTAAAAGTACAAATTAACACATTGCTGGGATATGGGATAATGATTGCAAGAGACTGGACAGGATTCACAAACTGTAAAATGAAGCATTACACTCTTAAAAATAAAGGTTTTTCAATGGGTCTTTACAGCACCTTAGGTTCTGCAATTGTACATAATCAATTGCATGAATGTACCAAAGCATTTGCAATTTGTTTAAAAGAATGAGAAATTGCTCTTTTGAACAAGTAGTTTTGAAAATTTCAGTTGTGATCTGAGAAATGCACCAAAGCGACTGAGGAAAACTGTAATTGTTTAGCAGATCATTTTTAAAGCTCATAACTGGTAAATAAATGCTATGTGGGGGATAAAGGATATTTTGAGGACACATGGTTCTGATTCTAGGTGGCGCTGTATCAACATATGAACTGTTGATCTGTGTCGATATTGACCACTACATCACCAGCAACTTTAGTAATTTTCTCCAACTTTCAAAATCTACTTGCCTGATAATTGTTGCATGTGCCTATATTAGACTTATGCATTTTTATATCTGCAAGTCACCATGAAATCAAAATGGATTCTTATTTCTTATTTCATGGAATATTGCAGTATTTATTATAAATGACTTATCTGTGCACATAATTATTTGTTTAAATTCATGTGCCTCGTAATCTTGCATTAAAATAACTTGTCCCTCTTGCAGCGACATCTCTTCTCTTCTCTGATGACGAGGGCGGGGCAACCTGTCACTCACATGAGATCCACCAATAGCAAACCACAACCATCCAATCAATTCCCCATGGACAAAAGCAAGCCCCACCCTACATTTGTTCTTGTTCCAGAAGCCGTTTCATTTGGATATACATCACAATAGGGAAGAAAAGACAATCACAACTTCCATTTCATGCTGACTTTAAGTACATTTAGATATTTTATGTTTAACAAGATTTAAAACGTTTTTTGCAGTGTAAGTGTGTGCGTTTTGCAGGAAACAGCATGCTAAGCTCTTTTATTTTTGTCATCTTCTGAGATTTAATGACCTTTTCTCTGCTGTTCCATCACCTGCCTTCATCTGTGGCTCCTGCGGTTGTTTTGCACTCAGTTCAGCTGAAATCACGCGTCTCCTCTCACAGGAAACATGTTGCTTTGTTTGTGTGTCCCGCTGATGGGCGGCTCGGCTTTAACTGTCACGTCTGTCCACTTAACTCTTTGTTTTTCTGTCTCTCACTCATGTCTCCTGCCGTCTGTGCCGTTTGCCGTCTCTGGCTGCTCTTTCATATCTAGATACTGAGGCAGGATTTTGGTCCCTGTAAAGCTTAAAGCTCATCTCCAGAAGGCAGGTTTTGCAGGAGTGACGGCGCGGTGCAGACGGTCTGGGCAATCAAGCGCTTCAATCCGATTTACCTCCATGAAGCCCGTCTGTGAGCACAATCCTGGCATGTGATGAGAGAGAGAGAGAGATGGGTTTTGGAAAAATTGTGTCACGTGCCCTGTAAAGGCCTGTTTGAGGGTCAAGACTTGGTTTTAGGGATAAGATTATAATTAGGTTAGGGGTAGGTTTAGGGGAAGGGTTCGGATTAGGTACTTAGTTGTGATAGGTAAAGTTATGGTAAGGAGCTAGAGATTGCATTGTGGCTAAGTACAATGCATATTTTACTTGTCGAGTAGATTATTGGTTTCTTTCATGTAAAGAAAGTGCGGCTTTCCATTAATCATGGATGTCATTCTGTGTTGGGAATTTTCACAACTGAAAATATGCCAGTCCATCAAACAAGACAAATAATGTTTAGCAAAGCATCACTATTAGTAGTGCTCATAAATGTTTAACACCCAGCAACCACAAACTCTTTAAAATAAATGCAATGGTCTATGTTTCTAAACTGGAAAAATATTTGGTGTAGGATTTACTTTGAAATAATTTTCACTCAGAAATTGCTAGTAAATTTCACAAATGATTATAGAAAAACTGAAATAGTATTTTAGTAATATTATAAAACAAACTCCAATAATCCTTGATTTACAACCTTGAAAAATCATCTTTCACCATGTATATTCTAATTCTGTCTTTTGTCTGCTTTTCTCCAGGGTTTCTGTTTCTTCCCGGTGGGTTCATGCTCCTCATCTAGGGTGGGGGGGCAACGCCCCATTCTGCCATGAAAGGCTACACCCCCCAGCGCACCCGTCACCTGTCCAACTGCGAGCCACCCCGTTCTCCCAGTCATCTGGACTCTCTGTACCACCCATCTGCATCCTCCACCCTTTCTCACACCTCGTTCCCCGTACCAGCAGCCATGGACCACTACGGAACCCTGGACCCGCACCACTTCTCCCCGTCGCCTGGCCCGGGAGGTCTTCCACCCGACTGCCTGATGCCCCTCAACAACCAGCTGTCCTCCAGCAGCACCTTCCCCCGGATCCACTATAACTCGCACTTTGATCAAGGGGAGTTCGGTCACTCGGCAGCCGACAGTATCGGGGGAATCAGCACAGGGACGCTGGGGACGTCTATGTCTATGGGAATGGGTCTCGGAGTGGGACGGACCGCCATGATCACCAGCGGATCTGCAACTATATCGGGTAAAAAATTGAAGGCTTGTCTTGAGCAGGGCTCGACAATTTTTGAAGGGGCAAGTGAAAGAGAATTTTACTTGCCCGATCGGACAAGTGGCCTGATTAAAACATCAATAACAAAAAATACTAGGGAATCACCAAAACGTGAGAATGATTCTGATTTTATTACATTTAGTGTAAGAGGCGATTGATAGTGAATAATATACAGTATAATGTACTGACAGTAAGGTTGCGCTGTTGAGGCTTGCTCAGCTTCCAGAGGAAAAATCTAAACAAATGAGCGCAGCAACTCAGTTAACATACTGCGGTAAAAATGTGTCAAAATGTGGAGTTTTTATTTATAACATATGTGTCATCCACCAGCTGGAGTGCCCTTAATCTCCACCAGAGGGCACTCCTGCCTAGTCCTTTACCATTCCATCACGAACTACGTTTCCCATAAACCTTTGCCTGGACTCAGTATTGTGTGACTACATCCACCTGTGCATTATTACCTCATTAACCCGGCCTATAAAAGCTGTGTGTCTTTCAGTCAGTCTTTGTCATTCATTCGGTCGTTTCTCAATACCAAGTTCGCAAAGTTCGGACTTGCGTCCTTGGTAGTTAGGACTTGGCAAGTTCGACTCAGGAGAACAGACTCCCGTGAACGGGAGGACACAAGTCCAGTGATTCTGCAAATGGCACAGCAGCGTACTTGATAACGTCACTCAGCTCGCTCTGGCTTCTCCGGTTATCTCTGTATGTATATTTTAGGCAACAATAAAACGAAATTCTGGGATACCTGGCTGTCTCAAGTCCACACAAGTCACCTCTCGATGTATCCTCGATAAAAGGGGCGGATCAAGAACACATCCGGGGATTTGAACTGTACTTGGCTAGATGTGAACTTTTGAATTGGAACAGTACTTGGGCAGCGACTGATGACGTTTCACAAGTCCACAAGAACACAAGTACAGACAAGAACGCATATCAAGAAACGGCTATTGTCTTTGTGAGGATGTAGTGTATGTTTTGACCTGTGTTCCGGATTCCTTGTTCATGTTTTGATTATCTCTAGTTTTATTAAGTTTCTGCCTGCATTTGGATCCAGTCTCTCCTCTTCCCTGCCTTGACTACGTTACAATATGATACAACATCACACAATGATACAACAGTTTGAGCAACATCACATGACCAAGAGTGCTGTTTTCCTGAATACCATCACGATTGAAAATGACACTGATTTCATACAACAGTTCAATAAACAAGTCGTTAATATTAAGTTACTTACATTTTAGACACAATTTCAACAGCGAAAATAGTTCCAAACAAAGATCACAGGAGAACCATAGCGTAACTCACAGCAACACTCAACCGTGTTTTCATTACTGAATGATTCAGCATTTTGAACGAATTGGTTGAGTCAAAAATTCAATGGCCCATTCATTAACAACTGCCTCATTCTTGAATGAATCCGCTGTTTGAACAAATTTTCTGAATGAATGACATAATGACTCATTTTTTTCCAGACAAGCTACTCCAAAGGACTTAATGTCGAGCCCTGGTCTTGAGAAACTTTTATAAAAGTTGATCTGAGAAGCAAAATTGTCTTCTTTCAAAAGATTTTTATTAAGACTTTTTTTAAAATACAACATAAATTTTTACGTTGATTATGATTAATGTGAATAAGATCCGAGTTTTTCCTAATTATCGACTCTCTTGCTCTTTTGGCATTTAGGGGCAGGAAAGATGAACCGTTTGCCACCCAACCTCCTGGACCAGTTCGAGAAACAGCTGCCAGGGCAACAGGACGGCTTCAGCACATTACAGTTCCATCGCAGCACCGCTGTGACAACGACGAAACAGCAACAACAGCAGCGCACGGACAGTCCAGGAAAAATACGCTATTTAGTTCACTCTGTTCAGAAACTTTTCGCTAAATCTCAGTCGCTGGAAAACTCAGCCATCAAGGGTAACATGAACGGTCGCAACAGCAGATCATCAGGCAGCGATGACAAACATCATCGGAGTAAAAGCAAAGACCGGGCGAAGAGTGAAGGAACGGCCAAACGGAGGCCACGGTCCAATATGTCTGGATACTGGAGTTCTGACGACTTGGACAGCGATATAAGTAACTATAGAAACCCCATGGCCATGATGACTTTGGGCCGGCAAGGGGTGGGATCCGGACCGGGGCCGGACGGCCAGGTGGCATCCAGGTACTTCATGCAGGGCTACAGCACCATCAGCGAGCACACGCTGAAATCTTCAAAGAGTAACAGTGACCTAAAGCATCAGGGGCTTCCGGCACTCCCGGGACCTGGTGGTGGTGGTGGTGTTGGTGGTGGAGTCGGAGGGAGAGGGCCGATTTTTGATGGGAACTTTGGTAAAGGGGGACCCTGGTCCACGCTAACATTAGGACCCACAAGGCAAATGTGCCAGAAGGGCTCGGCCACGCTGGATCGCACCCTGCTGAAGTCAAAGTCTGTCCAGCAGGATCTGGGCTGCCACTTTCTGCAGGTGCGAGGGAGGGTGAGTGCATGAATTAAACACAGTTATTGTGTTGCTGTGGTGGTAGCAAACCTCAGTAGACAAGGGGGCGATAGAGTGTCATTACATCAGGTGTGTTAAACCCTAAGTATACTGCATTTTTAACGCAAATGCTTAAATACCCTGATATGCTCACAGCAAAGTTCATTTTCTTATGGGTAAAAAGAAGATATACCTTTGCAATGGTATACTGTTATTGAACATCCCAATGCTGGAAGCAGCATTAAGCTGAATATGTAAATATGTGCTGCACGACTTCCTCTCAATAACAAAAACAAAACAAAAATGACAGCAGTGAGAAAACAGCAGTGAAGAAAAGCATCTAATCATAGGGATGTGGATATGTTTGCACCAGCTCTGCGATTCAGCACTACAGTCAGGTCACGTTTCTTTATACCACTTTATACAATAGATTGCTTTATACAATAGATTGCTTTAAAGTATTCAGCTTCATGGTATTAAGCATGAAAAAACAGTGTCAGTGTTGCTTTCAATTGAAAGCCCAACTTCAGTTTCTACTATAAAGCAGCTCTCCAGTGCGTGAATGTTTTTACTCGTAGGTGTCCTACCTCGATGGACTGAACAGAAGAAATGAAAAGGGCCTCAGGGCCCAACCTACTATTACGTCATCACCAGGAACCAATGGTAGTTCGAAGGTGTTTACCAGCCAGAGCAAACTTTTCTGGGCTGCATTTCTCAAAAGCAGTAGTTTGGTTCTACGATCTACTTAGGCTTATGATGCCCAGCCCTGGACAGTTCGCTTTTGCAAGCTGACTCCAAACTCCAAACACGCTTTGTTGTAGCCCGATTTTGTTCAAAATTGCGTCACGCTAGTTCGTTCTTCGATTTCACTTGTGTATCGGGGCTTTTAAGGCCAATTCTCACTGTACTGAGAGACGTTGGTCAACACATGTTTATGCTTTTTGCTGTGGGTCGGCATTTGTTTTCGACAATTGAGTGTTGAATCGCCGTTTGTTGGGTTTAGGTTTTGGAATGTCTGAGAAGTGACATACTGTAATCTGGTGACTGTCACCAGACCAACAAAATGACCATGAAGTACAACAGTTTACATTATTGGCCGTACATAAAACACTGAAGAAAATAGTTGAAAAATGTATTGTAGTGATGCCATGGACATCGCAAATCTTCAGCAAATTCTGGCTGATAAATCAGATGGGCCCTGAGCAATCTATGTGTGTCTACAGTGTTTGTCTGATGGTGTTTTCTGGTGTTTGTTCAGATGCCCTCCACCGGTGAGTGGACGGGGACTCTAGGCAGAAGTGGGCCCATGGGTGAGATCCCCTGTAGACGGATGCGTAGCGGCAGTTATGTGAAAGCCATGGCCGACTTTGAGGATAGCGACGACTCTGATGTGAGTCCAAAACCCTCACCGAAAAGCACCGCACGGAGGCAGAGCTACTTACGTGCAACTCAGCAATCACTAAGTGACCAGTTCCCTTCAAGAAAGTAAGTGAATATGTTTAATACACACACATATTATTTTTCTGTTCTTTACAAACTGTTGTAAATTAAAAGATTAATACACTGTATGCAAAATGCCAGCGACCCGTTTCTGTGCCGAAGGCTGGAGATATAATAGGGTACAAACACAGAAACAAGTCAAGTCAAGTCAAGTCACCTTTATTTATATAGCGCTTTTTACAATGCAGATTGTGTCAAAGCAGCTTTACATTGATAACTGGTATATAATTTTGGCTGCACAGCAGCTCTTAAAGAATAGTGTCAATGTCGGCAGATCAAAGCACTGTTGAATATCAAATGTCAAGTGTCCCCAACTAAGCAAGCCAAAGGCGACAGCAGCAAGGAACCCAAACTCCAACAGGTGACATCAGATGGCAAACAGGTGGCAAATAGACTTCTGTGTTAAAATGGAGAAAAAAACCTTGGGAGAAACCAGGCTTAGTCGGGGGGCCAGTTCTCCTCTGGCGAACAGTGCTTTGTTCACGATTCAGGTTGCTATCATATGTCTGATAGGATCGCAACATTCAAAGTATTTATTCCAGTTCAGTCCAGTTGAGGATCGTATTCATCACACCGGTATGGACGGTGTGTTGAGGAGCTGTGCCACTGGTTGTCGTGGTCGATGAGGCCTTCACAATGGATGATCTAGTTGGCTCAATCTCTGCTGATACTTCAGGGCTGCGTTGTGGTCGTGTCAAGGCGCCGGTCCTCGGTCTCACCTGGATACGGCCCGGATCTGGTTGACTACGGTAAACCTCGGGATAAACAGAAAGACTAATATTAGCGTAGATGCCATTCTTCTTCTGATGTAACGAGTACATCTGGTGTTATAGGAAGTGTTCCCGGTTCCGGCTGACCTAATTTATGCAGCCTAATAATCCTTTAACGGATTTGAAAATATAAATTGATAATGTGTTATGTGTATGCCAGGTTAAAGAGATGCGTTTTTAGTCTAGATTTAAACTGACAGAGTGTGTCTGCTTCCCGAACAATGCTAGGAAGATTGTTCCAGAGTTTAGGTGCCAGATAGGAGAAGGATCTACCACCTGCGGTTGATTTTGATATTCTAGGTATTATCAGCTGGCCTGAATTCTGAGATCGCAATAGACGTGAAGGACTATAATGCTTTAAGAGCTCGCTCAGGTACTGGGGAGCTAAACCATTTAGTGCTTTGTAAGTAATTAGCAAGATTTTAAAATCTATACGATGTTTAACAGGAAGCCAATGCAGTGTTGACAGAACTGGGCTAATATGGTCATACTTCCTAGTTCTAGTAAGAACTCTAGCTGCTGCATTTTGGACGAGCTGTAGTTTATTTTATCAGGCGAGCGGAACAACCACCCAGTAGAGCATTACAGTAATCTAGCTCTTGAGGTCATGAACGCATGAACTAACTGTTCTGCATTTTTCATTGAGAGCATATGTCGTAGTTTAGATATATTTTTAAGATGGAAGAATGCGGTTTTACAGATGCTAGTAACATGGCTTTCAAATGAGAGATTGGTATCAAAGAGCACACCCAGGTTCCTAACTGACGACGAAGACTTAACAGAGCAGCCATCAAGTGTTAGACAGTATTCTAGGTTATTACGTGAAGAAGTTTTTGGTCCAAAAATTAGAATCTCTGTTTTAGAAACACACATTGGTTGTCTGTCAAGATGCCAAAGACCACGTCTGAGGTGTGAGCTGCATTATTTCATGCCTTCTGCATCCGGATGAGTTAAACTATGTTTATTTCTCTCTCAAACACACTCAGAATCCAGCTGTGCTTGTTCATGTGCTAGATTAAGCACAGCTAGTCTCTCTCCCTCTCCATATGCTGTACTTCTCCACAACCTTTCTGCTGTTTACATGTAAAAAAGAAAGAGACAAAAAAAAAAAAAAAAAAAAGCACCTTTTTGCTCCTAAACAGCAATGTTGCTATTTTCATTAAGTCTGCATTGTCACCATCGACCAATTGTGATTTTTTTTCCACAGGTATCTGGTACAGATCAGATCACGGTATATTGATCGCAAAAACGCATATGAGTTGTCTCATTTAATGCAAAAAAAAAAAAGATGTTTTGAATAAATTGTAAAGTATTTATTACATTGGTTGTCCTTTATTTCATGACATTTTATTAACAAAGTTTGTTAGGAGCACGTTCAAATGATCTACCCAATCAGCATAAGAGGAGGCCTATAAACATGTAGCCGACTCACCTATGTTCCTCGACAGTTTTTTCTGCATTTGGCCCCACTCTATGTTCACAATATGTCCGAAATCGAGCTCTTCTCATTTGATGAAGAATCTTTGGTCCTCGAGGAATATTTGCCGCAGTCCTCTGGCCTAAGGAGCGATTCCCTTCCGCCGCCAATCCCTCGGCTTTATCTCGTGGGCGTCAGCCCAAACAAATGGGTCTCTGCATGCTGAGGCGAAACATCTGCAATTTCCTTTCACATCTTTCTCTACTCCAGCCCATAAAATCATTCCTGCCATAGAAAAATGGACATTAAGGCCCATCGAGCACCAAGCCCGCATCTCGAGCAATGCCGCCCTCTTCCCACAAAGGGACAGGCCTTCCTTCCAGCGTCATGCCTACGCAGCAGGCCCTCAGCACACGGCGTCGTAGGTTCAGTCCCAGCCAGCTCACACTCTCCACCCCCGTCGGCTCAAACCCGTAAAAGCACAGCTTAGATCCTTCTCGTTTTCTGTCCCTGATAGAATTTAGCTTCTGTACAAGTGATTTGCCATTCTAAACTAACGGTAGCTCACACATTACATACAGATCACACGCACAGTCACATACAGAATCATTAAGAACTTATTGTCAACGCTGTCCTGTGATTTATCAATAAAATCGCTTAGAAACTGAAAGTTATAGCATATATGTATTTCTGTTTTGAAGTAAGAGACACTTCATAGACTGGTAGAACAAATTCATACACGCAATCATTCTCACTAATGGATTCAAATAAATATAATCTTCCACTTCATCTCTATCTGATTTAGAACAAACAGACATCGGTAAGTAATGTAGCGGCCCATAACAGATAACTGATGAAGATAATCTGTTATGTTGAGGTTTTCCTATGTAGTTTGGAAAAGTATGGATTTTTGATTTGAGTAATTTCCAGATTGGGATAAGTACTGTATGAGAAGAAAAATAAATAAATTAATGAATTAAATAAATAAATAAATAAATAAATCATACAAGCAGTGTGTTTTCATGGCAAAAGTTTAGTGGTCCTTTAGTGATTGTCGAACACAATTGAATAAATTCAAAGTGAACATTTTATCATGCAGAACGTTTTGTCTTTTACCATAAGCAAGTCTCTTTTGAACTTCACTAAATGAATGCATATGTGCCACTCAAACCAGCAACAGATAAAGGATCAAACAATCATCTAAATCAGACTGTACTTTGCTGTTTGATGATCTTCCAACATCAAACAATGATTACAGTATCAATCCGATGTGTCAGAGGTGAACACTTCAAGAAAGGTGAATCATTTCAAGATCCAATGGAAAAACAGAAAATATTTACAAAAAATGTTTAATAATCGCTCTCTCAGCCCTGCATGTTTTCCCCTGAGCTCGGGATTCCAGTTACCCAGGATAAAACCCTGGGTCCAGTCGCGTCCATTGAATTCTGGGCATTAACTTAGATACAGTTAATTTCCAGGCCTCACTGCACAAAGAAAAATATAAGATATTCTGGTCACGTCCACCTTTCTAGACAGTCCAAACTGTTCTAAACACGAACTGCTGTCTTTGCTCGGCCTGCTCACTTAAACTTCACAATGTGCATAATCCCGCAAGGCTGCCCTTTCATCTCACATCTCCTTTCCCTCACGTTTTGATTCACACGCTAGAAGACGAGTGTCGGGCCACGGCAGCAGGCCTTCGGCAAGCCCGGGCCACGTCCCACTGCTGCCAGGCCCCGCTCTCCTCTTCCCTCCGCTCAGCCTCACACCGTGGCTTTTCCTGACGGCGCACCCATACAAAATGCCCGCCCCTGTCAACGAATGCCTTCCCTCTAGCGTGAGGTTGCCTCCACTAGCGGAGCAAGCTCAGCCATCTCAGCCATTTCATCCCACTGTCTCAAACTCTCCCCATTGTCTGTGGTCAGCGCGAGGCTGCCTCCACTAGCGATGCAGGCCCAAATAACACTTCCTTATCCTCCTGCTGCCTCTAACCTTTTCCCCTACCAGTGGCCTACAGCTCCTTCAGCAGACCCTAGTGTGAGGATGCCTCTGCTAGCGGTGCAGGCCCAGTCATCAGTCTCAAAATCTCTTTTTTGTCCTTGGCCTACAGCTCCAACCACGGACCCTAGCATGAGCCTACCTCTGCTAGCAGCACAGGCTTAGATGGCCTATTTTCCACCCCAGCTTTCTTCTTCCTTTACCTACCCCATTACAACTCAAGCCCCAGGGGCCGACCCAAGCGTGAGGCTGCCTCCGCAAACAACCTTGACCCCTGAGCTTCCCCCTCCTAACTCTCTTCCACAGGCTAGATCGTCATTTTTCCTCTTTTCTGCAACACAGATGCCTATACCACTGAATGTCATTGCTTTGGAACCGCCCCCTGTCGCCAGCAACATCAGAGCACAGATTTTATCAGAAATTCAGGCTGCTGGCTCCAGAGGCGGACCTAACCCCAATCCCAGTTTCTCACTATTCAGAGTTGATCTTCCTATAAATCAACCACTAAAACCTCTGCTCAACGCATCGCTTGACTCCATCCTCCTAGCTGTTTCCCCTAGAACCCTCCAATCATACCTGACCGCATGGAGAAGTTTTAAGTCATTCCATATCTCATACAATTTGCCGTTTCCCGATTTTTCCCTGCTCTCCATCACCTCATTTATTTCTTATCTAAACAGCATCAAAAACCTCCAAGCTGGTTCCATTAGAGGCTACTTAAGTGGGATCCAATTCTTTAACAAATTAATTCATGGCTCAGTTTCCCCCAAGATAAATGACGCACAGACCTCCCTCTTTATCAAAGGTATTCTGAGATCTCAACCTACCTGCATGGATTCCAGAAAACCCATTACTTTGGACATTCTGACTAAGTGTATCTCCACCCTTCGCTTAGGCTATCCCTCTACAAATACCGCCCGCACACTCGATGCAATGTTCATCGTAGCCTTCTTCATTTTTCTCAGATGCTCCGAACTCGCCATTACCTCCAATTTCAACCCAATGCCCATCCTACAATTTCGGATCTATCAGTTTTTAGACAGCGAAACAGTATATTTTATTTCATTAAACAAAGCAAAACAGAAAAAAAGTCCATTTCATCTATATCTTCATTCTCCTGTCACCTATTCAGCATTGTCTTCTATCTTATCTTCACTTCAGAAACTTTCAGGCTAAATCCACATCCGACCCACTTTTCGTGGATGACTCCAACCACCCCGTCATGCACTTTTGGTTTCAAAAACACTGCAAATTAGTTCTCATTCAATCTGACATCCCAGCTGATGATTTTTCCAGCCACTCATTTCATATAGGGGGGAGGTCTAAATCGCTTACACCCCAGCTCGATTATCAGCAGGGCTTGCTCGTCCAATGCTGTGAGCTGCAGGCTCCCGTTGGAGCCCTCCCGTTCAGGCGGTTGGAATCACGTACGCCCCGTTGGCCTGCCGGTGGGGCTCACCCATTCAGTGCTGTGAGCTGAAGGTTCCTGTCGAATAATGCGTAGGATTTTCAGTAGGGTGGCTGGAGTCTCATGTGCCCTTCCAGCCGTGGTTGGGGCCCGCCCGTCCGATGCCGAAAGCTACAGGCTGCTGTTGGACACCATGCTGCCCCCCCTGGTCGGAAGGAAGCTTGTACACCCCGTTCACTTACCGTTGGAGCCCACCATTCTGATGCTGTGAGCTGCAGGCTCCCATCGGATGCTGCGTGGGCCCTTTCCGGTTGAATGGTTTTATGCACACCCTGTTCACCTGCCGGCGGGCTCACCCTTCTGATTCTGTGAGCTGCAGGCTCCCATCGGATGCTGCGTGGGCCCTTTCCGGTCGGGAATCAAACTTGCTTATGCCCGTTTGGATGGCCAGTGGGGCTCGCCCATCTGATGCCGTGAGGCTCCTGTCGGATGTGCGTGGGCCCTTCCAGTCAGATGGTCAGAATTGTTTATAACCTGTTCGGCTGACCAGCTGGGCTTACTCATCTTATGCTGAGAGCTGCAGGCTCCCATCAGATGCTGCGTGGGCCCTCCTGGTTAGGCGGTTGGAATCGCTTGTAACTCCCGTTGACTGCCGGTGGGGCTCATCCATCCGATGGCGTGAGCTGCAGGCTCCCGTTGAATGTTGCTTGGGCCCTCCCGGTTGCACAGTTGAAATCACTCGCACTCCCGTTCACCTGGTGAGGCTTACCCGCTGAGAGCTGCAGGCTCCTGTTGGATGCCGTGAGAGCCCTCCTGGTTGGGTGGTTAGAATCACTCACTCCCTATTCGACAGCTGGCAGGGCTCGTCCATCCGATGCTGTGAGCTGCAGGCTCCCATTGGATGCTGAATGGGCCCTCCCAGCCAAGCGAACAAGCTCCTCCCCGCAAACACCACTTTGCCATTTCATTGCACACATTTTTGGGGGTTATTTAATAAATTCCCGGCTGCTGTCCCAAGTTCATTGGCTTTTTTGGAGAGTACTCTGGGTTCGGGTGACATTCCAAGCTCTGAGTCCTCCACCTGACAGCACGCCAAATACACATACCCTTTTACTCTATCTAATCATTTGTAAGTGTGAACTTGTGAAAAGATGTTTTATTAACAAAGTTCAGGAGCAGCACGTTCAAATTATCTACCCAACCAGCATAAGAGGAGGCCTATAAATATGTAGCCAACTCACCTACAGTATCTCACAGAAGCGAGTATACCCCTCACATTTTTGTAAATATTTTATTATATCTTTTATGTGACAACACTGAAGAAATGACATTGTAGCAAAATGTAAAGTAGTGAGTGTACAGCTTGTATAACAGTGTAAATTTGCTGTCCCCTCAAAATAACTCAACACACAGCCATTAATGTCTAAACCGCTGGCCACAAAAGTGAGTGCATCCCTAAGGAGAAATGTCCAAATTGGGCCCAATTAGCCATT
This sequence comes from Hypophthalmichthys nobilis, assembly GCA_037950665.1. Classification (NCBI taxonomy): domain Eukaryota; kingdom Metazoa; phylum Chordata; class Actinopteri; order Cypriniformes; family Xenocyprididae; genus Hypophthalmichthys; species Hypophthalmichthys nobilis. The sequence continues at coordinate 23,840,472 of CM075471.1, read as the reverse complement.
TTCTCTCCCCGGTGTCATGTGACTCATTTGTGTTACAAGGTCTCAGGTGTGAATGGGGAGCAGGTGTGTTAAATTTGGTGTTATCGCTCTCACTCTCTCATACTGGTCACTGGAAGTTCAACATGGCACCTAATGGCAAAGAACTGTCTGAGGATCTGAAAAAAAGAATTGTTGCTCTACATAAAGATGGCGTAGGCTATAAGAAGATTGCCAAGACCCTGAAACTGAGCTGCAGCACAGTGGCCAAGAACATACAGCGGTTTAACAGGACAGGTTCCACTCAGACAGACCTCGCCATGGTCGACCAAGAAGTTGAGTGTACATGCTCAGCGTCATATCCAGAGGTTGTGTTTGGGAAATAGACGTATGAGTTCTGCCAGCATTGCTGCAGAGGTTGAAGGGGTGGGGGGTCAGCCTGTCAGTGCTCAGACCATACGCCGCACACTGCATCAAATTGTTCTGCATGGCTGTCTTCCCAGAAGGAAGGCTCTTCTAAACATGATGCACAAGAAAGCCCGCAAACAGTTTGCTGAAGACAAGCAGACTAAGGACATGGATTACTGGAACCATGTCCTGTGGTCTGATGAGACCAAGAGAAACTTATTTGGTTCAGATGGTGTGAAGTGTGTGTGGCGGCAACCAGGTGAGGAGTACAAAGACAAGTGTGTCTTGCCTACAGTCAAGCATGGTGGTGGGAGTGTCATGGTCTGGGGCTGCATGAGTGCTGCCGGCACTAGGGAGCTACAGTTCATTGAGGGAACCATGAATGCCAACATGTACTGTGACATACTGAAGCAGAGCATGATCCCCTCCCTTCGGAGACTGGGCCGCAGAGCAGTATTCCAACATGATAACGATCCCAAACACACCTCCAAGACGACCACTGCCTTGCTAAAGAAGCTGAGGGTACCTAAACCCTATTGAGCATCTGTGGGGCATCCTCAAAAGGAAGGTGGAGGAGCGCAAGGTCTCTAACATCTACCAGCTCCGTGATGTCGAGTGGAAGAGGACTCCAGTGGCAACCTGTGAAGCTCTGGTGAACTCCATGCCCGAGAGGGTTAAGGCAGTGCTGGAAAATAATGGTGGCCACACAAAATATTGACACTTTGGGCCCAATTTGGACATTTTCACTTAGGGGTGTACTCACTTTTGTGGCCAGCGGTTTAGACATTAATGGCTGTGTGTTGAGTTATTTTGAGGGGACAGCAAATTTACACTGTTATACAAGCTGTACACTCACTACTTTACATTGTAGCAAATTGTCATTTCTTCAGTGTTGTCACATAAAAAGATATAATAAAATATTTACAAAAATGTGAGGGGTGTACTCACTTCTGTGAGACACTGTATGTTCCTCAACAGTTTTTTCTGCATCCCTCCACCACCCCGTCTCTTCACACTTGCCTGGTTACTATCCTAACCAAAGATACGGGGGAGTACTCTGGGTTTGGGCGATATTCCAAGCTCGGAGCCCTCCCCCAAACAGCACGCCAAATACGCATAATCTTTTACTCTATCTAATCATTTGTAAGTGTGAACTCGTGAATGCTGATTTAAATAAATATTTGCATCTGTGCAAGATGAATCTTATTGCTTTATGAAAGTACTAAGACCCTAGTGTTATTTTAGTAAAACTACATATTTTACTAAATATATAGTATTTATTGGTATTTTTTATGAACTTTTATTTTTATATTTTAATTTTATTTAGTTTGATGCCGTTAATATTTCTATTTAGCTTTAATTTATTTTTATTTAAGTTTTAGTTTGAGTAATTTTAGTAATTCAACTTATTTAATTTAGTTGTCAAGACAACATTTCTTTTCATTTGAGTTTTTAATTCATTCGATGTTTTATAGTTTTAGTTTTATTTAACAATAATAAAACACTGAAACAACCTACAAATAGGCTTAATATAATTTTTACACAATTTTTTAGGTTTTGTGATAAAGTATGACTGGGACATGTGAGATTGACCTTAATACCTCTTACCTTCCTCTTCTAACCCTGATTTAGGCTGTGTTCCCAATGATATACTAGCTTATTGCTTACTGAATAGTATGCAGTATACACTGTATTCTGATTGCTATTTTTAATAATAGTGAATAAAACATTTAAATTATGTAAACATTATTAAACTTAACGTAAATGAAACAATATAATACTAATAATGTTTTTAAATAATGATTCAGAAATCACAGCTGGTTCATTAATCACATTGCATTGTGAGCAAATATAGTATGTTATTCAGAGATTCAATGCATACAGAAAATATAGTTCACAGTATACTTACTTTATTGTGCTGAAAAATTAAGAGTAGTATGTTAGTATGCTGTTCTGAACATAGCCTTTGTCTCTCTGTGTGTTTTCACCATTCATGAGTTTCCCTTTTTTGTGTTCTTTACTCAAAATGACTCAAAGTTCTTGATTTGAAGCCCCACCTCTTCAATTTTAAGCACCTCCCGCTTTCTCTACTATATAAAGCTCCTCCCCATTCCCCACTCCCATCTTACCCTGTAACCCTGCCTTCTCTCCAGCCGTCTGCTGGACTACTCCATGCTGCAGGGGGATCTGGAGGCTCTCTGGTCCCCCCTCCACAGCATTACTACTCTGCAGCAGATCGGACGCTCTGTCAGGTCAGTGCAGTGACTGACCGACTGCTGCTCCTCACTGACCATACAAAGGAGTCGTCGCACCAGCGCTGCTTTCTCAAACTCCTCTCAAATTAGGAGTGCTGATTGAAAACTGGTTTGCTATTGGCCAAGACTCATTCTTTAAACAGTTCTCCTACTCTGAGATGTTTAGTCTCTGAAGTTGCTTTCTCCATACAGCCCATTTGTGCACAAGTGTGATTTAATGTTGGGATTTTGGTTGCACTGCACCACTGCAGACAAATGAGATTTGGAGAGATAGAGAGAAAGCATCCTCAGAGTTTATAAGCTCTGCTAATGCTCATCCTAACTGCTATATCTCTGATTGGACGTTGAATGGAAACGGTACTTTGCTGATTGGTCATTAGCAGTATCTCTTTTAGGAACTGGTGCAGCAATTTTCAGGTCTCTTGTGGTCACCAGACTAATGACATCAATCAGCCTGGATGGATGGATGGAGACAGAACGATGGATGGATAAATGGATGGATGGATGGATGGATGGACGGATGGACAGACAGAGACAGAACCATGGATGGATGGATGGATGGATGAACAGATGGATAGATACTTTTTTTTAAACAGAAAACTGAAAAGATATTACATTTCCTAATAAATAAATGTTTCTTCAGTAGTGTCGTTACAGCTTCACCATTTCCATTTGCTTTTTGTGTAGTAGATCAGGGGTTTTCAAACTTTTGGATGCCATGGACCCCCAAATATGATTGTCCCCATGCGAGGGACCCCCATTCTTAAATTTAAAAGGCAACTGTGAAGTTTCTTGTATAAAAATGCAATTTATACTGTGAAAAAAATAATGATATTACAAATATGTCAAAATATTATTTGGAAAATATTTAGTTCTATTAAGTTACATTATTAATTTCTACTTATTATAGTACTATAGTATCAGATTTATTTATTTAAATCGATTTGTTTTTATTTATTTGTCTATTTATATATTTATTTACTTATTTTATTTTACTTTTTTATTTATTTGTTTTAATCTAATTTAATCTAATTGTTATTCATTTAAATCTTTTTTTATTTTATTTATTTGTATATTTATGTATGTATTTATTTACTCATTTATTTATTATTTATTTTAATTCATTTATTTATTTCAATCAAATTGTTTATTTATTTATTTATTTAAACATTTTTCCATATTTAAATCTTTCCCTCTTTATTTATTTATTTATTTACAATGTTTTTCTCTAAACATTTCCATGGACCCCTAAGCACCCCCTTGTGGCCCCTGAGGGTCCCCTGACCCCAGTTTGAAAACCACTGAGGTAGACTATAGAGTGCTCTCATCTGACCGTTCTCTCATCTCCTGCCTGTTCTCTTCTCTCTGTGACCCCTTTCCCCTTCCTGTCCTCAGTTGTCTTCCTTCTCTGCGGGAGTTCTCTGGGAATCGCAGTCTGGATAACCTGGACTGCATCGGAGGCAGTTCTCCATTCCCAAACTGGGATGATGATGATTTCAGTCAGGGCTGCAGCACTCTCGGACGCAGCAGCTGCATCAGTCAGGTCAGACGCCCACATGACCTCTGAGTTAATTACAGGACAACAGATGCGGCTGAACATGAGTTCACCTTAACACAATGACACTGACTGAGAAGAAAATCCTCTGAAGCGTCATAATTACATATGTTATGGTGGAGCATAGAAATTAATATTAATAAAAAAAAGCAATTTGCACTGAAAATAATGACAGTCTTTCTGTTAAATAACTTCATTAATGAGCTGATTTATCTGTGTGTCACTGTGACCTTTGAGATTATCACTGCAAAAGATAAGAAACCTTGGATACAAGCATTAGCTAAATGACTAATTAGGAATTAAACAGATAAAAAATGCTCTAGTCTCATAAGGTTTTCAAATGCATGCACACACATTATGAAATACAACAACTAGTGATGCTATTGTGAACATAGCCAATCACACCATCACTGTTCTTTTTCAATTATGCCAACCCACATCACCTGCCGCTGTCCCACCAGATGCGAGACATGGAGTTGAGCCGGCATTATGGAGATGAGTTGGAAGACATGCATCCTCACTCACGATGCAATGAGCCTCCCGATATGCCTATGCCCACATGCTTCCGGTCCCGTAGCCATAGTTATCTTCGTGCCATTCAGGCTGGCTGTTCACAAGACGATGATGACACAGCATCAATGGATTCTGATTCACCGCCGCCCACCACGACAACAACAGTACGCACCTACAGCAACAGCACCGGTGAGTACCACACACATCAGATGAGCATCAGCTACAGACTGACCACTGAAATGAATAATAAAGCACCTCTGGATTATTTCCATTACAAAAAGAAGAGAACATTTAAAAAAGAACTGAATTTCAAGAATTTATGCCTCTGTTAATATTGAACATGCAACGTTATATTTAAAAAATAAATAAATAAATAAAGGACGGGTAATATTGTTGATCTAATAACACAAAATATGCTGAAGTGCAATAGTTTGATATGCAAAAGTCAGTTGTTCAAAAGCACTTTTTTTTTGTATTTTAAGCACTTTTATTTTTGTTATATGCATTTATGTAGGAGATAAAGTTTTTTATTACTCAAGTAAATATTTCTAATATAATAGAAAGTGAATATTGAGTTGATTTTTGAAAGTTAAAGGGTTAGTTCACGCAAAAAAGAAAATTCTGTCATTAATTACTCACCCTCATGTCGTTCCAAACCTGTGAGGCCTGCATTGAGAGCAAGTTCATTTAGACTTTCAAACACCCAGAAAGGTACTAAAGATATATTTAAAACAGTTCATGTGACTACAGTGGTTCAACCTTAATGTTATGAAGTGACGAGAATACTTTTTGTGTGCCAAAAAAAAATAACGACTTTATTCAACAATATCTAGTGAAGAGCGATTTGAAAACACTGCTTCATGAAGCTTCGAATCTTTATGAATCTTTTGTCTCAAATCAGTGATTCGGAGCGATCAAACAATCTCAAACTGCCAAGTCACATGATTGCAGTAAACGAGGCTTCGTTACGTCATAAGTGTTTTGAAATTTCAATGGTTCACGTGACTTTGGCGCTCCGAACCACTGATTCGAAACAAAAGATTTGTAAAGCTTTGAAGCTTCATGAAGCAGTGTTTTGAAATCGCCCATCACTAGATATTGTTGAATAAAGTCGTTATTTTGGGTTTTTTTGGCGCACAAAAAGTATTCTTGTCGCTTCATAACATTAATGTTGAACCATTGTAGTCACATGAACTGTTTTAAATATGTTTTTAGTACCTTTCTGGGCGTTTGAAAGTCTAAGTTAACTTGCTCTCAATGCAGGCCTCACAAGCCATCGGATTTTATCAAAAATATCTTAATTTGTGTTTCGAAGATGAACAAATGTCTTACAGGTGCAGAACGACATGAGGGTGAGTAATAAAAGAGAATTTTCATTTTTGGGTGAACTAACCCTTTAAAGTCTGTGTAAAGGCAATTCAGAGATTTGTTTCTAAATGCATTATAAACAATAGAAATGTATTGCCCCTATTTGGGGTGAGCAAAAACGTGCCATTTTTGTGTGTCCCTTTAAATGTAAATGAGCTGCTGCTCCTTTACACAAGCTTTGCATACTCCCTCTACAAAACAGTCTCACTCAGCCAAAATGTCAGAAATAACCAGTTGTGGTTTGTAGCCTTACATGTTTGAACCGGAGTCGGACACAGATGGAGAGAATCAGGAAGAGTTTTTTAGGAGATTTTTCAGGAAGAGGAATTTTTAGACTGCACCTGGACGTTTCTGAATGGTTAGTGAATACATTTATGTAGTTGTTGTGGGGTTACATTGATACACTATTACTATTAGTACAATTCTCTTATCTTACAGAAAGCATAAAAAAGTCTGTCACCTGATTATACAGTGCATAATAAATGTGCGTTTATGAAGTACGCAGAAGGTGAGTGTTTTCGGGATAAAATTAACGACATAGTTCTACGTTAGTCTCTGTGAATACAGTCAGAGACTATGGTAACTTTAGCCACATTAGCCGTACAGCATTCTAGGAAGCTCATTCAGAAAGAAAATATACAAACATTCACAAAATATGAAGTGCCATATTTACTTGTCCTGGATATGAAGTTAGAGCATGAAGCGTTGGTATTGTCCCATCCTTCAGAAACAACTATATATAAAGGGCAGATCATCACCAGTCATGGGCAGCGTTTCCCTACTCTTACATAGGAGTAGGAGGAAATATAAAACAGCTTGTTCTGAGAGATTGAAAATGATAAATGGGGATTATAAAAAAAGTATTGGGTGTATTTTTACCATTAAAGGCTGGTTGTTTACACACACTGTGGACACACATCTGTGTTCAAACACCTTATAAAAAGTGAATTTTGCATAATATGTCCCCTTTAAATTTACTAAAAACGATGATATCAAGAAGAGGTGGATTAATTTTGTGAAGAGCCACCTTGACCAAACTTTCATCGGAGACAACTGGAATTCATAGATAATCTGCTGTTCCTGATGAATGGGGCCAAACCGGCCCGGCCTTCATCCTCCCGTCCCACCGACATCTGGTGCCAGTACGTGTCCACCAATGAGTGTAAGCTTTCCCGCAAGTGGGCGTGGTTTCAGCGCCGACAGTGGACACGCCCCAGTGTTTGAGAATGAAGAATACTGCTTATTTTTTTTTCAAGATTTTGATAACTTATTTTATCAAAATAACTTATTTTATCTGTCTATTTATTCAGATTTGGCTGGGTGGTTAATAACATTTTTTCTGTGGTGTGACAAACTCAAAACACATATTTAATATTGCTTTACACTGCTTTAATTTCTATACACACAAACCGTAGTGCACTAAAAACTTTCAAACATTTCCCGGGATAAAGGAAACACTGAACACACATTTTGTGACAACCTGCCCCAAAAGCTGCTCATGGTTTTCCCCGCTATATATAATAAGTTGTCATAATGGATTCAGTGCTCGAAGTGGGCCGGTATGCACCAGTACGCAGTACCGATGTTGTGCTGAATTTCGCCCCCCTGCCAAATGATTACCCCCTCGTTGGAGTTGCTACCTGATTGCCAATACTCCACCCCTAATCCTAACCCCTCCCCCACACCTACTCCTAAACCTGTAATAATCTGGCAGGGGGTCGAAATTCGGCACAACTCCGGCACTTCTATATTTTAAGCCAGAGCCGGCCCAAGACATAAGCGAACTAAGTGGCTGCTTAGGGCCCCCATGGCCACCAGGGGGCCCCCAAGAGCATATGAAATGACAGCTTGATTTTTACAGCACGCAATCAGTTGCAGTTATAGCAAAGCCTGCAACCTTTAGCCAAAAAAGCGTAACGGCTAATGCTAACGCTCCGCCCCCGGCGGTGCAGGGAAAGAGACCAGAGGCTGTTTTTTGAATGGATGTCAATGGATGAGATGTTTCACTATGCTGATTAAACAGCTTTTGTGGGGAAATAGCAAATCATTTAATTAATTGACAGCCTGTTCGCTAATCTTCAGCATGTTTTACACTAAACAATACTTTGGTTGGAAACTATATGTAGATTTTAGCTTGATAAAAATGTATTTTTTTCGCTGGATAATTCTGCGTGTATTTTGACATAATACACGCAGAATTATGTCAAAATGTCCTTGTAAACTCAGTTGCTTATGGCTTAGGTAACCCAAACAAAGAAAACGGATGTGTATCATTAGGATCGGATCTGCGCATTCGGTCTTAAAGTCACAGCAGGCATGCTGCTTTCTGTGTCATGAATGTTAACCAACAACAAAATACAAAGAGAAAATCACTTTTGCAGCTTTAACAGAGATTAATTATATTCAATTTATACAGTGAAGACTATGCAGTGTTATTTTACATTTGATTATATTCACTTACCTGAAGAATATAAAACACCCATTTATTTCATTTAAATCACCCCAATCGTTCTAGAATTATTATTTACAAATAGAGCTATTCAAGTAATCTGTTAAGTTTATTTCATATTGCAACATATATCCGCAGAAAAACAAAATATCGCAATGTCAGGTTTTTTTCCAATATCGTGCAGCCCTATCACGTTAATGCAGCAGTAGAGTTACACTCACAGGACACTGCACTTATTCACAATCACAAAAGTTCATTATTTGCATGTGCTTTAAAGCCTTGTCAGTTAAACATTTCATTCGCGTGCTGTTCTGACATGCGCTTTTTCTGAGCGCGTACACCCGAAGCGCGCACACCCGAAGCGCGCACACACTAAAAGCCTGTCAAACAGCGCCCCATTACGTCTAGAAAATAGTATGCTTGTCTTTTTGTTAGATGCATGCAGGTCTTAAAGTGACAGCAGCCTAATAGTAAACATACTGCCGCTTGTCCTTAAAGGGATAGTTCACCCAAAAATGAAAAATTCTGTCGTTATTCACTCTTTCTCATGTTGTTCCATACCTGTATTCATTTCTTTCCTCTGCTGAACATTTTGAAGAATGTAACTAAACAGTTGCTGGTCCCCATTGACTACTATGGAAGTCAGTGGTGACCAGCAACTGTTTTGTTACCCACATTCTTCAAAATAACTTTTATGTTCAACAGAAGAAAGGAACTCATTCAGGTTGAGAGTGAGTAAATGACAGAATTTTCATTTTTGGGTTAACTAATACATTTATTATTGTTATCTTGTTACAGGTCCATCTGATCTGTTCATTTTATTTCATTATTTAAGTATTTAATTTAATATTGTGCGTTTTGTACATTTACATTTATTTTTTTTTATAAAAGAAGATACTGTTTATCTTAAGTTATTTTAACCGAGGGGCCCCCATATAAAATTCTGCTTAGGGCCCCATAAAGGATTGGGCCGGCCCTGTTTTAAGCTATAGCATACCTTCACTTTTTCTTGTGTACCGGCACTTCTCACACGTTGCCGGTATCAGGGACGTCACTAGGCCTTTTTTCTAGTCAGCCCCCCTAAAAAATTGTGATTAGCTCCGTAATCTGTATACACTAATTTGTGAACACCTCCTCCCATCGTCTTTCAGTCAGAGCATTCAGCGTGTTCCATTCCGCAGCAGTGCAGCGTCAGAAGCAGAGGACAAGGTGTGTTTATCGATAGATTGTTATGATATCTGCAGTTCTTTGTCATAAATGCTGTTTACATAATGTGATGCAGAAGCGATACGAGACAGTTTTCCATCCACTGTAAAGATTTTGCTGCGTTTACCCCTCCCTCATCACACTATTCCTCCAGCGAAAACGGAACATGAAGACACTTTAGAAAATGTTATTTTCATTTGAAAATTTAATTTTTTTAAATTAAAACATATTATTGTGGATGTGGCATTAGATTAACATCATGCACACAAATTATTAAAGACACAATCACACTGTAAAAATGATTTGTTGGTTTAAAAGTAAAGTTTTAAATTAGCCTAAAGTTGCCTTAAATTCAATTTGAGTTGATACAAAGATAGAGATTTGTGAAAAGTTGTGATAAATCATGAATATATATATATATATATATATATAATTTACAGTGGAGTGGCAGACAGAACTCAGTCAATGCACTACTGCTTATCAGAGTGAATGACAGAGACAGAGAAACATCATGTAGTTATTTTGTTTTACTAAATAATGACCCAGCAGCTGATTGTGACATTTATAGCCTTAGAGTAAAGGCATTTGTGGTTTTTGATGTCACTTTGAATTATAGAAGTGGCAAATTGGTAAATTCATGGTCTGTCATTTTTTTTAAATAGAAAAAAAAAAAAGGAATGGTTTAATATCGGGCAGATTAACATATTGCCAATCTAAACAGTCACAGGAATATAAGGTTTGTCTATATTCTAAAATTGTTTGTCAATATTCTAATATTAATGAATATGATTTGGTTAGTATTCAGGGATTGACTTGATAGGTAGTGTAGAACTTATTGTATGTATTGTTCCTACCTACCCTAGTATACATGTTTTTAGTAAATGAGGGGGAGTACCGGCACTTTATTTTTTCCACTTCAAGCACTGAATGAAACCTGCCATTAAACAGCCTATTATAGGCTTTTTAGTTAAATTAATCATTAAAACAATTATGAAACACAAAACCATATGACAACTAGTCCCAGTCTTCCCTGAGTAATGGACTTCATGTATGGAGTTGCTTATGTAAACGAATATTTATTTTGTTTTATTTTTGTACTGTTGTTTTGTAAGTTACTTCTTTTTGTGAAATGTGTTGTTGTTGTTTTTTATAGGCCTATACTCTGCACAATTATATAATTTTATTTTAGTTTTTATTTTATACTAATACAGCAGAAAGAGGGACAGAGAGAGAGAGAGACCCGCCCCCTCTCCATTTCATTCACTACTATCATCAGAAGGGGGCGTGCTCTAGTATTTCCGTCACACACGGGATCTAGCGGCCTGTTGTCCAATCGCTTACACGCAAAACAGTGACTGACAACTCGTTTGTCCAATGGTGATTTCCGAAGCGGCGTTTCCTTCAACAATACTCCTCTGCATGTCACGAAGGCGTTTCCACACGGTTCTTTCTTTCCGCGACGTGGACGCTCTTATGATGATGGTGATGATGGTACGTTAATATAAATTTCAGTATATGCGCGAAACAGCGACGAGTTGAGTATCGTTTCCAGCACGAGAGCAGGTGAGAACTAGATACTTCTGTTCATATGATGCGGTACGACATTAACGCACGTTTATACACATTCACACGTGTGCATTAGCTTTAGAATTGTGTTATTTTTTAGTATGGCAAATTATTTTACGTCTTTTCCTATTATATTTCACGTCCAGCTATTGTATTGCTCTGTGAGATTGATAATGATAATAATTATGTGTTATTATTAATTAAATTAATCATTTTATTGTGATAATTTATAATTATTTATTTCTGTGTTATTATACAAACTGATTATTATATTGCTGTTTTTTCACTTTTTTTTTTTGGAAGTATAGTTTATCAATGACACACTTACCCTCATTCTCTCTCACACACACCCTATAAATGCAGTGCAGTGTTCCCATTACAGTTGTCATGAGTTTCCAAGGGGAAGTATCATCTGTAATGAGACTTAAGAGAGCTGATGATGACTTTTGTAGAGCAGTTGAACTTGTCAGACAGGAGCATTCACTGTGCTTATCATTACAGCAATGAAGAGGTTTTACATTACACACATCACTCTAGTTAAAGTTGTCTCTTTGCATTTAATTGCTGTGCATCACTCTGAAACGGCTTCATTCATCTGCAGCTCTGATAACAGGCCTTGGAGAAAATATGCATACCAAAGATCAGATACAGTCAGATGGAGGGGCTATTTTACACAAACAGTACACCCTTATATTCCTTTCAGATGTTTTCTGTGAAGAGTTATGGGCATCTAAACTATAAGAGCCTCATTCTTGTAAGCGCTCTCTTGATGTCTGGCTATTGTTGTATAATGTTTTGTATTGTAGTTCCCGGAAATGCAGCATTAAGCAACAAAAGACATTCAGAGTGAGTTTTGTCAGTCCAGTGGGTTGGATAAATAGTCGGCCAACTCCCAGGATGTTTGTTCTGAAACAATGAAACAATACACCTAGTTTTTTCACCATGACCGACTTGCATAAAGCATGTTTCACCTGCATCTTTCATGGCATGGAGCTTAACAGGATTAATCATATTTTAATCGTGATTTTTGCTTCTCTTGATTAATTAGTCTAAGCATAATCGTCTGTGATATTGGCCTGCTGGTTATTTATCCTGAATTTTTTTTTCTTTTTTTTTCTTGAATTAGTTGACATAATTAGGCCTATTATTGGAATTTATATTAGGAATTCCACAGTTTAAGCTTTTTCTTAAAGTCTTCACACTGCAAAAAATGTTGACTTGTTTCCAGTCTAAATATCTAAAAAATTTTAAATCAAGATGCATTTACTGTATAAGTAAAATAGCAAAAGATATTATGTCTTGTTTTCTGGGGAGTGAGTTTTTGCTTAAAACAAGCAAAATTATCTGCCAATGGGTTAAGAAAAATAATCTTAATTCAAATGGAAACAAGATTATTTTTCTTACCCCTTTGGCAGATAATTTTGCTTGTAAAATTACAGATAAAATCACTTAATTTAGATTTTTTTTTTTTGTTCTCAGAAAAAAGACTATATCTTAAGTCATTTTTACTTGTCTAGTAAATGCAGAATTTTTAGATATTTGGGCTTGCAGTGCAATGTATTAACGTATATGGTTATATATATATATATATATATATATAATAAAGGAAACTAGATGAGGTAAATAAACCCTGTGTATGAATCAACATTCTCTTTATTTGTGCTTAAATGTAAGTGCAATAATTCTGTTGAAATGTAAAAAAGTTCTTCAATGAAAAAAAAAAAAAAATGTTTGATAATGTTTGATAAAAATTAGATGTGATTCCCATGGGCCTCCTTACTTTTAGCTTCCAAGACTTTTTCCTGCACTTACAGGAAAGTTCATGGATCTGCTCAATTATTTAACCGTTTCTCCATCTAAGCTCTCTTGTGCTGGAGAGCCTTATGCAGCATTAATGCCATATTTGCTTTATGGTTTCTGTAGATATGATTTCTGTAGATGCAATTTTTATGTTAAAGTCAACATGAAATCAAAAGTGACCTTATTGTTGACTTTAAGTACTCAAAAGCACATCCTCTGCTGCTTGATCTGATTGTTTACAACTTCTAAACAGTGGATAGTACAGGATGGATATTACAAAGAAAGATCTCTGTTGGTTTTACTCCTCTCATGGCAATCTAGAGTCTTTGTTTACATGACTGCTGTTGCTATAGTTCTTCACTTTGGGGTTTTACAGCATTTAAACATCAACAGCATTTAGAAGTAGCTGACGCAGCAGCCTCCAGCGACTGATGTGGCTTCATTGGAAAGTGTTTTTAGAAAGCTGGGAGGACAATAAGCCCATTTTAAGGAGTAGTTCAGCACAAAATGAAAATTCTGTCATTATTTACTCATCCTCATGTCCGTCTGAACCAATATGCTGCTATTCTTTTGTGCATCATGAAAGGGGAAAGAATCTTCACACATGCTTTTGTCCGTGCAATGGCTGTCAAGCGCCAAAAAGGACAAAAACATCTTTCTTTAGTTTGTAATGTTGCTGTTTGAGCATGAAAAAGGTCTGCAGTTCCATAACACAAAGTCACTCCAAAGGGAGTTATTCTCTATATCAGTGCACACTAGAGCCGCACGATTCTGGATAAATTGAGAATCACATTTTTTTTTGTTTCAAATAGAGATCACGATTCTCCCACGATTCGGAACAGACCACCAAACAAAACAACATGTAATTTACTAAAGTTTCTGACAAAATGTTAATTGATGCAATCTATTTAAAAATGTTTAATTAATTTGTATGAATTATTATTATTTTTTTTCAAAAAAATTCTGTTTGAATGAATGATTCAGTGACTCACTCAAAGACTTAACTTGTTCCATTGATGAATCAGCGTTTTGAACAAATCTCTTGAATGAATGATTCAGCATTTTTAAGTCACATGTCACCACCTAGTGGCGTAAAGACGTAATTGATACAATCGGTATTTGAAGCACCAGAAAGTGTTTGCTCTATTTTGATCCCTTTGAACTCTCCAGTGTGATTTTTGTCAAAGGTTTAATAGACATGGACGAATCGTTGTCATTTAGGAATGAGATCGCATGGGTGTTTGAATCGACATCATGATCTTTTAATAATTATTTGTGGAGCTGTAGTAAATACTGTTTCTGAACTCCCTGAAACGCCTCCATTGTAGTCTTGAGATTTCTTCCGTCACAGTATTCCTCATTTAAATAATTCCTGCCCAAGGTATACCCAAAATTAAGGGGTGGGGCCTGGTTGAGTTAGTAGTGTGTTGAAGCTCGCGGTTATGTTAAGGGGGAAGGACATTTCCCAAACACGCTTGAAGCGCTTGACCAATCACAACACACTGGTCAAGCTGACCAATCAGAGCACAATGTGCTTTTCAGAAGGAGGGGCTTCATAGAGACAGGAACTAAACAGGGGCATTTCCCGTACAATGACGTAACTCGCTGCTTCACTACCGTAGTACGAAGCATCGTTGAACGAATCAACTAGCTAGTCACAAATGTTTCCCAAAACCGTATTGACCCCTTTAAAAACTTATTGGTGAACTAATCCTGTAACCCCTTATACTCTTTTAGGCAAAATGAGTGTTCTAGTAGTATTTCATTGACTAGGTTTTGGGAGCTGCTTCTTGGGTGAAGAACACACACATAGATGAATTGTCAGTAAAAGAAAGGCCTGTAATTAGGGCTTTTATTCTTTCATCACACCCAGAATTACTGAACCAGCAAACACATGTCCTAGAACATAAAACAGCAAATTAAATGTGTGATTTCTCTGGTCAGAAGGTTTGGGATCACCATTTGCTCATTCTTGCTTCAATTTTTGGTAACCTTGAGGAGGTTATCACTCTCAAAACGCTTTATGAAAGATCCTACTGTGTGCTGCTGCACCCGAGGAAAGAACCCAAGAGTTTTAGAGCACAGAAAACTGGATAAAAAGCAGCTCCTGTTGTTAAACATTTGATTAACCTAGTCTAAATTATTGGCCCTGGATTATGGGAATAAATATTTTTAAAGTTTATTGCATTTATCAAGCCAGGTCGCAATGTATTTAATGAAATCTTAACCGAAAAGTACCAAATTCCGATTCTTCCTCAGTACAGTTTCGCCTCTTTCAACTCAGAAAGCTCTTTCTTACAAAGACCTGAAGACTAGATCAATGTAGATGTTTATTGTGAGGTAAAGACATAGTGTTAAATCATGACTTGTTGACAAGATTTATAAGTATAATTTCACTGATTTGTACTTTGTTTCCTCATATTATAATGTTTGTTTGTATTGCCCCTGTTTTACCCCTGAGGCTCATCGTGTATGATAGCAAAGGTGTGTGTGTGATCGGTGTTCCTCATTCCTATGTTATAGAAAAATGCAGTGTATTTTAGCACATTATGTGTGTTATTTGGGCAGAACAGATTTTAGATGTGTGACTGCTGATGTTTTTTGACAGGATGGTGCCGGTCACGTTTCAACACCTTTAATCTGTCTGATCTTCACTCACGCTTGAGGTGTGTGTTTGTATAGTAGAGCTGAAAAAAGGATCTTGGAAACAGGTTCAAGAAAACAATAGCAAGTAAAACTCATTATGATTTAAATTGTTTCTAATCCTGTCTGATGGGATGAGACACCTGTTTGGCATGTGAACTATATAGCTTGCTGAAAAATAAAAAATTAAATTGCTAATCACCAATATTTTCTGATTGGCTATTATTGTGTCATGCAACATTGACTATACTGTAAAACATGATTAAGTTATTTGAACTTATTTCTTCTCTTTAACTCCAATTGTCAAGACAAGTTTTGGATTTTGATCTCAAGTTTTTAAAAATGAAACAAAGTTTAATAAGTGAGTTAAAACAAAGGTTATCTTGAAGTTGAGTTTACTCACAATTTTAAGGCAGCAGGTGAACTTTCTAAGTTTAACCACTTATGTTTACATGCACTCGTAATGTGATTTTATTGAGATTTAGGCAATATTGCGATTAAACTTTACTTCATATAAACACAATACTTAGATCAAATTGATGTGATTTAAGCTCATAATCGTAGTAACCACACAATCATAGTAAATTGTGGTAAATGCCTAACAGGCATGTTAAACACTTTAATTGCATCTGTTCCACTCTGACAAAAGTGTGCATGTGTTTGTAACGAAAACAGATTCGTAAACCTTACAGTAAAGAAGGCATCGCATTTTTGGGTTCTGAAGAAACGGAGTTCATGTTGACAACGTTGCATGATATGAATATAATGCAGTATATTGATGGTCAAAACCATAGAAATGAAGACACTTTTAGGCACGTCATTGTAGACAGTCAAATTGCGTCTTGATGAAAACATCAGTCCTGTCACATCAGGTTTATCATGCATTATGCCTAATAACAAATCTTTACTGTGGTAAATGTTCTTCTGGGTTTGCAGCCACCTATCAATGATTTCTGTCTGTCATGGGAATGTTTCCATATTTTGCTCATTTCCCACACTAAAGGCCAAATCCACATAATGACCTAATCCTTGCAGATTCCAGCAGGGTTGGTCACAGCGTCTCTCCGATTTAGGGCTCATATTCCGCCGGAGTTTCATTCCACATGAGTAAGCAACTACAACAATGACCCTGTTTGTCATTTGTGCATTTTTACTTCTGTTGCTCTTTTTTCTACGTAAAGCTTCTTATTGCTGTCTTACAGGATTTGTGTTTTTGTTTGCTGTATTATTGGTCAGGATGTTTCAAATTATTTTCAAAGAAAAGGAAAATGTTTTTTAGCAAATAATGAACTAAATTGGAGAGCTTTTTTGTGGAACAGATGCCATTATGCATTACAGATGAAAATGTTTTTTTCCTTTCATAGAGATGTTTTTTGGCTAGTTTCATTACACAGTATTTTTAAAAATATATATAATTGACAGAAATTAAGAAGTGTACTGACTGACAACATTTAAGTTTTCCCTGATGTGGCATTCAATTTGCATTGAACATTATTATTAATGCCTTAGATGCTTCATTTAGCAATGGTTGTCCATATTGGAAAGGTCAAGAGCCATAAAAGTGATTTAACAGCAGCTCTCCAACAGATTTTCATAAGATTTGGTTTGTCATGAAACACTTCTGTAAATAGCATAAAAACCTTGACAACATAACCAGACTTCCTGCTTATGAGGTCACATGACTGTCCCAAACATGACCTTTTCAACAATAGGTTCAGTCTAGACCTGACATCTGACTGATAGGAATTCTCTTACATGTATGTCACAGACATGACAAGAATGTACAGTCAAACCAAGATTTATTCAGACACCTTGAACATTTCATTCATTGATACAGTTTATTCACTATAGTTTAAAAAAATAAAATATGACAAGATCTCAGAGTTAAACTGTGTAAGAAAAAAATGTATCTTATTATGTCAGATAACACTTAAGCAAAACATGGTCAGGTTAAAGTGATTTTCTAAATTTTTATCAATTTTACTGGTAGTCCACTGTATGAAGAATTTTTGGGTGTCACAGTTTACTTTATTTTGTTATCCTCATTTACATAAATTAACTATAGTGCCCTGCTCCCACTAGTAAAAATATATAAAAAATATCAAAAATGTCTGAATAATTTTTGGTTTGACTGTATGTGTGTGTGCTTGAGTGATGATGTCACGGTCGTGTTTTGTCTTCTGGTACTATGCAACAGTAAGGAGTACCTTCTGAATCACGCACTGATACTAGCGTTACAGGATTCATACCGCGTTCACATTGTGTTGGAATTTATATAATTACAGGATGACAAATATGAGACTACATCTTCAGACACATTTCATAATACTAAAATGAGTCATGATTAGCTTTGTTGATTAGCTTTGACACATGATTCAGCAGAACACTCAATCAATCCATTAATATGCCTCTGTATGGTCTCGCAAAATATTAAAGATGATGCGCATCAGGTTATTGGCTATGATAAAATGGCATTTCAGACAGAAGTATATTGTAGAGGTTGCTCCCTAATTCAAAAAGTTAGTTAACCTGTGAACTGTCAGCCCCATTTTTGAACAGATATAGAAACAGGTATAGAAAATATATACCTTGGAACATAATTTGGACTCTAAAATTGCTAGAAAATCAAAGCCATATGTCTAACCAAGGTTTGTTCCAGATGTGAAGTTGATATCACAAAAACTGAGCCACTAAAAGGGTTTAAAGTATTCTTTTCATGGTAATGCTACGTCCAATATTAAACTGTTTCATAGGATGAATTTCGAGTGTTTAAGCTTTTGAATGATGCCTAATTTATGATGGTTACTAAAATATGTGATAGGGAAAAAAGTTGATAAATAAAACATGCCAAGTGTCCTGCTACTACTGACTGTTAACAGGTTAAAATCTCACAAAGAAAGGTCATATTTCACCATAAAAACCAATGGGGAGAAAAAAGGATATGAAATATGGCATTTTTTTCACTTCCATTAACAATAGACATTTACAATTTTTTATTGTATTGTTATTTTATTTTATTTTATTTATTCCCCAAAAAATAATTTAGTAATGCACTCTGATGTTATACTTTTGAACTTTTTTGTATTTGTCATTATTCTCAGTTTTCATTGTCATTATATTCTCATTACTGGAATGTTTACTTCATGCAAACTATAATTACTATAATTTCAAAATGACATTTATTTCTTGCGAAATATGATCTGAGAAAGCTTAAGTAGATCAGTGCCAAATGCAGGGAAATGCAGTTTTCATGACATTCACCAAGATATTTTTAACAGTTGAAGCTCCTGCCTTGGCTGCTTTTGTGTGATGTTAATGGTCAACTTTTAATTTTTATAACTTTATTTTTAACTTGCATAAGAGGAATATGTCTAGGAAAATGTCTAGTGGGATCATTCTTTACCATGATATGTAGTGCACATCCGGATTTAAAACTAACATCATAGAGAGCTCTCCATCTAAAGCTTAAAGTGATTTCTACTTAAGGCACTTAAGAAAAGTAGAGCTTTGCTTTTAGAATAAGGTCTTGAGTTGAGTTTCACACAAAGTAACAGTCATTAACAAGAGTTGTTCAGTGAGTTATTAACATTCCCTCATGGCTCAGTTAAATGTCTAATTTCATTCTCAATGCACTTCATTTGCGCAAGCCTCTGCTCTTCAGAAAACTGGGATTTCTTGCTTAATGAATGATTCATGCAGAAGCATCAAGACTCTTTCTACAGGCAATCTAGGATGCTGACACAGACATTACTGCAGCTGCTCCAAACAGACCTGCAAAATTAAACCAGCTGCAAGTAATGCTGATTTCATAATAGCTGTTTTGCTGTTGAATGCAAGCGAATTAAACCTTTCTGAACTCAACTATACTGGTTTTTCAGACAATCTGTGAAGGCGCTGCAGAGAAAGTAGGATTATTAAGATCATGGCCACACCAGAATGATAGTCATCATTAGTCATACTTGATCCCTCATACACACTGACCACACCAGTATTGACTCATGTTGTGAAGAGAGTTTTACTTAGAATGGATTTTAGGTTGATTTTGAGGTGTTTATTTATATAGCCTGAAAAGCAAATTTAACCTTTACAAAAATACAACCTGATATTGAGTAGTTTTTAGGTACTTAGATGTTAAACTGCTCCTATTATGCTTTTTTGGATATTACCTTTCATGTAGTGTGTAATAAAGCTGTTTGTGAATGTAAAAGGTTTGCAAAGTTTCAAACATCAAAGTGCAGATGAATGGAGTTTTTGTCTCCCAAAAGAAAGAAGGGATTTGGAACTGCCTGAAATGAGTCCTCAGTAATTCCGGTCTCACTTCCTGCTGAACCTACGTAGGTTTGTAAATAATTTGCATAATTGCCAGCTTATGGTCTTCATTGGCTTCCGGCAAACAGCGTCTACTTTGCCCCACCCTCAAACACTGTAGTTGTAGCTGAGACTGGAAGAGGTTGATTTCTGTTGTTCATGTCGAGAAGACGCAGTTTTCTGCTGCAAAAGCAAATCCACTTTGATGAGATTGATACGGTAAAACCGACGCCATAGTTACTGTTTGTATCACTGTGTATTAAGTGCTGGGTAAGATCCGGAGTTCAGAATTCAGATATGATAATGAGCATTTAGTTTCCAAAATGCGCTGTAAGCGGTAGACCAATCACAGCAGACTGGGCCATTTGACCAATCAGAGCAGAGCAGGCTCTTGGAAAGGAGGGGTTTAGAGAAACTGAATCCTTTATCAAACTGTTTCAGACTCTTTGAGAAATAAGTTTACAATGTGCAATGTGTATTATGATAAAATTAAAGTTTTTGACCTTGGATGCATGTCAACCTGTTGTAGGAAACTCCAAAACTAAATTAGGAACCTTTAAAGTAGCATAATGGGGCACTTTAAGGCAGACAAACAGATATCAGTGTTTACAGAAGATCTCTCTTCCTGTTGATTAATAAATAGCTTGATAACATGCAGGTTATCTGGTAGGGCTGCTCGATAATGGCAAAAATCATTATTTTTGGTCACGATTATTTAACACGATTATTGGTGTGCATTATGATCAAAGTCTTATTTCACAATGAGTCATTTTGAAATTTCACAATTATTGATACTTCAGCAAAAACTAATATTAACTAATGTAAGAAAATGGTCCTCAAAATAATTGCATAAGACAAGTAAACAGTCGGCAATACAATTAGAACAAAGAAATTAAACAAAACGGACAAATAAACACAATATGTACAAATGAAATAAATGGTGCACTCTTAAAAAAAAAAAAAAAAAAATGCTGGGTTGTTTCAACCCGTGTTTGGGTCAAATATGGACAAACCCAACTAATGGTTTGAAATTTTTTAATTAAATTTTTAAACCCAACGTTTGGGTTTGTTCATATTTGACCCAAACATGGGTTGAAACAACCCAGCATTTTTTAGAGTGTGTTTTAAGTTTTTCAGGAAGTTGTACTCTCAGTGGTATTCAGATAAGTAATAGCATCCAACAAAAAAATGAATAATCAAATGTAAAATAACACTGCAGATAACACTGCATATAGTCTTATTGTACACAATAAATATAGATTAATCCTTATTAAAGCTACTTAAGTCATTCAGTCAAGATCAGTGAGTGATTTTCCTTTGTCATTTGTTGTTTGATTATCATTAATGACGGACTGCAGCCGGTTTATTAGGCTGCTGTCACTTTAAGAGCTGCATAGATCTAATATACTGTTACACATGCGTTTTCTTTCTCAACTGTGTATGTTTACTCAAGACATAACCCACTGTGTTTATGTGAATACTCTCCAAAAAGGCATTTTGACATTTTTGTATGTACGTGTGTTTAGGTGCGTATTCAAAGCCCATTTGCACCATGTTCGGCTCGAGCGCTCACAGAAAGCAGCCTGGGGAACAGTGTCTCTTTTGTGTCTTAATGCGCTCTTAACGCTGTTTAATATCAAACATGTCCTGCAGATTAGCAACAGTAGACTGCATTTTACAACACACTTATTTGGCTGATTTGGATGTTAAGTTTGGGCTTATGGAGGAACAAATGCACACCGCTGTGAAGGAAGGTGCACTGGATGGAATGCGGCAGCGGCACAATAATTGTTTTACCTTGATTATCTTGTTTTCATAATCATTGGAAGCCAAAATCGAAAATCAGTTGATTAATCACAACCCTATCCTCTGGTCTTCTATGTTAACATGAGGTGCTTTTTAAACAATTTTTTCCAAATAGAGAGGAAAAAGTGTCATTTGCAACCCATTTTACTTCTGTAATGTGACATAGTTAAGAGTAAAAAACAGGAAATTCAATAAGAAATTATTGATTTAATTGTGAGTCAGACAGAATGCACATTTGCTAAAACAATGCCTAATTTAATAATTGGCTATTGCGTAACATGATCCAGTGACCCACTAGGCCTAAGTAACAAACAGAAAAAGAAAGTTGTTTTAGAGAAAGAGCGTATTAGTTTGATAAGTTTCTTTGGAAGAACATGCTCTGATGAATAATTCACAGTAACACCAAGCTGCATCTCTAAATTTATCCCATTAAAGCACTAAATAAACAAGCTGACCTCAGCTAAGCTGACTAGTCAACCCAATTTCCCTTTATACATTCACAAACTGATACATGTGACATGTCACTTTAGGAGTGTTTTAACATGAATGCACACATGTAGATCAGCTTTTGTCCATATGTTTGCGCTGGGCTTATGACCTGTCATGAGTGCTCATTTAACATGTACAGCTGCACTAAATGAGTTTTTGTTATAGTTGTATGTTTAATGGGTTTTTTGTGAATATTATGCTCGATCCGTCTCTTTGTCTAGTGATTTGTTTGGTTATGATTAGGGCATAATTTGAGAGTTTTGGGAACCTTTACAGATTTTTCCCAGCATTCTAATGTTTGAGTATGAAACACATACAGCTCTGACGCCCAGATTTACAACACACACACAGGATTCCTGTGGGCTTGTTATGTTTGCCATCGTTTCCATCTGCCAACTCCACCCCAGTGAACTCATACTGAGACACACACACAGGGTTTATATTGGGCATCCATCCACTTTATTTCTCTCTAACCCCCTACAAATTGACCAAACATTAAATTAAGAGAACATATAAATTCCCCATGAGTCAAACACTCATATGCAGTGACCCCCAAAAAGTATTTGGACATTTAAATGTCTGAATATCATTGCATTAGATTGAGTATTTGCACTCGAAATCTGCAGGATGTTTTCTTTTCACTAACATTGACTTTTCTTCATCATCTCAGTCTCGATGTCTTTGAATCAGCTGGTGTTTTGGTGATTTTTAATATATGTAAACCACAAACAAACGCAAATACTGACCGTCTTCATGTTTATGATTTATTATTTGTTCATTATGTTTCGATTGTGTAGTGTGTTTGTGCATCTTTCTTTAGTTTACAATAAATGACACTTGGATTGATTTTGTTATCTAATGCAGTGACATTCAGATGTTTTAGTGTGTCTTTGGAGTCCAAATACATGTTGGGGCCACTGCAGGGCTGGAAAAACAACTGTGTTGTTGGAAAAAAAGGTCTCAGGCTGTGTTTGACGTCAGAGCAGACTGCCATCATAAACACAGACGAAACACACGGACACATTTACACACTGGGAGCTATGAGGTTGAGACCAAAATACAGCTTAGTGCTATTATTAATAGTATAGAATAATTATTATTATTGTTAGAAAAAAAGCCTGAAGACTTTGATTTTGCTCCTCAGTCTCAGCCTTTGCAGGTTTGTATGTTGTTGTGAGTCAGCTTTAATATTATATTTATGAATGTATTATATGTACTCTGACTATGAATTTGAATTATTATTTTTGAATTTAATTTGGATATACACTACAGTTCAAAAGTTTTTTGAAAGTTCACCCAGGCTGCATTTATTTGATCAAAAATACAGTAAAAACAGTAATATTGTGAAATATTGTGAGTTTTTATTCCTGTGATCGAAGCTGAATTGTTAGCATCCATTACTCCTGTCTTCAGTGTCACATGATCCTTCAGAAATCATTCTAATATAATGATTTGCTGCTCAAAAAACATTTCTGATTATTATCAATGTTGAAAACAGTTGTGCTGCTTCATATTTTTGTGGAAACTATGTACATTTTATTTTTCAGGATTCTTTGATGAATAGAAAGTTCAAAAGAACGGCATTGAATTGAAAATATATATATATATATATGTGTGTATATGTATATATATATATATGTGTGTATATGTATGTATGTATGTATGTATATCAACTACCATGGAAATTCGGAATGATTTCATATTTTGCATGCTAAACTTGAGTGACGTTACATGGATCACTCTAAATGTTTTTTGTTTCTTTCTCTCCATGTCTGAAGTCTCCACATGCATGACCAGCTGTAAGAAGGTGGCTCCGCCTCCTGTTCCCCCTCGAACCACTTCCAAACCGTTCATCTCCGTCACCGTGCAGAGCAGCACTGAATCTGCACAGGACTGTTACCCTGACCACCACGACCGCAAGAGTGAGGTCAACAGCCAATCAGGGCGCAGCAACTCCTCAGACAGTCTCGATAGCACGCGGGCCAACAGTCTGGCCAAAGGGTCACGACCCCAGATTCCTGTAGCGGCGCCCCGGGAACCCCAGATCCCAGCGGCTGTGGTAATCTCTCCCAACCCTCTCCGCGAGTCCCATAATGAGCAGGTGAAGGGGGAAGCTCTCGCTGCGGACGAACGCCCTATAGACCCCGTACCACGACGGAAGCTTTCCTCCATTGGAATTCAAGTGAGTTAACTGAACTGAATATGTCACACTTAAATTTGAGTGGATTTTTATCATTGCAGACTTTTTAGTTTAATGTTGATCAATTATACGGCACCTCTGTTTGCAGGTCGACTGTATTCAGGAAATCCAGGCTAAAGTAGAGACGCCACCATTGGCCAGATTCCAGTCAATCGGAGTTCAAGTGGAGGACGGCTGGACGTGAGTTTGTTTCACTTCCTGTTCTTTGCTTACTGTATGATAAAGCCTTTTGAAACAGAGCTCACATTCTCAGTGGCCTTGGTTCTGAAAGCATTTTCCTCATTAGTTTTTCTATATGCTTTTGACAAGGTTCTTCAAAAACTCCTGAGAAACTGCATAAGAGAATCAACTTGACTTCATTTAAATTAAGGGTCTATTGAAATCTGTCTCATTGTATCTGATGTCAAACACAAATATGCATGCAGTTCATGCCAACATCATTGGCCTGTCAAGACTGTAGTCACTCGATAGGGCAGATATCTTTATGCTTTGGCTTAAAGACGGCCTATTTTCTGCTGTCTACTGCAGCATTAAATAGAATCTACTGAGAGACTGTGTGTAGTTTAATATGTCTGTGTGATTGATAAGAATTTTTGAGTGACCTTATGTAGCTCATAATTGTTTGTGTGTGTTTGTTAGTTTCAGCCGCTCCAGTAGTATGGCCTCTCGACCAGAGACGGACTCAGACACACAAGATCTCTCGCTTACATCTCTGACGTTCCCATCCAACTCCAAAAACACAGAGAAGAAAGTCATGGTCAACAGCGCCAGCCAATCAGTGGACTCACCCCCCCAGCTGTCCCTTGACAACGGTAACCATGACAACGATGTTGTCGTTACAACCAGCGGCCCCTCCAGACAGATCCTGACCAATCGCTCGACCACGCAGAGCAGCTCCTCATCCTTCTCGGAGAGTCTGGATCCGGCACTCGACCCGTCCTCGCTGCCCCCGCCCGACCCCTGGCTGGAGAGTGGGAACGGAACAGGGAACGGAGGCCCCGCCCAGCCGCTGACGGCCACGACGGGTGCGACAGCATGCCGACGGGATGGTCATTGGTTCCTGAAGCTCCTGCAGGCCGAGACGGGCCGGATGGAGGGCTGGTGCGGTCAGATGGAGAAAGAAACCAAAGAGCACCAGCTCTCAGAGGAGGGTAAGACCGCTTGTAGTGCTTGGTGTGTTCTTGTGGACTGGAGATCGTAGGGCGTCCCATTTGTGGCCACTAAGTGCCCTCTGTGTACTCCAAAATCTAAAGGTCTCAAGCTGCTGTCTCACATATGTGTATGTGTGTGTGCATTATGTCAAAAGAGACAGACAGGCGTTTAATCTGAGGAAGTGCACTAATCTAGATGATTAACATAGATTAGTGATGATATACACACGTAATCACACACACTAGCCCAGACGTCTCCATATATTCCCATCAGCTGCTCACAGGCTTTTTTATTGACTTCTATAGGTTTTATACTGAGGTAATTCTTTTCTGTATTTAGAAAACTATTAGATTTTAATTAAGACCCTATATAGTCTGTTGTAAAGTGTTGTTGTTGTTGTTAACTAAAAATATTTAAAATACTTTTCAGGAATTTAAATATAGCTGAAATAAAATAACATAAATATTAAATAAAAAACGTAGCAAAAATTTGTTCTGTCACGACAACTCTTAGAGTGTTTGGCATGGTAATGGATATGACAATGAGCACGTTTATATGCACATCAGTACGCTGAGAACTCGCAATAAATCATTGAAATAACTTTTACATGTAAACCAAAAACCCAACAACACAAGACTTTATTAATAAATCAGGTTATTTCCCGGTAGTGACGTCTAAACATAATAATTTGCATATCTGAGTCAGGACATTTCATTTGTTATGTCGGTTGTGATGATAAATAAAGCTTGCAACATGTCAGGGGGAAACTTATGGCTCATATATTATCCTCTCATGCAGTTACAGATGCAGCATTTTGACTGTTCCACTTCTTCTGCTGCTGCACGAGATGAAAGCGTACTGCTTTGGATGTCACTAGGCAAAGTTTTTACAATGGCAGATTAAAAGGCAATGTTTCACCAGGAATAATCTTAAAAATCTTAAATCTAAAAGTTTTTTATCAAATATTGAAATGAAAAATCTTAATGTTTTTTATATTTATGTGAGTTGATTATCAACTGTTGTTTTTTACTACTACTGTGCTAATTCTGTTTATTTATTTATTTTTAATATATTGATCTTGCCATGAAAATAGCCATAGATGCTGATATGGCAATAAAAAATAAATAAACAAATAAACAAACTAGATGAAAGTGCTATTATAATTTTTTTGGTCAAGAAATTGTCTGAGTTTGCGATATATTTCCTCCTTCCTTACTGCAAAACGCTCACTCTGTCTGAATGCTCTTAAATCCACAATAATCCACGCGTTCCTGTCACATATCACACGTGCGCACTTCAATAAGGAGACAGAAAGCAGGTTAATGCGTTTACATGCTGGGAAAATTGGCATAAGGGGCAAAAATCTAGCTGTGGCGATCGGTTTATGCTTAAGCCTATACAGTATAGCATGCATGAATTACTCATAGCAGATCTATACAGGTGGAGCTGGGGAAGATGGAGGTTTTTGAAAGCGTGCTGCTACAGCAAATGCTGACCAAGTGTTTGAAGGTTGAACAGCAAGCTCATTGGCTACTGATACAGCAGGAACCAATCAGCTGTGCTCTATAGAGAATGATGTGATTGCTGGCAGATTGAGTCAAGGAGCCTGTGCCATCTAGAGTTTCATGACAGAACTTTGAATTTGCCTTGGCAAACAACTGAAATAAAGTAAGTTTAAGTACTATAATTAATGAAACTTAAATAAAAATAAATTAAAGCAAAATAGACATATTTAAAAAAAAAAAAAAAAAAATACTATAAAAATGACTAAAGTACATAACAAAATGACTGAAAATATAAAAAATAAGAGCTACCTCAAAATATTAATAAATACTAAGATCAGTATTATTTATAAACACTGCTCCTGTATGTTTTGAGGTCACTGCTATAGGTGATTTCAGGTGTTTTTTTTTTTTATTTAATTAGTAAAGTAGTTCATTAGTTAGGCCTTTTTAAAGGTTTGATTTTTCTTAATGAAAGTGCCTTAATTAATTAGGTTAATTACATGTGTTTTGAGCGGCTCTAGTGTTTCTACCATAATTCACAGTCTCTGTTTAATACTGTTTTAGTTGATTAGTTTTCCTCAGGTCTTTCTCTCAACACTTACAGATCTCTGCTGTCTGTCTCTCTCTGCTGTCTGTCTGTAGTGTTGGGGAAGGTCCGTAGCGCGGTGGGCAGTGCTCAGCTCCTCATGTCTCAGAAGTTTCAGCAGTTCAGAGGCCTGTGTGAACAAAACCTGGTAGGTCAATCACATTAGTTCAAACACAAATGACTTTAGTCAAGATAGATGGCACATTTAATATGACACAAATGCAGTGGGACATTAAGTATGTCTTACCACCGTTTCTAGTGGACAGAATTATTTATTTTCAGTGTTTTATTTACTGAGAGTGTTAAGGGCTGTTCACACTCAGGACGATAACTATAACGATAAAGATATAGTTCTAAAAATCATTCTAAATATAAAAGAATAGCAGAGTTTACACCACAACTATAACCATAACGGCACAGAGAAATTACATTTGTTGGAATCATTTTCAGAACTATTTTTTCCAGCTGACGAACGATAAAAACATTGACAGCCAATCAGAACCCATCCTGCTTTAAAGAGCTCAAGCATATAAAGCAGCAGACGACAAAACTTGGAATAAACGGAACAATATCGTCTGCTGGTGTGGACGCTAATATAGTTATCATTATAGTTCTTGGTGTGAACAGGCCTTTATTTTGAGATACTGCTTTAGTTTTTATTAATATTTTGAATAGTTTTAATTTTAGTCAATGTTTTAGCAATTTTTTTTTTTTTTTTTTAAATATAGTTTTTATAAATTTTTATTTCAGTTTTAGTTATTTTAGTATGTTAAACTATTAAGTTAAACTAAATGAAAATAAGAAATGTTCCCTTGGCAGCTAGCTGAAGTTTTACACTTTATTTTATTTCAGTTAACTTTCATTTTATTTCAAATAACAAAAATGTTGTTTTTTGTGGTTATAGTTAACTATAACAACCCTGAATATTGAGCAGAATAAATCTGTGCATATTTTTCGTAAAACTGCCCCATGACGCTTTGCGCAAATTATGGGTGTAATTTCCATTAAACTGTAAACAATCAGTGAAAGGCTCGCTCTATGAACGCAATAATAAAAAAAATTTTAAAACTAGGGTACAATGAAATGACATTATTCTACTCACCCTTCAACCATCGAACATTAAAGGACATTTAAAACTATAAAAGCATCAACAAGGTACTTTCAACAGACCATGAATAACCCCAAAAGCGCAATTCTTTCCACAGCAATAACAGACTGGTTAAATATCACTGTAGTAATTTATATCTGTACTATGTAACATACGTTGCCTTAATCAAAAATGTTCATTAACTTCAGCATTGCGTGATACTATTTCAAAGTGATTTCCATCATTTTGACAGATAATACAATTGTTTTTACCTGTGAAAACATAACATGCATGCCGGTGAATTATTAATGGGATATATCATAAATTAAATCAGGAGAACAGACCACAAATGTGCAGTATTTGTTGTCATTTTTTATACTATTACAGCAGAATGCAAAGGGAAAAAAGAAAATAATCATGAGGAAAAGAGTTCAGCGACTGAAAAGAGCTCTCGCCATAGATATTCTTGAAATAACGTTACGTTAAAATACCAAGCATTACGTTATTCATGATGTCTGAAAATAAAACGTGAAGGAAAATCTGTCAAACTGACGGATAAGCTTTATTTGTAGGGCAACCTTATGATTTGAAATGATTCATTTCAGTCTTTTTGAATGAAAGATCCCCAAACCAGAAGTGCCACCCATAATTCAAAACGCAGTATGCTCGTCAGAAATAAGGTGGATACACACATTTATTCTGCTTGTGTTTTATTAATGAGGCTCTTTAAAAGGTCTATATTTTGGTCTGTTTTTGTTCGTCAACTTAAACACAGCGTCTGTTCTGGCTAAAGTTTAGCATTAGTAATCACATCAGCTTTTTTAATTTTTTTTAGTACATTATATAAACAAAGAAAGAAGCAAAAATAAAAGGTACAAGACAGGGGTATATAACTAACCAGAAGAGATCACATATTAAAGGAAAAGATTGGAAGACTTACATTTTTCAATTGTTTTTAAAGCCTTCTTGTTACATTTACATACTGAAAATTCACATTTATGTATATAAATTTTTTTTTAACAAAATAAGATTAGGTATATTTTTTTTGTAAATGCTCTTTTTTCCAATAAACAATTGCAAACAAAACACTTTCCTAAAGTAAAGAAAAATCCAATGTTCTCAATAACAAACAGGGAAAAGTCTTTCTACAGTAATTTAGAGTAATGGCAAAGCCAAAATTAATGCACTATAGTCTCTGGGTGCTTTTTACAAAAACAAAAGTTTATATCAATATCTTTTTGAATTTCTTTAAGAAGGTATTAACAAGATATACACGATGGACAATTCGAATGGAAACTTATCTTATTAGTAATTAAGTATCTATTTAGAATCAGCCAGACTTTTCTCCAGGCAATATCAGAAACAACAGCATACCAATAAACATCACATCAGCTTCTCCTAATCAGAAAATGCCAAGAGCACCACACATTTATAACACAATCAACATGACCTCACATCTTGAGATGCGTCGCCCTCTTGTGGACAACTGAAGAAATGCTTGTGGGAATTATTTCATATTAAATATAAAACTTTTTTTTTGTTCTTTTTTGCTGTCTATTTAGAATGTGAACGCAAACCCGAGACCCACGGCTCAAGATCTGGCTGGGTTTTGGGACCTTCTGCAGCTTTCAATAGAAGACATCAGCCTCAAGTTTGACGAACTTTATCATCTCAAATCAAACGACTGGAAGCTAAATGGAGACTCACCTGAGAAGCAGGTACAAACACAACTAATGAAACCATCAGCAGGTATAGAAATAAATGTGGGTATTAAATTGTAATTTGCAAACTGTCAGTGTAGATATTCTCATTCTGAACAGTGTTATTTTAGTGTTATAGTATTTGTAAATTGTTTGAATTAGCTTTTTGCTTTTGTGTTTTAGGTTAAGGTTTAGTCATTTTGTTATGCTTTTGTCATTTTTATATATATAATATACATATTTAGCTTTAATTTTCACTACTGGTTAAAAGTTTGCAATGATTAAGATTTTTTTAATGTTTGAATGAACTCTCTTCTGCTCACCGAGGCTGCAATTATTTAATTAAAATATAGTAAAAACCATGAAATATTATTACAATTTAAAATAACTGTTTCCCATGTAAAATGTAATTTATTCCTGTGATCAAAGCTGACATTTCAGCATTATTACTCCAGTCTTCAATGTCACATGATCCTTCAGAAATCATTCTAATATGCTGATTTGCTGCTCTGTTATTATTGGTACTCTATTATTAATAATAGTTCTTAATATTATTGTTGTCGAAAAGAGTTTTTGCTGTTTAATATTTTTGGTGAAATTGTGAAATATTTTATTTCAGGATACTTTAATGAATAGAAAGTTCAAAAGAACACCGTTTATTTGAAATAGAAATCTTTTGTAACTTTATAAATGTCTTTTTGGTCAATTAACATGTCCTTGCTGTATAAAAGTATGACTTTATTTAATTTTTCAGAAGTCTTTCTTAGAGTATATTTATTTCAGTTTTAGCAATTTAGTACTTCAGCTTAAATTTTTCAGGTTTAGGTTTTTCATCTAATATTTATATTTTATTTTATTGCAGCTTTATTTCAATTAACAACACTGACTCAGAAACATATGCATTAAGAATCTGTTTGCCATGCCTCTTCATCTCTGATCTTTCCGGCTGTGTGACGTTCAGGAGAACCAGAAACAGGCTCCTCCGGTGCCCAAGAAGCCTGGGAAGAGTAAACCGACTCTGGGCCGCGAGAAGAGCAACGACGCAGTGGACAAACAAAGACAGGAGGCTCGCAAGAGGCTCATGGCGGCCAAGAGAGCTCAGTCTGTCAAACAGAACTCGGCCACTGAGAGCGCTGACAGCATCGAGATCTACGTGCCCGAGGCCCAGACGCGACTCTGAGGAAGCGGGAAGGATGCACACCGTACCGAGATCAAGGGCTCCGGCATCACACAATATGAAAAGCTGCTTTTGTCTTTTGACGGCAACATGTAATAAAACAGAGGTGAGAGAGGGACACCGAAATGAAGCAGTGCGAACAGAACACGTTTTTGGGACTGCCAAGGAAATCCTCACAAAGAATCCTATTAGTTGCAATCATTAATATAATTATTGATATGATAATTAACATCGAGAACTGGTATTGATAATGATTATTGTCCTAAATTCTATATGAGATTGTTTTAAATGTTCTAATATTTTGGATAAGTAGAAACACATCTGTCACCCAACGCTTACGTCTTTGCCCGCTGAAATCAACGTCTTCCTGTTATACGCTTCGGTTTCTGTTCTTCTTCATCTCTTCCTTCAGCCAGTGATGCTCCTCGTCCCTTATTTCTGTCCCTTATGGAACAGAGTGAAAGGCTTTTCTCCAGTCGGGTGTGAACGCTGGTAAATCCACTCCAGATCTAATGTCAGTGTGTTTCAGGTCAGGCAGAGGGCGCTCTTCCATTTCCTGTTTAATTTGTTTTGATGTTTACAAGTCATGCATTGTGGTATATCAAATGAAAGCTGTTGTACCTCAGTCATGTCTCCATCTCAGGTCCTGAAGTGTCACGGTTGTCGAGTTCCCATGAGTTTGTACAGGTTTTTAATCCCGATATTCCTTGTTATTTCTGCTCTGCTTTAAAGGGGCTATATGTAAGAATTTTCATGTATTAATCACTTTTTTTATTGCCAATGTGTGAACAGCTTGTGACGAAACTTAAAAAACACTACTTCCCCGACTTCCTAGGTTGTCTACGAAAGCCTTTTTATGTGAAGGACTGGGGATGTTTTTGCCAGGAAAAATCAAAAGGATGTGACGGTTATGCATGTTCCCGAGAGCCTCTATTCCGTTCACACATGAAATGAATGCTTACGATGTTCAGGATAATGCTGATAAGATAAGAGCTATTCTGTATTTTTATGTTAATGTTTCATGCGAAGAAAAGGGATTCATTCAAACTATAATCTCACATGATTAGATGTATAGTCTGTAGTCTCAAATATACTTTATAATCAAACTATCATAAGTGTAATTTTAATTACCTCAACTCTCGACATGATGTCAGTGAATCGCAGAGCTGCTGCAAACATATCCACATCACTATGATCATATGCTTTCTTCACTGCTGTTTTCTCACCGCTGTCATTTTAGTTGTATGTTTATTTTTTATTACATATTCATCTAAACGTCTGAATTATAGGCCTATAATTAAAATAATTAACAGTCTATAATATATAATAATTAACTGGGGTTTGAGACTTCTTCAATGGCATGACACTCGTGCAAAGTTTGCACATTGCTTGTGTGATGTCCACTGACTCGCCATCATGGTTTAAAACGGAAAAAATTCCACTATTGCGACGCAACATTTTTCTTTATCACCAATTGCAAAATGATAGACGATTCACATTTTTCGTGATAATAAAATTAAGTTAATATTAAATAAGTACAAGTAATTTAATGAACAAGTAAATTAATAAAAGAGGCGCCGTATATGCAGGTGGCTTGGAAGACGTGGGTAATATGGTTTATCCATTTTGCAACACGAACTGGAGGCAACAGTTTACTAAATTGCTGCTAGTTTGATAGCTACAGAACTTATCTTCCTCTTTTCATTTTCTTTCTTGCTGCATTAAAGATGTAATGGTTTAATGCTGCCTTCACATGCTCTCGGAATTATCATAAATATGAGTTTCCTAGGTAAAAATTCCACATGAATGCCCTATTTCCTCCTACTGAAAGCATTGAGTTCTTAATCACAATTTTAGAGGTGGGAATTATCAAATTTCTACGGAGCCCCACATGACACAAAAATTAAATCGTGCACACGATTTACTAATTCGTTCGCTCGACTTACTAAATCGTGCACGTGACTTACTAAATCGTGCACGTGACTTACTAATACGTTCCCTCGATTTACTAAATCGTGCGCATGATTTAGTAAATCGAGCGCGTGATTTAGTAAATCGAGGGAACGAAATAGTAAATCATGCACACGATTTAGCCTGCTGTTTTTTCCTGCATGTCATGTTCGGGGCTCCGTAAGTTTCTGATAGCACATGAAGGCAGCATAATTTCTGTTTTTGCGCAGGCGCATTGAGCAGTGTTGCCAACTGCTTACAACTGAAAGTAACTAAAACTGGTAGCTAAATGTCACTAGATGACATCATAATGGCAAAATCATTGATCTTTATAAATATGAATAGATCAGTGGGCAAAATAAGAATCTAGATAATGTTTGTCCAAGAAGTTGCTAGATTTGTCCCTAAACTTTTGGGCGACCAAAATCAACAACAAAAAACAATGCATGACAAAGCTGAAATTTGGCCCGACTCAAAAAAAAAAAAAAAAAAAAGTCAGAATTCGGCTTGAAATCAGACGAAAATCACACAGTGTATGCCCGGCTCAAAGAACGAAAAAGAAATTTGTCGTAAGTAGACTATATATCGGGTCTTGAATTACGTTCAGTCTCTTGTGCATTGCGTGAGCATGAGCAGTAAGTTGCTGGCTGCAGTTCACTTTACGGCCACAGGTGTCGCTAATAACAAGGGTCTCTGAATTCTACATATAGCCCCTTTAAAGTCCCCGTGAACCGGAAGTTGCAAAAGACTTTTCTTCAGTGTTGATGTATTTCCAAGTGAAACGGAATATTGAATAGAGGGCAGGGTTTTACTTTAGCGCTCCTCCTCTCCATCTCTCGCTCATAGCAGATTAACATTTGGAGGGGAGTGGTGTAAGCGTTTTCAACCCAAGCAGTCAAACTGACATCATCAGTAGGAACGCCAGTCCAGACCGGAAGTAACTTTTCAGATTTTGATGAAAGATTACAACAACAAACAATTTTTTTTCTGTGTATTAACTTGCACGGATTAATTTTTCAGCACAAGACTAGTAATATGCGCTAGTAATATATAGTAACAAAGTAAATTTAAGGAAAACAACTTAACCTAATATTTTATTGAATGTGAATTATTATTTTGGGTAACCGTACGATTCTTGTATCAAACATGATAATATCACAGTTATTCAGTTTAGACAGCACAACACAGTGTTGCAATGCTCTATGGTCAGTTTAGACAGTGCGATAAAACTTTTTTTTTTATCACTCTGTTTTAAGTAATGAGCTAAATATGATTCTTCATTGCACTTCATACTTCAGATTCTTCTTAAAACCACAAATCTAGGCTTGTACCTCGTCATATCATTGTACCCTTTTTATACACATTTAGTTTAAATTGTCCAATGAATAATATCAGATAATGACTAGATAAAATTATACACATTTGAAGTCAAATGTGACTCAATTTGGACTATGAACCGTATGAAAACATCTTTATACATCAAAGAAAGTGATTAGGTTTGTTTTAAATTTGAAAAGCCATTTTGTTATATGATAAAACTGACGATTAAGGTATTATATCCACATATTCTAATATTACTGGCATTTTATTTATTATGTGCTTATGTTCTGCCATCTGATTTGTCCGTTACAAACTTACTGCACTTTTCATTACTCTTTCCACACACTACCAAAAGTTTGGGATCGTAAGATTTTTTTTAATGTTTTTGAAATAAGTCTCTTCAGCTCACCAAGGCTGCATTCATTTGATCAAAAATACAGTAAAAACAGTTATATTGTGAAATATTATTACATTTTCAAATAGCTGTTTTCTCTGTGAATATATGTTAAAATGTAATTTATTCCTGTGATCAAAGCTGAATTTTCAGCATCATTACTCCAGTCTTCATGATCCTTCAGAAATCATTCTAATATGCTGATTTGCTGCTCAAGAAACATTTCTTATTATTATCAATGTTGAAAACATTTTATCAGGATTCTTTGATGAATAGAAAGTTCAAAAACAGCATTAATTTGAAATAGAAATCTTTTGTAACATTATAAATGTCTTTACTGTCACTTTTGATCAATTTTTTTTTAAATAATAATTATAAAATCATGCTGACCCCAAACTTTTTTAATGTTAAGGTATTTATTATCTTTCATCACATACACACTCATGAACTCAAATGATCTTCCATTTGCAGCTCTGCATTCAGTGACCAAGAAGCCACAAATGTCCCCCAAATCAGCCCAAACTGCCCGTCCACTAACAGCTCAGTGATTGGCTCCTATTGTGTGTCATCCGAGCCGCTGATGGTGTGAATTGCATCTCTTCAGTTTTCAGCCTCTCCCAGTCGTTCCCTCCATTTGGTGTCGGTCGAGTCGTTGACGCCTGCTGAATGTCTGACATACTCAGCCGTTTAAACCTCTTGACAGCCCTGAAAACCCTGCAGTTCCACAGATAAATCCAGAATAATGGATCATGATCATGTGTATGAATATTTGAATACACATATTCTTTGTTTAGTAAACTCAAGTTTCATATCAGATGTACAGGAACACGAATCTTGTGGGGAAACCCATTTTATTCATATTTTACCAGTCTTTGACACTATTTCCCCAATTAAATCAGCATACAAAAATACTACCATGAAGCAGAAGTAGAATTTAAATAAGTACTATATATTCTATATTTTATGGCATTTATGTCATGGTAGTTTTTTTATACTACCTTTTAATAAATTCAACTTTTAAATTTGTTTTAATTTATTACAGTAATTTTGCAGGGGACAAAACAGTAGAAAAACTGCATTTAGAGTAGTGAGAATCAAGGCTGAAAATAATGGGACGTACAGAAAAAATTAAAAGTAAACATTCAGATGCATTATTATAGTAATGCAAACTGGGGGGGAAAAGTTAAAATAAGCATTTTTCCAAAAAATGATGGGTAGCTTTATTATTTTTTTTAATTTAATTTTATTTGATTTAATTTAATTTTTTTATTTTATTTTATTATTAGTTTTATTTTTTTATTTATTAGTTTATTTTATTTTATTATTTTATTTTTTTATTTTTTTATTTATGCAATTGTTCACCAAA
The DNA here is from genome assembly GCA_037950665.1 of Hypophthalmichthys nobilis. NCBI lineage: Eukaryota > Metazoa > Chordata > Actinopteri > Cypriniformes > Xenocyprididae > Hypophthalmichthys > Hypophthalmichthys nobilis. The sequence continues at coordinate 23,803,693 of CM075471.1, read as the reverse complement.
TGCCTAACATTGAGTTTTGAATCTTCACATGGTGAGCAGAAGTTCCTGTCAGCACTATCTGTGTCTACACAACAGCAATTCCGTTCAGGGATTTAGTAACCGGATGTTTACGATGGTAACTTGACATGCTGAAGTGGTTCAGATGGAAACAGACGCTCCTGCAGCCCGAATGTTTCAAGCACACAGACACTGAGAACTACAGACAAATCAACCAACGTCAATGTGCAAAAATACACTACAATCTCATGTCTGATTTTTATTCTATTATTCACTCTATAGATACCATCTTATGATCATTTATTTTTCTTGGATCAATCTTTTTCTATGAAAACATCATTATATCAGTTGAATGTCATGAAATTGTCCACCTGACAACCTTTTTTTTTTTTTCACTGTCTAGTGTTTTAGTGCTGTGAGATTGATTTTAACATGATTGGTGAGAGATCACAGATGTTTCATTTCTCCTATTGTCTCGTTGTATGTTCACATGTGATCTTGATCATGTTTGTGGGCTTCCCTGAGGACGAAGACACAAACACAGCCCTCTTATGGATTACAGCAGATGAATTTTGGAGAAACTCTCATGTGCAACACAGGGATTTGTGTTTTGCCCCTCTCTGTTCATGCTGCTTGGATACTAGATAAACTGTTTTCTACACCTGTTAAGTGACTGGCCAGTGGTGAAACACAACAGCGGTCAGGTTATGATGTTCGCCCTGATGTGACGCCAGACGTCAATCAGCCCCTCTTTCTTCAGCTGTGTTTTACTATAGTTTTTTGGGGGGGGTCGTCAGAGAATAAATAATCTAAATGCAAGAGTTTGTAGCAACAAGATTTAAGATTATTATTATAAAGATTGATAATCAATATTTTATGAAACAAGCACATATTTTACTGACTAGGATTTGTTGAATATGTCTAATGCTGTATGAAGTTTAGGCTGTGTATGTCAGGGTCTTTTGTTTAGTAAGAAATACAGTAAATCTGAGTTAAGTTCAAATGTGTTTATGACTCTTTATTTCTCAGCATAATGGATTATAAGATGAACATGAGTTGAACATATATGTGTGTGTGTGTGCGCGCATATATATGTATGTTTATAAAACTGTTAGTTCCTGTCCTTGATTCTGATTGGTCAATAGCTGTGTTTTATTCATGATAAAACACGGCTATGACCGCTTCACCCACCGGTTCTGTGTATCACTACACAACACCCTTAACAACCAAGCTTACATTTAGCAAGCTTACTGCATTATGTAGAAGAGTGTTGTGAGAAAGAGATCGAGTGAGCGATTTACCTGCATTCACATTTAGCATTTTCCTTCAGGTCAGTCCTATGTTCATAATAAAAAAATCAGTTAAAATATCCGCTGCAATATCTTGTCCTTTTAACAGTTAAGGGGTTTTCCCGTGACTGACAGCGCTAGTCAAAGCATTTGTCAGTTGCGTCTTGTTCTATGTTCACAACAATTCAGTCTTTTCAATATAAAAGTCTTTGCTACTGACTGACACACAAAGACATCTAATGGCGTAATAATGTAACTTCTGTTGCTGTTCACGGTCAGGGACTATTTTTTTGTACCGGCGGAAGGAAGGCTTTTAGTGATTTTACTTCATGAAAGTTGCATTGATACATATATTTTGGCTTTAATATTTGTATTGTGTGGTAAGCGTTTATAAAAGCAATAAGGTACTCGAGGCTGGTGCTGTATCGTGAATAAGTCAAGGCTGAAGGGCTCTGCTTCGCACCGTGCCTAACAACGCCCTTCAGCCGTGACTTGCTCACGATACAGCACAGCCTCTCGTACCTTATTGCTTACATATACACTACCAGTCAAAAGTTTGGAATCGGTAAGATTTTTAATGTTTTTAATAGAAGTTTCGTCTGCTCACCAAGTCTGCATTTACAAGTCTGCATTTAATTAAAAATAGAGTAAAAACAGTAATATTGTGAAATATTACAATTTAAAATAACTGTTTTCTTTTTTGAATATATTTTATAAAATAATTTATTCCTGTGATCAAAGCTGAATTTTCAGCATCATTACTCCAGTCTTCAGTGTCACATGATCCTTCAGAAATCATTCTAATATGCTGATTTACATCTTAAGAAACATTTATGATTATTATCAATGTTGAAAACAGTTGTGCACTTTTTTTTCCTTGATGAATAGAAAGTTCAAAAGAACAGCATTTATCTGAAATACAAAGCTTTTGTAACATTATACACTACCGTTCAAAAATTTGGGGTCAGTAAGAATTTTTATTTTTATTTTTTTTTAAAAGAAATTAAAGAAATTAATACTTTTATTCAGCAGGGATGCATTAAATCGATCAAAAGTGACAGTAAAGACATTTATAATGTTACAAAAGATTATATTTCAAATAAATGCTGTTCTTTTGAACTTTCTATTCATCAAAGAATCCTGAAAAAAAATATTGTACACAAATATTTTGTACAATTGTACAAAATAAATGTTTCTTGAGCAGCAAATCATCATATTAGAATGATTTCTGAAGGATCATGTGACACTGAAGACTGGAGTAATGATGCTGAAAATTCAGCTTTGATCACAGGAATAAATTACTTTATAAAATATATTCAAACAGAAAACAGTTATTTTAAATTGTAATAAGATTTCACAATATTACTGTTTTTACTGGATTTTTAATTAAATAAATGCAGAGCAGACGAAACTTCTTTTAAAAACATTAAAAATCTTACAGTTTCCAAACTTTTGACTGGTAGTATATATATATAAAATAGAAATAATAAAAATATATTATTAAAAATATTGGAAAACTATATTGTATAATAAAAATATATTATTATATATATTCTATTTTACTGTTTGTTTTTAATTTCCTGGTTGAAATGGGAAACAATCCAAGATTTCCAAGAGGTGAAATAATGAGCACTTATTTTCAGAGTTTAAGGAAATGTTGTTCTGTGTTTTGACTGTGAACTGCACATTCCTGCATATGAAAGAGCCAGATTTGCCACAGGCGTTGAGAAAATACATCACAAATCTGATCTGTATGCAAACAAACACTGAACCATTTCCTGCAAGAACTGTATTATGAAAAGACCTTTTTTAACCCAAAGGTACTGTTACACTGTTATTGAGAAGCACTTTGTTATTCAGAAACATAATGGTCCATATGAAATTAATATATTGAATGTTATTTAATGTTAGGAACATTAAGGTTCACCAGGTATAACAAGTTATCTTGGTTCAGAACTAACTCTATAATAAAATTTTCCCTAATAAACAGTGCAGATTTGTATTCTAAGTAGGGTACTAAGGCACACAAATTATTAGGCTAGTATTGGATAGAAATTTTAAATATTAATTCTACAACAAAAAATGCTAAATTACAATGAATTTAATTTTCTCTTACAGCTGACATAATACTAACCAAAAATGGGGAGAAGAAAAAAAGATTAGTCAAAATTATAAAATAAATTAGAAAATATTTTATTTTAAAATAATTACATATTTTTAAATAATTATAAATTACAATAAAGATTAATTTATATTGTTTAAATTTTATGCAGTTATTTATAGCTGAAAAATATTTTTTAAAAGTCAGAAAATATGTATATTTTTATTTATATTAAAATATATTTTCATCTTATTAATTATAAAATGACATTCAGTAAAGTATAAAAATGCAAATCGCAAACTGCAAATAATAATAAGATGTACACATATAAAGTGTGATGCATACTGCTGTATGTTATAAGATACGACAAACAGCTTTATAACAATAGCAATTAATTTGTTAGAATACACCTGTACAGAACATACATTATTGTAGCAAACATTCATACAAAATAATAAACTTTAAATAAAGCTTAGATAAGACTTAATTAGAACGTAGACTGAATTACGTTTTCAAACTATAAAATGATGATCCGGACTGCAAATCTAAAACGTAGCTAATGAAGTAAACTCGCACAAGTGTTTGAATTGTGAGTTTTGAATGAAAAAAAAGTGATGACACACAGATGTGGGGCCCTTATTGGCCCCTAGCAGTGTGGAGGAGGGATCTAGATCCTGTCATTGAGGGACGGAGAGAGGGATAGAGAGGGAGAGAAAGAGAGAGAGAGAGTTTGGTGGAGCAGCGGTGCTGCAGGTAAACGGCTGTTTGTCAACACGATCATTTCCCTCATGACACACTAATGACTAATGAGCAGATTCATTGATAACTGGAGCTTCAACTCAACACAGCTGTGTGTGAGTGTGAGAAAAACACACTCTCCGTTTGACGAGGACCCGCGTTTCCACACCAGCAACTTTTTTTAAACATTTTGTGTTTTATTTTCCAACATCCAGGATGAAGCCCAGCAAAAGAGGTGAGAATCGTTTACAGACGCGCGTGTTTTGTGTCGAGTGAATGCAGAGTGTCTTGTGAGTGTTTGAATGATGTTTTGGTGTCTGATCACGCTGCCCATCTGCACGTCTGTGATCGTGGCGTGATTTTCAGTCTGAACGCGTGAAACGCAGATGTGCTTTTGATTCTCGCCTTTCAAAATGCAGCTGATCCACGCGTTTGATTTTTATACATTTGGACTCCTTTCTGAAGGGCCTTTGCTATCTTTCCAGCTTTATTGACTTAGACGCGTTTGTTACATTGTATCGTTGTGGTCTGATGACGTCATCGCGCGTTTGTTTGTTTGGTGAATCGTTTTTTTCGCGCGTCTGCGGCCCCGTTTGTTTATTCGCGTCTGCAAACGGACTTTTGTTTGGTCGTTTTTGTATTTTGTGTGAAATTTAAGCGTTTTCTAAAAGTGAGAAAGTTGCAGTAAATGACGTTGGAGATGCAGAGGTTATTCAGTCATGTGTTTGTTAGTATTTGCTTGTTTATGACCCTAGTGTTTGTTTGGGTCTGCAAATTTACTACTTATCCGTTTCAATATCAATATGCAATACGAAAATCAGGAAGACGGAAATGACGTCGTATATGGAGTTCAATGAATCATTTGTTGCATTGATTTTTATATTAGTTTAGGTGCATTAACTAATAGTTTGGTTGTGGTTTTCTGAAGTTTACACCTAACATTCTGAGGGCCAGTTTTTCCAAATCTGATTCCACTCGAAGTAGTTTAACATCTGTAGCTTTTTTTTTTTTTTTGGAGTTTATATAATCTCTAATGCAGGACTATTCATCCTCCTTCCTTCACAAAAAACACACAAGTTTTCATTTTGTCAAATACATTTAGAGAGAACTGCATACTGCTACAAACGATATGCAAAACTGTGACACGGATACAGTTGCAGACTGAAACATGAATGTCCAGAGGAGAGACGCACACACACACACACACACACACACACACACACACACACACACACAATCTGCTTTGTTAAAGAGGGACTCAGGAACTCCCACATTTTTAGCTGCTCTTTAGGGCTTCAGGTTTCAACAGGAGAAAGAAACTCTGAGCTGCTGAAGTGTGTCTGATTCATGTCTCTCTGAAACACTGAATACTGAGTAGTTATCAAACATAAATTAAAGCCTATGCTTTCCCCTAACCACACTGACTGCAGTTCCTGCCAAAAATACAGTGTTTAGACGTATACTGTGATTGTTGCTTCAATAAGACTGTGGAAACTTGGTATTATCATCACTTTCAAGAATTCAGAAGGTTCTTTCATTGTTTGAAGGAGATGCAGTTAACAATAATTGTTGTATCTTTGAGTGTTGTGCAATTAATTACTTTTTTTTTTTTTGAGAGAGAGAGAGAATTTGATTTAACGTGAAACTTCAGATTAGTATTTGCGGTGCTTCTCCAGAGATTTTTGGCCTCGTCTAATGCTGAGAGGCCGTGACTGTAGTTTTAGGTCCCATCAACTCTTTTAAGGGCCGTGCGGTGATGCACTTAATGTGAGTCTCAAATATGATCCGTCAGGCTTTTGAGGAAGTTTTATTTGTTCATTTCTCAATCATCATTGCATTGCATTGTGTTATGTTTTTAAAACTACAGAGATCTGATCATAAAACTAAGCATTTAAATAATATTATTGGGAGATCTAGTGTATTACTGAGAATTAAATGCGTTGTGTAAGTAGTCTGTTGTACTGTTCTCATTGATTTACTTTACAAGCATCAGAATTTCATCTTTTTGGTCATATAAATATCAGCATCTGTGTCATATTGCATATTTTTGCTCAGTTTGTACCTCTTAAATAAAATTGAGCTGTTTCCTCCAAGTATGAGCTCCATATTCTCACTATGTATGAATCAAATATGATACTCAAAAAAAAAAAAAAAGATTATTATCAGGCTTTACAGGGGTAATATGTTTGTGATCAAATATTCAAATGTAAATGATTTAGTATCAGCATATTACACTCTATATTGTGTATTGTTATATTATTGGTTGTGGCTGTGTTCAGAATCATTTGCGAGAATTCCTGTTTTATCTGGTCATAATGATTATCATAATAATCAGCAGATAATGCTCCCATGATAATGCTTGATTGGCCCACCTGTAGAGCCCAGTAGAGCACCAGATAAGCTGCCTTTCCCTCAGTTTGTGAGGGTCATGCTGAAGGTGTGAATGGAGAGGAGCTGTTCAGAGTCAATAGTCTTTTGATGTGTAAATTAAGTGCAGTCAAATGGATTTATCTGCAGGATGCTTTTAAATGACTGACCGGAATGATTCAGACGGAGGATAAGAACTGATTCTCTGTTCCTCGGAAATAAAAGTGTTCATTTTGCAGTTTTAATGCAAGTCCAAAAAAAGACTTTCAGTTCTAGTTCCAGTGAAATGGATGCGTTGTAGGTTGCAGTATCTTTTGTATCAAATTTAGAAGATCATCTGCATATAATGTGCTTACTTTGCATAGTGAACCCATTTGTGGCATTTCTGGTATTTAAGGGCATTGTAAACTTTCTGTGACCTAAACTGAATCACTTTCATTCGGTCTGCTGTTGTACTTCAAGACCAATAATATATTCTGCTGCCTTTATCTTCTCAGCTTTTGAGGAGGATCAGAACGGAGACACAGAGTTTTCTGCCATGTCGGACAGTGACCCATGTGAAGACGACGGTTACCCTCTCAATCTGTCCACCAGCGGCAGGAGAAGCGGGTCTTCCACCAAACGCCGCCGTCGCGGAAACCTCCCCAAAGAGTCCGTTCAGGTTCTGAGGGACTGGCTGTATGAGCATCGCTTCAATGCGTATCCGTCAGAGCAAGAGAAACTGAGCCTGTCTGGACAGACGCATCTGTCTGTGTCACAGGTGAGCACAAAACATGGTTTCCATGCGATTAGCACAAAACTGAAGCTTTCAAGTTTGGATGCGAAAGTATCATGTATTTAAAGTTTATAACTTAATTTGAAAATTGTCCTTTACTTGACTTCATGTTTCAATCCAGTATGAAGTTTTCCATGCAATTACAATGAAACTGAAGCTTTCAAGCTCAAAAGAAGGCCAAATTACCGTTAAAAAATAAATAAATAAATTCAAACTTATTTAGACTTAAGTTTGGGTCTGTTCCTCACCTTCCTTCAGAGGACCTGGAATATAGTTCACAAACCTGTTAATTTGGTTATGAATGTCAGTTGTGCTCATTCTGTCTAAATGAGCATGTTTTTTGCCAGAATAAGCTGCAAAGTGGGCCAGACTGAGTCAATAGTCTAAGCATCAAGTTGAGTATGAGAAATATTCTCTTTCCAGTATTGTATTTTTGTGTGTCTTTTATCCACTCTTCACTTTTACATTTGGCCGTAATCTTCAAAGACGAGACTTTCTCACACAGTCTGCACTGTGTTTTGTCCTTGAGCGAGAGCTGCGGTGTTGTCAGAGCGCAGGAATGCGGGCGGCGAGGCCTGTGCTGCATATTTCCTCTGGTCTCCATTAGAGCCAGCTGCCTGTCTGACACAGCATGCGGTTCACTGCCTTGCCAACAGGGGGTGCCACATTAGGATCCAAAAATGTTTTTTTGTTTTCACCTTTTTTTTTTTTTTTTTTTTTTTTTTTCCCCCAGTAGCCCCTCACTGCAGAACACAGGAGATCCAGGGGGCGGAGATGGGTAGGTTAGGGATATGTAAAGTGGGAGGAGTTGGATCCAGATCCAGGGGGTGGAGACAGGTAGGTTTAGGGATATGTAAAGTGAGAGGAGTTGGATCTGGATCCGACCCCGCCCCCTGGATAATCATGTTCTTCATGATCTGGCCCCCAATGACTGCCATAGTAAACCCCATCGCCATAGTCAATGGGGTTTACTCACAAGTTGGGGGTGAGTAAATTGACACAATTTTCATTTTTGGGTGGACTATCTCTTTAAGTTAATATAATTAAACATGAATAAATCATTTATACAGTCATTTGAGTTTCTGTGGTTTTGAAGTTGTATAAGACACTATAAAACCTATTAGCCTGTAGTAGTGTTACATTTAGCTTTAGACATGCTTTTTCTCTGGGAATCTGGAAATATCAGGGAATTTTGAGTTTTCCAGGCCTGGAAAAGCTTGGAAGTTAATGAAATCATAAATGGTCATGGAAATGACATTCTAGAGTCTGTTTCTAGTTAGTTCTAAAGTATTTCTTCAATGACTGTTTGAGTGTGCTTCCTTTTTTTTTTTTTTTTTTATGAAAATGTGTTTTTATTTATTTATAACCCTTATCCAGTCATCACAAATGATTGGAAAGAATAATGGAAATTACTGGTCAAAGTCCAGAAACTCACAGGAGTTAGATGCATTTATTTAAGTCAAATTTATTTATATAGCATTTTTAACAATTTTCAAAGCAGCTTTACTGAAAATTATGATGTTCATGTTTATAATATCTTAAAGGGATAGTTCACCCAAACATGAAAATTCTGTCATTCACTCACCTTCAAGTTGTTCCATACCTGTATGAATTTCTTTCTTCTGCTGAACACAAAAGATATTTTGAAGAATATGGATAACAGTTGTGGGACACCACTTAATTTTTATAGTATAGAAGAATAAAAATACTATGGAAATCAATGGGGCCCAATGTTTGTTTAATTACAAACATTCTTCAGAATATCATCTTTTGTGTTCAGCAGAAGAAAGAAATTCATACAGGTTTGGAACAAATTGAGGGTGAGTAAATGATCAAAGGATTTTCATTTTTGGGTGAACTATCCCTTTAATATCTTCATGGCTTTATTGTAGCATTTAGGAGTTAGCTTTTTAGGTGGGCATAGTGTTGCACAATATACCAGTAGTAGAAAGGTATCATGATACCCTGCTATTAAAAACATGATGATATGAAATTTTATTAGTACCAGTACTTTAAGAATGACAGCATTCTAATAAGAGGCATATTTCTTAATTTGCATCGATGTGTGACAGCAGGAGTCAGGACGCGTATGCAGAGCGCTGCTTTCACTCCCTGCAGGGAATAAAATGTGTGCGAGCAGGGCTTGACAAGGAAATCAAGAAAAAAGCATGCATGCATGCATGAAAAAATAAAGTGTGTGTTGGGACACTCTTGCTGCCGGACTCAGACCTGAAGCACATGCACAGAAAGCCACCTTTAGACAGCATGAGATTGCGGCTTCAGTTTTCTTTAGTAGATTACTGTGCTTGAATGGTCAAATGTCAAAATACACATCCTGGCAAGTATTCATGTAAACACAGTTGGGTATGTCTTTAGTGAACGTAAACAGTTGAGATGGAAATCAGATCCAGTGTATTGGATCCGTGCAAATCTTAGTGACAGCAGCCTAATAAACCAGCTGCTGTCTGTGACTAATCTTAATCAAACTACAAAAGAAAATAGAAAATCACCCAATGCTTGACTGAATGACCTTTTAATATATTTATTAAGAATTTTTAAATTAGATTATTTAACTTCTTTCTCGGATGCTACATGTTAAATAGACCTACTGTAGTCTACCTGAAAAATATAAAGCACTGTTCATTTTATTTGTATCTTTCTTATAGAATGCACTGTAAACCCAAATAAGTTGAAAACTCAAATTTGAAGCAATCAGTTGCCTCAATTTTTAAGTTAAGAAATTCAAAGTTTAAGTAAGCAGAACTTTTTTTGTACTCATACACTTTAATTATTCTTAACCTGAAATGTTTGAGTACACTAATTCACACATTTAACTTTAAAATTATCATGTAACCTTAATGTAAACATTTTTATTAGTGTAAACTTAGCTAGCTATAACAAGCTAGTTCAAAAAATGCTGACTTGCGAATATGCTAACATGTTAACAACAGCATGGTAGCACTTGCTGAATGAGTACAGCAATATAAAGCATTTAACATGCTTGCTCTCATACAAGCCACATGCAACACTTGTCACCATGATAGTAACTCTCCAAAAACCCACATTAACAGAAACTCAAAATTAACTTCTAACTTCTAAATTAGTATAACAAAACATTAATCACTACTAAATGTCCCTCTTAACATTAATCTTGCACAAAAAAACAAAACAAAAAACAAAACAACACTTAGTTTTAGCATTTACTCTCCTTTCATGTGCCATGGGCAAAGCTTGCTGGGGAAGTAGAAATCCCAGCCCAGTTACAGTTAAACTTAAGTTCGTCTAAATTAAAAGAAATAAGTTCATTAAACTTAAAACAATGAAACAGTTCAGTTTACTTAAATATCAGTTCTGTGAACTTGAAAGACAAAAGTGCTAAATACTCATAAGTTAATTTGACTGAACTAATTTAATTTAAGTTTGTCCTACTTAAACCAATTAATTTTGAGCGTTGGGGTTTACAGTGTGTCATTGTTTGATTGCATCTTTGCTTATTTTTAGTAACAAAGAAAAAATAAAATGAAAAAACTAGTGATTTATAATAAAAATTGTTTCAGGTTTTTTTTTTTTTTCCCCTGCCATGCTATCGATTCGGTATCGAGGTGTTTTAGTCGGGTATTGTATTGAAGTCATAATTTTGGTATCACAACAACACTACATGTGCAATAATAGTTTAGATTTTGCGATAATACAAGCAATCAAGCAGTTGAAGTTTGATATAGTATACATCTTCTATATAAGTAATGCTGTATGTATGTGGTTAAACATTATATAATGTAAATAATTATATGACATTTTTAATTTTTAAAACTCTGGAATCTTTAATCTTGTTTTTAGATCTGTAACTGGTTCATAAACGCCCGCCGGAGGCTCCTTCCGGACCTGCTCAGGAAAGACGGCAAAGACCCCACTCAGTTTACAATGTCACGACGCACTAGCAAACCAGACCGATCTGCCTCCCCAGAATGCCCTGCCTCTTCAACTCGCACCTCTGTCATTTGCCCTGCCCCAACATTGGACTTGAGGCTGTTGGGTAACACTGCAACGGCAATTTTGGCCGGAGCCGGTTGTTTGTCATCATCAGGCAGTCAAGACGGAGGTGTTCAGGCTCTGATGCAGCTTGACACACGAGGTCTGCTGAGACGAGAAGGTCTAACTGGATTTCGGAGCGAAGATAAACACCCGACGACCATCCCGCTTGCTTCTACCTCTGTCCCGACCCTGGGAGCGGTGAGCCCGAGTGGAGTCCTGTTCAACACTCCTCCTCCTACCCCACCGGAGCTGTGCGCACAAGATTTCAGCGATCTGAAGCTCCTAGTTGACGCGGCCCTGCAAAGAGCAGCTGAGCAAGAAAACTGCAGACAGAAAGAGCAAACGATGCAACAGCAAGCAAACGGTCCTTCCAATGAAAGTTCAAGTGAGCTCGTCCAGAATGGCAATTTGGAGACCATCTCTAATTCCGGAGCAGAAACGCCTTCAAGGGATGAATTTGATGCTGCACCAGGCTTGATGGAGAGCACAGTATTACCAGTATCAGTTCCTGTCATGAGCCGCTCTTTTCATCCAGGCCTTCCTGTCGATCTAAGTTCGGCCGGTGTCTCCGATGTCCTCAGCAAGAATGTGACCGATTCTGCTCGCTTTACGTCTTCTGGTACGTGGAGCGTCCGACAACCCGGTCCACCTGCGAGCACATGGGTTTCGCAGTATGTGCATAATGCGGTCACAGAAGCAGTCAATTGATTGGTGCGGGGGAAAAAAAAAAAACTCAAGCAAACTAACTGACTTTGAACTCTTTTTGTTTGCTCATTTTTCTCAGAAGCCTCTGGATCAGTTGGAAAACTGGGCGCTTTTAGTACATGTCTTTCAAAATCATTGTTATGGATATTGCTAGATACCCGGAGATCCTCTTTACCGATGTTCACTTCGGTGGATTCCGGAGTGAAGCCTCTCTTTGAACACAAAGATGTATTTCAAAGACATTTTTAAAACACTTTTTAAACCAAAACCTCTTACCTTTTTTAACTACATGAAGTTTATGGGCATCCATAAAACCCTCTTTGTGAATATTCCAGCATTTCAGACTCTGGGATCTTTAAGACCAGGTGGACATCCTTTTGAGGCAGAAACATAAGCATTTTCCCAAACTCAAGAAAACCTGTGCATCTCAGGTTTACCAACAACAGCCAAGAGATTTTCATTTGAATGTTTGTTGAAGTGGCCTTACATAGTTTTTGATAAAGAAGCTCTTGCCTAATTGCATCAGTATATCCAGGGCTAGACATCTATCCATCATGTAGCATGCTTTACTTTTTTTTTTTTTTTTTTTTTTTTTTTTTTTGTGATCCGTGAATGCGAAGACCAGCATGCAGCATTTAAATAGTCTGATTAGGGACCAAATGTGCTCTCTTAGATTTAATACTATGCTCTGATTTTGCCTGAAAGCCACTGCTGATGAAATCTATTTCTACAATCTCAGTTTTGAAAGTCTTTCCCAATAGTGTGTTTTTGTCATTATTTCCTGCACTTTATAGTCTAATTTCACCTCTTAGTCATTATGTCAGAACCATTTATCCAGTCCCAGTCAGAATAATATCAGAGCTCTCTGGTGTGGCATGATGTGCGTCTGTGCTGTGGCCGGTCGTTGGGAAATTGATCGTACTGCAGAGATCATCGCTCACGCCTCATGTCTGTCTGAGATGCGGAGGGGAGGTCATCTCAAAGACAGAGCTGACATTGATTTTCTTCAGTTCTCATGTAACTTGAGCGTAGAGCTGCAGCTTTATTTTTCTGATGGTATTGAGTGAAGTAGATGATCGGCATTAACAGTGTTTTATATTTTAATAAATTCTTTAAATCACAGTGTAGAGGGAGACGTTTATAAAAATTTGTTAGTGAGTGAATTTAGACTGAAAATGTTTTTTGACACTAAATGAGTTTTGTGTACCTCTCAGAAATGAACTGAAGTGTTTCTTTCTTGCTCATAATCTGTGAATGTATCTAGAGAACTGACAAATATTATTTAGAAACAGAAGATTATTTCCAGTGTCTTCATATGCGATTCCCTCAGTCTTTTTTTTTTTTTTTTTTTTTTTTTGTGGGACACTAGAGTATCTAGATGGATTATGATTTAATGCTTGTAGTTTCCATGAAACTGAGAACATGTACAGGTAGTCAGATTAGTCTTTATAGTAATGATTTTAACCTTTTAGTCTTTTTTTGATGCAGTTCACATCGTTTCAGTTTACTTGTTCAGAAACGTGCCATAATTCTGATTAGTTTTCCCAGTGAGGTCAGTGCAAAGTGCAGAGGTCATGTTCTTTAGTACTGTACAGATTACTTCTCATTGGTTTTCAGTGTGTCTCAGGTTTGTTTATTGTAGTTTTCAAATTTCACTTGACTTTTTTTTTTTTTTTTTTTTTTTTTTGTGGGTTCGAGTCATTGTAATGTTACCTCTCTGACAAAAGAAATAGAGTTTTTAATTATTTCTGAGTTAAGGAATCTATAAGGTGCATCTGTATTTTTAAGCCATGTCTGAGCTGAATATGAGAAACTGACTGTCATATTGTATCGTCCTCAAACTGTACTACAGATCTAATTAACTCAAAACCACTGTGATCATTCGGTTAGTTACTGGAACAGTACGATCTATCTATTTTTCATATACTCTACTTTTTTTTTTTTTTTTTTTTCACCTGGTCAGAAAGGCCAATATTAATATTCCTGGAATTGTATTATTGTTATTGCAAAATGGTTCTTCTAGATGACAATGTGAAACATGTAAATATCATTCAGGTTTTTGTCTGGCATAGACCTGCTTTTAACATGTGTGTACATCAAATATGTGTCTCTCTCCTGTACGACCAAATACATGATGGATTTTTTTTTTTTTTTTTAAAGATCATATGTGTGCATGTATAACTGAGGACAGTAAAACTGGCTTTTGTGCCTTACCTGCTTCCTTAGAAAACCTTTGGACTAGTCTGTGCAATATCTGCCTTAAACATTTGACACAGAGATTTTATTTGGTGTTCTTTTGTACAAACATTACAGAGAAATAAAAGCCTTGTTTTTCATATGTTTGTATTCATGTCGTAGAGAAATTAATTTCCTTTTTTATGTTTTCCTCAATTCGATGTCCAGAAATGACTCCAGTTGATTTCTGCATGTGCACAAATGATTTTTGGGAATTTCACTGTAGTATGAGATCATCTTTATTTCAGTATAAAATATGTCATGTTCGTATGATGGATGACTTCATGTCTGAGAGCTGCCACATGTAATCACACATTTTAGAAGCCAGATATTCACAGGATTGATGGGGAAATAAGTTGCAGTACCACTGAAAATTCTACACATCCCAAAGTCTGAGGAACTTTTTTTTTTTTTTTCCCTGGAGAATGTACAGCTTTGAAAGGAGATGACTGATATTTCATATTCCGATGTTTATCATTTTGTATATCCATCTGACTTCAAAAAGTCACTACATGTGAATATAGGGTAAAAATGTTAACTAGTGTTTATATTGCCATACTTTCCCCAGTTGAGTAATCACAGTAAACTTAAGCCAATTGTTTTGTATTAAAATGTTATGTTTAAATATGCATGATCTAATTAAATATTTGCTAATTTGCATACATTTCCAGAACAGAACACTGGATAAAGCCAAGTATTAGAGTATTATTAGAGTAAGAGGGGATTTTGGGTTTCTCTTTTTATGACTCCATTAATCCAAAAATAGTGTCAACATCCAGAAAATAAAATAAACTGTCACCATGTTTTTTAGGAATGAAATGTAATTTAAATCAGCAAATGATATATGAACAAACCTCTCAGTAAAAATGTAATAATATACTTAAATACGTATTTTGGATGTTCTCTTTCAACTAGTCAAAAATATGTTATGGAAGCAAAACAGATCATCAAAATTGACCAGTGGCTAAAAAGACAATGATTTTGCTGGTAGTGTCTTGCCTTAAAAATACACCATGTCTCTGATATCGGTTAATATTGATCAATGAAAAGGAGATGCTGAGAATCCTTTGCACTACATCTAAACAGGTTTATGGCATCTCCAATGTAATAGTATAATTTCTGAATTGCACAGATCGAGCCACAGCTGCTTCAACCTACTCAAACATACTGTAGATATTTTTTAAGTCCCCCATAAAAACACAAAATATACATTGTAGATGGTTTGGAATGTAATCTGATCGTACTGAATACATTTAGAGATAGAATTACTTATTTTATAGATCACCAAATATTTGTTGCATGAAAAGCTATTTTTGTCACCAGTGGATGTTCCTCATGTATGTGTTTGTAATGTGCTGTCCAGCTGTGGCTGACGCGCTCTGATCGTCTACATGTCGTCTTTGTCCTTGGCCCCATGTTTGAGAATCCGAGTGAACTCGCCATAGTTAAAGTTTCCCTTTTTGTCAATGGGAGCCTCTCTGAAAAGCTCGTCCACCTCTTCATCTGTGAAACGATCTCCCATAGTGGTCAGCAGCTCTCGCAGGTTTTCTTCATGAATGAAACCTGTGCAGACGAGAATAAAACGTACAGTTAGAGCTAGAAGACCTTACATTTTTATGTATGAGATGTGAATTACATTTGAATATCGAGGCATTTTAAAATTATTTTGATGGCATTTGTGTTTTGTTTGCACCTGCATTTTGATAAATTACTTCCATATCTTCTATTTGTTGAATGAAGTGACATTTATAAAATTCTAGTATATATACACTACCAGTCAAAAGTTTGGAATCGGTAAGATTTTTAATGTTTTTAAAATAAGTTTCGTCTGCTCACCAAGACTGCATTTATTTAATTAAAAATACAATTAAATTAATACTTTTATTCAGCAAGGATGCATTAAATCAATCAAAAGTGACAGTAAAGACATTTATAATGTTACAAAAGATTATATTTCAAATAAATGCTGTTCTTTTGAACTTTCTATTCATCAAAGAATCACAAATATTTTGTACAATTGTATACAATAAATGTTTCTTGAGCAGCAAATCAGCATATTAGAATGATTTCTGAAGGATCATGTGACACTGAAGACTGGAGTAATGATGCTGAAAATTCAGCTTTGATCACAGGAATAAATTACTTTATAAAATATATTCAAACAGAAAACAGTTATTTTAAATTATAATAATATTTCACAATATTACTGTTTTTACTGTATTTTTATTTAAATAAATGCAGCCTTGGTGAGCAGATGAAACTTCTTTTAAAAACATTAAAAATCTTACCGATTCCAAACTTTTGACTGGTAGTGTATATCACTTAGTTTATACACTACAGGATCATGTGACACTGCAGACTGTAGTAATGATACTGAAAATTTAGCTTTGCATTACAGGAATAATTTACATTTTAAAATACACTCAAATAGAAAACACTATTACTGTATTACAGTATTACTGTATTTTTCAAATAGAAATAAATGCAGCCTGGTTGAGCATTTGAATTTGTGTCAATACCCAGCCCTATTTATTTTAAATTTTCGCAGGTTTGGCCTCCATACTGTGTAACCCTCCATGATGGATGGTCAAACTCTTTATTTTAAAGCAGTGTTTGTTTTACCAGATCCTTCCTCATCAAAGCAGGCGAAAGCGTTCCTTATCACGTCCTCCGGGTCGGTTCCATTGAGCCGTTCTCCAAACATGGTGAGGAACATGGTGAAGTTGATGGGACCTGGTGCTTCACTCATCATTCCCTCCAGGTAATCATCAGACGGGTTCTTACCTGAGCACAAACACACCAAAGGGAATGTCATTAGATGTATACAGCACATGATATTATGTCAGTTCCTCTCTGTCAGACTTACCCAAAGAGGCCAGCATGTCATGCAGATCCTCTTTATCGATGAATCCGTCTCGGTTCTGGTCAATCATGTTGAAGGCCTCTTTGAACTCTTGGATCTGTGACTGGTCAAACATGGCAAACACATTTGAAGTGGCTCTCTGTGGCCTCTTCTTAGTGGTTTTTCCCTTTGCTCGCTTGCTAGACATGTTGATGGTGTTTCAGGTCTAAGGAAAGAGCAGAAGATGTTCTTTAATATATCTGCAAGCAACAATTACAGGGTCCAAAGTCAGTAGCGGCCTTTGCTACGTTTAACCTGTTTCACTTGAAACAGGCCTTGCAACAGAATGAGCTTCCGTTTGTGCTCGAGGAGCCCCGCCCCCCGCCGTTCATGCAGCTTACACACCAGGGTCAAAATGAAAGGGGGCTTCTGGCAAAAAAAAAATATCCAAAAAAGTAATATCACATGTGCAAAAGTGCTGTTTTCCTGAATATCGGCACGTTTGCAAATGTGATATTGATTTTATGTTTAACTATCAAATCTGATGTTTACGAAGCCTTTGTGAATCCGGAGGAGAGTTTTCGGGAAGGTCTGTTTTAAGCACAAATTACTCAGAATTTACTAATATTTACAAAAGTTTCATGAATGAGGTCTATTGGCTCTGTTTGGAACTATTTTCTTTGGCAAAATAGAGGAAAAATAGACAATATTGTGTCTAAAATGTAAGTCAGCTAATAACCTATTAACTTGTTTATTGTTTATTGAATTGTTGTGTCGTATGTTAATGAATTCCAATCATTTGTAAATAGGGCATGCGTGCACACTCATTTACAATTAGCATAATCCCCTCCTATGAATTACACGTGAATTACGTGTCCAGGAACGCTGTGGAATCTTCTGGACTTCCTTCTCAGGTATGGCTCCAGTATATAGCATAAATGCAAAAGAGACTAAATGGCTATATGGCGGATTAAGATTGATCAATACAGTGCTGCAGGGAGGACGTATTTTTGTAGGTCAAAACCCAGAAACAAGCTGCATTTTAGCACTTCTGCTTCCATCGTTCTGAAAACAGTGGGTTTTTTGAATGAGTTTTTGGTTAAAATGCCTGAACTAAGGTCTGTGGTAAACACAAGCTCAAGAAATGTTCACATTTCAGAGAACATTCAAAAGTAACATTCTCAAAATGTTTGCAAAATGGAATGTTCCCTTAATGTTTGCACAACCAAGAAAAAAAACATTTTAAAAACATTCAACGTCCAGAGAACATTCAGAATTAACGTTGTCATAACTTAATGGGAACATTAGCAAAACATTCTTAGAACATATTTTAGCTCTCATAAGCACAGCTCAGTTGAGAGCAGGACTGTAATGAATTTTTGAATATGAGGATTTATAGACAGACCAAAAGTCACTTTAAGATGTGCCTTTTAAGAGTGAGTTAGCTGTCACCTTTTACGATTAACTCCAAAGTGGTTGCAATTTAATTAGTAAACTTTGATCTAGGAAAACATTTTGATCTAGGAAAACATTCTGTAAACAGAGCATATTCCTAAAGGCCTAAAATGCCATTAGCATCAGAGAAGATGTTACAGATGGTTTCTGTTGAGTCCCATGTGAACAGCAGCACATTTCATAACCATGACATTTGTCAATACATCATTCATTGTGAATGTGTAATCCATGTTATCTGGATGACCACAGTCAGCTAACACTCATTTTCATGTCTGAGTTTTTATTGCTCTTGTATTCATAGTTTCTCAATATCTGCTCAATAAAGCAACCAAATGCTGTGGGATGATCCATGCATTCTTTCTATATCAGTCCTAGTCTATATGCAAACAACCAGCTCAGTGTCTTTATAAGGCATTCATCTCACACTGAACAGCAGCACTAACCCAGCTAACAAAAATATGTTCTAAGAACATTTTGTCAACATTCCCATTAAGTTATGAAAACATTATTTCTGAATGTTGTTTGGTCTAGTTTTTAAAATGTTTTACTTTTGTTTGTGAACTTTAAGGGGAAATTCCGTTTTATTGTTCTGCAAACGGTATGGGAATGTTACTTTTGAATGTTCTCTGAACATTCTAAAACAAGTAGTAACATTAAAAAAAAAAACGTTAGAAGAACGTTTAAATAAAATATTTCATTAAAAAAAAGTTCCATAAACAATGTAAAAATAATGTTTTTGTGCTAACGTTTTGATAAACAGTAATAAAGACCAAATAACTTTGAACAAACATTCTGTTAATGTTACTGGAAGAACGTTTGTTCATAACCTTAAGAGAACCTTGTCAGAACATTAGCTAAGGTTCTGAGAATGTTCATTGTTAGCTGGGAAATCGTCTATTATGAATATGCCAAAAGTCGAATGTATCTCCAATAATTGCTTAACTTATTTTTGGTGTAAAATTACCTTATTCTCTATTTTAAACTTTCTGACTGCATTATTCCTGGTTGTCCTGTGTGCTTTGTGAGTATGAAGTAGGACTAGAATTGATGTAACTGATTAACTAACTGCTTATTTTCAGGCAGTGCATGTGTGTGTGTGTGTGTGTGTGTGTGTGTGTGGTTCAGATCAACTCTACATTATGGGGGCAAAAAAAGATGGCAATATCCAAAATCACTGTCCTTGTGGGGATATTTTTTAAAACAGCTTATAAATCATACTAACTGATTTTTTGAAAATGTAAAAATGCTGAAAGTTTTCTGTGATGGGTAGGTTTAGGGTTAGGAGATAGAATATACAGTTTGTATAGTGTAAAAATCATTATGTCTATGGAAAGTCCCCATAAAACATGAAAACCCAATGTGTGTGTGTGTGTGTGTGTGTGTTTGTGTGTGTTGTGACCGCATCATCAGAATACAATGTCCAGCTCGACCACAGGATTAAATGCAGGAATTTAGAAACAGACCGGAACAACTGCCTGAAGGACGTCAAACTCTCTTCTCTTCATGGCCTCATTGAGTAGGCCGTAATATACTGAATAAAAATAAGACAATATTCTTTGGTTTTAATTGGATAAATTGGGTTAAACTTGGGTTTAAATATTGTTTTAATTGTCAATCAGTTTTTTTTTTTTATGTCCTCAAATTCAATGTCACTTTCCATCCTGTTACTTTTTCGTAAAACCAATTTAAAAATGAATCTGGAAGTGACATCATTATGTTGGGAAATCAGCAGCACAAACATCATCAGTTGGTATTATCAATGGATTGGATGAATTCAGTGGTGTTAGTTGGTTTGTGTCTCTCAAATCAACATGTATGAACTTCAAGTTGATGTCCTAATGTACTCTAACTGTCAATCACTCACTTTAGCTGTTATGAACATCCATGAATGACCCAAACACTGTCACATTCACCCCTCATTTGTTTGTTGCATCTTGGCAAACATCTACAGTTTTGCTTTACTAAAACTTGGGCAGTTTGACAAAAGTAAAGTTTGGTCGCCCTCTGAAAAAGATTACACAAAAATCTAAAACAACATCATGGTATCCCTATAGTTGCTTTCTTTATGTGTTAATGAGTTTCTATTGCAATCATTTCAGGTCCTGTCCTCCAGCCAATGGTTACGTCATGCGTCTCACCTCTGACTTTTGACCTCAACGGCACACTAACAAAAAAGCCAAATGCTGTATTCCAGATGAAGCGCTTGCGGCCAAGTCACAGCTTCATGCAAAGAAAAACATTATTCTCTGAATAATGAAAGTTTATATAATTTGTGACCATCATTGAGGTGGACAAAACTCCTTGATCTATAACAGAAATGTACTGAACTGCATTAGAAAGCAGTATTCACTCACTGAACACTAAAACAAAGTCCTAACATGTCCAGATCCTTTTCGCAGCAGTATGAGAGATGATCCTGGATCAGTTTTAGCTCCATAACCCCATCATACGTCACCAGCTCCATCCAGATCTTTCCTCAGTGTCCTAAATTCATCCGGAACTTATGTGGAAAGACTTCTTAGCACACAAAATCAAA
Source organism: Hypophthalmichthys nobilis (assembly GCA_037950665.1). Classification (NCBI taxonomy): domain Eukaryota; kingdom Metazoa; phylum Chordata; class Actinopteri; order Cypriniformes; family Xenocyprididae; genus Hypophthalmichthys; species Hypophthalmichthys nobilis. The sequence continues at coordinate 23,782,621 of CM075471.1, read as the reverse complement.
CCAAAGCACAATAAACTCACCTTTGCTACAGCTGATGGATTGTGCTGTCCACTGAACGGTGTTTTTGTGCTGGAGAGTCAGACAGTTAGACTTACGGGACACAAAAGTTTCTTCAGAGCATCAGCTTGAGTAATGCGCCCCTCCCATTTTACTCTCAGCCAATCAGAGGTCTCTGTTCTCCCAAACAGAGCTGGCCCACAGCAGGGATTTAGCCATATAAGGGCAAAGAATGTTCAGGCTGTCTTTGTGTGTACGCCACACAGAGAATGAGAAACCAGGGAGGAATCAACATGAAATGACAGGAAAAGAGATAAGCTGCCTTATTTAGAGAACTGGCCTCACATCATGAGGGATGGATGTGTTTGTGTACATTCCACAAAACTCATGGTTTAACACACCTTGGATGGACAGTGGTCTTGGAAAATCTACCACTGAGCACTGAAACTCTATTAATCTTCATTACAGAGATCTGTTCCCTCACACATTATTAGAGAACTCTGTTTATATTAAATAACTTTTATGTGTGACAGTAGTTTGGTTATTGTCTTCCAATGCCATTAAGTGTGACATGAGCCATGAACCAAACGAGAGAGAGAGAGTTATTATTATGGAAGTTATTATCTTACTGTTCTTGGAAGAGGTCTTTTATATCCATCATTAAAGCTGGAATTGATTACCATTTCCAAAATGTCTCTTTACAGATTGTAATTACTAGCATGTTTCCATATGTTATTTCAGATCACTGAACAAAATACAATTCAACAAATGTCATGAGTGTGACAAAACCTTGACAAAAACATTGTTCTAAACCTGCATGAAGTTAGTTCTTGTGTTGAACATAAAGGAAGATATTTTCAAGAATATAAGTAACCAAACAGTTTCCGGTCCCCATTGACTTCCATAGTATATAAATGTAGAATATATCAGTAAAATGAACTATACCTTTAAGAATAAGAGTGACATTCTTTCGAAAATGTCAAAAATAACAACGAAACTTATTGTTTTGTGAATAGTTATTTAGAGAATTATTATTATTATTATTATAAATAACATACATCACATAAATATTAAAGTAATCGCTACAAAAGCAAATAACAAATAAGCATAAAAAATAAAAATAAAAAAATAAATAAGCATTACACAAGCTCCCTCTAGCGGTGCTTTACTGATACTTGACTGAGCTGAACTGAACTGAACACAAACTCACACGTCAACAGAGCGAATCTGAAAGAGGGCGTGTCTTGAGGCGAGTCCTAGCCTGTCATTGGATGTCATTTGATTGACGCGCTGACGTGGGCGTTAGAGTGCAGGAAGTTTTTAATGAATCGCTGTTGTTTTTGAGGTAAGAGCATTCGCATTACCTTTATCATTTCACATGATAATATGATTTAATGAGTTTGTTTATCCGTTTTTGTCTGTTAAAATCAGTGTTTAGTGTTTATAAAGTGCAGCGCTGTGTTTTTGTTCAATGAAGGGTGTAACTGCATCATTCTGAGATATTTGAAAGAATATCTGGATTGTTACATTAAGCTTTAGTGTTTACAATATAGAAACAAAGTCAGGAAATCGCTTTATGTTCTAAAGACGACTTTGTATGTGAATTCTAAGAACAATTTGTAAATTGTATGACTTTGATGCGCGACGGTTTACACAAAGTCTTACAAAACAACGCATTTATTTATCTGAATTTTCTGATATATTAATCTCTTTATTCTGGAAGTAATTTAAATGTTACAGAATCAGTATCATCATGTTAAACGTCTAAAATAAGAGAAAAACAAGGTTTCTTCTCATGTTTCAAGAGTGACTTAGTGTAAGTTAGTTAATTGTTAGACCTCCACTGGATTAAATAATTAATTCCCTCAGAGTCCTGAAATTTGTAGTGTTTCCCCGTCCATTACTTTTAGAAATTGATTTTGGATCTTAAAAGGTTTTCTTTGAGGTTAGTCTTTCTCAGTCCTCAGTCCTGATCAAACATGATACGTTTAGATTGTCTTGACTTGTGATAAACTTGCCATGACTGCCATTTCTCAGACAACTTGAGAACTGAGGTAAAAAAAAAAACAAAGTTAATACTTTTATTCAGCAAGGATGCATTAAATTGATCAAAAATGACAGTAAAGACATTTATAATGTTGCAAAATATATATATTTCAAGATAAATGCTATTCTTTTCAACTTTATGTTTATCACAGGCTCCTGAACAAAATAAGAAATCAGCATATTAAAATGATTTTTAAAGGATTATGTGACACTGAAGACTCGAGTAATGGTGCTGAAAATTCATCTTTGATCACGAGAATAAATTACATTTTAACATATATTCACATAGAAAACAGCTATTTTAAATTGTAAAAATATTTCAGTTTTTACTGTATTTTTCATTAAATAAATACAGTCTTGGTGAGCCAAAGAGACTACTTTCAAAAATCTTACCGACCCCCAAACTTTTGAACGGTAGTGTAAATTCAGTCATATCAGTCAAACATTTGGACTGAACTTATGTATCTCATTTTGACCTAAAGTTATGCTTAATTACTTAAAATTAGTTTTAGACACAAATATAAATTATGCCTATGTATAAATATATTTTTTAACATATTTTTCTACATGAATGAGCTTGTTTTGCGCTTGTAAAGTTTAATCCAGGCAACTAGGAAAGGTTATTTGAGCTATGTTAATGAATTCTGGCCTGTTTAGAGGTCATTAAGGTCACCAAGAAGATTGATAGACAGTTACGGTGCGCTCACTTACCCTTGTGCAAGGTTTAACGTTGACAGCAGTACAACGGTTTTGAGTTGAGTCATAGTCAAGATTAATGTGACGTTGAATGGATGAATGTTCACATCAGTCTGTAAATTTAGAGTGTCGTCTGACAGAATTAAACAGCCGGTTTGTTCTCTCTCTCTCTCTCTCTCTCTCTCTCTATCTCTCTCTCTCTCAAACACACACAAATCCACACAATAGCAGATGAAAAGAACGGCTGAGCCTGTTACAAACTGCTGGCATGGCTTTCATACTGTGTGTGTGTGTGTGTGTGTGTGTGCTGTTTTCATGTTTAGCTGGTTTAATGTTGGAATAATAGTTTTTAATGCTGTATGTGCAGCCAGGTCACAGTGTGTGTGTGATTTCAGACGCGAGTGATAGATGTTGTGTAGATGTGTGTGTGTTTGTTTGGGTGGGATGTGTGTTGTATGAGCGCTTGAATGTACTGGGTCTCTCTCAGAACCACCAGTATCACCTTCTTTGTTCATTCCACACACACCGTTCACAGAGAGGATGGAATAAAGGGCTTGAATTTAGGTAAAATAAGCTCTGCACACAATTCTCTGTGGTGCGGATGATCTATCCAGATAGTTAGTGGTGAACTCAGCTCTAGGATGAAGGAGGCTTTTACTCCTCAATGGCAGGTGAAGGGTGGAGGGTTCCAAGCTTTACAGGTCTTCATCATCATCATCCGTCAATCTGGGTATGTGCTCATCATGGATCATCCGAGCAGAAGAATTTCCTCTGTATGTTTGAGAAGTGCACAGCAGGTTAATAATTTATAAATCCCTTGACCTCTTTCCTCATTAAATTTAGCTATTTTTAACACAGTAAAGTCTGTTCTATCATATTTGATATTTCTAAGGCCTCTAAATGATCAGCATGATCTGAAAATCATGTTGCATACGATCTACTACATGCCTTCTGTCGTCTGATTGGCAGTTCATACTTTTTATCAAGTAAAAGCCTTTTAAATTGTACAAAGATCATTATATATTTTAAAACTACAGAGCTTTGAACATAAAACTAAGCATTTAAATATCGTCTTAAGACATTATTGGGATAGATTGATGACTGATATTATTTATATGCATTTAATGTAAGCAGCCTTTTAAAATTTTACAAGATGGATTTCATCTTATAAATATCAACATCTGCACCAAATTGCTTATTTCTGCTCAGTTTGTTCCTCTTAATAAAATCGAGCTGATTTTTTCCCTCAAGTTGGAGCTCCATACTCTCACTATATCAGACTGTATGAGCCATAAAATCCTGATTTATCAAAAATATGATACTCAACAAAAACACACCAATTTTTTTTTTTTTTTTTTTAAGACCTATAAGTAGTTTCTGATTATTATTTTTGTGTCAGGATTTACAGGGTAAAAAAAATTATTTAAAATGATGTACGGTCAGTCAAGTTCATATTTCATATCTGCGACCGTGTCATATCAGCGTGGCTCGGCTCGTGAGGTCTGACATGTTGAGGTCACATGACCAACCGAATGCTGCTCACTGTATTTCTGCAACTGTCCTGTTACTGAACATGTTTGCTCTCTGCATAAATGATACAATAACTGAAAATGTCTGTTATGATGATTTATGATTTGTAGCACAAGGTGTTAATTGTCATATCAGCCAGCGCAACACTAGTTTCTGCCAATAAACCAGGCTGGTTAGTAGAAGTTATAGTTCTCCTTTTGTCTGTACAAAAACGCACAGCTACAGACAGTATTGTCAGTTCTGTTTTTAAATGTTTATGATTTTTCTGTAATTATTGTGCTCATTTAATTTCAGGAATTTCATGTACGTCTTATTTGCTGTGATGAAGTGGTATTTTTATGTCTTTATATTGGCCATCAGGCACCCTGATTTCTAAATAGGCATCTGCCTTTGGAAAATCACAATCCAAATGCTGAAATGAGTTTGTGTTTTTGTTTGTTCATTTGATTGTCATCCAGAACCGGCTGAGGCTGCACTATTTACTCATTAATGACCTAATTATTAATAAAAAAGGCCAAAAATCTCTGTTCTCATACATCTCAAGCTCATCCTCTGGCGTTTTGCTACTTCAGCTTGTTGCTTGATTTATATATTTTTGCTAATATAAAAGAAAAATTGATCAGAAAGATGTTTAACCAGCTGTTAAAGATGTCGTTCCTCAGGCTGATCATGAAATCAGACAGCAGTGAGCTGAAGAGATTTCAACATGTTTAGGTGTTTCTTAATGTCAACACCAAAATTCATCCTTATTATGAATTATTCATCAGTGCAGGTTTTTCTAAAGAAAAAAAGTCCTAACACCAAAGAGATGAGGAACATATTACCTATTTACATGCACTTATTCTGTGTGTTAAAGGGCCTGAAAATAATATATAACATTCAGTTTATGTCAGATTCTGTTTTACAAATGTAGGAAATGGTTTCAATTATGGGATGACTTCAAGTCTGCCAACATGTCATGATGATAAAAATGTTGCGCACTTTTTCAGACTTTTGCTCTGTGTGCAAAGGTCATAGCCTTACATTAAGTGTCAGGAACAAAATATGACCTAGAACTCGTACAAGCCACATATTCATATTCTTTGTCTCTTACTCTTCAGTCCCAGACCATGAACTACGTGGGTCAGCTGGCAGAGACAGTGTTTGTGACTGTAAAGGAGCTTTATCGCGGTCTGAACCCGGCCACACTTACTGGTGGCATTGATGTCATTGTGGTTCGCCAGCCTGATGGCAGCTACCAGTGCTCACCGTTCCACGTACGCTTTGGGAAACTCGGAGTCCTGCGGTCCAAAGAGAAAGTGGTGAGTTGAAAATTTGTTAACTTCAGTTATCTACCATCACAAATTATTAGTGTAGATTTTGAGGAAACTGTGTTTGTGTTCTGAACAGCTTTCTCTGGTTGATCTATTGGTTAGTTAAAGCTCTCCTGCTTGTTTGACAAAATGTTCCTCTTTCTTAGAACTAACTAACCTTTAAAACCAGAACATGGGTAGAGCATCTTGTTAGCAGGAAATAGTTTTCAAGATGTACAAGCGAGTCAAAAACAGAGTGAAAATAACTACCCAGAAGTTCTCATATTAAAGGTGTAACACATTTTGCTAGATAGTGATGACAGTCATATTTTAATTTAAAAGCAGTTTAACTATTTATTTATTTATTTTTTTGTTTTTTACAGCATATTTAATGACAGTTATATTTTCATTCACATTTAACTTAATTTAACCTAATTAAACTCAATTTAAATGAACCTTTTTTTATGACAGTTATATTTTCAGTTAACAGCAATGGCATTTTATTTAACTTCATTAAAATTGAACTTAATTTAACTTTTTTTATTTTACAGCAAATTTAATGCCATGCATAATTTCATTCAGCAATATTATTTTCCTAGCATTTTACTTTTTTTTTTGTTTTTTATTAAAAATGCTTGTAGCATTTTTTACGCCCACTTATGATTATTATACCAATTAAACATCTTTTTTTGCTTCTGCTCAAGGATAATGATTGAGGTCTGAGTATGTCTACATAGCACATCATTTTATTTCAAATGAGAGAAGAAAATCTTATTTCTCTCGTTAATTGGTTGGTTTTCAGAATCCATATTTCTAAATATTCATCCAGATCCTTGTTCAGGTCACATAACCTCTGTATTCGTCCTTCCACAGGTGGATATTGAGATCAATGGCGAGCCTGTGAGCCTGCATATGAAGCTGGGAGATAATGGAGAGGCGTTCTTCGTGGAGGAGAACGAGGATTTTGAGGTCTGTCCAGATGATGCGAGTTTGTCCTGCGAGTTCACTAATCTCTCGTCTAATGTTCTGCTTTGGTTTTCACAATACTCTCTCTGTGTCCATCTCAGACGAGGGTTCCTGCTCATCTCTGCACCTCTCCCATCCCCTCTGATGTTCTAGAAGTGTCTGAGGTGACTGAGTCTTCCCTCGGTGTCACGTCTTCCTCCAGCCGTCGCAAAAAACGCCGCAGGAAACGGGCGCGTTCGGACAACCATCTGCGTGAGGATGCTAGTTCCTCCTCGGACGAGAAAGGAGAAAGTCTAGACCAGGATGTCCTCAAGGAGGAGTCACTTTTGGCAGCCAGGTTAGATGTTTACTAAGGTTATTATACATTTACTTTTCCAGAAATGTCTGAAACTGTCAGAAAGAAGTAAGATTGGTAGCTGTTTATTTCATAGTTGCACCAGCTGTGTATAAGTTACAGCCTAGTTTTAACGTAAAGGGGCCCTAAGTTGCAACTTATGCAATAATTAAACTTAGTTGAAGCATAACTTGGTAGCACTTTATTTTACAGTGCTGTTTCACATGCACATACTATGTACAAATTGTAGTAATGACACTAACTCGATAATACCTAGGTACTAACCCTGAACCTAACTTTAACCCATGTAGTTGCCTTACATTACTCAGTACTTTCATGGGTAAGTACATTGAAATAGCAAATACTGTAAAATAAATTGTAAAACTTATAACTCTTATAAAACTTATAAGTTATTATAACTTATAACTTATACATATAAACCAGGGCCTTAAATTGCCCAAGCAGCAAATGCTAGTAAAAATCAGTATATGAAACGGTGTCAATTGCCAGTTGCCCAGTAACATTTTTATGAATTCTAACAATGCAATGTTGTGAGAACATGACGCTCGGGACAGTTGACAGGCCAGCGCTGCAACGTGTGAGTGTCGCCAATTTGAATATTGAAGCGCAAGAAGACGCAAAAGGGAACTCAATTTGTTACTTACGTGCTGGGAAGTTTAGTGTCCGCACATATCTGAAGCGCGCTCCCAGAAAGCCACGTCTCAGACAGAGCGCGAATACTGAAATCAGCTGTTTCACGTCTGCTTGCGCTTGAATATTCAAACCAAAATTATGTAAAAAAAAAAAAAAAAAAAAAAAAAAAGCCCATCTCTGCAAAGTTATCCTAGTAAACACAGTCCATGCATTAGATCTTAAAGTGACAGCAGCCTAATATTTCTGCTGCTGTCTGTTTTTAATTGTTAATCAAACAATAAACGGGACAAAGAAAAAAATCACTCACTGCTCTTGACTGAATAACTTTTGAAATTTTAATAAGGATTAATCTATATTTCATTTATACAGTGAAGACTATCCAGTGTTATTTTACATTTGATTACTTTATTCAGTGCCTCTACTACTGTTACTTGTCTTTGATAATGTTTTAAATTTATATTAGATCACTGATGGTTTGTGTTTTTACTCTATACAGTAAGTCTATATACTTCTCGATGTCAGAGGAACCCTGCGAGGAACCGTCTGGGGCCCAGAGCAGAGACGTTCATCCTCACTCTGATGGAGAGTATTCTGTTAATGAGAGGTACTTATATATTCTTAGACATCTTCAAATGATGTTAACTTTCTCTGTTCATATTAAGAGTATCTAAACGCACAGCTCTGCCTAATTTGTTGTCTCTGTCTGTAGTGTGTTCTACAGTCGGCCCTCTTCTCCTAAGAGTGATTCAGAGCTATGCAAGCCGCAGGAGTCTTTAGGACCTCAGATGCAGTGGAACTGGGGAGCTTTTCCCAAGGTACAGTGCTGTATTGAACTATTGTATGCGTAGCTTTCATCGCAGATAAAGTCAGAATGTTTCAAAGCCAAGTGAGCTACCTACCTAGGTTTGTTCCTGGACAAGGCTGTTATAGAACATTCTCTGAAGAATATCTGTGATGGTTGCATGTGCATTATTACAAAAGATTTCTTTGTTTATGTAGGTGTGTCAGGCAGAGAGGGATGAATCTGATTTGCTGCTGTCACCCATTACGCCCTCTGACCACTCCCACTTCCGCACGATCCATCGACAAACATCTTTTGATGTGGACGCCACTGACTCTACAGCGACGGTGACTGTGGTGAGACCAGAACCTCAGATTGGTACTACCAGCCCTATTCCTTCAGATTACCCTCATGAAGTGCTTTCTTCATCGATTAACACACAACTGAACGTCAAGGTCACCGAAACGCATGTAGTGGCCTTTCAGTCCACAGACGACTGCTTGACCACACTGGAAAACAAAGAGACTGGAGACTTAACAGCTAAAACTGTTAGCAGCACAGACAATGAAACTAAGACATATGATAAAACTAGCTCTGCTAATACAATCCACGGGACCAATGCTGTCAACAATGCAGGTAGTTTAGATTCTGACATAGAAAGCCAAGAGACCTGTGATGAGAAAAACGCCTTGGTTGTCTCCAAAATCCAAACTATTTCCCATGTCACGTTCAGTGAGACTGAATCAAAGGTTTTAGAAGCAGAAACAGAGATAAACTCAGCGGGCACAATCACGGTTTTACCAAAACACCAAAGCTCTGCGGAAAAACTGACACTCAGGACGGGAGACTCAGAGGAGGGTTTAGAGATTTTACAGACCAATCAGAACGCTGACAACACTAAAGTGATGCCAGCTCTGGAGTCCATAATCCAATCAGAGGATCAGATGGTTCTTGAGTCCTCCTCTAAAGCGACAGACTCTCAGGACAAGAGAAAAGGTAGTGGATTCCATTATCTGTACTAATTCAATGCTTGAAAACGATGTGAAATATTTTACCTGTATGTGTTCTTCCTAGTCAAACGGAGTCAACATTTGGGACCATCTGATATCTATCTAGACGACCTCTCCAGTCTTAACCCTGAAGTTGCTGCCCTCTATTTTCCCAAAAGGTTAGAAGGTTCAGTAACCAATATGCATAACAGATTGTAATAAATAAACCAAAATAAAATAAAACTGTTTTATTGATTTATTTGATTTGTTTTATTTCTGCTTTTTGACACAATAACTAAATTTTTGCTGTACTACAGCAATAAAAATATTGAGCATATTATTAGTAGTAGTAGTAGTAGTACTATTTTTATTTTTTATATATATAAAAAAACTATTTTATTGTTTTATTTTATTGTTATATTTCTGCTTTTTGACACAATAACTAAATAATAGACTACAACAATAAAAATATAATATTCATCAAGTATATTATTATTATTATTATTAGCAAAATAATAATTAATCCAAAATAAACTAAAACTTTTGTTTTATTTCTGCTTTTTGACACAATAACTAAATGATAGACTACAACAACAAAAATATAATATTGAGTATATTATTAATATTATAATTAGTAATAAAATAACAATAATAGCAAAAATATAAAAATAAAATATAATATTTGAGTGTATTATTACTACTACTAATAATACAATAAAATATAATATTAATTGGGTATATTATTTTTGTTACAAAAACAATCATTTTAGTATTTTATATATTTATGCAAAGTTGTTTTGTGATCAGTATAGTCACAAATATATTTTCATCATTGTTTTTGAATCACTGTTATTTATCCAAACAATACTTCATCCAACAACAGAGAGCCTCCAAATTCACACAACACTGCAGAATCGCTCTACATCAAAGATATGACCAACTTTCAATATTGGGGTCCACTTTAAGAATCTGCCACTGAAAAGCTATATTGATCAACTTTCAATGTGAATTTTGTGGTCTGTGGTGGTTTTGTCTGTTCTGCGGTAGTTGTTGATGACTTGACTATTATTTTAAATTTGGAAAAGAGTATAAGAATGAGTAGGTGTGTCTCTTTTTAAATTCCTCCCTCTGTCTTTTCAGTGAGGCAGAGTCTTCGGATCTCCGCTCAACTCATCCGCCCGATCCGTCTCCTCCCTCAGGTCAGCTGTCCCCTCAGTCACTGGGCAGCACCAACGCAGACAGCGGTACGGAGTATCTGTCCGACGCTACGACAGACTCGCTGGATGTGACCATGTCTCTGTGTGGGAGAGGAGACATCAGTCAAATCAGTAAAGGTAAAGAGCGAGACAGACATGCGAGACATTTTTGTTGGTTGCTTAGTTTCTGCTTTTGTTTGATTGTGCTGTGTAGCTCCACCCACAGTGAAATCTTATTGGTCCACACTCCTGCTTCGAATAACCGTATATTAAACACCAAATGTATTCTGTTTGGCTGTGATTTTGTTGTTTCATGCAGCACTTTATTTTCAGCAAAGCCAAAAAAAAAAGCTTTAAGCTGATGTCTTTTTGAAATTTTTTATGCGTGTGTTGCAGAGAAGTTCACGGAGCATCTTGTCAAGTATCAAGACTTTGTCAACAACCCTGGAATAATTGAAGACCCAAATCTGGTCATATGCATCAACTCAAAGTTAGTTAAATTTTCAATTCAATTCAAGTTTATTTGTATAGAACTTTTCACAATACATATTGTTTCAAAGCTGCTTTACAGAAAATACTTGTTTCAATATAGTTAGTATGTGTAATGCTTATTTATTTAGCAATAAGAAGCCACAAGATATCGTGTGCTACAGTGATAAAATGTTAGTATTAATATATAGTAATATAGTAAGCCTAACTGTTAGTTGGTTACCAACTTGGTGCATTAACAATGAATTAAACTGAGGTGAAGTCACATATATCTGCTGTTTTAGGGATTTAGACATGGCTTATACAATTTTAGAGCCAGAGCTTTTTATGTTTCATAATGGTCTTTATCACATCTGCAGTTTGATAATATTATAATATGGATTTTATTTTAGTTTTGCGGTTGATTTGTTTCAGGTATTATAACTGGGCCGTTGCTGCTCCAATGATTCTGTCAGTTCAAGCTTTCCAGAAGACTTTACCAAAGGTAGGTTGACTCAGAGGTCCTTGATCAGTGCTTAAATGACTAATCATTCACGGATAATGACTTTTTTGTTGTTGTAGAGCACCATTGACAAACTAGTCAAAGATAAGATGCCGAAGAAGTCTGGCCGCTGGTGGTTCTCCTGGAGGAGGAAAGATTTGAACAATATTGCGGTAAAAACTGAGTCCATTTCATTGAACTAACAGAATCTAACAGTAAAGAATTTATGTTTGTAACTGAAACGAGCAACTCTGAGATGATTGTGCAGTTTCCCCTTTAAAAAAACTGATAAGCACAATATCTGCTGACTATCTCCAATACTGCATTGTACATTAATTTTGAACATTTTTCCCATGTTAGGGAAACACAAAGCCTGACTCAGAAGGGATTCAGCTTGAAGCATCTGCCGCTATCGCTGGACCCTCTTCACTGAAGTAAGATGTGTGTTTGCATGCATGCAGAATATTACATATGGACATAATTTGACACGAATGATTGAGAAGGGCATTTGACAAATCCTCCTTTAGCCATGCACCAGCACAAACCACCAACAATTCATGAAAATGTGTTAGGATTAAATCAAAAAATGTCTTGTTTATGTGTGTCATATGAGACAAAAAAGGATGCAAAGGAACAAAACAAAAGCGACAGAAGTTCAAAACTTCAAGCATCCACGCCAACAGTTGTCAGTATACAGTCCAAAAAATACAGGACAAATAAAAACAAATTAAATATAATCAAAACTTGCTGAAAACACCTTTAAATTGAATGCATTTGTGCACCACATCACAGCAAGTTGTTCTTCTCACACTCAATCGTGTTACCCTTTTATAACATTGCATAATTTTGTTAGTAAGTTTGGTACGAAAGCACCATGTAAATACATGGGCTTCCTCTCCTGTTCAGAGAGCTCTTAACCTTTGACATACTGACTCTTTCTTCAGTTAAACATTATGAAAGTCAGTATTATCACTATTGGCTGACTTGTGGGAATGTGCATTGCTTAATTTATCTTTGACAGTAAAGTCAATAATTGCTGTTTTTTGTTTGTTTTGTTATTTGTATGTGCACAGGAGGTCTGTTGAACTCTCGAGCGATGAGGATGGTTCTGTCTCCATGAAGAAGAACAGTGAGATGTTGAACACAGCGCAGTGCATCAGTCAGATGTATCGCAAATCCCTCCGGTTGACCTCCGAACAGATCGTAAGAATCACATCTAACAATATCATCATCGTTATCCATATCGTTTGAGTGGTAGAGTTTAGTCAGGAGCAACTGGACTTTCTACAATTTGGAAATAAATTGAAACATTGCACTCAGAATCAAAAGATAGAAATAAGAAATACTATTTAAAATGTAGATAATTGCCATTAATATTCATTTTCATGACTGTATTACAGTTATGAGAGGGTTTGTTGCATTACAATAATGACAATTTGGGTTAAAAATGTAGTTAATGTGAATGTCATGAGAATGTCTCAATACTACCTGGACATTTCATACTGAACAGTTATTTATTAAAGAGGACCTATTATGCTTTTATCCATGTTCAACTGTCTTTAGTGTGTAATGTTGCTGTTTGAACATGAAAAAGCTCTGCAAATTTCCAATGCACAAAGTCCCTCCAGCGGGAGTTATTCTCTATATCAGTGTGCACTGTTTCTGAACTCCCTGAAACGTCTCCGTTGTAGTCTCGAGTTTTCTTCTGGGAATAAACACGTTACAATATTCCTCTCTTAAATTTTAATTCCCACCCAAGGCATATGCAAAATAAAGGGGCAGGGCCTGGTTGAGATAGCTAGTAGTGTGTTGAAACTCACAGTTATGGTAAGGGGCGGGACATTTCCCAAACACGCTTGAAGCGCTTGACCAATCACAACACACTGGTCTAGCCGACCAATCAGAGCACATTGTGCTTTTCAGAAGAAGGGGCTTCATACAGACAGGAACTAAACAGAGCATTACTGACAGACTGGGAAGAAAGGAGCTGCAACAATGTCAAATATGGGAAAAATAATGTGTTTTTTGAACATTCAAACATGAAAACCTGTTTTAGTAGAGCCCAAAAATCAAAATCAAGACTTTGTAAATGGGTATAATATGGCCTCTTTAATAAACTAGATTTGTAATGACTTGACTTTTAGATTTTAATTATTTTATTGTGTGTGGCAGGAGAGTCTAAATCTGCGTGAAGGGGCCAATAATGTTGTGTTCAGTGTGACCACGCAGTATCAGGGAACCTGCCGCTGTGAAGCTGCCATTTACCTGTGGAACTATGATGACAAAATCATCATCTCAGACATTGATGGAACCATCACTAAGTGAGTCTGTGTGTTTGTCTGAGCCTCTGGAGGATTTCAAGTTACTATGTGTACATTATGCTAACAGTTGTTCACCTTTCTCACGGTATCAGGTCAGACGCACTGGGTCACATTTTACCGCAGCTGGGGAAAGACTGGACTCATCATGGCATCGCCAAACTATATCACAAAATACATCAGTAAGAAACACACAAGGTTCAATTCACAAGTTTCTGATTTTTATAAAACATTTGTAGTTCACTATAATCATGTGCAATTTTTATAATAGTTTTGATAGAAACAGGTTTAAAGCAGTGGCAATGCAAATATTTTAAAAGTGTCATATTATGCTTTAATAATTTAGTTTTTTTTCCCTGAGATGCACTAGAAATAAGGGCATGCCATTTAATGAATTATTAATTGCATATATACAAAGTTCTGTCAAGAAACTCTAGATGGCGCAGGCTGATAGCTCCTTGACTCAATCTGCCAGCAATCACATCACTCTCTATAGGGCACAGCTGATTGGTTGCTGCTGTATCAGTAGCCAATGAGCTCGCTGCTTAACCTTCAAATACTTGGTCAGCATTTGCTGTAGCATTTGCAGCATGCTTTCAGAAATGCTCCACCTTCCCCAGCTCCACCTGTATAGATCTGCTACAGGTAATTCATGTATGCTATATTGTACAGCAGCAGCATGTCTTACTTGCTCACAGCAGCGTGGTGTGTGTGTATTAGCAGTAGCAAGACCCGTACTTGCTCTGCAGCAGAAGCAATACAGCAGCAGCCGTGTAAAAGATCTATTCCACCAAGACCAAACATATCAACAATGTCATCTCCATTACCACACCAAACACTCCAAGAGTTGTCATGACAGAACTATATTTGTTGACAAAGTCTCTCATGCAATTTGCTTTGCAATATCACATCTCACTTTCATTGTTCCATGAGCATGAACAGTTTTAAAAACAATGCTGTTCTGGTCTGCCCTGTTTAGCTGTTTTTAAATGCATGGTGTGAAATGCATTCATTTATTTATATAATTGATATATTGACAGACCAATTAATACTTTTATTTAGCAAGGATGCATTAAATTATTCTAAAGTGACAGTAAATACAATAAGGTTACAAAAGATTTCCATTTCAAATAAATGCAAGGTTTCCACAAAATATGAAGCAGCACAACTGTTTTCAACATTGATAATAATCAGAAATGTTTCTTGAGCAGCAGATCAACATATTAGAATGATTTCTGAAGGATCATGTGACACTAAAGACTGGAGTAATGATGCTGAAAATTCAGCTTTGAACACAGGAACAAATTACATTTTACAATATATTGACATAGAAAACGGCTATTTTAGATTGTAATAATATTTCAATATATTGATCAAATAAATGCAGCCTTTGTGAGCAGAAGAGACTTCATTCAAAAACATTTTAAAAATCTTACAGACCTCAAGCTTTTGAATGCTGGTGTATTTACTAATAATTTATGATTTCGTTCTTCTCTTGCAGGAATGGTTATAAGTTCCTATACTGTTCGGCTCGAGCTATAGGCATGGCAGACATCACTAAGGGTTACTTACAGTGGGTCAATGATAGAGGAACTGTCCTACCCAAAGGACCAGTGCTACTGGCTCCCAGCAGCCTGTTTTCTGCATTACACAGGTGAGCACATAGAAAAGAGGGCTGTGTTACTGTTAAAGTTGCCATGAAATGGAAGATGAGCTTGTCTTTTCTTCCCTATTGTGACATATATCTGAGTGAAACAGCTTCTGGAACAAGAACAAATGTAGGGCGGGGCTTGATTTTGTCCAATTGATTGGATGGTTGTGGTTTGCTATTGGTGGACCCCATGTGAGTGACAGGTTGCCCCGCCCTCGTCATCAGAGAAGAGATGTCGCTGCAAGAGGGAGGGGAAGATATTCTGATTCAAGATTATGAGGCACATGAATTTAAAGAAATAATGACGTGCATGGATAAATAGTGCAACATTACATAAAAAAATTAGAATTGTCAATTTTGATTTCATAGTGACTTTAATGTAGTCTCATGTAGCCAGAACCTTAAAGTCCACGTTACAGATTATTGCACAGATGATATCGAGGCTGAGACTAATGTTAATGTAATTCTTTGTGTGTGTTTCTCAGGGAGGTGATTGAGAAGAAGCCAGAGGTGTTTAAGATTGCCTGTCTCACTGATATCAAAGATCTGTTCAGTCCTATCAGACAGCCCTTCTACGCTGCCTTCGGCAACAGAACTAACGTGAGGGTTTCTGCAATATTACAAACATGCATTTCCAAGGAATTATGGGAGAGCCTGACCATATTTTGTTTCTGTCTCTAGGATGCATATGCATATAAGGAGGTTGGTGTGCCCGAGACTCACATATTCACTGTCAACCCGAAAGGAGAACTAATACAAGAAAAGACCAAAGCAAACAAGTCCTCGTAAGTTCTATCTTCATTGATAATATTCACAAATAAAAAAATAATTTTGTTTGACTGGCATTGTGTGTGCGTGTGTGTTTGTGTGTGCGTGTGTTTGTGTGTGTTTCAGCTACTCTCATCTCAGCGAGCTGGTGGATCACTTCTTCCCCTTCTTCTGTAAAGATCCAACTACATCCTTCGACTGTCCTGAGTTCAGTCATTTCTCATTCTGGAGGGAGCCGTTGCCTCCGCTGGACCTCGCTGATCTGATCTAGACGCATCATCAGTCTGGTTTAACTCCACACCAATCATCTCTCAGTGTCGATCAGTTATACCTCTTTCTCAACATTTCTTCTTTATATAGAGCCGAATGTGTCTGTGCATTTACAGGGAAGTCTGCTGTAGCTTTTAAACTGGAGATGTACACACAGACACACAAGCAAGCTTGTGAATCTACACAGCATGATCACAGCATGATACGTGCAATTGTAATGCTATAACACTATACTGAGCATCTTTTCTTCATCAGAAATGTTTTTTGACCCCACAGATGGTAACAAAACTCATGAATCTGTGTTAAAGCCGCTGTGTGCCTTCACTATTACTGTAATACTGAGCTGGGATTCTCGTGAATGTATGTTCATTTCAACTTCACCACCAAATAATGGCCTATGACGGATTTTTATTTGTATTTTTTAATTTTTTTTTTTTATATACAATTGCTTTATTTGAGTGGTTACTGTAAGAGTGAATTTCTTTTATTGGCAAATGCTTTATACAACTAAATTGTATTTCTATTTATTTTGAGCATTCAAATTAAGCAAAGACAATCTATATGTATTTGGCTTCCATTTATTGTATTTAAAAAAAAAAAAACATTGAAAATAAAAACATCACTGAGTGACACTTGAAATTCACTTGACTATTAGCGGTGTTTTCCAAAGTAAGCCTTACTTGCTCATTTATTAGTTCAAATCCTAATGCTGTGGTTAAACGTAACGTGCAAAGAATGCATGAATCCATGCTGGAAAATAGCTTAGCATTTAGACACCTTTGACATGCTGATTTTAAGAACTAAGATCTGTGACGCACAAAAAAAAAAAAAAAAAAAAAAAAAAATGTAATTTTGCATTCTGTATAGGAAGGATAAGGAATGATGCCAAACTTTGAACTCCGGTTATAAAGAGGGAAACATCAACCAAAAACTTCAAATAATATTATTTAAATAATTGTTATATACACACATTAGGGTTATTTTTTAGTTAGAATCTCTTTGACCAAAATATATGAAAGATATTGTAATATGCTGGATTTTATATATATATATATATATAAGTTCCCGTTTGACAAAAACAAAACAAAAAAAAAATGTTTAGGTTGATACTACCTGGCTGGCCAAAATATATTTATTTATGTTTATATTTTTATTACTGTGTAAAATCATATTTAACAATCTATTATAATTAATAAAAAAATGGTTTTATTATATATGAGTAATATATTTTCCTAAACTTATTTTTATACGTCAAAAATATTTTTGTCAAATGGTAACTTTTATTTGTTAACGGAGGTTGTAGTTTTATTATTTTTTTCTGGTGTGGTTCAAAATATAAAAAGGCATAAAAAAAAAGCAAAAGATGAAGGAAGGTATTGATGACTATGTGCTTCTTTTTTAAAATTGCGTAATAAAACAGGTCAAAGACAACTTCTGTAAACTCCAGTTACGTCATCATATTAATGTTTTGTTGTTATCTCGGATGTGTGGAGTAAATGCTTAAGTAAACAGAGCGATTGAGCTGCTGGAGCACTTTGACTAAATAAAGGTGTGTATGTATGGCTGTAAATGCAGATCACAGGCACTCCTTCAACTCTTAACGATACATGATACATGTAGCAAACAGCACATCTTCAATTTCAGGAGAAGTGAATCTTAATTTAAGAGGAAAATGCAGGTATGTGCAGCAAATTAACCTTAAAGAAATATAAGTAGAAATACTGTGACATTAACCCATAGATTAATCGAGTCTATCTAATAATCTTTATTGGGTTTACAGTAACACACGAGCGATGATGTAGGCGGTGCGATGGTAACGGCAGGAAAACGAAACTGCATCGATTATCACTGCAGGCGTTAACGGGAGTGCGTCGCGTTTGGCTTGATGTAAACGAAAACATAATATTGCGTTTCTATGATGATTGTATACACACAATTCGACGCGCATCTGCATCGAGTTCTGTGCGCGTTCTAGGTAAGACATGCACGTTTCTTATTTATGTTGGAAAAATGGCTGAACATAAACAACTAAAAGCGCCCACGTCTTTGTGAAAGGGTTTCTACCCTTATACTACACGCGATAAACAGCATGGCGAGATTTAGGATATGAAAATGAGTGGTGTGGCTTAGTGGTTGACGGACACAAATTTGTTAGAGGAAGGTGTCAAAGTCTAGCCTCTTTCTCACACTGTCTGTCAGCGGGTTCATGGCTGCAGGTCACGCCATTCGCCGCTAGTTGGCGTCCTGTCGCTTTATTTTGACTTCAGCAATCTGACCACAAATGATATCCCAGCTAAAGTTCTTAGAGCTTTTGCTAAACGTTCTGGCAAGGTTTTCTCAAAGTTATGAACAAATGTTCTTCCAGTAACGTTAATAGAACGTTTGTTCCTAGTTATCTGTTCTTTAACCCCTTCAGACCTGAATTATGTTCCACTGAGCAAAAAAAAAATTTATCCACTTGATATTTGCTCTTCTTTAATGTATAAATGAGTCTAAAAAAAAGATTTGTGCAAACTCATTTTTTTATTAGATTTTTTTAATGTCCACTACAATGGACATCAGGGCTTAAGCAACAAAAAAATTGTCATATTTTAACCATACAGTTCTTATGAGCTAGAGTTAAAACACAATATGTGAACTATAGCATTGAAGATTTTGAAAATAACACACTGTAACAAAGAGCAATGCAGTAAGAATGTAGAGAAAATGTAAGATGATAAGATGAATTCTCAAAAAACTTGTATTATTTTTGTTGTTTGCAGTGGGTGAATGGGAATATGTGTGTATATGTCTCTGTGTGTTTGTGGGTGTGTTGTGTGTACTTGCTGTTTTTTGATAAATATATGATTGTGTGCATATAGCATCAGGGCATCAGTGTGTGTGTGTGTGTGATTTTGTGTGTGTGTGTGTGTGTTGCAGTGTATGCACTCATTTCACATTTGCTATTTCTGTTTTTCAGTAAAACTAATGAAAAACTGAATGACAGCTTATGATCACAACATAGAAGAAAAAATAATAATAATTAATTTGATTAAGACCTAATGTCCATTGTGATGGACATCAAACAAAAATCCTGTGTTCTTCAGCTCTGAAAGAGTTTCAAATTAACTTTGAATATTATCACTTGATATTATTAAGATTATAATAGGTGCAAGTTGATGATGCCATGAACATAGATCTTCATATAAAACATTAAAAAGGAGCTCCTCCTCTTCCTCCTGTCTAGTTGGTTAGCCATGCCTGTCTTTTGTGATGCCTGAAGCACAATCAGATTAAGTTATGGGTCATTCTTTCATTGTGATTGGTAGATCAGGGACCAGTCAGTGACCAGGCAGTACTTATATTATAAAAAGATAAAATCTTACTGGTTTAAACCAAAATCCATGTGATGTCCATTCCAATGGACGCAGGGTCTGAAGGGGTTAATAATGTTCTCACAACGTTAACATAAAAACGCTATCATTCATGGAACGTTTTTCTGAAACCTTTTGAAGTTTGTGTAACTTTTTTAAATGTTACTTCTTGATTCAGAACGTTCAGAGAACATTCAAAAGTAGCATTCCCATAATGTTTGCAGAATGATAAACTGGAATATTCTCTTAACCTTTGCATTACAACAAAAAAACAACAACAACAAACTAACAAAAAATGTTTTAAATCATTTTAAAAACTGGACGTTTTCAACATTCAGTAGCAAATAACGTTTTATTAACTTAAAGTGGATGTTAGCAAAATGCTAGATGCTGTTTTATTTGATTTCAACAAAATAGTTATTAATTTAATGGGTAACACTTTAGTTTAGGGTCCAGTTCTCACCATTAACTAGTTTCTTATTAGCATGCATATTACTAGGATATTGTCTGTTTATTATTACTTATAAAGCACATATTAATGCCTTATTCTGCTGACCATATTCTACATCCCTTTTCTACCAATACCTAAACTTAACAACTACCTTACTAACTATTAATAAGCAGTAATTAGGAGTTTATTGAGGCAAAAGTCATATTTAATAGTTAGTTAATAATGAGAATTTCACCCTAAACTGAAGTGTGACCATTTAATGAGATTCTTACCTGCTATTAAACACTTCTAGGGAACCCTATTTTTATAAATTTGTTTCAAACTTCCATGATGAAATTAAGATACATTGAGAAAGTTCAAAATTGATACTAAAAATAAATAGCTACACATAATTCTTCATCATCGAATGTCAGATGTACTTATATTTTGAAATTTTAGTTCAAAAAAGTTTTAATTTTTATTTTCATGAAGGGAGACATTTTGCCACATATTTATTAGCATAAAGCCAAATGACCATATATGTAACTATATGTTTTCTCTGTCTGTATTACACAGAGATATCATAATGGCTGACTTATATTCAGAGGGCTGTTTCGAGTCAGAGCTCACTTGTCCAATCTGTCTCCATCTCTTCCTCGACCCGGTCACTCTTCCTTGTGCTCACAGTTTCTGCCTGGTTTGCCTGGAAACGCCTGATAGGGATAAGACTTCTGGATCTGCTCAAGAACTTTGTTGCCCCGTATGTGGACAGGAACATCTCAGCCCAGTGTCCCTACCGAGAAATGTCAAACTGAAACAAATAGTTGAGAACTACAAGGCCAACAGTGCCAGTGGTGAACTTCACTCCAGTGCAGAAGACAAGATAATCAATGATGACCCATCTTCAGAAGACACTGATGAGTCCACCTCAACAGATTGTGGGAAAAACTCTCTTGAGGGGATGGAAGCCAATGGACGGAGGTCTAGATTAAGTCCTATTATAACTAGTCTTCAAGAAAAGCTTGCTCTAGTAGATGATCTGGTCAATAAAGAAACGGCCAGAGAGGCTGCGGTCAAAGCGACACATGCTGATCTGAGGAAAGATGTGAGCAGCGTTCTGCAGGAGATGGCAGAGCTACTGGAGACCTACAGAAAGACTGGAATGAAACTTCTAGAGGTTGAACTGAAGCCCAGAGAAGACGCTGTTGGGAAAAGAGTGCAGATGCTATCAGACCTCCAGAAGCAGCTGAGATCGGCTGAACTTCGGGCCAACTCGTTAATGGGGGAGACGGAAGACGCGTGTTTCGGTGACAGAGTCCGAGATGTCGAGAGCCAAGTTTCCAGCTTGACCGTGGAGCCTCTGCGGGACTTTATGAGCGATCTGGAATTATCCAGCAATTTGAAAAAAGTCTGTGAGAAAATCGAGCACCAAAACAACCAACTCCGTCTTGGACTTGGATCCGCTCAGCGGGCTCTACGCGTTGTTCTCAACCCGTCTGAGGTGACATTCAACCCCGATACGATTCATCCCAATCTGGTCTTGTCGGAAGACCTTAAAACTGTGTCTTTTAGCGTTGCCAAACAGCCATATCCGGCCAGTTCTCAGAGGTTTACCAGTTTTTTCCAAGCTTTGAGCTCCCAGAGCTTCGTCCAAGGAGAACATCTTTGGACCTTTCAGGCCGAGGGTTGTCCTTGGGTTATGGCCGTGTGCTACGGTGAACTTCCCCGATCCGGTTCTGGTAGCGGTCTGGAGAGCAGCGCTGGATCCTGGTGCCTCATGTACTGTGATAACCTTCTGAGGGCGTACGAAAAAGGAAAGGACACACCACTTAGACGTACGCCATCTCTGAGGAGAATGGAGATACACCTTAGCTTCAGCACTGGCACTTTAGCGTTTTACAGCATTAGTGATGTGAGTGGGGATAAAACTCATCTGCATACTTTTAAAGTGAGCTTCACGCACCCGGTGTATCTGGCCGTAAGGATGATGTCTGGTCAGCCCAAAGCACACATAACAGTCAACTAGCTATTTCATACAAATGCTGTACTACACCGTAAAATGGACTAGTTATTGCAGACAGATAAAGTTTAGTGCACTCCATTACAGCGGTGTATTGGGAGATTATTTAAATGGCCATTAGAGTAAACCACTTGTTTCTGCACTGCTTTCACCTTGTGCCACTAGTATTTTTTTGCAACTTATTCATCCATATTTGTCCTTTTCTGATGAAGTTATGATGTAATACGTCATTAATGTTCACCTCTTATGCACTGAATGCATCTTGCTGCACATTAATTGTCACGTGCATTCTGCTTTCAATATTTAATTTAATCAAAATATGGTGTTTCTTGACTCACGTGATGTTGCGTTTGAGCATGTGACATTAATACAAGCCTGCATTACATTTGCTTGTCATTTAAAAAAAAATTCTAATTCTGTTTCTGTTTCTTTGCTGTGCTTTTCGTTTAACATGTGTATTAATACTTTTTTCTGTCTACATTTAAATAAACAGTAGCATCCACATTTTTCTAATTATTTGTCTTTTTAAAACCCCAAAGATTATTTTATCGTAATTTTTTACTTTTATTTTGAAGTGTTTCCTGCACGGCGACCATCGTCTTCTGAAAGGCCGTTAGTCTTTTATTTTGAAGTGTAGCTTAGATGGGGATCTGTGTAGTTTACAATAGTTTAAAGTTATGGTATATTTATTCTGTATGTAGTAGTTATTATAAATAAATTTCAATTTTAGTGTGTTTTATTATGATCACAAAAACTATATATTAGTACTGATAAAGAGTAGAGATGTGTATGATGATTTTATTTAATAAGATTTAAATCATATATAACAAATGCAAATCAAAGTAGTATCAACACATTAAACAAAATATTAGTGAAATATCCTCCTGACTACCAGAAAAAAAAAACTGTGTGAATTTAGTATTTTTTATGTCATTACATTGCTTAGAGCATAAGGAAAAAAATGGAAAAAAAATAACATTTTTGAAAAATGATATTTTATTCATATGTTATGTCCTCTGTAGTGGACACCAGGATGCAGTTAAAAAAAAGAAGAAGAAGAAGAAGAAGACATGAAAAGACACAAAATTGGATTTTTTTTAAAATCAC
The DNA here is from genome assembly GCA_037950665.1 of Hypophthalmichthys nobilis. Taxonomy (NCBI): domain Eukaryota; kingdom Metazoa; phylum Chordata; class Actinopteri; order Cypriniformes; family Xenocyprididae; genus Hypophthalmichthys; species Hypophthalmichthys nobilis. The sequence continues at coordinate 23,759,253 of CM075471.1, read as the reverse complement.
CAATCAATTAGGTTACAGGATTTTTTATGCCAAACTTTGTATAAAGATGATTCTCAACTGTTATGAAAGATATAACGGAATGATTTGATATACCATTTTGCTTTATGCAATGTGTGTAAAATGGCCATAAATGGATTTTTTTTCCCATTATATACAATGTATCTACATGCTGAATAACTGTAATTTGCATATTAATGTGTTCTTGAAGCAACATCTAATGAAAAAAGAAGTGTAATAATGGGAGTAATAATTGGCAAGATTTTTATAATATCATCTCATATTTCATAGGAATATTGATATATAATTTATTTCCCTATTCACTTGTTGTGTCTCCCAAAATGCCTGATAAACATGCTTTAAGTCCTGGTGTCCACTACTGTGGACATGTATTAAATCAATGTCCTGTTTCGTAACAAAGTCATATTTAATTTGAAACCCCATAACATTTTTCCTGATATGTTGATTTATGACAAACAATTTGAAAATTAGTAAATGAAGTAAATGATAATAAAATATTATCATATTTCCATAAGGGTGTTAAATTTGATCACTAAATAAATGTCAGCCATATTTAAAGACCAAGGAGAGGGACTGGTCATGGTAAAACCTCCAAACATCTGGTATCTCTGAAAAGCCCTGAATGTGCTCCTTACAGGACATCCAGACAAAACGGTGACATGTAAGGTCTAAGATAAATTCTCTAAAACATCATGTCCTCTGCAGACTACAAAACTCCACAGCTGGGTGTCAGGAGGATATAAAGTAAAGTGAAATAAAATAAAACAAAATAAATGAAAGTAGTTATTTTTATACACACTGCATGCATTTATTGTTTATCTTGAGTCTTTTATTATGAAGTGTCGCATAGATGGCGGCCATCTTTGGTACGACAACGCATCACGCTGACTTTTATCTGACAAACGAATCGCGACTGACGCATCAGTTTCGTTCCGCCTGTAAACAACAAACAACCGATACACCGACTAAAGTTATTATGCCTCAAATAATAACCTGTGATCACGTTAATGCTGAAGCACACCAGCCTCTGATCTGAGATCATCATCACTTAAAGGTGAGTTGTGTTTATGAGGTTTATCAGCTGATATAACGTTATATCCATGCAGTGTGTGTGAATCGTGTCATATGATATATTACAATATAAACATATCACATTCGTGCAATACATATACAGGAATATTCTAGTTCATTGAAGCTTTGAATTTGTATTTGGATCAGTATTTGTTGTGTTTTCTCACACAGACTGTGAGCTGTTATGTAACGTCATATATCTTTAAATACACAAACACATTCCAGCGGAAGAACTTTGTTACATTCGAAACATTCTGATCTCTTCGAAATATAATATCTTTAAAAAATAAATTGAAATGAAAATGAATATTTAAGGGACTACGAACAGTCATCCAGTCATTAAATTATCTAAAGTGGGGCAGTGTTATTATTTATATACTATTAAAGTATTTATTAATATTATAATTAGCGTTTATTTTTTATATTTCCAGTTTTCATTTTAACTTTAGATTAAGTTTAGGGATTTAGCTTTAATTTATTTTTTATTTCAGTTTTAGTGATTTTAGTACTTGCCAAGGCTTGCTATTTTAAATTTGTTCTTTTATGTGAAATGATTGTGTTTTGACACAGTTGTGAATCTAATCTTGTGCATTTTATTATCAATAACTCCTAGAAATATGTGCTTTACATGCAAATAAATGGTTTGTGTATGAATATGTATTATATGTGTAAGTATGAGTGTAAATTGAAGTAGTTGTGTGTCCTGCAGAGGTTTAATCCAGAATGCTGGAGACCGTGACTGATGTGCCAAATTTGGTCCATTATGGCAACACCAGTGTGTTTCCCACTGCGGAGAACAGCTCTCAGTTCATCCCTGACCGTGAGATCAACATCACCAAACCACACAAGTGTCTGCAGATCCTGTATGAGGACATCGGACAGTCTAGGTACGGCCGTCTCACTTTAATAAATGTCTGCAGGACACGTATATGTCCTTTTATATGTCAGTGCACATTCATGCAAGTGTGTTATATTTGCAGAAAAAATATCTGTAGTTTTGTCTTTGCTTTGGCTTTTCTGTGATTGTCTGAAATCATGTGGTCTTATTTGCATATAAGCATACTTCCTAATTTCTTTATCTAGACCATGTACTCTTATTTCCGTGTAGTAAAGTGAAGTTGTAGCAGTGCATGCGTTTTATCTAGTTATGTTAAATATGTGGTGTATTTTTCGTCTGGGCACTTTGCCATGTTTGAATGGCTGAAGAATGTAGTTTCTAAGCTCAGTTTTTTTTTTTTTTTTTATATACAAATGGTCTTGTGTAGGATCTGACAGTAGACGCTTGTGAGGCGCGTGAAATGTGATTTTAGATGTGGAGGCCATTTACAACACAAGCTTTCAATTCTGCTTTCGTTTCTGTGCCAGTATGTCTTTATCAAATGGGACTGTCCTCTGTGTTTTTATTAAAAGTCCCTTCTGATTCTCCTGGGATGTTTAGTTTTGTTTTCCTTTGAGGATATTTGTGTTAGTGAATGTCTGTCTGAGCTCAGCATAGTTTTAAGTGTCTTAAAGAGGCTTTTCAGAAACCAGATGTTTGCTTAATCAGTGAAGACAACTTCCTCTACTTGTTTGCTAAAATTACATATCAGCAAATTGAATAGATAGAAAAGCAGTAGGTCTATTGTTTGGAATTTCCTATTGTATCGGAGTAATTTCTTGTAAGCAAACTTCAGAGGAAAACAGTTTTTAAAGCAGTTTTAAAGAAAAGTGAGTTTTTTTTAAGCAGGGAATTTCTGTAAGGGACATCAGGACTTTTTTACACTGCAAGTGAATAGTGCACACAAAAATGAATAATATTTCTATGAAACTTTAACAAGATAATATTCTCATTATAACAATACTGTTTTGTATTACATTACTGTTTAAAAGATTGGGGTCGGCAAGATTTTTTAATGTTTTGTTTTCTAAAGAACATTTGTGAAATATTATTACAATCTAAAAGAACTGTTTTCTTTTTGCATATATTGTAAAATGAAATTTATTCCTGTGATGCAAAGATGCTGATTTGCTGATCAAGAAACATCTTTGTTTTCAATGTTGAAAACAGTTGTGCTACTTCATATTTTTGTAATATATATATATATATATATGACCCCAAACTTTTGATCCAGTGTACAAGTTTTACAAAGAATTAAACATTATGCAATAATACAGGACATAAATATTATATAAACAAGTAATTCCATAATACCTTTGATTACATAGCTGAGTTTCATATATGTTTGGTTTGTATATGTTTATTGTAAGTTGAGATTTCTTCATCGAAATAAAGCTTTAAAATTAAACTTCATTGACTGCAGGTACTGCGAATATATGTATGCTAGTATAAACATTTTAACATTTTTATACGTATCTTTTTATTTTTATGAATGTTACAGAGAACAAGTTAAAGAGGAAAATTAGTCTGAAACCTAAAATATATATGTTAATCAAAGACATCACTTACAACACCCAATGTCCTCTACAGAGAGACACATTAAAATATTCGAAGGATATAATGAAGTACAAAAAAAAAAAAAAGAAAAGCTAAACACTGAAACCTTTCTTTCTGGTTCCCAGGAGGTGAATGTGTGGGTACTGGGTAAATAGGTATTTTCCATCAAAGTTGAAAATCCTGTTTTTGATGTGCTTGTGTGTGTTTTGTGTGTGTGTGTGGTCTAGTATTGTAGTAATAAATATCTGTTTTCTGTGCTGTTTTATCTAAACGTGTTTAATGAACACTGTCTTCACACTCTCTCACAGCAGTAAAGCTTCTTTTTAGGGCAAGATCGTAACAATTTGTCTCTGTTTGTCAGGGTTCGTTTCTGGGATCTGATACTGCTCATCCCAAACGTGGCTTTCCTCATTTTCCTGATGTGGAAGCTTCCTTCTGCTCGCGCTAAGATCCGTCTGACCTCCAGCCCCATATTTGTGGCGTTTTACATACTGGTAAGCAGCAAAACATCTCGCGTGACCTGAAACTGCAGTGTGGAAGTTTAAATTCTGTGGGATTTTCCTCTGTGAGTGAAACCCCTAGGGCTACTAGTGATCAAACCTCTAGCGCTAAATCTTAAAGGGATAGTTCACCCAAAAATGAAAGTTCTGTCATCCTTTACACACCCTCATGTCATTATATACCTATAAGACTTTTGTTAATCTTCAGAACAAAAATGATGATATAGATATTTTTAATGAAATCTGAGGGATTTCTGTACCTCCACTGAAAGTCTATTCCCCCAAATCTCTTCAAAATGTTCATAGGGATGGTACAATAAATCCATATGAACTAGGGATGCACAGTTAGGATTTTTTTGGCCCAAACGATACCAATTTTAACAAACTACTAATATTTGTCACTTGTTCTCTTATTTGAACTTTTGTCATTAAAATAGATTAGTGTTTTGATCATGTTTTAAATTAGCAAAGTTAAAAAATGCATGCATTAAGGTATACTATCTAGTTTATTGCTGCATAATTAAATAATTTCTACTGAACATGGATCCATTTAACATTTAACAGGTCAACATAAATATGTAAACACAACAGAACAACGATGCATATGAAATAAACAATATTTTTCAGTTAGGTCTAACAGTAGTTTTCATGTACAGGAATACAGTAATCAAATGTAAAATATATTCTTCATTGTACAAAAAGTACACTAAAAGTTGGGACATTTTTTAAATTTGAATAAAATGAAAACTAAAAGACTTTCAAATCACATGAGCCAATATTTTATTCACAATAGAACATAGATAACATAACAAATGCTTAAACTGAGAAATTTTACAATTTTATGCACAAAATGAGTTCGTTTCAAAGTTGATGCCTGCTACAGGTCTCAAAAAAGTTGGCACGGGGGCAACAAATGGCTGAAAAAGCAAGAAATCTTGAAAAGATTTAGCTGGGAGAACATCTAGCAACTAATTAAGTTAACTGATATTAGGTCTGTAACATGATTAGCTATAAAAGGGAAGTCTTAGAGAGTCTCTCAGAAGTAAAGATGGGCAGAGCTGTGAAAGAGTGCGTAAAAAGATTGTGGAATACTTTAAAAACAATGTTCCTCAATGTAAAATTGCAAAGGCTTTGCAAATCTCATCATCTACAGCGCAAAACATCATCAAAAGATTCAGAGAAACTGGAGAAATCTCTGTACTTAAGGGACAAGGCCGAAGACCTTTATTTGGATGCTCGTGGTCTTCAGGCCCTCAGACGATACTGCATCACTCATCGCATGATGGTGTCAATGACATTACTAAATGGGCCCAGGAATACTTCCAGAAACCACTCTTGGTAAGCACAATCCACCGTGCCATCTGCAGATGCCAACTAAAGCTCTATCATGCAAAAAGGAAGCCATATGTGAACATGGTCCAGAAGCGTCATAGTGTACTGTGGGCCAAGGCTCATTTAAAATGGACTGTTTCAAAGTGGAAAAGTGTTCAATGGTCAGACGAGTCCAAATTTGACATTCTTGTTGGAAATCATGGACGCCTTGTCCTCCGGGCTAAAGAGGAGGGAAGACCTTCCAGTGTGTTATCAGCGTTCAGTTCAAAAGCCAGCATCTCTGATGGTATGGGGGTGCATAAGTACATACGGTATGTCAGCTTGCATGTTTTGGAAGGCACTATGAATGCTGAAAGGTATATAAAGGTTTTAGAGCAACATTAAACGAAAAATACGTCAAAGACGACCACAAACTCTTCAGCAGCTGGAAACCTATATCAGGCAAGAATGGGACCAAATTCCAACAGCACAACTCCAGAAACTCATAACCTCAATGCCCAGATGTCTTCAAACTGTTTTGAAAAGAAGAGGAGATGCTACACCATGGTAAGCATGCCCTCGTCCCAACTATTTTGAGACCTGTAGCAGGCATCAAATTTGAAACGAACTCATTTTGTGCATAAAATTGTAAAATGTCTCAGTTTAAACATTTGTTATGTTATGTAAAGTCCACAATCTTTTTATGCACTCTTTCACAGCTCTGCCTATCTTTACTTCTGAGAGACTCTCTAAGACTTCTCTTTTATAGCTAATCATGTTACAGACCTAATATCAGTTAACTTAATTAGTTGCTAGATGTTCTCCCAGCTAAATCTTTTCAAGATTTCTTGCTTTTTCAGCCATTTGTTGCCTCCGTGCCAACTTTTTTGAGACCTGTAGCAGGCATCAAATTTGAAACGAACTCATTTTGTGCATAAAATTGTAAAATTTCTCAGTTTAAACATTTGTTATGTTATCTATGTTCTATTGTGAATAAAATATTGGCTCATGTGATTTGAAAGTCTTTTAGTTTTCATTTTATTTAAATTTAAAAAAGGTCCCAACTTTTCCAGAATTCAGGTTGTATAAATTAAATAAAGATGAATCATCTAAAAGCTTTAACACTAAGCACAGATCCAATATACTGTTGCACATGCATTTTATTTCTCATCTGTGTATGTTAATTTCAGACATAACGGACTTTGTTTACAAGGATACTCGCCAAGACGGGCATTTTGATATCATTTTGTGTGAATTAGAAGAAGTGAAAGAGAACTCAATTCAGTATTTACACGCTGTCTAAAACGGTGCTTTCTGGGCACGCGCTTCAGATGTGTGCGCACAAAACTTCTTACACAGCGAGTACCAAATTTAGTTAGCCTATCTTTCGCATCTTCTTGCGCTTGAATATTTAAAATCGCAAGGCTTAAAAACACGTGCAAAGGATAAACTTTCATGAAGATGCAGAACTGGCCTGGTTGGGACATTTCTATCAATTGTCCCAAGCGCCGTTCACGCTTATACTGGGCAGTCCTTCCTTATTGTTGAGCCCTGCTGTATTTTGTACAGATTTATTTTAGCAAGTATTTAATTAATTATTACCCAAGGGAAAAACATTGGATTATTCAACTCACTGCCTTCACGCATTTAATTAATAAAGCATCTGTTTGTTATATTGGCATTTTTCATGCTATAACCAATATGCTGTTGGTTTTAAATTGATCAAAAATCCGCCGATATATCTGTGCATCTTTAATATGAACTAAGCGGTTTAATACAAGTCTTCTGAAGAGACACGATCGTTTTGACCAATGAGGTTCATTCTTTACGATCTCTTAATGAATGTTTTGAAGAGTTTTGGGTGAATGGACTTAAAGTGAAGGGACAGAAATCTCTCTGATTCTATTAAATATTTCTTCATTTGTGTTCTGAAGATGAATGAAATTCTTGTGAGTTTGGAATGACATGAGGATGAGTAAATGATGACATTATTCAATTTTTTGGGTTAACTATCCCTTTAAAGTTAAATTTGTGCACCGTCCTGCAGCGTTTGAATGATTCCTCAAATCATGTCTCAAATCCCTTAGACTTTCATGAAAGTTTGGTTTTTGTCACTCCACATCTGTGTTGTGGTTTTGAGTGTTGTACTTTCAGACTTGGTATGTGGTAACAGGCTCTTTCTCTTGTGGCGTTCAGGTGTTTGTGGTGGCGGCTGTAGGCATCACACGTGCTGTAGTCTCCATGACCGTCAGCACATCTAGCTCCGCCACACTCATAGATAAGGTAAAAACACAAACAAACACACTATCTTAATGATTACTTCATATTGATTTCGGTCAACCTTTAATTAATTATGGAGCTGTATACAACCTAAGAAGAAATTTGTTGACATGAAAAGAAGTGTTGGGGCCAAAATATGACTCCAAAATAAATGTCTCTATTTTTTCCTGTTATCTAAGCAATGCTATTGTGATTTCATTAAATTCAGTTCTAGATCTATCAAGTTTGCTATATGTTTAATGTATTTGACACACTACCGTTCAAAAGTTTGGGGTCACAAAGATTCTTTATACAGTGAGGAATTAATACTTTTATTCAGGAGGATACATTAAATTGATAGAAAATGACAGTGAATACATTTATATTGTTATAAAAGAATTTCAAATAAATGATGTTCTTTTGAACTTCCTATTCATCAGAGAATCCTGGAAAAAAAACGGTTTCCACAAAAGTATATTAAGCAGCACAATTGTTTTCAGCATTGATAATAATCAGAAATGTTTCTTGAGCAGCAAATCAGCATATTAGAATGATTCTGAAGGATCATGTGACACTGAAGACTGAAGTAATGATGCTGAAAATTCAGCTTTGATCACAGGAATAAATTACATTTTACAATAAATTCACATAGAAAAGGCATTATAAATTGTAATAATATTTCGCTGTTTTTACTGTATTTTTGATCAAATAAATGCAGCCTTGGTGAGCAGGAGAGACTTCTATCAAAAAACATTACAAAATCTTATCAACCCCAAACGTTTGAACAGTAGTGTACTTAGTCAGTGAGTAAAGGCTGACAGAAGAAATGTAGGCTAGGGCTTGATTTTATCCATCTTAAACTGATTAGACTGTGAAATTTGATGGTGTTTACATGACAAGTCAGCTGAAACAGAAAGTTGAGGTGGAACAAATTGTAACATTATGATGACAAACATTCATATCTTTAGAAATAATGTGACTAATGAATCATTCACAATCAGACCAGGAACATGAATTAAGAAAGTAAATATAGTCTGAATTTCATGTTGACTTGCAGATGTATCTGGTTTGATGACAATTTAATGAACACATTAAGATGGTTGTAGTGTAATTGTGATGTGAATCCAATGGTAATTTCTGTGTTTGTGTGTTTACAGGTGCTTTGGGAAATCACAAGGTTCTTTTTATTAGCTATTGAGCTCAGCGTCATCATACTCGGATTGGCTTTTGGTATGTTCCTGCTTTATACATGTGTATTTTGGGATCTCATATCTGTTTCTCATAAAAATCTACTTTTTAAAGTGGGTGACAGTGGTTTTAAGACATTTCCATGTTATGTTGCATTGTAACTTATAGGGTGTATTCACACCTGTCTTGTTTGGTTCGATTGAATCAAACTCAAGTTCGTTTCCCCCTTGGTGCGGATCTTTTGGGCAGGTGTGAATACAGCAATCACACTCGGGCCAAACAACTGTACCGAGACCCAGCTGAAGAGGTGGTCTCGGTCCGGTTCCAAACAAACTCTGGTACGGTTCTCTGCTTGAGAATTTCTGTCCAATGAATAGATGACCTTAACACACGTGTGGTTTTGTTTACAAATTTTGGTTCACTTGCAAAAAGGGCCGTGTGAAAGCGAACCATACCATTTGGTCTGGACCAAAGCAAATGAACTAGCAGACTTTACTGGTGTGAATACACCTTTATTGTGCAGTGAGAGCCTATTCAAATGAAGGGGTTTTTGTATGTGCTGCACTTCCTTTTAAAGTGACGTGTTTTATGATTGTGTTTGTTCAGGCCATCTGGAGAGCAAGTCCAGCATCAAGCGTGTGTTGGCCATCACTGCAGTCCTGTCTCTGGCGTACTCCATCACACAGGTGTGTTTACAGAGCCATTTATTGCACCAAAAACTCTTTAGTGAAGGTGTATCTTTAAAGTGCCCCCTATTATGCTTTTTTGGATTTGACCTTTCATGTAGTGTGTAATAAAGCTGTTTGTAAGTCTTGTGGGTTATTTATTGCTTCAATACAGCATCTCTTGCTCTTTCAGGGGACTCTGGAGATTCGTTTCCCAGACAAACACCTCTCCGCCAAAGACTTCAACATCTACGGCCACGGTGGGCGGCACTTCTGGTTGGCCAGCTCCTGTTTCTTTTTCCTGGTACCTAATTAAGTACTTATCCTTTCTTTTGAATCCATCTTGAGTTTATATATTCAGTGATTTATTTTATTCTGCATTAAAATCTGTTTTAGGTGTATTCCTTAATAGTCATTCTACCTAAAACTCCAGTCAGAGAGAGAATCTCATTACCATGTGAGTAAATGCCTCTGGTCACATGTGTTCAGTGTTTGACATGTAGGAATGGCAGATCATTCAGATGATGATGTGAATGTGTTTCTCGTTTTCGCGCCACAGCTAAGAGGAGTTTTTATGTGTATGCTGCGATCCTGTCCGTGTTGAATCTGGTCCAGGGTTTGGGAAGCGCGCTGCTCTGTGCTGACATCATCGAAGGCCTGTGGTGAGAATTTATGTCTTTCTGTTAAACGTATTATGTTTTTACTTTTTAGCAGTCCAATTAACAGAAAAGTGTCATTAGCTATGTTTTCATCCACAGTTTTAAATTTAGCAAATTCAGCAAATTTAACATGTGTGCAAAATTGGAATATTGCATTAAACATTTGTGAATAAAGCATTGTTTTCATCCCTTGTGTTCAAGAGAACAAAATCGTTGTTTCCTGTGAAGTTGGTGCAAAATATCTGTGATAAAAATGAAAGTTGCTGCAGTCGGAAGAAACTGTGGCTCTTTTTTCCTTTATCATAAATGACTTGCGTCTCAGAGCGGCAGACGAAATGCAGTAAACACTATCATGTTCTCTTGCGTTCGGACGCTGGTGTTTGGAACGCAATCGTGTGAGACGCTTCTGGGAGGGAATTAAACCAAATCATTCTGATGACAGACTTTGATTCAGGCATTTCAGAACCACCAAACCAACATTTGAGATGCTGTGATGCGATTGGTCCACTGGTTAGTCCAGTTATCCAATCACATCGTCTGTTGAGTCAGATGAGTTTTTTTGTTGCACATCAGGGGTTTATTCAGTAAATGTGTTTCATCGTAGTTATGCCCATGTCTTCTTATCAGATAAAAAATTATCCACCTCAATTAAGCGCATACTTTTTATATGTGCAATTTTAGAATGAATTCACATCTTGGTGTTTCCATACAGCTTTTTTATGCGATATCCATAAATATTTTAATTTTGTATACATCTCATTTCCTATGTTTTATATCATGATTTGACACTATGTCCTGCTCTCCAGATTGAAAAATGCATGAGTGAAGCCCAAAAGTGAAAAAGCTTTTATTTTGTATTCTCTTCTAATATAATACAAAATCATTATTTTGTCAACATTATATTATCATTATATAAAAAATTTGAGTGAAAAGTTTGAGAAATGAGCATGAATCTGAGAATACCTTTGGTTTGTCTGATGATTTGAGAATGTGACAAAGATAATAGAAATATTAAAATATTTGCTAAAAACCTTAAAGTGCCTCTATTATACTAATTTAAAGGTTCCTAATTTTGTTTTGTCTCCTACAACAGGTTCAAATGCATCTAAGGTCAAAAACACTTAAATATCCATTGCAGCACCAGCTCTTTCCTCACAGTGTCTGAAACGGTTCGATAAAGGATTCTGTGTCTCTAAGCCCCTCCTTTCTGAGAGTCTGCTCTGCTCTGATTGGTCAGATGGCCAAGTCTGTTGTGATTGGTCAACTAGGCCTGTCGCGATAGTCGATATATCGACTTATCGTGCGATATATGGACATGACCTCGATCATTTTTGGTGACGCAATATATTGCCCATTATGTTTACACAAAAATAAAGGTCACCGTCATTTTGCCGATCGTGCTGCCTCTGTCATCTTTATAATCTCCGAGGCAAAAGCGGGGCTCAGGCAGCTCCTTCATACACAGAGCTGACGTCGACAGGCGGAAAAATGCGCTATTCGAGTCTTCATAGTGTTTTCCTGACAACTGCAGGCAGTTTGGAAGAATAAGTGCAAATGCACTCAGTTTCCGCAATTCACTGGTGCAAATATAAACATGACAGCACGAAATGGTGCACGCTCACAGCTAGTTTCGCACAGGACGTGGCAGTCGCGAGTGTCTAGTTTGTTTTCACAGAGAACACGTTTTTGCATTCCGCTGCGCCGTTTTTCCATGGAAACGTAATTGACTGTTTCACTCGCGTCTTTCGCAGCATCTCGTGCATGACGCGGCTCTAAAACGCGGCGCTCAAGTTAAAAGAAGCTTTTCAAACACGCCTCTAGAAAAACAGATACCTCAACAGGTCATATCTGACTGCTAAATCTGTGTCTTTGTTCATATGGACATCTGAGAAATGAAGGTCAGGGAAAAACCTGTAGATGGAAAATCTCTATGTAAGTGCCTTTTGTGCATTTGCAAGTGTTTTTTCTACTTGTTATTTTGCAGTTTTTATCAAAGGTTTATTTATCATTTATTCAACATTGTTATTTTTTGACGCTTCAATTACAGTATCTAAATATTCTTAAGAGTTCATTGTCATTTGAAAGTGTGTAGGCCTACTTGATTTATTATGCTGTTATTATATTAGGCCTATATTATATTATATTATATTATGCTAAAGCACTTTGGTCAACGGCAGTTGTTTTAAATGTGCTATAGAAATAAAATTTGTATTGTATTATATTATGATTATATATTCAGTGGCATAAAATGGTCTTAAAATGACAATATCGCGTATCGCAATTGTTTCTGGGTTAATATATCGCACAACAAAAAGTAGTTATCGTGACAGGCCTATGGTCAACTGTTTACCCAAACGTCCATTATCATATCTGAATTTTAGCTCTTCCTCAGCACTTGCACAGTGATACGAACAGTAATGATAGCGTCGGTTTTGCCATATCAGTCTCATGAAAGTGGATTTGCTTTGGCAGCAGAAAACAGCGTCTTCGCAAAATGAACAACACGAACCAAACTCCTCCGGTCTCAGCTACAACTACAGTGTTTGAGAGCGGGGCAAAGTAAATGTTGTTCACCAGCAGCCAATGAAGACCATAGGCTGATATTATGCAAATTATTTACAAACATACAGCCTGGAATTACTGTTGACTCAGGCTGTTCCACTTTTTTGGGAGACAATAACTCCATTCATCTGCACTTTGATCTTTTGAAACTTTGCAGACCTTTTACATTCACAAACAGCTTTATTACACACTACATGTAAGGTAATATTCAAAAAGCATAACATTGGAACATATTGATATTATATCATAATATTAATTTGTTTTCCCTTATACAAATTGCTAAAAATGTATTTAAGTCAAGGTTTAAATGGATTCCAGATGAATACAGCCTCTGTATTTTAGATGGTGACTTTGTTTCTGTTCCTCTGTGTGTTGGCAGCTGTGTGGACGTGACCACATTCCTGTACTTTTCCGTCTTTGCTCCTCTGATCTACGTGACGTTCCTTAAAGGATTCTTCGGGTATGTAGATCCACCTGCTTCAGTTAATTCTGTCACAGGATATTACAAACATGTCAGTCCATTCCCCCTAGACAGACTCATTCCTGGCATATTGCGACGCTTTAGTTCTGCATGCGGAACTGAGTAACTGTAACTGTATTTAGATGAGATGAATCAGCTGTGGTGGTTTTCAACTTCCTTAAAATACCAGAGAATTTTATTTTTTAATACATCAAAAACAGTCATTGATTTCCTGAAGTTATGAGTTATGATTTTTTGTTTGTTTGTTTGTTTTTTTAAGAATAGTAATACTTCATAGTTAGCATCCATAATGTATCCTCAATACTTAAAAAAAGATTACTATTATACAGTACCATTATAAATATTATTACAATTTAAAATATAAAATGTAATTTATTCCTGTGATGGCAAAGCTGAATTTTCAGGAACATTACTCCAGTCTTCAGTGTCACATGATCCTTCAGAAATCATTATAATATGCTGATTTGCTGCTCAAGAAACATTTCTGATTATCATCAATGTTGAAAACAGCTTCATATTCTTTTCAAGATTCTTTGATGAATAAAAAGTTCAAATGAACAGCATTTATTTGAAATGGAAATCCTTCGTAACGTTGTTATAAATGTCTTTACTGTCACTTTTGACCACTTTAATGAGTCCTTGCTGAATAAAAGTATTTCTTTAGAAAAGAAAAAAAATCTGAAAGACTCCAAACTTTTGAACGGTAGTGTATGTTTAAAAAACATATTCAATTTGCACCTCCTGTCCAAAAGGAAACTATTTTAATACAATGTTTATATCCCTTTTGTTGTGTTTGGTTCATTTTGACCCTGAGAGGAGAGAGAGATTTTCTTTTTCCCGAAAATGTTAATGTTATTGCATTGGACTGAAACTTACTGACTCACACAGGGTATAACTACCCAAAATGTTTGGATAATTTTGATAGTTTTTTGGGGGATTCCCCCCCCCCACCCCAAAAACTTGTGGTGTTCCTGGTCAAAAATGACCAGCCTATGCACAAAAAAAAAAGATTATAAATCTATTGTTTTGCTATATTATCACCAAATATTGGATTCAGTCTTTTTGTCAACTTGTTTTCTTTGTGTTTATTTTTGAAACTGACTGATTGTAAGCCTCATTGATCTGACTTTATATTAGTCAAAAAATTAAAAATGAATAGGGGAGATAAAAAAGAGAGAAACATTTAATGTTCATGTTCACACTTCACATATGTACATGTGTGCTTGCAAAGATAAAGGCTGTGGACCTGTGCATGTGTGGATACTCATGCTACCGTGCACACACACACGTTCATGTACACAAACTATTTTGAGTATTACAGGCTTTCTTTTTCCAAATTCAAAATTATGCACAAATAATGCTTTTTTCACTCAAAAACTGAGGGGCATGAGCTCCGATCAATGAGGCCTGCGATCAGTCGGTTCTAAAAATAAATACAAAACCTATCCCAAGTGAAAGAAAACAAGTTGACAAAAAGATTGAATCCAATATTTAGTGATAATATAGCATATGAGTGATTTACAAGCAATTTTCAAAAGGCAACATCAAAGGTGTTACAGGGTTTTCAACACAGCAAAAGATGACAGCTATTTTTCTTCATGTAACGAACTTCCTCATTTCTCTTCAGTTCCGAGCCCAAAATCCTCTTCTCCTACAAGTCACAAATCGACGAGCCAGAAGACTCTGACGTGCACCTGCCCAACACGTCATCCTCTGGACTGGGCAGGAAGGAGCTGGATCACGGTTCGTACTCAAGCACGCAGATCGACGGCTCCGGCGCGTACCTGGACGACGTGGTGTCGGGACCGTACGGAGGAGCACACAGCATCAACAGCATCGACAGTGACCGCTGGAGAGCCCTGAACGCCTGAGACACGCTTGAACAATGACCTCCATGACCAGACGAACATTTGACATGCTGCAGATCTCGGTTCAGTTTGTTATGTACTGCCTTTTCACAGGCAGTGCTGTTATTTAAAAATTTGTATTCCATGAATCCAACATTCCTTGTGTAACAACAGTGCTCTTAATTTTACATTTGTGTACTCAAAGCAAGTTTATTGGACTTTTGTGAAGTGCATAACCTAATATGTTTCTTCTGAAATGATATATGATCTTATCTCTAGGTTATTTCAGACTGGATTAGCTAGTTTCTGAGTTATGCTACTGATGCCAGCGAAACATCTGCTCAGTTTTTGATGTTTCTTTTCTACCGTTAGGGTTGTTTTGCACTGAAAATGATTAATTTGGCTCACCAGGCAATCTGAGTTTTGGTGCGTGTTGTAATTTGAAGATTTAAGGACCCTAAAATCTACCTTGACTTTGCTTCACATGCTGGACGTTTGTCTAGAAATCATTTGTTTCTCAGTGCTATATTGTAGTGTTTTCTTTTGATTTTTATTTATTTTAGTGATCTGTTGAATTTCATTTTAGCCTGTCATTAGATTTGGGCCTAAAAGTTAAAGCTTAAATTGTGAACTTGACCTTTGTTTTGTTTTTTTAATTGATAGTGAAAATAGATCTGGCTCAAGTCTGCTTTGTTATAACATCATTCCATGTGGGAGAAAGAACCTGATGCAAGAAAAAAGGACCATACTGAGAGAAAGCATTTGACCCGGTTTATTTTATTTGATAAAAATCCTGCAAGTTAATAACAATGTAACATTTTCTTGGTGCATACACACACACACACACACACACACACAAAACGCCAGCATTTCAATTAAATTTGGTCTGAGTAAAATGCTTGTTTCTTATTGCTTATTTCTCTTTGATCTTTTATTATGATTTGAGAGAGAAAATGTTTTATGATTAAAAATGTATCTGTTTAGAGATGTGTTTGGATGCTTTGCTTTGTTTTTGTTTTGTTTTTTTTTGAGCAAAAAAGTGGATTTTAAGTAAATCAAATTAATCTTGGAGTTGTTTTTTGCACTGTAATGCCACTGTAAAATAACTTGATATCATCTTAAATTCAGTGCAAAATGTCATACTGCTCGTACTGCCTGATTATTTCATCTGATTTTGTAGCTTACTAGTAGAAGCAAATCTCAAAGATGTTTTATATTTTTTCTTCCCTAAAATGCTTTGATAAAGATCAGGGTTTTTATTATAATTATTATTTCATCAGTATATAGCAGTACATTAGATGTATTTTATTCAAGTGAACAGTGAGGTTTAGCAAAAATACTTGAATGTCACAGTATTGTAACATCTTGAATCATATACTGTCTTGAATACTAAGCTCCACAGAGGACCGAGGACTTTTATTTTGGAACATACCTTAAAATGACGTGTTTATATAAGCAGGAACTACCAGACGTCATCAGATGTGAATAACGTCTTATTTTCTGATTATACTATCAATAAAAGAACGTTCAGGCGTTTCTTCTACATTTTAACATTCCAGATGAATAAAGCAGTTCCCATTCTGTGACCTGTGCTTTTATTTATACGTCATATCGAAAATGCTTCACACACTGTCGTCATGTGATGTCTACCAATTTCCCGACTCTTATTTATTTATTGCACATTTAATTTAATTTTATTTCAGCATATTATAACAAGTGCTGTGTGAAGTAAGTAAAGATATCAAAATAAATATAATAAATCTTGATAGGTAAAAGAAGATAAATGTAATGAAAAAGAACCACATTTTATTATTAATTAAATTTTAATAAATTTGTGGACTATTGCATTATAATAAAAAGTAAAATAAATAATAAAGCAAAATAAAGTGCATTTCTCAAATTTTCTTATTTCTGTAAGTTTCTGTTTATATAATGTTTCAGTACAATAATTTAAAGGGTTAGTTCACCATGAGGGTGAGTAGTTAATGACAGAATTTCCATTTTTGGGTGAACTAACCCTTTAAAAAAAGTTTTGCTTTGTGGAGTATGTTTAATATTAACACATAAATTACGTGAATTATAGTAAAGCCTATGTATATGAGTTTTTTTTGGTTGCAAAATTACCCAAAGTTTTTGGAGGGAATTGGCAGGATTTATTTTTAATTTAGTAAAGGTACTGTTTTTCATTAAAGGGTATTATTGTGTACTATGAAAACAATGTTAACAAAGGTTTTAATTTATTTATATTGCTGGCAAAATTTTATATACATAAAAAAAAAAAAATGCTTAAATTCATCCCCAATGTTTAAGGTATTTTTAGTGGAATTTGATTGTTTTATATCTTCTCTGAAATTGTTAAAAAACAAAAAGTCATTAACATTTTTAAAATATTATGATATTATTTTCGGATAATTATTTTCCTGTTATTAATTAATGTTTTGTATTGCACTATTTTATGCTAAGCTGTGTTTGTTTTTGTTCTATCTTCAATAGAAATAAATTAAAAAATAAATTTAAAAAACTACATTTCCCATGGTTCATTTCGGCCACATGATGACGCCTACTAAACTGTAATAGGATGTTCGATGATTTTATCCGCATGTAGAGGGACACAGTGACCCTGAACTGAATCGGGGTGAATTTATTTCTGTTATCTTAGTATTTGGGGTGATTTTGGCGGCTGATGGGGGCCGGTGACAGTAGGAGCAGATCTGTGTCATACGGACTGGACGAACAGGACAATGTCACGGTCCTACAGGGAGTTAAGGTGACACCACAACGCATTATTACAAGCACAGACTTAGAATGTAATTATGTCCTGCAAGTTACTATTATACCATTATATGATTTTAATGGGATATTTTATTGTAACTGTGTTTTTATAAACAGAAGACTATTGTAACTGTCCTTGTCCTCTTCTGAACTTCAGTGGTGGCACTGAGAAAGTGAAAGCATCAGTTGATTTGTTAGCGTTCCATTGACTGCATTGATTCATATGTGATATTGTGATGAAATCTGTTCTTTTTAAAGCATTGTGCTCAATAATCCTCAATTCTTCTATATCATAGTTATACTGTGAAATAGAAATCTACAGTAATTGTATCTGCTCTCACTCAAGGTCAAAGATACAAAACAGTGAGATAAGACTGATCTGTGAACAGTGAGGTGTGTTTGTGTGTGTGTGTGTGTGTTTCTTCACAACTAATCAGCTATGTAGTAGTGAAATAAATATCTTTCAGATAATGTAATTTCTCTTATTTAGATTTGGAAAAGTGGTTTGCACACAGAGCCAATTGTATGGAAGCCCATTTCTGACACATAAGATAAAAAATGTTTTGGTAAATCGTAATTATGACATAAAAAGTCAAAATTGTGACATACTAAGTATTTAATTAATAAAATAACAGTATTTAGCCAAAAGCATACTTGAGTGAAAATTAAAAAAAAAATAAAAAAAAAAAAAGTTTCTACACTTTTGTAAATAAACACAATTGTATTTAAAGGGATATTTAGATTACAGCATCATTTATGATATTTTGTATGTGTGCTCTCAGCTGTCCGGTGATGTTCTTCAGCGGATGAGGGAGTCGGGATCTTCTCCAGAGAAACCAGCTTCACCCAAACCAGAGAGTGCCAAACCTGAGCCAGGTACCGACCGCTTCTGCTTCTCCACAGCAACATCCCCCTTCATCTCTTATGTGACTGTGTTATATTGATGTTTCAGGGCCTTCCAGACCTTCTGCAGCAGAGATACATGAGGAGCACAGGAGACGGTTAGTGTGTTCAACAGTGGAAATTTATGTCTATCATTATTCCTGAAGACATCTTCTGCAATAATATATACTGCAACTCTGCTACAAAAATCAGTAAATCATGTGCTTAATCTCCATGTCTTTCATTAACATATATATTTCAAAATCAAGTCAAAATTTATTTCTATAGCACATTTAAAAGTAACAGAGTTGCGCCAAAGTGCTGTACAACAAAACGTCCAGCATATACAAGAAAGCATTAAAAGAAAACATGCAGCATACAAAATATGAACACATTAAATAAAATACAATCATAAAACATAAAACCCTCAAACTAATCTTAATCAAAAGCCAGAGAAAACAGATAAGATTTAAGAGCTGATTTAAAACTGGCTAGTGAAGGAGCAAACCTCACATTTACGGGCAGACTGTTCCAGTTTTACAGCGACAACATGGGACAGTTAAGATAAGTTGATTACTAGACCTACACTACCAGTCAAAAGTTTGGAATCGGTAAGATTTTTAATGTTTTTAAAAGAAATTTGTCTGCTCACCAAGGCTGCATTTATTTAATTAAAAATACAGTAAAAACAGTAATATTGTGAAATATTATTACAATTTAAAATAACTGTTTTCTGTCTGAATATATTTTATAAAGTAATTTATTACTGTGATCAAAGCTGAATTTTCAGCATCATTACTCCAGTCTTCAGTGTCACATGATCCTTCAGAAATCATTCTAATATGCTGATCTGCTGCTCAAGAAACATTTATGATTATTATCAATGTTGGAAACAGTTGTGTACTTTTTTTTAAGGATTCCTTGATGAATAAAAAGTTCAAAAGAACAGCATTTATCTGAAATACAAAGCTTTTGTAACATTATACACTACCGTTCAAAAGTTTGGGGTCAGTAAGAATTTTTATTTTTATTTTTTTGAAAAGAAATTAAAGAAATTAATACTTTTATTCAGCAAGGATGCATTAAATCGATCAAAAGTGACAGTAAAGACATTTATAATGTTACAAAAGATTATATTTCAAATAAATGCTGTTTTATTGAACTTTCTATTTATCAAAGAATCCTGAAAAAAAAAAATTGTACACAAATATTTTGTACAATTGTACACAATAAATGTTTCTTGAGCAGCAAATCAGCATATTAGAATGATTTCTGAAGGATCATGTGACACTGAAGACTGGAGTAATGATGCTGAAAATTCAGCTTTGATCACAGGAATAAATTACTTTATAAAATATATTCAAACAGAAAACAGTTATTTTAAATTGTAATAATATTTCACAATATTACTGTTTTTACTGTATTTTTAATTAAATAAATGTAGCCTTGGTGAGCAGACGAAACTTCTTTTAACAACATTAAAAATCTTACCAATTCCAAACTTTTGACTGGTAGTGTATGTGCTCTTTAAGAAGAGTAAGGAATGTTGAATCAATTGAATCAAGGCTAGCTGGCTCACTGAACATGACTAATTCTTGAACAGTCTTTGCTGGTCGCTGGTGGGGCAGTAGTTTAGTCATGATGTCTGTGTGTTTGGCTTTAGGTTCGAGCGGGAACAGGCTCTGGTCCAGGAAGAGTTGGCCCGGATCGCCCGTCGAGAGCGAGAGGCGGCGGGAGACGACATGAACCCAGCAGTGCTGCGAGAGAGAACAAACACACGCCAGGACCTGGAGAAAACACACAGCCTGGTGAGACACACAGAGACTCACTCTCTTCTTCTGTCTTTGCTCCAAACATCAGCTATGTTTCCATGCAATGCAAATTTAACTTATGCAAACAATTGGAATATAGCATAAAACCATTATCCAATCACATCCTCTGTTGAGGCAAAGTCACCTGAGTTTGTTGTTGTGGATCGAAGGATTTATTCAGTAAATGCGTTTCATCGTAGTTTATGCACATATAGGATAAGAAAATTATCCACCTGAGTTGCATGAGTTTTATATGTGCATTTTTAGAATTTCTGCACATCTTGGCGTTTCCATCCAGCGTTTTTTATGCAATATCCCAAAATGCGCATAAAAATAGGCGGATGGAAACAGCTACTCTGACACCTGCATCTTAACATGTTTTATTTCAGAATTCAAAATTATTTCTCATTTTACAAAGGAATATTTTGTAAGTAAAGTATAAGTAAATGCTCTCGGTGTCTTTGTGTTTTTCTCAGATATTTTTTGCATTTATCTTCATGACGCATGTGATCAGTTGATTTCACGCTCCTCTGAATTCACATTTGCATGCTTTAATGTTTAATTAAAATATATTTTTTTTAAATCAAAAACTAGTTTAATTGAACATCTTTAAGTCCCACAAACACAAATAATTCAAATGTTTTGGAAAAGCATAACAAACCTTTTTCAACTACAGCTACATCTTGTATTTTTAAATGATTAGTATGGCACTAGATGGCAGCAGTGGCGTTTGATTTCACCATGCTTGCCATTTAATTACATAGTGTCGTTTATAATAACCAGGCTTCGCTGTTAATAATGTTACCCTGTTTTGCATGTAAAGCTTTCTTATAAAGGTTTCTTTTTTGTTCACAATATTTTATTTTTGTGTGCACTCTCTCTTTCAGTTAACTTTCTGTTAGCTAAAAAGAAATAATTATGACATAAAAAAAATCAAAATTATGACTTAAAAAGTCAATTATAGCATACTGTCATAATTGACATAAGTCAAAATTATGAGATAAAAAGTAGAAATTATTACATACTGTTTTTTATGTCATAATTTCCACTTTTTATCTTATGACTTAGTATGTCATAATTTAGATTTTTATGTCATAATTATGACTTAGTATGTCATCATTTCAACTTTTTATATTATAATTATGATGTATTATGTGGCAGAAATTGGCTTATTATTGCTATATATAGTAATAATAATATTATTATTGCAATCTTTTGTTTTTGTGCTTTCTCTCTGTCTTTCTGTCAGCTGATGTGGTTCTGATTACTATCAACAGCACTGATCAATTATGCATGTATATTCAGGCTCATTTACACACTCTGATGAGTGATAATCATCAGCTCATTCATTATTATGAATCCTGTCCAAGTGCTTTTTGTTAAATTAAAATTTGCAGAAATAATATTCAGTACAACCAACTTTCTTTCTTTCTTTCTTTCTTTCTTTCTTTTCTATGTAATTATAATGAATGCTCTGATTGAGGGTCGTCAGCTGTAAAAATTTCATCATTATTTCTCTTCTCTCTCTCAGCCGGATGAGTTGAATGTTCGGGTAAGCAGCAGCAGCAGCAGCAGCCGTTAGCTGTAAATCTCAGTTTTATTTTAGCTGTTATGTGTCATTGTAACTGCATGTAAATTAGACCACACACACAGTTTCTTCATCAGAGCCATTTTAAAGTCAACACGGAACTGTGTTCATAACCAGTGCTACTGGAGTGAAACACAACATTCAGTGAGAAATGTAGGATGGAACTTGATTTTATCCATGATGATTAGATGGTGAAAAGTGTCTATAATGAAAGGTTATTAAAATAATAGGGATTGATTAAATATTATTTATATAATATTAATACTATTTATTCATATTTTGAATTTGCTTTGATTTCATATTTTCATTTTAGTTATTTTGTTAAGTGCTTTTCTCATTTGTATTAGTTTTTCCCCTAATATTTCTATTTAGTTTTATTTTATTTTTATTTCAGTTTTAGTAATTTTACTACTTCAACTTCCGTTTAAATTTTTAACGTTCAAGTTTTTCATCTAATATTTATTTTATTTTATTTCACTTACCAAAAACAATTTTTAATAGTTTTAGTTTTAGTTAACAATAAAAAAAAATGTTTAATTTGTATTGTTTTTGTGTCAATTATGCATATTTCTACCCAAATTCTCAATACTGTAATATGTTCAGAAGTTTTACTTTTTGTAATTCTGATCCTCAGTTATGATTTTTATTAAATTTGTATTACATTTTAATTATTTTTTATTTTATTTTTTAGTTGTTTCAGAAGCGGAGCAAGTTATTATATTGTTTTTTTGTTTTGTTTTGTTTTTTTTAATTTTTATTATAATTTTATTATGATTTTTACAAACATACAGAAAAAACAAACAATAACAGACAAACAGACCCTTCGTATAATAACAATCTGTGCAATGTGTAAAATAAAGCACAAAAAATAAAAAAAAGGAGAATGACGATATACAAAAACATTTCCTACAGAGGTTAATTACCATAGTTATAGAAAAATACTGTTACAGATCTGGAATATCTGGAATAAGTCTTTTAGGCTCTTCAGAAAAGAAAAAAAACTGGTTCCCACATTTTATCAAATTTTGCAGAGTTCCCAGAGATGGTATATCTCATTCTTTCCAGGTGTAAGGTGGAAGTGAGTGCAGTAAGCCAGTCAGAAAAGAGAGGCCTGACATTTTTCTTCCACAACAACAGAATAACTTTCTTAGCTACAATCATTCCATATAGAACAGGTAACCGTACCTTCAAACTGAGAGACTCCAGCAAATCTGACCAGCCAAAAATTGCTATCATTGGATCGGGGAGTAAAACACAGTTATAAACCTTGGCAAAAAACTGGAAAATTTCTAGCCAAAAACTCTGAATTTGTACACAGAACCAGAAAAGATGTGCCAGGGTACCCTCAGCAGCTTTACACTTATCACATATGGGTGAGACGGAAGGATAGAATTTGCTAAGCTTTGTTTTACAATAGTGAAGTCTGTGTAATACCTTATATTGAATAAGTTGATGTCTTGAATTTATGGAGCATAAATAAACAGACAAAAGACGTTTATCCCAGTCACTCTCGGAAATCTGAATCCCCAGGTCTTCTTCCCAAGCAGCTTTCAAATGAAGGGAGGAAAAGTCTGTTTCATCTTTGAAAGCATTAACGAATAAGGATATTAGACCTCTAGAATTAGGAGAATTTGAGAATAAGTCAAACATTTTACAATCTGAAGACAAAACATCAAAATTTGAAATATTAATTCGAGCATAGTTCCTGACCTGAAGATATCTGAAGAAATGAGAAGAAGGGAGACTGAATCTCTCACTGAGCTGAGAAAAGGAGGCAAAAGCCTTATTAAAGTATAAATCTTTAACACTGAAAATTCCTTTGCCTTGCCATTCCTTAAAAACTTTATCAGTGAGAGATGGTTTAAATGCATGATTATAGCAGATAGGAGTAAGTGGGGAAGTACTTGGTAACTTGTTTACCTTTCTAATTTGGTACAGTTATTATATTGTGATGGAGATTATTATGGAGATTTTTTCATGTTGACTTTAAAGCTGTTGTCCAGATAATCATGTGTCATGCAAGCGAATGAAATGTGTGTGTGTGTCTGTGAGTGTCTGTCTGTCTCTCTCTGTGTTTGTGTGTGCTATTGCTACTGTAAGTTTACCGTATGTCATCATATGTATTTGTCTTCAGATCATCAGATCATATTTGTGTAGTCAGTGTGACTAAACACACACACACACACATTGAATATGTATCATCTTATACATGCAGCTGAAGTGTGTAATTTCATTCTGTCCCAACATACTTTGTTTTTTTTTTTGTGTGTGTTATTTTACTTCATGTTAGTACTAGAGTTTGAATCATTGAATCATTATTCAGAGAGTTTGTGATGATATTCCTGTGTCTCTGTGTCTCTTGCATGCTGCTACACTTCGTAAACTGCCAGTTTCCGTCATGTGTCGGGTACATCATCGATCTTCATCGTGTGTTCTGCTCATCCTCACTGCTTTAGTGTCTGTAGAACATCTTCCATGTTTAAAAGCCATCATGAGTTTGGTTGAAATGCAAATGACCCCATGATGTTGAGAGGTTTATTCTGTGTCTCTATCAGGCCCGACAGCTGAAGACGAAAGAAAATGAACTGAAACATCTTGAACAGTTTTACAAAGAGCAACTACAACTGATGGAGAAGAAGGTGTGTACTTCACAAACACTTCCTCACAAACTGTGCCATTTTTAGATCTTAAGACTCAGTTTGGTCCATGTATGAACCTTTGTTTCATCACACATCAGATTTTAGCATATTTGTGATATTTACAAAATGTGGCCTTCAGAAGTACAAACACAGACACATGCTCACATCAGGACGGTGAAGAATCCACTAAACACTCTAAATCTAAAACATCTCTACACATTTCTCTCATCTCTTTGATGTTACTGTACATGCTTCAGGCTGAAGATGGTTTGTTCTCTCTGATGTCTTCATGGTCATATGAAATGTAGCATTTATAAATACAACTGTTTGCATAAACTCGATAACAGAGGTGGTGATTATGCGGCTTCATCTGCTTCTTCTGATTAGCGCTACGCCACTTTAATGTGTGTGTGTGACCGATGTGGAGAGATGAACTGTGGGTAGAATCCAAATGTGTGATTTTATGCTTTTGAAAGTTGTTTTAGATCATTTATTAATATTAACTGCCTGAAGAAGGAAAGAGAGAGTTTGAACTTATGTTTATTTGATGTGTCCAGCAGAGAAAATCACGGCAGCAGAAGAAAAAATAAATGAATTTTATAAGAACTGAAATATAACAAAAGAATATATTTACTTTATATCAAAAGAAATCTATGAACTCGTCAACTATAAATAGGAAGCCAATAGCTGTGGAACAACTCATTTATTTAGTGCTGTAAAAAATGAAACAATTAAAAGCATCAGGTGGCCTGAAGCGTCTGTGATTGATCGGAAATGTTTTTAAATGTGTTACAGACTTGTGGTGTTGTGCACAGGAGGTCTGTTTACTTTATTCGAGTTAACCATATTTAAATTTAAAGACCTGGGATTTTGTAGTGGTTAAAGAGGTTGTAGTTTCAAAGGTTGCAAATGTTCAAAAGAAAGTCAACCTTTAGCTTCTTTAACACCTACAAAACTTAAGTTTAAAAATTAAGATTTAAAAATAAAACAGACTGTAAAATTATCAAACCTCCTGTGTTATAAGACCAGAGCTGATGGTTAACAGATATGGATTTAAATATGAACCTAACATAACATGTTCATGAACTGTTTTTTAAATTAACATGAAGATTTGAAGTTAAATATGACTGTATAACGGAAAGTGTTTAATCAGTTGTTGTAACTGGAAGGTGGAAAGTTTTACAATATTTTTAATCAAAATGCGTTTGTAATGATGGGTCAACAGAGTTTCCATTTGCAGCTTTATTGAGATAGTCACCAAAGTAACAGTGCAAGGGCAGAATCATAAACAGGGACAGGCAATGGTCGAGGCAGGCGGCAAACAAACAGAGTCGTGTCACAGGCAGAAATCAGGGCAGGCGGCAAGCAAACACAGTCCAGTAAACAGGCAGGGATCGGGGCAGGCAGCAGAGAATCACAGGGTATAAACAGTCCAACGGCAACAGAGAAACAGTCCACAAGAAAACGCTCAGAAATGATCACCAGGGCAAATCAAGACTTCGCAATGTGTGTGTGTGAATGTGGCTTAAATAGGGTGAGTGTGATGAGGTGCAGGTGTGTGCGTAATCAGTCCCAGGAATGAGGGCCTATGGGAATTGTAGTCCGAATGGGAAACAGTCAATACTCAGGTGACGGCTCCCTCCGGTGGTGCGGAGGAGGAGGCGTGGAAGCCACATTCGTGACAGCGTTTTTGTAAGAAAAATATCCGTATTTAACACGTTATAAAGTAAAATACCAGACCGCCTTCCGTATTCAACTTACGAAAAAAGTACTGACGTCGCGTCAGTTACGCTTGTTTTGTAAGTTGAATAGGGAAGGCATAGGACGTAGCATAAGCGTTTTGAACTGTGAGAGGCGTTACACTTTCCTCGTAAGTTGAATACGGAAGGCGGTCTGGCGGAAGCTAGTTTTTTTTTTACTTTATAACGTGCTAAAAATGTATATTTTTCTTACAAATGTACGGTAACATCCGGATCTGCAGGCTGAGGAGAAATTCTTGATGGTTCGGTCCAATGGTGCTGAAGTTGTAATCAATGTAATCTTCTGCGTTGAATGAAGAAAATGACGACAAACTTGCGCTGTTAATTTGACCCTGTTGTCGAGGAAGTTGTGCATGGCTTGAAGTGAATGAGACCTTCCCGTCCGGCTGAGCCGGCCTGGGTGGCCGAGGTTTTACCTGAACAGCAAACCGTAATATCAGCAGGAACAAAGAGAGAAAAGACAGTGCGATCTGCGTGGGGCTTTTTAACCTCTATAGAGACAGAGCGACACGCGTCATAGTCTGAAAACCACGCCCACCGGGGGGGAAAACAATCCAACCGTCTCCATTGATTCCATAAAAGCTGCTATGTGACAAGGTGTACAGCTAACAAGCTAAAAAACCCAGAAATAAGTTTTTATAAGCTGTCGACCCCCAAAAACGAATGTTTAAGGACACAAAAGTGGATATAGGCAGTGTCAGATTTCAGATTAGAATAAATGCGCTCTGTCTCTATAGAAGTCACACCTTTGAGTTATGGCTTGACCAATGAGAAAGGTGCAATTTCCAAGCGGAAAAGTTCCTTTGTTTGAAAGTGGACTCATTTGCATAAGGGGAGTAAGCTTGTAGTTTTGTGTCCATTTGTACTCTGATAAATATAACAAACATACAATGCATTGTATGAGATGGTGATGTCCACCAAATTGTGAATCATGAAACAAGGAGTAATTTGATATGAATTATTAATTATAATTATTAATATAACTCTGATTGTATTCGCCTGAAAAAAGAAAGTCATATACACCTAGGATGGCTTGAGGGTGTGTAAAGCTTGGGATAATTTTCATTTTAAAGTGAACTAATCCTTTAATGCAGTTTATGACACATTACAGTAAGGACATCAATGTGTTTCATATCAGCTATGAAGTTGAACTGAGGTTATAGATGGATCATCATTCCTGCAGCGTTTACAGCCCAATGTCTGTTCAGCTGCTCTCGCTCTAAGACTTAACAGGCTTAGTTACGCTTTAGCTGTGTGTGTGTGTGTGAGAGAGAGAGTGTGTGTCTAAACAATTACACAGAAATATAATATACACAACTATCTACAGTGAAATATGCACAAGATATTCACTAAAAAGAAAAGAAATAATGTAAACTTCCATTCAGATGTTTGGGATTTGTAAGATTTTTGTTAATGTTTTTGAAAGAAGTCTCTTCTGCTCACCAAGGCTGTATTTATTTGATCAAAAATACAGTAATATTGTGAAATATCAATACAATTTAAAATAACTGTTTATTTGAATGTATTTTAAAATATAATTTATTCCTGTGATCAAAGCTGAATTTTCAGCAGCCTCATATTTTTGTGGTACATTTATTTCAGGATTTGATGAATAGAAAATTGAAAGAACAGCATTTATTTAAAATAGAAATCTTTTGTAACATTATAAATGTCTTTATTGTCACTTTTGATCATCCTTGTAGGCTAAAAGTGTTAATATATTTCTCTTTAAAAAAAAAAAATCTTACTGACCCCAAACTTTTGAAGGCTTATGGACTATTTTTTAGGACCATTAAGATAAGATGTTTTGTTACATTATTTTCATGACAATTAAACCCACCTACATTTTCATTAATGTCTTTAAAAAAATTCTCATTTTGGGGGTTTTGAATTGTGCTTAATTTTCATGAAAATAATTATACTTTGCATCAAGAAAATGTCTGTTTTAGATTCATTAAAATATAAGTGTTCAAGTGGGTCTGTCTGTTCATCCAGCCCATGGCAGATGAGGAAGTTTACAAGGAAACCTGTCTCATTATTTGTGCAATTTCATTTGGTGATGCACACACAGTGGATGTGATGCTCTGCACACACAGACACACACTCCTCCATTCCTAAAATATTTTTTCTTTGTAACTCTCTCTCCTGCTCTATTGAGGTGAGACCTTTAATCGGCTCTCGTCTGTCATGTGTGCGTTATACTGCTGCAGTCTGTGTGTGTGATGCTTTAAATGACAGCTCACATTTTTAAGATTCAGCCTACACACACTAATCTGAAACGCTTTGGTTAAGCTCTCAAAGAGAAATCTTGAGCGTGACGCAAACGCATCACACACACAAACACGCATGCACACACACACAGACAGAGAGGAACAAAGATCCTGATCCCACTGGCTTTCTCTTCTGCATGTCTATCTGTACTCTTCACACTGTCATGTAATATTCATGTCCTTCATCTCAAAAAAGGTTTGTGCTTTTCACTCTGTCAAGCATTTGCAAGAATAAAACCGACTCAGCTACTCGTGTTATCAGAAATATCAGGTCTGACGCGATAATCAGATATCTGCTCCAATCTGAGAGAATTTATCTGGACAGCAGGTGTAATTTCTCTCATTATTATTCATACAGTCGGAATACACAATTCTACACCACTTTCAATCTATCTCTCTTTTAATTTGAGCTTTTTCCTACACTCTAAAAATAATGGTTCTTTATTGGCTTCTATGATTCCATAAAGAACCTTTAACATTCATGGAACCTTTCCAAAAGGTTCTTTATAGTGAAAAATGGTTCTTTAGATTAAAATGTTCTTTACCCTAAGAAAAGCATATAGTAGTTATTCACTTACTTTCCTCTAATTCTGCATGTAACAGTCAAATGGCCAGATTTGCTAGTAGCTTGCGCCAGAGCAAACCCTCTTTTGGCATTAAAAAACTATTGTCGGGATTTACTAAAGACAAGCAGTGCAAAATTAGCCCTGAAAAGGCGTGGACTGAGTGGTTTTTGTAGCTGACCTTATTGCATATGCATTTGTAGGAGTTTCCCTTTCAGACACAAAATGTGTGGGAGGAGAGTATTTAAATGAATCATGCAACGCGATTTACTAATGTTTGCGCTAGTCAATATACTGGTATTTGCACCATTATTTAATGCCCAAAAAAGCATGTCTTAATCCATATTGCGACATGGCTGCAATTTTTGCGTTGGTCATTATGTAAATGATTTGACTGCGTCTGTGTTCTTTAATTTGCGCGTCAGCAGTAGATCACACGCAAAACTTGCCACTCCCATCGGCGCATTTGTGGAATTGCGCTCTCACCCTAATTTGCACCGTTTAGCAAATCTGGCCCAAAGACTCTTGATTGACAGGTGAGTAGGCGGTCCTTCACTGTAGTCTGAGGGTGTATTCACACCAGGAGTCCACTAGTTCACTTGCTTTGGTCCGGACCAAATACAATGTTGATTTTTTTTTTTTTGGTGTGGTTCGCTTTTACACTGCCCTTTTTGCAAGTGAACCCAAATTTGTAAAAAAACAACAACAACAAAAAAATCACACATGTGCTAAGGTCATCCATTCATTGGACAGAAATTCTCAAACAGAGAACTGTACCAGAGTTCCTTTGGAACCGGACCAAGACCACCTCTTTAGCTGGGTCGGTACGGTTGTTTGGTCCGGACCCAAGTGCGATTGCTGTATTTACACCTGCCCAAAAGATCCGCACCAAGGAGGGAAAGGAACTTGAGTTTGATTCGTCTCCAAAGGCGAGCTGATTTTTCATGATAACTTTATCATTCTTTAAAGACAGACCTACTGTGAGCTAAGTGTTAAAGGGAACCCCGGGTATTAAGACTTGTATGGCTTAATATAACGTAAATGATGTCTCTTACTGAAATATGTAGTAGAAAACCAATGAAAGATTTACGTTATTTAAAAAATCCATGACATGTTTAGACAATGGGGGGGCGCCATTTTGTTTAGGTGCACAGTGCATTCTACGTCAGTGACATCATATGTTGCACTCGGTGAGCTACCGACACTGCCCTGTTGCTATTTTTACCACAAAACAATCGGAATATAATATACAGTGCCAATTTTCAGTCGATGGGCCACAAGAGAAGCGATGCAAGTCTTCACTGCTTTACTATCTATAAGAGGAGAAAAGAATGGGAAGTTACTAGATACTGTTGCACCAAAACTTACAGATGAAATGGTATCAAAAGCATCAGGGCTAAATTGGAGAGAACAAAGACGCAGGTCTTTAGGAAGTTTTATTCGTCCACATTCATCACAACTTCCCATTCTTTTCTCCTCTTATCGCTAGTAAAGCAGTGAAGACTTGCATCGCTTCTCTTGTCATTTGACGTCATCGATGTAGAATGCACTGTGCACCTAAACAAAATGGCGCCCCCCATTGTGCAAATATGTCATGGACTTTTTCAATAACGTTTCATGGGTTTAATACTACATATTGCAGTAAGAGACATCATTTATGTTATATTAAGCCATACAAGTATTAATACCCAGGGTTCCCTTTAATTGATGGTATATACTTCTGCCATCATTGCACATTAGTTCACTTCAATTCACAACAGTCGTGAATTCCAGGTGAAAAACTACTTTACCCATGATTCTGCAAACAAAATCTCCACCAATCAGGGTTCCAAAATGAGTAAATCGCACCAAATAAACTATTTTGCACCCTTTTACTCCCATGAAACACTGGAAATGACATAATTGAGAGTCTTCTATGCTCTCAAACTACTATAAATGTTTGTATATATGCATATTTTGCAATAAACATAACAAATGTTTATCCATTTTTTTTATTTTAATTGAAGTTCTTTTTTGATTGTAGGGTGATCAGGACTTCTTGCAGGTGATCTTGCATGAGCCTGAAGGGGTTTATTTTTTTGTGATAACAACCGGCTGGATGTACATTGTCCTGCTTAATACACGGCTACTTGCCACATAAGTAATTAGAAATGAAATATTGATCTGTGTCGAAATGTTTTATTAGCTATTTAAACGCAAAGCTTCTGCAGAGAGAGCATTTGCTAGCAAGCGGCAAGTTCAAACTAGACGGACATTTAAGAGATATGGTACAGTCATACCACATATTACATGGCATTTCACCATATAAATAATTATTTGGATGAGAGATATTGATCTGATATGAAACTGATTTAAAATGGTACCTGTTTGTAATCTTATAATCCATCACAGTGAACAGAACAATAGTCGCAAAATGGCAGCAGCTGCGTTTGTATGAAACAAGAGAGAGCGAGTCCTCGATACCGGATGACACAATTAAGTAACTGTACACAAAATATTGATTTGACTTATTTTATAATATTTTATTACCTCATCAAACGCAAAACTTCCACGAGGAAAACCCGTTCCTAGCAAATGTATAGCAGATGAGCCTGTGTTATCTGTTGTTATCGAGGAATAACATACCGCTGGATTTCACAATTGGCCTATCAGAATCAAGTATTCCACAGAGCCATGTAATAACAGGGAATAACATACCGCTGGATTTTGCGATTGACCAATCAGACCATGTAATAAACAATATTATCGCCCAGCTGTAATCTGCTAACTACTGACTACTGTATAAGGCATGAAGATATTATAAACATTAACATCATGATTTTCTGTAAAGCTGATTTGAAACAATGTATATTGTGAAAAGCACTATACAAATAAATTTGACTTGGAAAAACATTCCAGAGCAGAAAGACAGAGATGAAAATACACAGATACGCTTCAACGGAGCTGCGAATCAGGTATTAATGAAGCGAGAAACGAGAAAACGAGCTGAGAATCAAAAGATGGAGCGATTGAGAGAGAAAGCGGGTGTGAAACCGTGGAGGAAAATGACATCTGTAGAACATGAGTGAGCTTTAGTTATTTGCTGTTTATCCCATTAGACTCTTAACAGCTCTGAGGAAGAAATTATGGAATTTGTTAAACTTCACTTCTCTTATTAGAGGTGTTTAATAAGGCAACCATTATTATACTGTTAGTTATTGATTTAAAAAACTCCTTAAAGGGACAGTTCACCTAAAATGACAATTCTGTTATTAATTACACACAGATGATATCCAATGCTTTTTCTGTCCCTCCTGTTTCTTTCTACCTCTTTTTGTCTTCATCGGGAATTGTAGATTTAATAAGACAACAGAATCTAATTACTCCTGCTGAGACTGTGAGATTGTAATTACATTGATAGATTATAATCACTTAAAGCGTATTGTTTTTTGCGTCGTACTGAATTTAACAGCTCAGAGCTGAAGGAAGGAGCAGATATTGCAATGATAAAACTTAACATGCCATATAATGCCAGTCAAGGTTTCTTACACCAAAACAATCTGAGTTAGCCATGTGAATGTGGCCAAACGTTCAGCACTGATGTGTTTTGTTATTGTGGTAATTGCCGTGTAAATGCCCATAAAACTCACTAAATAAAACGTTACGACGTCTCACTTGGCGTTCACTGGCTGAGAGATGTGCTGACAGAGTCAGAAAAATAATGACGCGGCTTTAATTGAACCTGTGAGGCACAGTTAACCTCACAATGCTGACTTCCTCCATACACATTTAAAAATAAATGTTTTTTGAGTGTTTATTGCATTGTGGGATTAGATTAGAAAAGGTAACAGAAACATGAGATCGAGGGAAAAAATCTGGGATTTCTTGATTTTATTTATTTATTTTATTTCCCCATATGAATTTGCATGATAAATGTGGCAGAAAGGTTATGAATGCTTCTGTTTGGGACTGTAAATCAACATTTGCTCATTGTAAATGGAGGAATACAAATACAATATTTCACAAAGATTTGAACTGTCTTGTGTATTACATGAATGAATGCTGCTTCACATGACTAAACTCCAGCTCCCTCTGTGTGTTTGTGTAGAATACTGACTACTATCAACAGACTCTACACATGTACAAGCAAGAGGCGGTTAAAGCAGAGGCTGCGGTGAAGTAAGTACAAATATCACTGTGTGTATGTGACAGTGCTGTTTTATTATCATATAGTTTCTATTCATATTTTGAGTCAGATTTTTTATTTTCATATTTACTGTTTTCATTTTAATTTGAGTTAAAGGGTTAGTTCACCCAAAAATGAAAATTCTGTCATTAATTACTCACCCTCATGCCGTTCCACACCCGTAACACCTTCGTTCATCTTCAGAACACAAATTAAGATATTTCTGATGAAATCCGATGGCTCAGTGAGGCTTCTATTGCCAGCAAGATAATTAACACTTTCAGATTCCCAGAAAGGTATTTAAAGCAGTTCATGTGAGTACAGTGGTTCAACCTTAATGTTATGAAGCAACGAGAATACTTTTTGTGCGCCGGAAAAACAAAATAACAAATTCAACAATATCTAGTGATGGGCGATTTCAAAACACTGCTTTGAAGCTTTACGAATCTTTTGTTTCGAATCAGTGATTCGGATCACGCATTAAACTGCCAAATCCACGTGAACTATTGAAATTTCGAAACACTTATTATGTACTGAAGCCTCGTTTACTGAAATCACGTGACTTTGGTGCACCGAACCACTGATTCGAAACAAAAGATTTGTGTTTGGAAATCGGCCATCACTATATATTGTTGAAAAGTCGTTATTTTGTTTTTTTTTGGCGCACAGAAAGTATTCACGTCCCTTTATAACATTAAGGTTGAATCACTGTAGTCACATGAACTGTTTTAAATATGTCTTTAGTACCTTTCTGGGCATTGAAAGTGTTAATTATCTTGCTGGCAATAGAGGCCTCACTGAGCCATCGGATGTTATCAAAAATATCTTAATTTGTGTTCTGAAGAAGAATGAAGTTCTTACGGGTTTGGAACGACATGAGGGTGAGTAATTGATGACAGAATTTTCATTTTTGGGTGAACTAACCCTTTAAAGTTTTAGTAATTTTGTTGTCTGTTTCTGTCATTTTTATTAGTGTTTTTTTTTTTAATAGTTTTTATTAATTTTTATTTCCATTTTAGTTATTTTAGTACATTAACTAAATGAAAACTGACATTAAATAGCTGAATTAAAGTTTTTTTTTCATATTTTTAGTTTCATATTTTTAGTTTTTCATAGTTTTAGTTAGCTGTAATAACCCTGGTTTAGTAAGTATCATAGTATCAGTTTTTATTAACATTTTATTAATATTTTTTATTTAAGTTTTAGTAATCTGATCACTTATGTGTTTTTGTCATTTTTATTAGTGGTTTTTTTTTTTTTTTTTAAATATGTCTGGTTTTTTTTTTGCTACATCAAGCTAAACAAAATGAAAATGAGAAACTACCTGAAATAGAATTTTTAGCTGAAATAGTAATGTTTTTTTTATTTCAGTTACGTTTATTTAAGTAACACATTTTTTAATGATTTTAGTTTTAGTTAGCTATAATAACAACACTTTTTTGAGATGTCAGAACAATGTAATTTACTAAGAGAATATTTTAGCCTTCAATGACACATTTGTTCTGTGAAAGGGCAAAAACCTGTCTTTGTTAAGTCACAGACATGTCTGCTCAATATCAGTGACTTCATCTTTTAAGGACCATAATGCTCTCAGTGTCTGTCTGTCTGTTTGCGAGAAAGAGACAAAAATCATAAAAATCAGCAAATTCCACCACAATATTTCAGCAAGCCACTAGGTGGCAGAACTACTACTGCTGTTTTGTGTCTGTCAGTCTTTGACTAATGACCATGTGTGTTGTTGTGTTCTTGAGTTGTGTTCTTGAGTTGGTATTTAACACAGTTTAAAGTGCTGCTATGAAGCTATTTTAAAGGTTTCTAATTCTGTTTTGGAGTCTCCTACAATAGGCATCCAAGGTCAAAAAACACTTTAATTTTCTCATAATATACATTGCACATCACCTTATTTCTGTCTGAAACGGTTCGATAAAGGATTCAGTGTCTCTAAACCCCTCCTCTCTGAAAGCTGCTCTGCTCTGATTGGTCAGATGACCCAGTCTGTTGTGATTGGTCAGAAACCAAACACTCATTATCAGACCTGAATTTCAGCTCTTCCTCAGCACTTACAGACTTTTTCAGTTGCTAACATCCTTTTGTCCAGTCTGTAGTCACATTTTCAAAACTCTAAACACAATTAGCACAACATCCGTCTGTTTTGACTATACCATTAACACAATTCATGTTGTTTTCACACAAAATGCAGTCAATTAACACATTTCTAAAATGCTTAAATTTTCTTTTCATATCCCATACCAAAATCATGAATCTTTCTGATCAGTTACAAATGCTTAAACACAGCATGTCAGCATATCTAATGTTCCAATCTTTAAATATAGTATAAAACCTCTACTTCTGCAACAACAGCAGCTCAAAAGTATTAAAAAATATATAAAACAAATACTGAAACAATTGATAATCATAGCAGATCATTGAAATATTGAGAAATAGCAGATTCTAATCTCAGTTGGAGGCATAGTCAGGTGTTGATGTTCTTTTCATTATGTGGACATACAGTAAAATAGGACTCTTTGAATTGGTTTTGTTCAGTGTGGATGCAGAACAAAACGGAGGAAAAAAATGTCTGAGTGAGGAATAGATGAAGAAGGAGAGGAGTAGTTGGATCAGGACAAGGGAGAAGAAGACTTAGAGGAGAGGAGGAAGAATGTGTGCTGGATTATGGATCTCTGGTTTTTTCCCTTACACATGTGGAACCCATGAAAGCTTATTTCTGCCATGAATAGAAAATAAAAAAGGTAATTGTGACTTTTTACTTCACAATTCTGACTTTTTTCTCTCGATTCCTAGTTTATATCTCACAATTCTTAGAAAAAAGTCAGAATTGTGAGATGTAAACTCACAATTGCAAGATTAAAAATTTATTTTCAAAATGTCACAATTACCTTTTATACTTTTTTATTCTGTGGCAGAAAAAAAGCTTCCATAGTAACCAAAGTCTCCACGTATGTTGGATTTGTTGTTGTTGGCAGCAATTTCTTGTTTTCATTTGAGTAAAAGCTTCATGAAGAGCTTTTACTACAACGATTCCACTACCACTGTTCCATATATGCAGAATATGTGGTCTGCGTAGGGCACTAACTAAGGGGACACCATCCCAGAAAGCAATTTCAACCAAGGTGGCAACTGAAGTTCTGCATAGGGGACTTATTTGACCATTTGAGCAATTCTGTTACTTTCTTCTTTTTTCTACTGTACGTAATGACTCAATCACTTTTACATAGTATGTTGCTATGTTGCCACATTCACCACTCAACCAAACACGTAGAATGGCTCACATGTAAGCATTCTACTTTTACTGCAGTAAAAGGAAACTGAATTATAAAAACAATGTATTTCATATTGTCTGCAGTTAGACATTGAAACATGCTGTTAGCATTTTGACAGTCATTGCGCTATGATTGACTATATGTTCATGTTGGATAGAAAACTAGTGCTAGTGTTTTGACAGAACGACTCAATTTTGAATCAGGTATGCTGTGTTTTGATAGAGTTAGTAGATGTAGAAAAAGGTTTTAAGCATTTTGAAATGTAGAGTTTGTATTTATTTAACAAAGTATGGTTTTGGGCAGAAAATTAACTATTTGGCTAATTGTGTGATGTAGGTGTGTTGCTGTGTTAAGAGTTTAGAAAAAGTACTTGGTAAACGCTTGTTAGCAATTGTAAAAAAACTGTAATACATGTGATACGAACAGTAACGATGGCGTCGGTTTTACCGTATCAGTCTCATCAAAGTGGATTTGCTTTGGCAGCAGAAAACAGCGTCTTCTCAACATGAACAACATGAACCAAACTCTTCCAGTCTCAGCTACAACTACAGTGTTTGAGGCGACGCTGTTCGCCGACAGCCAATGAAGATCATAGTCTGGCATTATGCAAATTATTTACAAACCTACTGTATGTAGGTTCAGCAGGAAGTAAGACTGGACTTACTGACGACTTGTTTCAGGCAGTTCAGAATCACTTCTTTCTTTTGGGAGACAGTAACTCCATTCATCTGCACTTTGATCTTGAAACTTTTCAGACCTTTTATATTCACAAACAGCTTTATTAGACACTACATGAAAGGTCACATCTGAAAAAGTATAATATTGGCACTAAGGTGATTCCATGTTTGTTTATTTTGATTTTGAAGTAGTGTGATCATTATTGGTATCAAACTTTTTGTTGTAGTGATTGTTATATAACTCATCCACCAGTATGTTCCATAAAGCCTGTGCATATGTATTTGTAAGAGTGTTTATTGGTCATCAGGCCTCGTCATATGAGTCCCATCTGCCCTGAGCTGCAGTCGCAGGTGTTGAACTGCTACAGACTGAACAGACAGCAGACGCTGCACTGCTCACAGCTGGCCAGAGACTACATGAACTGCATCAACACCTCCAAGAAGGTACGTGTGGGGTTTGTGTGTTTTATCAGGAATATTATTATTACTAATGTTATACTTACTGTATATAACATAAAACAGACAATGCACAGTCAACCAGTCATTGAACCAGTTTGAAATGTAAGAAATCAGCCTTGATGATATTGCCAATTTTAGTCCAATCAGACCCATGCTGATAATAAAACAATATGTTAATACTGGCCGATACTGATATTTTTATTCATTTTTCCCCTCCATTGTGTAATAGAGAGCTGGTTCATATTGAATCATGCCAGAGTCATTTTCTCTGCAGGAAATAAGAAGTGGCGACCACTGCTGTGTGTCTCATCTCAGATCTGTGTGTGTGTGTGAGAGCAGCTCATTTTAATACTGGATCATTCATACACACACATACACAGATAACAACAGTCTTTATTAAAGGTGATTTCTGTGTGTGTGTGTGTTCTGTCTCAGTAACTGAGGGGGTGAAGCTAGCACAGTGGCCTTATGCCAACTAGAGCGGGCACCATGCCACACTGCTACTGAAGTGAAACACTGCTAATGAAAGACATTTACATTCAAAAGAATCATCTGCAACTGAAGGAAGAGCAAGCGACTCTGAGCAGTCTGACTCACTGATGAACACTAGATTCATACAAACACAGACCTTCTCCATATAACTCTCATTATCTGCTGTTGTATGACATTTAGTTTTTGGCCAGTTTTAGCTTTTTGAAGAAAATCATGACATAAAAAATAATTATGACAAAGATTACATAAAATTATGAAAGTCTTTGACAAAATTCAAATTTTTATGTAAACTTTTTCTTAATTGAAACTTTTTGTCATTCACTTCAACTTATCTAGTAATTTTGACTTTTTATCTCATGATTTAATCTTTTTATCTCATTATTATGACTTGTCTCATCATTTTGACATTTATCTCATTATGACGTAGCATCTCATAATTGTCATAATTATGACTCTATCTCATAATTTCAACTTTGTCATAATTATTTTTTATCTCATAAATGTAACTTTTTATCTCATAATTATCTCATAATTTTGACATTTATCTCATTATGACTTAGGATCTCATAATTGTCATAATTATGACCAAAATTTGGCTTGTTATAATTATGATCTCATAATTTCGACTTTGTCATAATTATTATTTTTTATCACATAATTATGACATTCTATGTCATAATTAAAATTTTCATATTATTATTTTGGTGTTTTATCTCATAATTAGGACTAAGCATCTCATAATTGTCATAATTATGATTTTCTTTTAAACTTATATATTTTGACTTTATCTCATAATTATGACTTAGTATCTCATAATTTTGACATTTATGTCATGGACAAGAAACATGTAAGACTACACTTTGCTTCCCGACCAATCATCTCCTGCCGTTTTTAACCACGTGCGTGATGTCATCGAGAAGGCGGAACTAGCGACTGACTTACGGAAACAAGACTGTAAACAGACTTTGGCTACCGAAGCTACTTTATCTTTTTTCTGTCTGTTGTGGTCGGCCCTTCGAGGAAACATCATAAAGGCAGGAATACTGTTGCCATAGCTCTATGAACCTTTCCTCCATCGCATAATTCCACCTAGTAGCACCAATACCATTGTCTTTCTTTCATTTTGCCATGTTTGAAAGCTGTATACGGAAGAGCTTCTGTGCTACTATTGGTCAACGTCACAGATGTGAAATTTAACATGCTTGTCTCTGTCGTGATGTTGTGAAGCATCACAGACGCAACATCGGTTGTCGTCCACTATGGCACACTATACGAGATAAAACGATTGATTCTTGCTAAAAGCATTTCATTAGAAGCGGCCATGCCTTTACAGGTATTTTACAGTGGTTAAGCGAGGCACGACCATACCACTTTACTGTGGTAAGATCACTGTAACACACAACCTAATATGATATAGTGCCTCAAACAAGAGGTCAGTTTCATATCCTTATATCTCCAACTTAGAACATCTATGTATCACAGTATAGTGAACGCCTTCAGGATCTTCCTGTCGAGGTTCAGTGTTTTGGAGCAGATCAGCCCAGTTTAATGCCACGTTCGAGATCTCGCTCCGCTGGCTGATTAAAAGTGCGCTGATAATGAAAGAAACGCATGATAATGAAAGAAACGCATGTCAGGACAATCTTGAGATCATGAATGCTTCTGACATTTCTCATGTGCCGCCCTGCAGTTATAAGACTGTCTGTGTGATTGATTCAGATAATGAAGCTGACAGACATTGTTTCCTCCTGACCATGATGGTTGTGGTATCGTGTTTATATCTCTAGCAGACAGTAGACGTCCCCTGACTGTCATATTCATAAGGCTTTCACACTGAACCCACTGACATCTGAAGCTAAATATGGCACATGAATGCCTCATTCCGGATACTCCAGGATTTCATATTGGATGATTTCACAAACTGTACTGGATGAGAAATGCCACATGAAACAACTGTCTTTGCACTGTCATTCTGTTTCACCTCTTCCTGTCTGCCAAGTCCTGTGTATGAGTCTTTCTTATTCTTACTTCTTTTTAATATATGAATCTGTATCTGTGTGTCTCGGACACTTTTCAGACCCAACAAATGTCTTTTTGTCAAATGTTGTCAAAAGTTGAATATATCAGTACAAGTAATTTTATGTGATACTAATGGTATATATCATAGTATAGTTGGAAATGCAATAATTTAATGCAGTAAATAGTTTATTTCTAAATATATTATTTCAATAATTTACAAATGAAAGAATCACATTTGATTTGATTTAAAATGAAATCG
Organism: Hypophthalmichthys nobilis; assembly: GCA_037950665.1. Classification (NCBI taxonomy): domain Eukaryota; kingdom Metazoa; phylum Chordata; class Actinopteri; order Cypriniformes; family Xenocyprididae; genus Hypophthalmichthys; species Hypophthalmichthys nobilis. The sequence continues at coordinate 23,718,621 of CM075471.1, read as the reverse complement.
TGTTTGATTATTGTGTTATTTGGAACTTGATGGACACAAACTAAAAGAAGATTAGATTCTTAACATGAACAATACATTATATATTATATATCAAATATATACATTTATATAGAGTGCTTTTGTACAAAATTTTATGATATATATATATATATATATACATATATTGCTTTGATACAGCAGTTCGACGGCACAAGTGTGTAAATAAATAAGAACAGCTACGTCTCGGTTACATAGGTGACCTTCGTTCCCTGAAGGAGGGAACGGAGACATACGTCGGACAGACCGACGAATAGGAATCTCGCTAGAGAGGCCAATCATAATGCAGCAGCTGCTCGCCTCGCAGCGCGGGTATTTAATGAGCAGCAGGTGCGTTGCATCTTCAGGTTTTCGCTGAGGAGCTGAACAGGTTAGGTGGCAGCACCAAAGCGCCACAGGAGCTGCCCCCTTCCGCGCTCTGTTGCAAGCCTCCTGAACCCTCTTACCTAAGGACGGTGGGACAGGGCTAACACAGAGAGTGTCGATCACTACTGTTCCCCAAAAACCCATTCAGTGAGACTATTGGATAACACTGGGAAAAGCGTACCCTTTCGCTGGGAAAGGAAACGCTGCGGAAGCCACATCCTTCCCCGAAGGAGTTATGTGGAGAAGTACATATCTACTAACCCGTAGGGCTGTACTACATATGGAAGTACTGGGGTGACTCTAACCTGATGAGAGGTGAGTTCTCCCAGAGGGAAAGACACAAGCTTCGTTTAGGAGCAACCATGGAACTACACATATGGGATCCCTGTAGGGTTACACATATGGTACCCAGCCTAAATCCGGTTCTCAAGGATACAACGGAGTATAGGCCTGGCGCAGACGCTCCGCCACGTCCGGCTGCCGAAGGGTGATCGGAGGACTCAACAGGTTCTGCCTTGTAGGGACTCTGGAGTAATAAGTGCATGTAAGCGCAGCAAGCCAACACTAAGCCGAGGCCTCTCCGTGCCTCTGACCTGAGGTGAGAACACGGAAGGAGACTGGCTCGACACGAAGGCTATAGAATCTAGCGAATGTGTTAGGTGTCGCCCAGCCCACAGCTCTGCAAATGTCTGTCAGCGAGGCGCCACGAGCAAGCGCCTAGGAGGATGCAACACCTCTCATAGAGTGAGCATGCAACCTGAGCGGGCAGGGCAAGCCTTGTGCGTGGTAAGCCAAGGCGATGGCATCCACTATCCAGTGGGCCATCTTCTGCTTGGAGACAACCTTTCCCTCCTGCTGGCCTCCGTAACAGACAAAGAGCTGGTCTGAGGTCCTGAGGCTTTTAGTTCTGTCTATTTTAGTTCTGCGAACCGGACAGAGTAAAGCCAGGGCTGGGTCTGCCTCATCCGGGGGCAGCACTTGCAGGCTCAATACCTGGTCCCTGAAGGGAGTTGTAGGAACCTTGGGCACATAGCCAGGACGGGGTCTCAGTACCACGTGGCCGTTGCCCGGCCCAAACTCTAGGCGCAATTCATCGACCGAAAATGCCTGCAGGTCCCCTCCCCTCTTGATGGAGGCCAATGCAACCAGCAGCAAAGTCTTCATAGACAGAATCTTTAAGTCTGCTGACTGCAAGGGCTCAAAGGGAGCATTCTGGAGTGCTCAAAGCACTAGAGCAAGGTCCCAAGAGGGTATGGAGGGGGGTTGAGGAGGATTTAACCATCTCGCCCCCCTAAGGAACCTGATGACCAGGTTGTGCTTACCAACAGACTTGCCATCGATGTTTTCGTGGTATGCGGAAATTGCGGCAGCATGAACTTGAGGGTGGAGGGAGACAGCCTACGCTATGCTGCAAGAAGGAAAGCACGACTCTGATCGAACATCTTCGGGGGTCTTATCGGCGAGAAGAACACCACTCGACAAAAAGGTTCCACTTCAAGGCGTAAGCACATCTCGTAGACGGTGCACGTGCCGAAGTGATGGTCCTTCCTCAGAGGAATGCACCAGGGAGGGGCTGTCGCGAGGAGTGAAAGTTCCGGGAACCATGTCCGGTTGGGCCAATAGGGCGCAACTACGCAGGACCTGCTTCTTGTCCTCTCTGACTTTGCACAAGGTCTGTGCAAGTTGGCTCACTGGGGGAAACGCATATTTGCGAAGGCCCCGGGGCCAGCTGTGTGCCAGTGCATCTGTACCGAGTGTTCCCTTGGACGGGGAGTAAAACAGCTGGCAATGGGAGGTTTCTAGGGAGACAAACAGGTCTACCTGAGCCTCTCCGAACTCTCTCCAAATCAGCTGGACCACCTGGAGGTGGAGTCGCCACTCTCCCGACAGCGCAGCTCGTGAGACCTCGTCGGCCACACGGTTGAGCACACCGGGGACATGAATGGCGGGCGCAGAGCGACCTCAGATGCTTCTGACTCCAAAGGAGGCGATGGCGGGCGAGTTGCGACATGCGACGGGAGTGTAGACCACCCTGACGGTTGATGTACGCAACGGTCGCAGTGTTGTCCTCACGGACCAGCACACGCTTGCCCTGTAACTGCCCTTTCAGGCGGCTCAGGGCACGGTGTACTGCTAGCAACTCAAGACAGTTGACGTGCCAATGCAGTTGGGGGCCCGTCCACACGTCTCATACTGCATGCCCGTTGTACGTGGCACCCTAGCCGGTGGCAGAGGCATCTGTGAACACCACAGCATGCCGGGACACCTGCTCTAGGGGCACTTCTGCCCGAAGAAACAAGGGGTCCAAGCACGGGCTGAAGGCTTGGCGGCATTCCGAAGTGATTGCCACTCGGTATGTGCCGCGTTGCCACACCCATCTCGGGACTCAGCCGTGAAGCCAGTGCTGAAGCGGTCTCATATGAAGCAAACCAAGCGGGGTTACTGCCGCTGTGGCTGCCATATGCCTTAGGAGCCTCTGAAAGAATTTCAGTGGGACCACTGTCCTGCCTTTGAACTTATAGAAAAGTAGTTCAACACCGACTTAGCACGTTCCTCTGTGAGGTGTGCTGTCTGTTCGACCGAATCCAACTCCATACCGACAAAAGAGATCCTCTGAGAGGCCGGTCTGGGACACGGGGGAATTAAGAAACCTGACCTTGTCGGTATCCCTCATGTCGGCCAGACAAAACCAGAGATGGCGTTCCTGGACCACCAAAGTGGACATCGCACGACCCACCAACCGCGCTGTAACCTTCATCGCACAAAGCGCGAGGTCTGTATAGGGAACACATATAAACTATTAACTACGACTTTTTCCTCAAAAATTCCTATTTTACGGCTTATTAATAGTAAGGTAGTTGTTAAGTTTAGGTATGGGGTAGGATTTAGAATGTAGAATAAGGTCATGCAAAATACGGAATTAATATGTGCTTAATAAGTACTAATAAATAGCCAATATTCTAGTAATATGCATGCTAATAAGCAACTAGTTAAAAAACCCTAAAAGTGTTACCAAATTAACAACAAGAGTCATTATAACAGTATAAGAAGTAAAATAGGAAATAAACACAAGCAAACAGTTCAGAAACGTACAAAAGCAGCACTCTAGTTAGTAACGTTACAGGATTTATTTCAATGTAAATATAAAGTTATGAAACTTAATATAGCCATTAAAGCAAATGTATTTGCTCTGGAACTAGTAAAAAATTTATTAGACCAAAGATTGCCCGTTTGATATAACCAAAACGAATTATACCTCATGTTTAAACACTATCTACATAAGAGCCAGCGGCAAATTCCTGAAGGACTGGCCGAGATGAAGCTGTTCTCTGCGGGTACATAAGCTCTGAACGGTCGCTGATGGCCTGGAGCTCACATCTCCGAAAGCGTTTTCAAATAGGCGCTATGTTTACATATAAATCACATATCTGAGGTCTAAGCAACTATATTCTTGCCCAAAAAACTCAAAAATATATCATAAAACTAAATATATAAAAAAAATATGGTGGGTTTGCTTGTCCGCCATGACACTCGCTGTGAGAATGCTGAAAGCGGAGTGATTCAAACAGTGAAACGGTTCCCGTGGCGATACTGGTAGAATATCACATGGCTGGAAAGACCTCTCAGCCAATCAGAACCAGAAAGAACTGCTGTATAAATATATATACACTACCGGTCAAAAGTTTGGAATCGGTAAGATTTTTAATGTTTTTAAAAGAAGTTTCATCTGCTCACCAAGTCTGCTTTTATTTAATTAAAAATACAGTAAAAACAGTAATATTGTGAAATATTATTACAATTTAAAATAACTGTTTTCTGTTTGAATATATTTTATAAAGTAATTTATTCCTGTGATCAAAGCTGAATTTACAGCATCATTACTCCAGTCTTCAGTGTCACATGATCCTTCAGAAATCATTCTAATATGCTGATCTGCTGCTCAAGAAACATTTATTGTGTACAATTGTACAAAATATTTGTGTACAATATTTTTTTTTCAGGATTCTTTGATGAATAGAAAGTTCAATAGAACAGCGTTTATTTGAAATATAATCTTTTGTAACATTATAAATGTCTTTACTGTCACTTTTGATCGATTTAATGCATCCTTGCTGAATAAAAGTATTAATTTCTTTTCAAAAAAATAAAACTAAAAATTCTTACTGACCCCAAACTTTTGAACGGTAGTGTATAATGTTACAAAAGCTTTGTATTTCAGATAAATGCTGTTCTTTTGAACTTTCTATTCATCAAGGAATCCTGAAAAAAAAAGTACATAACTGTTTTCAACATTGATAATAATCATAAATGTTTCTTGAGCAGCAAATCAGCATATTAGAATGATTTCTGAAGGATCATGTGACACTGAAGACTGGAGTAATGATGCTGAAAATTCAGCTTTGCCATCACAGGAATAAATTACTTTATAAAATATATTCAAACAGAAAACAGTTATTTTAAATTGTAATAATATTTCACAATATTACTGTTTTTACTGTATTTTTAATTAAATAAATGCAGCCTTGGTGAGCAGACGAAACTTCTTTTAAAAACATTAAAAATCTTACCGTGTATATATATGTCTATATATATACACACACATACATTTATAAGTCGCTCTCATTTGTAAATAATGCTGCCTTCACATGCTTATCGTAAATACGAGTTTCCTAGGTAAAAATTGCACATGAACGCCCTCCCATTTCGAAACTTGAATGCAATGAGCTTGTACTCACGACTTCAGAAGGTAGAATATAGCGGACTTGTTTACTGATATCTGATCAGATGTATCTGTTATAAAACGATAATCAGCTGAATCACTTCCGTCATCATACTGTATGAAGTGTCTATTATTTTTTGGGCCTTCTTGTGTGTCTTTGAGTGAGTCCCATTATCTGTCCAGGACTGTAAGGACGGTCATTCAGATGGCCGCAGGGTGCTGTGTGTCATAATAAAGTGAGGCAGCGGGTCTTCAACGTGAGCTTTGACTTGTGTGCTTGTTCAGAGAGTCAGAAGGTGAAGCTGCTCACTGATGAAGCCGCCGGTTGACTCATTAATCTACAGCACAATCTGCACGTCAGCGACAGGAGGAAGCTGTTTGTGATGCCCGCGGCGCTCCTCAGCTCAGGCTGGCATCTTCATTTTACGCTCCTTTGGCTTGATTGGGACGCCTCGTTCCAGCTGTGGCCCGTTTGGCTCGGTGTTGTCTGGCTGAAGGCCGCGTGTCATCTGCGCTGAGGACTGAAGATGTGCAGCTTTGTTTCAACGTCTGCTGACAAAAAAAGACACGTATCGTATGCTGCTGTAGTGTGAATATTGTCTGTTCTCCGAATGCTAAAATATATATAGTGAAATGTCTGTAGTATTACTTTATCATGAACATTTGACATTATTTTCATGATAAAGTAATGTAATTTCATGTCATTTAAGTAAAACAAATGCTACTTTGGTATGAAACCAGAAAAAACAAAAACTTAAATGCAAAAAACTGCTGACTAAACTAAACCATGGTCCCAGTATAAGAGACATTACCAACTGAATTTAATCTTTTGAGTTGTAGATTTTTTCATTATAAATACTTATATTAATGGTTATTTAGAATCAATAGTGTTCAAGGGTTAAATCAAAGTCCCTTTCAAGGAAAGTCTGTTCACTCGGTGGCCATATTTGCAACGCCTCCGGGCAGCTATTTCGGGCATCCAAGACCAAGTCCTATCTATTTGAATGGGGGAATCCTGAAATCTCATAAACCGCTTTGTGAACTCACAATTAAATAACATATTTCAAATCAGCAACAAAATCTGAAATGAACTGCTCCATAAATGTTGTTTCTTCTACTCATATAGCGTGGGAGAGTTTGACTTGAGCATGTGCTGGTTATAGGGTAACTCAAACTAAAGCTAGAAGCGGTGAGGGACACATGAACTCTTGAATTGATGAAGGACGTTTATTATGGAAATAAGCACTTGTTGACATGTCCGTTTGTTCGTTCTCTGCAGAACATGTTGGTGAATCACGGATGAAGAGGATGGTTGATGCAGCGTGAGAAGACGTCCATCCAGATGCATTTGTGTGTGTGAATGTGTGTGTGTGTCTGTGGTATCAGGATTGTGTTGGTTTGTTGAGCTGATCTTCATTTACTGTGAGCAAATAAAGTCTCTTCAGCGCTCTGTTTATCTCTTCAGTCTCTCATTGCTCTGTTAGCTTTCCAAACAGTAAATTTGAATAGTGTTCATCAGTCTGAAACTGTATTTTCTGAAAGTCTGTGCAGATGAATATGATGCAACTACATTATGGAGGCAAAAAGCAAGTTTCTTCGCTGCTGTGAATTCTGTGGAAATGCATTTTTTGCAAGGAATATATATATCACTAATATTTCACTATAGTAGATATTTCATCAGTGCGTGATTTGAAATTGTGTGCTTTTCTCCACTGTCATTAGCTATGTTGTGAATTTTGCAAAATTGGAATATGGCATAAAACATTTGCGAATAGCACCATTTCCATCCCACGTGTTCAAGAGAACAAAATCGTCACTTCCTGGGAAATTGGTGCAAAATATCTGTAATAAAAATGGAAGTTGCTGCAATCGGGGAAGAAAGTGTGGCTCTTTTTTCCTCCATCATAAATGACTTGCATCTCAGAGCGGCAGACAAAACGCAATAAACACTGTCATGTTCTCTTGCATTTGGATGCTGGTGGGAGGGAATTAAACCAAACCATTCTGATGACAGACTTTGATTCAGGTGTTTCAGAACCACCAAACCAACATTTGAGATACTGTGATGCAACTGGTCGGCTGTTTAGTCCAGTTATCCAATCACATCCACTGCTGAGGCAAAGTCACCTGAGTTTATTGTTGCGCATCAAGGAATTTATTCAGTAAATGTGTTTCATCATAGTTTATGCGCATATCTTTTTATAGGATAAAACAAATTATCCACCTCAATTGAGCGTATCAGTTTTTATGCACATCTTGGTGTTTCCATCCAGTGCTTTTAATGCGATATCCCAACATTTGCATAAAAATATGTGGATGGAAAGTCCAGCTATGTGAGATTAGTGTGATATAAATCTACAATAATTGGCATAAAGAACATTTAACAATCTTTGTGTCATTTCAATTTAGATTTGCATAAATGGAGCAGTTGGCAATGTTTTTTTCTCCTTTGGTTGCTTTTTATACTTTGGAATTTTCTGACCTGCACAAACACAGGTTTGATTTTTGAGGATTCTCCATCAGTAAGTTGAGAAAAGCATATAAGAGCTCCAGTGAAGTATGACACATCCATGTGCTTTGATAATTGTGTGTTTCATGAAGTTCAGAAATAGATGCATATCCTGTGAGAGATGAAATCAGCGTCTGTTTCAGAGTAAATGATACCTCAGGGATCAATAAAATCTCTCTCTATCGAGATGCCATTCAAGTGCATGTGACTGGATTTTCATGCATTGCTCATCTCAAACTCACACTTGTTTTTATGAGGAGCGGATGCTCAGGAGAGGAAGGTGGCCTGTTGGTTGTAGTCATGGCAACGCTGGTGGAGACGGATGAAGATAACAGGTTAGAAAAAGGAATCTCGTGTTCCTGATGTGCCTTATTGATCTCCCATCACTAAACATCCATGTGGAAATCAGAGAGAAAGTGTTAAACATCGATTATAGTCAGAAATATAGTTCACACGTGTGCCGTCTGCATCTCTGACACTGCATAACACAGCGGTTTATTATGTTTGCTGAGTCCATATTAAAATAATACCAGAGTATGAAACTGGTGTCTTGTTTGAAGTAGAATATTATATGATATAAAGGGTCAAAAACACTGAGCTCAAGTAAAACAGATCAGGCTCTTTCTCAGGAAATGCTGCCATTTGTTTCATGCCTGATGAAAATCATGGAAGCACAAAATCATAGTTTTTACACTCAATATTTGTTAGTATACCACACCGTATACTTACAAATGGAGGTAAAAATCAGCCATTGAAAAACTTGTCATGGCGATTGGTGACCACTAATGTGAATAGTATACATTAACACTGAGAATATAAATATACAGTATCAGTAGTCTCAGCCTCAGACGTCACACCCACGGACCGTTGGCTGAACATCTGATGCATATGGCACACTTATCTGGAAACACTTCAGGAGTTTCGAAGTCGTCATCTGGTTGGTTGAATTCTACTGGATGTCGGGGAGACGTGTGTGTCGCGTTCTTTAACGGTCCGCCTAGAAACAAATGCCGTGACGCCAGACCCCCTCGTGGAAGAAGAATGTCGTCGTGTTCAGAACTGTGACAATGAGCGCTTACCAGGATTAACTAAATGCTGGATTTTCAAAAGTACGTGAAGTTCGCAGCTCCATTGTTGCAGTAAACTTGCACAACGTTCTTGAATTAATAATTTATTAGATGCACGCCGGTCTGTTATTGTAGGGACATCGACTTTACATTTTCACGCCCCTAAACATGACACAGAACAAGACGAAATGTGATTGGTTGCGTTACATGTCTGTCAAACGACCTCTTGGGTGATCCGTGACCAATGAAAGCTGCGATAGAGTCCAGATTTCTGCCACAGTGTTGCCAAGTCTGTGGTTTTCCCACAGAATTGGGCTACTTTTACACTGTTGCCTCGGGTTGTTTTTAATATCCGCGGGTTGAAGCGACCCTAAATAACATGATATTTAGCCCCTGGGATGCAAATTTTACCAGGAACCCCACGTGGAAAACGTGGATTTTACCCCCTGGAACACGATTGGGCTAAAGCAACCCTGAAGCAACTGGGCGGGTTTTGTTGTGAAAACCTGGCAACCCAAACGTCTAGCTACGTGAGACTACAATTTCAGAGACTCACTGATTTTCAGCATCATTATGTGATCATAAAATTCATGTTATCACCCAGTAAAGTGCAGCATGTTTGTTGTTACATAGGCTATTCATTATGGTAGTCAATGAACATATGGGTTACATAAGAGAATATATTATATATATTATTATATATATACTGATTCACATCAGTTTCTTCAGAGGTAACTGATGTCACTTGATCTTACAGACTGTATCTGCATTTAAGTGTCATTTGGATTAAACATGTTGATGTAATATCTCACATTTGAGACAGACAGCTGATCTGCTGGAGATATTCAGATGGATGCCCCATTTATCTCATTCAATTCAATTAAATTGACATTTATTTGTATAGCGCTTTTCACGATACATATCGTTTCAAAGCAGCTTTACAGAGAATGCATGTCAACATTACAATTTAGAGAATGCAGTTATCTAATAATGTAATAATTTAGGCAATTTAATTTTCAATCACTGTTAGCAGTTTAATTGAAGGTAGAAGCAGTGAGCTCCTGGAAATAATGAATTACATATTAACAATAATTAGGATATATATCTCATCCAAAATACCATGTGAGCAAAGGACTTTTAGGACTATTATCAGTGAAATTGTCATTTCAACTGGTTTTAATTTAATTAAATTTGGGATTTTGATTAAAATGTTTTGCTCTTACGCCTCACACATGTCATGTGTTACTGAATAGAGAATGAACTTCATTCACAGCCTGAAGCTCAGAAACAGACACAAAGTGAACAAATGCAAATGAGTTCAGTGAAAGTTTCTCCGTAACAGGTGCAAAATGCCTTCAAACCATGAGAAAATGCAAAAATTGAGCTGTTGCAGATCTACACACACACACACGCACAGCGACAGAGTGTCTGTGACTATATAAATCTCTCAATAAGCTTCTGTTAGAAGTTCTGGTGTGAGTTGACAGCGGCACTGCCAGGTGTGTTTGCTTGAGTGTGTTTATGTGTGTGCGTGCAAGTGTGTGTATGTGTGTGCAAGTGTGTGTGTCTTGCATTTGCATATAAGCATGTTTATCCACATACAGTGTTCATTAGAAAATCAAATTCCTCTGATGTCTTCCAAAAGCCAATGTAATGATCATAGATTTCCTCCTGAAAACGAGATTGGCTTTTTACTCTTTCAATGTTCCTTTTAAACACTTTAACACTTTTTTAAACACTGTGTGTATGCGATGGAATCTCATTTCACAGCTCATTTAACACTCGCGGAAGCATATTCATGAAAATAAAGCCTCTCTGTCGTAATTTCCATCGAGCTCCGTGTTCTGCTCTCATTATGATGCTGTTTACTTGCTTTAATATAATGTCAAATAATTGAATCCAACTCTTTGCCATAACGAGTATTTGATGGTGAATAGTTTGGGTTGTTGCACGACTGGAGGAAAACAGTTTGAGACTCGTTGAACTGTAATCTGCAGTAAATATCGTCCTTAATCACAGTTTGCCAGATAATAATGCAGATGCCAAACCTACTCTCGTGCCAACAAACATTATGATTAGGAAATTATAGCCGGTCTGTCATTATCTTATTTTACTAACAATTTACTTCATATAAATTATGAAGCACTGCTCAAATAAAGATGCAAAATGGAACATTAAAATGTAGTTTAAAATGTTTCTGCTCAAGATATATACAAATAACAGGTTCAAGAATGAGTGAGATGATTTTAGAAGTAAAATGCTATTAAATCAAAATTTAGAAATACATACCTGTTTCAGCAGTTGTTAAATTCAGCACACAATCAATGGCAAAAGATCACAGAAGGGATAGATCACTCTAAAATGAGAATTCTGTCATCATTTACTCACACATCATTCCAAACCCATAATATTTTGGTTAAATGTCTTAATCCAAGTCTTGTGAATAGATACAATTGCTTTATATAATAAGCAGAATGCATGAGCTTTTGTTCTTCTTTTTTAAGTTGCTTTGGATAAAAGCATCTGCTACATGCTGCATGCATAAAGGTAAATGTTCAAACCAGCCAATCAGATTGAAGCTTGTGCGTGGTCTTATATTGTTTATGGCTGACAGAATGTGAATTGTCAATTTTTATTTATTTTTAGAAAGCATTTGGCATCACCAATTACAATTATGTATGTATGTGTGTGTGTGTGTCCTTCACTCACCACAATTACAAATGAGGTTAAATGCTTATTACAAATGCTGGTAATTGTTCAAAGGCTGCAGGCAATAAGGTCAAAGGTCAATGATAAGTTCCCGTAATGTCACTAATCAATAAAGGTCTTGAACTCCATCCTTTCTAGGAAAATGAACCCAGAACAATCAATGTGGAATTTTTTGGGGATTGCTATGTCATAAAAGTTTGTTGGCTTGACAAAGCAGCAAAACATAGAAATACATCAATTATAGCTGTGAAAAAGAAACTTGTGAAATTGCAGACGTATGTGAAAACACTTCCTGTAGCTGTACGGTGGCCTGAGGGTACCATTTGAGATTGAGTGTCATTTCACATGAAGAGCTCTGGGGAGATGAGAAGCGTGGAAAACAGGTTTACCTGAGACTCCCAGCAGTGTGTGGTGTAAGGTAACAGTACACAAAAACATGTTATAGAATATGTTTGCATTTGTGAGTTTTTTTTATTCACACAATATTTGAATATTCCAGTAATAACTGATCATTTCACCTCAGGCGTGTGTTTCCATTTATCTGACTCTTTTGTGGTCCTTATTAAACTGCCTCAGGACTGTTAAACACAGAAACCAGATCTCCACTGCACTTCTGTCGCTTTAGAAAGTTATTTGAGGATCATCTCCACACCTCCAGGTGTAAACAGATGCAGTTCTCAGAGCTGAACCCCAGGTAGGGCTCATCTTGCTTGGGTAAGAGCCTTAGAAGAGCTACTATGAGCTATGAAAGATTATTAAAGAGGCCATATTATGCCTTTTTCAAAGTCTTGATTTTTGGAGTCTACTAGAACAGGTTTTCATGCTTGAATGTCCAAAAAACACATTATTTTTTCGCATATTTGACATTGTTGCAGCTCCTCTCTTCCCAGTCTGTCAGTAACACTCTGTTTAGTTTCCGTCTCTATTAAGCCCTTCCTTCTGAAAAGCACAGTGTGCTCTGATTGGTCGGCTGGACCAGTGTGCTGTGATTGGTCAAGCGCTTCGAGCATGTTTGGGAAATTTCCCACCCCTTACCATAACAGCGAGTTTCAACACACTTCTAAGTCAAGGCGGGCATACACTCTGCGATTTCAGTAGGGTTACCAGCTCATGCCAAGTTACACTACAGGATTTTAGGCCGATCAGCACTCGCCAATCTTTATGTGTGAACTACTCAACGACGCATCAAAGTGGCTTGCTGATGCCTCGCCAATGCCTCACCGACACCAGACATATATCTTCCACGCTAAATATCTGGAGCTGTTGGCCGACTCGACATCCTGTGATGTCAAGTGTCGCGACGAACTATAGCCAATGAGAGAGCAAACCATAGGTTGAGGTCACCGGAAGAAAAACAGCAGCAGCAACATATAAACATGTTTTGCTCACCTTCAACTCTCTCTAGCACAGACAATTCCTGCTGCCTGTGTGTGCTGATCCATTCTTTCACCCATATTCTTTGTTTTTTCCTTTTTCTGGGTTTTTCAGAACAGATCACTGAGCAAACAGCTTGCAGCGCTAATTCTTCCCGATGTCCATTTTCAAATAAACAACTCCTGTTTCGCATCATTTCCCGTTCTACTTCTCACGTGTGTTTTCATGACAAAACGTGGTTTAGGGTGTGGATAGAGTCGTTGTCAGCTCTTGTAGTGTGTGAACCCCTGCTGTGGATCATTTGCATAGTGTCACGTAGTGTGAACACCACAACAATATCAAGACTTCAGATTACAGACAAGTCACTTAGTCTGAACAGCACAGCGATCTGCCGATGTTTAAAGTTGTGTAGTCTGAACTAGGCATCACACTGTATGAGTAGATTGCATGCAATGTAAAGCCAAAGCTCACAATTTATGTGCTCAGGCTATACGGTCCTATATCGTCACGCTGCGACTTGTCTGCTCACACTATAGCCTACGTGTGAAATATGCATGATAAACCCCCGTGTTGGGTTTCTTCTATAGACCATGATATTCTGTATCCATAGATACTGTCAAAAGCATCAGCTATCGATATCAAGAGGAGTTAGAATTTCCAATTTATGTATATTATTATTATTATTAGGGTAGGCCTACTATTATTATTAAATTGATATTACAATTAATTTGCCCCGCAATAATCATAGCGCATCACTACATAACCGACGCACTGCAAGGATAATAAAAGACTAGATAGATTAGCTTACTCCTCATTGAAAATTATTTAAAAACATTTAGGTCACTTATACAATGAATTATTTGCCTATAATTAAAATTAGTTATTAACAGTCTATATGTCCGAACACTGCAATAATCAGTCATTAATGAAAATTAAGAGCAGCTTCATTTCAAAAACAACTTGTTTAACACGAAATGCTTCTCATCTTTTTTACTACGTATATGGGCCACAAGAAAAATATTAGGAAAATAAATTAAAGTAGAAATATTTAATTGAAATAGGATTTATCTCTCTGTCTCTGAGACAATATGTACCGAAAGCTTGTCAAATTTTTACTATTTCACATTCTGTATAGTGAATAATTAACTGGGGTTAGAGACTTCTTCACCGGCATAACTCTTGCGCAAAGTTTGCACATTGCTTGTGTAATATCTACTGACTCGCCTTCAAAAAATTTCCAATATTGTGAAGTGACATTTTTCTTTATTACCAAATGCCAAATGATGGACAACGGTTCTCATTTCACGTTCACTAAATTGCGGCTAGTTTGACAGCTACAGAACATAAAGATCTCCCTATTTTCATTTTCTTTCTTGCTGCATTAAAGATGAAATAGTTTAACTTCTGTTTTTGCGCAGGCTCTGTTTCTGTTTGTAGCTCTGTTTCAACTGTGCTATACCCTCATGAGGGGTGACCAAAATTTCTGACATGCCAGAAATTCATTCGAACATCCAATCGCCGGTCAGGAGAAGTTTATCGCCTCTCGGTTCCCCTGTACACTGCACGACAAATGACACACAACAAAACTGAAAATAGGCTGCACGAGTCAGTATTCGGCTCAAAATCAGACAAAAATCGCACAGTGTATGCCCAGCCTACCAGGCCCCGCCCTTTATTCTGTGTATGCCTTGGGCGGGAATTTGTGTTGTGTTTATTCCCGGAAGAAAACTCAAGACTACAATGGAGGCGTTTCAGGGAGTTCAGAAACAGTGCACACTGATTTAGAGAATAACTCTCTTTGGAGGGACTTTGTGCTTTGGAACTTTGCAGACCTTTTTCATGCTTAAACAATTTAAACACTAAAGAAAAATGAACGTAATAAAGCATAGGTCCTGTTTAGAAGCACATGGACAGTGTCTGTTGGTGTTAAACGTGTTTGTGTGTGATGTTTCTCTGTGCTCTCCTCTATTGTGTGTTTGTGTCACTGTTTTATGACAGAGATGAATGGCTCTGATGGTTTGTTTGTGGAGTAGTGTGTGTGTTTAGAGAAAGTTGAAGTGATCTCATGTGTCACTGGACGTGATGGCATGGCAAGCAGGAGATAAGTGTTAATGAGCAACCAAAGCTTATGTGTCATTCAAAACAGAAAATGAATTAAGGTACCTCAAATGTTTGAAATGCATTTGTATTTAAACAATATATATTGTTAAATTTGCTAAATAAGCTTTATTTCATGGATCATACATGGTAGATGAACACTAATAGGGTTAGTTCACCCTAAAATGAAAATTCTGTCATTAATTACTCACCCTCATGTCATTCCAAACCCGTAAGACCTTTGTTCATCTTCAGAAGACAAATTAAGATATTTTTGATGAAATTTTTTAGTCCATCTGGACTGCAACTCAATTACCACTTTCAAGGCACAGTTGGTTACCACAGTTGGTACAGCTGCTCATGTGTACCACAGCTGCTCATGTGAACGGCATCGGCTAATACTGACGTAGAACCCGGAAGCGCTGCACTGTATTGACTACGTGATCAATGTAGGAGAAATTGTTGACATTGTTACGGACTATTTTAACGACTATTTTAATGATGTCATGGACTATTTTAACGATGTCTTTACTACATTTCTGGGCCTTGAAAGTGGTAATTGCGTTGTAGTATATCGGAGGCCAGAAGGCTCATGGGTTTCATAAAAAATATCTTAATTTGTGTTCCGAAGATGAACAAAGGTCTTGCGGGTTTGGAACGACATGAGGGTGAGTAATTAATGACAGAATTTTTACTTTTAGGTGAACTAACCCTTAATTCTCAGAATGATCTAGTAAAGTTGTTCTTGACAAGTTTTGCATCAGGACACAATTTTTACACTGAACATCAAGCGTTGACCAAAATCATTGATTGTGCAAAAGTAACAAAAATCAAATCAAAATGTATTCATACTGTTTTTGAGGATGAGGACATCATGCAACCTGTCCATGCTGGCATTGTTTTTATGTGTCATTTAGGGCTCAGTAAATCTGAAAATGAAAATAACAGATGGACAAGGAAAATACTCTGCATCAAATAATAGCACAACAGTGCTGGATGTTCAGAAACATGTCATAATCTTTGCCAAATCCAGTGAATAGAAGCCAACCAACGTCCTCAGACTGATGACATTCCCTCAACTGTTTTCAGGTCCCAGCCATGTGCTCATTCTCGTGGTGCTAAACATCTGTGGGTTTTTTTGCTGAAGTGACATTGTGTTCACACAAACAAACAAACAACTACAGCACAGCAGATTTTACAAAGCTGTAATCTAGGCAGAGTGGCAACTTTGAAAAAAATCTAAGGTAAGATGAGATCTAGTGCTGTGCATAATTTACAAACTGTTTCATCCATTTGATGACTTTAGTTTTATTCTAAAATATGAAAAATAGTCGTAATTAAAAATGAGTAGGTGTGTCTAAATGTGTGAATGCTACATTTAGATTCTTTAGTGTTTTTGAGAAGCAACAAAAATGATGTCCAGGGTCAGAAACACAAATGTTCATTGATATAATGCAATCTCTATAGCCCCGTACCCTAACCTAAAACTAATTCTTAACCTTCAAACAGTCCTTTAAATGGGTGTCAGAAAGTGAGGACTGGCCCTGCTGAGTGCAAGGAACATTTAAAAAATCTTAAACATTTTACTGTATAAAGAACCTTTTGTGGAATGGAAAGGTTCCATGGATGTTAAAAGTTCTTCATGGAACCACTGATGCCAGTGAAGAACCTTTATATTTAAGAGTGTATACAAGTACACACACACATATATACTTTGCACACATGTGAACATGTGAGCTGAAGATTCTAAACAATATTCAGCATGTCTGACTGATCCCAATGCAATTGTAAACATCAGTTTATCTTTGGCTTATGTTTAGTATTCACATTTACTGAGTGCAGCTCCTCAGAGATCTGATCCTCAAAACAAATCAGTCAAGAGTCAGAGTCTGACCCTAAAGTTCAAATGTATTCAGAGAATCTGCCATCAGATTATATCCTAAATGAAAAACTATTTTGGCTTTATGGTTTTTACCAAAAATACTGCTGATATGAGTGGAAAAAGGTTATACAGTATATTTCAGTCAGATAAGGGTCATGTTAGACTCCATCCTTACAGAAGAGAGAGGTCATGCTTCTTTTTTTTTAAAACTCTTTTAAATTTTCATCTGAAAGAAATATGCAGGATTTGACTGTAGCTTTCACATTTTCACAATGTACATTTCATAGATCACGTTATAAACATTTGCGGTCATCACTGAATCCAAGAACTTCCGCTTTGTTTGGTGCAGTTTTAGTTTCTAATTATTTTATGAGACTTATGAGAGGTTAGGAAATGGTTATTTTCATTGCTCAGCTATTCCTGCGTTCAGATCTGCTTTAACAAATGAAAAACAACATGTATGTTTTTCTTTCAGCTTTCAATAGGAGCTTTTCATTGCCATGAATTGTCAATCGACTAGTCTGAACAGCACTTGATTGCACATCAAATTATAGTAGTGTAAGCACCAGGCAATACAAAAATATCTCAGTGAATCATCAGTTGTGGTTTGAATATCAGAACTACTGAACATGTCTTTCACACGATTTTTCACACGAGCTGGTTTTAATTGGGTTTAATATCCGAGATCTTTTAATCAGTGATAATGAGAAGACATCCAAGGAGAAAAGCTCAGAAATATTCATTTGTTTCAAAGCATCAGCCGTCTTCTGTTCTGCTGTCATTTGATAATGAGGGCTGATTTATTAAATTGAGATTAATTCATAATGTTTCTCAAATGATAGTAATTGTTTCACTTTGGGTTTATGCAAGTAAAGACATCCAATGAACATGCAGTCTTAGTTAGCAGTTAGTGGTGAGAAAAACCAAAGCTCAATTGGTAAACCTATCATCTGTTTGAAAAAAATGTCATTAAAAACACAACAGAAGTCATTCTCAGAAAAGCAGCTGTTTAAAGGAAAAGCAACATAGGTTGAGCAAAAATCTTTCTCCTAGCAGATATATAGTTACAAAAAATATAAGACTCCAAAATCAAAATAATAACCCTAAATAATATGATTCAAATACATTACTAAAGAATACAAGACTTCAAAACAAAACCTTACACTGTATGAGACTCCAAAATAGACTCATGATGAACTTAATATGGGCAGCTGTAGCTGTGATCAAAAGCTCTGTAACTTGAGTCGAGTATGTTGTCTCTTCAGCTGAGCTGATGGAATTAGATGTGATTGTATAGAAAGCCATCACAGATTTACATTCAGTGACTGAGGTTTAAATGTCTCAGCCAATATAACAGCGATTCAGTAGGAACTGTGTGTGTGTATATGAACGTGGCAAACTTTTTTATAAGCTATAAGGACAATTACACGATTAAACAAGTGCCTTGGACTCTTTAACAAGCTCAACTCCAGCCATAATGCAAAGACCGTAAACATTAAAGTGTCCGAGGTCAAAGCCAAAATAGTCAATTCAAATTCCAGAGAGACAAGAGGCAGAATGTAATCTGAAACCAAGAACGCAAGCACAACGACCCTCAAAGCAGAAAAAAGAAGGCTTCATATTGCAGTGTTTCCATACATGACTTCACGGTGCATTTGAGAGACATGCAAAGTATTTAACAGGTGAAATCACAAGAAACAGGTGAGATGAGCATCACTTTGCTTTAAAAATGGTGGAGAAAGTTTGGTGCACAGACGTGCTGGTTGCTGAAATAGAAAAGATTTAGCACATATGCCCCTGGTTTCACAGACAAGGCTTAAGCTAGTCCCAGACTAAAAAGCATGTTTGAGCTCTTTTAACTGAAAACAACTTGTACTGACATACCCTAAAACATGTCAGTGCCATTGTTTTGTCTCAAGATGTACACCAGTAATGTTTTTTTTCCTTTTAGGGTATACGTTTATAAAAGCTACTTAATACCCTAAATGAACTAAGGCCTAACCCTGTCTGTGAAACCAGGCCATGAATTAGGTTTTGCACAAATAATTTAACATGATCGTGTACTGTTCTGATAAACAAATAGATAGAGAAAAGGCTGAAAAATAAACAATAAGAAATGGCTTAGAAATATCCAAAAAATCATTTAAACCATTTTTACATTAAAATTCTCAAAGCAAATTTAGGAAACAACCATTATTGTCAAGTAGTAAACTAAGGCCTGGTTTCACAGACAGGGCTTAGATCAAGCCAGGATTAGGCCTTAGTTTAATTAGGACATTTAAGTAGCTTTTATAAACATGCCTTAGAAAAAAAAAAGAACATTACTGGCGTGCATCTTGAGACAAAACAATGGCACTGACATATTTTAAGATATATCTGTGCAAGTTGCTTTTAGTTAAGACAGCTCAAACATGCATTTTAGTCTGGGACTAGGCTTAAGCCTTGCCTGTGAAACCAGGGGAAAGTGTCTTAACTTAATAACTTCTTTACAACATCTGCCATTGTCAATCCCAGGAATTTGTAGATCAGTGCATAAATACATGGATCACCAGTTAAAGGTCCAGTATGACAGGTTGGACGAGTGGGAATGTTTTTGTTGCTTTGAATATGAGGGGATTCAGGTTGCAGTCAAGTCTATAAGCCTAATAATTTTAATAAGCCAAAATTGCAACACTATGCCAGCGGATGTATATCTGGAATTTGCATTGTTTTTTGAACAGAGAGAATGGATATATTTAAAGCCTTATAGGCCTATATTGTAGTGTGAGTCTGAACGCTGTGTGAGAAAACATGCTGCTGTTGCTGTCTGCAATGACCACTCAGTTAAACATTAAAAGTAATTCCAGTGCTGGGTGACCACTCACTGTAACACACTAGAAGGACTGAAGATCTTCTTCTGTATTAGATTCATCCCTGCCCTGAGCTATTTCATAGAGTGGCGGGGACAGGATCGGCCATGGCAAATAAATGCCACTTGTGCCTCTGGTGGTGTGTGGATGTCCATATGACACCTGTGCAGAAAACTGAGTTGTTAATCTCCTTATGGCTGCAGTCTTTAAGTAGTGGAATGCGGGGCATAGTTGTACTAACATGGTCTGGTGTGTGTGTGTGTGTGTGTTTTAATAGCTTGTCTAATCTCATCCCAGCAGGGTTGCCAATCCTTGCCATGTGGCTTCGCCTCTAACAGGATTCAGAAGAACAGAGGGTGAACACTTTATTTAGTGATGACCAGTCAGTGAGTGTATGTGCTGAGGTAAAATATATATTACAAAATGAAAAAAAAACTGTTGTTGTGCTGTTGTTTATCAAGTGACTTAATTAAATAAATGGATTCAGTATATTAATGTTGTTTTATTAAAGGGTTAGTTCACCCAAAATTGACATTTATGTAATTTATTACTCACCCTCATGATGTTCCACACCCGTAAGACCTTCGTTCATCTTCGGAACACAAATGAAGATATTTCTGATGAAATCCGATGGCTCAGTGAGGCCTCTATTGTCAGCAAGATAATTAACACTTTCAGATGCCCAGAAAGCTACTAAAACATATTTAAAACAGTTCATGTGAGTACAGTGGTTCAACCTTAATATTATAAAGCGACGAGAATACTTTTTGTACACCAAAAAAATAAATAAATAAATAAAATAACGACTTTTCAACAATATCTAGTGATCTTGTGTTTCGAATCAGTGGTTCGGAGCACCAAAGTTATGGGATTTCAGTAAACGAGGCTTCGTTACATCATAAGTGTTTCGAAATTTCAATAGTTAACGTGACTTTGGCACTTTGATACGCGATCCGAACCACTGACTCGAAACTAAAGATTCATTAAGCTTCGAAGCAGTGTTTTGAAAACGGCCATCACTAGATATTGTTGAAAAGTCATTTTGTTTTTTTGCCGCTCAAAAAGTATTCTCGTCACTTTACAATATTAAGGTTGAACCACTGTAGTCACATGAACTGTTTTACATATGTTTTTAGTACCTTTCTGGGCATCTGAAAGTGTTAATTATCTTGCTGGCAATGGAGGCCTCATTGAGTGTCAGACTTTATCAAAAATATCTTAATTTGTGTTCTGAAGATGAGCGAAGGTCTTACGGGTGTAGAACGATATGAGGGTGAGTAATTAATGACAGAATTTTCATTTTTGGGTGAACTAACCCTTTAAGTGATTATCTAATATGAGCACCACTGGCTGAGAACCAGATGCTGGCATGACCTGTATACTAAGACATGTCATTAAGTGATATGAACACAGAGGTTTTGATGTGGTTTGCTGAGAGTTTTTTTTTTTTAAAGACATGAAAGAATAAAAGACTGTCAGGAAGACATTAATCATATGAAAGGTGAAATTGATCAAGATCTGGCTTTGTTGCAGCTCCAGCCTTTTGTAGCATTTGTATGATGTTGTATTTGTTTTCTATGAACTATTTATATTGACAAATGCTTATATTTGCATGCTTGCTTGCATTCACACAATGTTTGTGAGTCCGTGGAGTGAAGAAATGTCACCACCAGCGGATCAATCGACTCTGTGGCCTGAGAGAGCTTTTGTTCTCTATTCAAGTAATCAGATGCTAACACAAACACACCATTCTGTACTTAACTCCAAAACATTAATAGTAAATATGTTTTATGTTAATGCTTTCAGCACAAGTTGAGTTTCCTATATGGTTTTATGCCACTGATAATAGAAGGATCAATATGATTGCTGTCCTGTAAAGATTTCTGTAAAGTGAAACAAAACCTGCAGAGGTTCTGACTTTTTCGAGAAATGTAAATTTAAAGTAATTGTAATTTTGTTGTACTGTATTGTGCTTTTGTATTTGTATAGTTTATATTATGTGAAACAATAAAATATTGTGTATATTGCACTTTACTCTATTGTATACTGCATTTAATAGTGTACTACACTGTATAGTGTGTTATGCTTCATTTTGGGATCAAGTTTGGCGAATAAACTTCACAAGAAAGTTTACAGTGTCGTGCTTTTATACACGCCGCGAGGTGGCGCGCTAGAGTAGCGCCTGGGCGCGCACTCCGCGCGTGATTGATCGTATCCAGTGCAGTCCGTCCTCGCGCTGCTCAGATCGAGACTGCTCGCGTTCTGAACGCCGAGTCGCATTCCTGTTGCGCCAAGGAACAGGATATTTCAGCGAGTTTGGGAATTTAACTATGACTAGGACATGCCATCCAAAGATCACACGAACGTGTAAGTACCATAAAGGAATTATCTAAACTGTCTACCTTAAAATGTTTAGAAATGTGAGTAGATATCTTCGCGGCAGTAGTTTTGGAAAGCAGGATCTTGGAGCATAGCGCTGCGTTGAGACTAGACTCGTGTAGTGTGTAATTTAAGCACTGCTGTGGTGTTTCAAGTGTGGAAACCAGCATTCGGCTTTTACAATATCCAAACACCACGTATAAAACTTTAAGAACCTGGCGTTCCACTTGTTCTCCGAGACTCGAGTTTCGAGTATTGATCATATTTAGAGACTTTGTAAACATTTAGATATATGGTTTGCTGGCGTATAAGTGTATTTTAACAATCCATTTTACAAGCGCGTATCATGGAATGTAAGGCTGGGAATTTATTACCGATTACATTTCCTCGAACGCTCCGGATGAATGGAAGTGTTTTGTATCAAATGTATCGGTTTTGTTTACTTGATCCGGTGTGTATACTTTCCAAACACGTTGTAGAGTTGAACAAACTCAGGTCGTGGTTAGAACTGCTTTGAGTCAAAGCGTTTGGATCCCAGAGAAGAACAACAGCATGGTGACGGATTGTGCTGGTAGGGTTAGGTCAAAGTTACTGAAACCGATAAGAAACTGACATTTCAAAATCGTTTTGAGAAATTCGCACATAAATAAAGACGCGGACGTTGCAAGAATGTTGTTTATGAACATTCCGTTTTGAAATTGTCTCGGAACCATTTGTTGTTAAACGGGCTATTTTTAAACTACCCCTCCTGGTTCTCCATCCAGCTCTAAGAGGCTCCCTCATCTCTCAGAGGACCACATGTTGCTTTTGGTAAAAATCGATAAGCTCTAATTGATTTATAAATGATTAGTCTCGGTGTGTTGCGTTAAAAGGGCGTTAACAGCAGAACTGGTTATGGAAGCTGTTGCTGCTGTGCATCTGAAGGTTCTGCCTGTCCGTGGGTGTGTGTAGCCTATACGCGCCTACATGCTATTCATTTTCTTGGTCTTTCTTCAGTAGTATGTGATCATGTTCGCTGCATGAAAACCATATGTAAACCATTTGCGAGGATTCTTTAGAAGTTGACAGACGTGACCGCATCAGCTGCCCCTACATGACCATTGAGCTCGCGCAGGGTTTTAATGATCATGGACTGGTGGGATTTTGGTTACTGATGGTTCTTCAGGGTTTAAGACATAGACCTTAGAAAAACGATTGGTCTCGACATCTCAGACGACTATTCATGGTCCCTGTCTTTTCCATTGTTATCACGGCGTGACGGTTAGGAGCATGACGGACATTCAGATGGAAATTGGGAATGTGTTTCCTCAGGCGTGAGGGAATCGTTTGTTTAGAAAGAGGCACGACTCCCAACACAACCCTAACGGGAATAATCTTACGGTTTACCTATGAAAAAAAACGACTTAAGGCCCCGTGGGTCCGCGAGTTAAAGCCATCTCCCTCCTTTTGGGCATGAATTATGAATAAAATTCACATCGTCATGCTGAGGTTGAGTTTACTATTATCCAACTATTGTAGTCTTAGATTCTCAATGTTGTACGCGTGTAAAATTATATCAAAACGTCAAATGGACTTTGAAACGTGTAAGTCAAGTAAGAAATTCCCATAAAATTAGCTTAGTTTGAGGTCTCTTAGACCACACACAGTCTAGAATATGAACCTGATGTAGTATATAGAGCAAACTTTACCTCAGAATTAAGACCTGTAATACTGCTACGTGTCTGTTTTTTACCGTGAAAAATCCGTTACACAGATTCGCACCGGGAACAATTGTGATGTGTGGAGTTTGGAATGCGAACTGGCCCGCGTGCCGCTGTAGAACGGCAGATGTGCGCATGCGCGTAGGCTTCCCCTCCTCACTAGCGTGACTGGTTTTGCTCAGACCTACAGCAAAAATAATAGCCAAGATTAGCTCCTTTACCAAAATAATTGATCTCAGCAAGACAAAAATGATTGGAAATAAATCGCATGAGCGGGGACATAATTATGAAGAGAAAGATAAATTGGGCACAAAGGGAGAGAATCAGGCCATTGTTTTTGTTATAGATTATTATGATATGAGTGGAGTTGTGAAATAAATTTGGCCAAATGGAGAAGATTAATAAATGTGTGGGGGAGAGAGATAAGTTCTTCTTTGCAAGATTGCTGCTATTACATATTACAATTTACACTACCATGATACTGTGATGGTATCAGATGGTAATGGATTTAATGTACCATGTTACTGGACAATTATCCATGTTATTTACATGGATAATACATTCAGAGGCCCCAAATCCAATGGCAGTACCATGCATTATTTGTTTTAGTGGCTGGTGTTCAACTACAAGAGGCTCTTTTTTGTATATTTTGTGCTCCTCTTGCGTTGTCAACATCCCAGGCTGCAGCATGAGAGCTCATAATTGTGGTATTCTCTGGCCCATAGCTCACCCTCTGTTTGACTTCTATTTATAATCTCTCTCTGCTAGTCTCACATACTGGGTAAACGTTTGTGTGCCGCCTTGCCATTCTATCACTCAAGGTTTCAAGCCCCAAAATCTCACTGAAAGAAGTCTTTAATATAACCAGCTTACATCTTTTAAAAGTGACCCATATCCGATATCTGCATTTACACTATATACTTGGTGAATCAACCCAAGGTAGATGTACTGACCCGGAAAAGCTTAGGCCTAAAAGGAAGTAAAAACTGTGCGATTTGCAATGAAAGCAGATGAAATGATAATACAAGCTTTGGGTTTCTGTACCATCTTTAAAGGTCAGCAAAACATTGGTCTCTTAAGGCAGAGAAAAAAAAGAGGACAGCCCTTGTTGCAGCCTGGGCATTGAAAAGAGTCACGTGATCGCGGTTGGCGTCCACCTGAGTTGACATCATTCGCCACCATCACTTTTTCATTGACGTACGACTCGCATTGACGGGAATATCCGATCTGTCTGCTTGCGTGGCATCAGATTTATTTCCACATATGAATGAGGTCTGAAACGATCTGAGAATATAGGAATCCATATGTTTTTTTCCTGCTTACACATTCATGTCCGATCTGTGCCACATGGAAGGAAAAAATCGGAATTGGGTCTCTTGAACCATGTAAATGCGGCCTATGTCTCATTATGATCTATTGGTCTCTTATGCTCTATAATACAAAAGGTATAACACATAAAGTTATTGTGCTGTAAAAATATT
This sequence comes from Hypophthalmichthys nobilis, assembly GCA_037950665.1. Lineage (NCBI taxonomy): Eukaryota > Metazoa > Chordata > Actinopteri > Cypriniformes > Xenocyprididae > Hypophthalmichthys > Hypophthalmichthys nobilis. The sequence goes on along the minus strand of CM075471.1, from coordinate 23,693,452 downwards.
ATCTCTGATCAGAGCATGTGACTCCAGAGACATATCAAGGCTCTCAAGCAAATTAAAGGAAACTTTAGATGTTAAGTTTTTTATATATATATTAGTTTTGCTGTTTGCATTTCCTTAATTAGCATGTTCCGATTGAGCTGTTTATATGGTAAAACCTACTCGGAAAAGGTAAAATACAGGGCTTCCTTAAGTTAAAATTGTAAAATTTGTTTTATTTGTTTTTAAAAGAAAAAGTACAAGCATACATGTTTTTCCTTTTTCTTCATTCATCTCATTCTCTCTCTCTCTCTCTCTCTCTGTGTGTGTGTTTCTTTCTTGTCCTAAGGCCAGTGGTGATATTAAAAAGCATTTAAGAGGTCTGGCTGTTACTCTGTTTGTTAAAGAGCAAACAGTGAGAGGTCTTCTTCACACACAGACGCTGCTAACTCTATCCAACCTTCAGGCAGTCACCGCACAGTTTGACCTCCCATGAAATGACACGTTCACTTGCATCCATACTAGTGATAGACCGATAAATTGGATGATATTTGCCCATTTTGAGATCATCAACATTGGCTGAAAACTTTACCCACTTGGCTTTACCCACTAGACTTGTTGATGGATTATGGCCAATTTCTGTTTTCAAATATTATTAGTGAATATCGAGTGAATTGCTGCATTTTAATTGTTGACGGTGGCTGCCTCATTCTCTAGTTATCATCCCATATTGGTCAACTGCTAGTCAGCATGCTACACTGGAGACTCTCAGAACACTGATATCATGCTTTAGAATGCAGACAAATGTTCCACAAACTTCAGTCACAACAAACATTCATTGACCTTTACAGTCTAGCATTCAGTCTGTTTTTGTGAATTACTCATACCATTTGAATTCTGTTGATATGTGGCCCTCGGTTTGAAGTGCATTTCCGTTACTTTTTAAAGTGCTTTGAATCAAGAATGTCACAAGAAAATCTGATCCAGAACAAGAAAAACAGGCATTTCAAAGTTTCATTAGTTTCAGAAAATTGTATCACCTTTAGTAAAACTGCAACAGAAACTAGCTTTCAGCGGAATGTGTTTTTTCTTTGGATGGCATGTGAACACTTTGAGTTGGCAGTTATAAATTATTAATATCTAGCTTTTTCCAGTTTTATTTTCATCTTCTACACTTTTAACTGTTCTTCAAAGGGCCTCCGTTCTCTCTCTCTCTCTCTCTCTCTGTCTGTCCCTCTCCATCTCTCTCTGTCTCTTCTGTGTGACATCTGTTATTTAGGATGAGTTGTTTTTCAGGAATGCCCGACAATTGCTTGCGGTTACACCCTGCAAGCAAACTTTTCTGATTATACTATACTTAAATGCATATAATTTACGTGAACAGGTTCATCTATCCTCTTAAGACAGAAGCTTGTTGCCTTGTGCACATTTAAAGACTCAGTTTAGTATTTGTAATGTTGTCGACTTGGTGCACAAGCTTATACTGTTAATCGTAGAGTAGGTGATGATTCTATTCTTGCATAATCTTATGCTATTTGAGAGTTGAACTGCATGTCAACAAACAACTTAGAGGAAGGACGTGCAGTCGGTTTTGCACAGAATGGAAAAAGCCAACAAAATTACAGATGAGACAGTGGTTGAAAAGACGTGAGAAGCAGCTCACTGCCACTTTGGCTTGTTAATTTGTTTGTTTGTATTTTGGCTCCAGTTTCACCCTCCTCACACTCTTTCTTGCAATTTTATTGGCAGTTGCTCATTGCTGCTTTCTTTCTTGTTGTTGATAGTGTGCACATCTGAGAGATTTGTTTTGTAGCATCTGTGATCTCTGGCATATGCAGTGAGTCGCCTGCTATTTAGGTTTAGAGTAGTTGTAAACTTAAAGCTGAAGTGTGTAACTTCTGCTCCACTAAACGGAATCGCAAAATAATGAATGTTTTCAAACAGATACTCACGCCATTGGTTGAGGCAGTGTTGCTGTGTCAGGCTGGATGGGCGGCATTTCAGAGCGATGATTTGATGGCGCCACCGTGTTTACACTTTTTCAGGGAAATCAAATCAAATGGTTTACTTTAAGTTGTCTCTGTATATTAAGCTGGAATTGAAAACACACTTCAGCTTTAAAATGTCATATGGAGTTGAGACTTAAAGGGATAGTTCACCCAAAAATGAAAATTATCCCATGATTTACTAACAAGCCATCCTAGGTGTATATGACTATCTTCTTTCAGATGAACACAATCTGGGATATATTGTGAAATATCCTTAGTCCTCCAAGGTTTATAATGGTTGTGAATGGTAGGCCAAATTCTGAAGACAGAAAAAATGCATCCATCCATAAAAAAACATGAATCCACACGACTCCCGAGGGTTAATAAAGGCCTTCTGAAGCGAAGGGATGCGTTTTTGTAAGAAAAATATCCATATTTAAAACTATATATTCAAACAACTAGCTTTGGGTGAAAGACCGCAAGCAGAATGTGCAAGTCGACTTGCGCCAAATGAGTAATCCTCTGACGCGATGTATGACGCAGGATGTAGAAGTATCATAAGCTTAGACGCCTCTCACGGTTCAAACAAATACGGCTGGGCAACAAACTCAAGCTCCTCTTCTCTTATATTGAAATCCTCTCACATTTCTCTTTAAAATTTCTCATTTTAAACTTCTAATTCATGACTAGTGTTTTGTTTTGCTCTCTCCTCTGCACCTCCATGTGCGTCATTGCATCATCGCGTCAGGTCAAAGGTTGCTTATCCGCCCAAATGCATTTTTTCTGTCTTCAGAATTTGACCTACCATTTACAACCATTATAAACCTTGGAGGACTAAGGATATTTCACAATATATCCCGGATTGTGTTCATCTGAAAGAAGATAGTCATATACACCTAGGATGGCTTGTTAGTAAATCATGGGATAATTTTCATTTTTGGGTGAACTATCCCTTTAAACTATTCCTTTATGCTCCCAAGAGTGTTTGAACAGCACACAGAATGAAAAGAGCGCAAAATCTGAATTAATGAATGAATCTTCATGCTCTGAATCTGGACTGCAGCGTGGACTTGTGTTTGTGTGTTTTGCAGCATGTGACGTGGTGATACTTTTTGTGTTGTTTGGACTGAAATCAAACAAATGTTCTGGAGTTTACTGCTGTGTGAGTCATTTTTGGGTCACACAAATAATGTGTAATTCAGATAGGATAAGAAGTGGTCATACATAATATGGATGATGCTACATGTTTCTCTCTCTTTTTGTCAACTTGACTTCTCTCACCACTCCCACTTGCTCTGCTTTTTCTCCCCCTTGTTTTCTTTCTCCTCGCATTGCTCATCTGCTATGTGTATGTCAGTGTTTGGATGTGTTCCTGGCAAATGGCCGGGGTCCAGCCCCAATTGGAGATGTTTTTCCTTTAAATGCAGTCAGCGGCTAAAGCAGCAATCAGGAGGACTGACCTCTCCAGTATTTTTTCTTTTTTACTCATTATTTTCTGCTTGTTTTTGCAGTGTAATGCTTCTTGGTGCAGGTTGTTGACTGAATTGAGTAAAATTCAATCCTCGACTCATCACAAGATCAGTGGTTGTCAACTAGTGTGTTGTGACTTATAAATAAATCTTCCAAAAGGGGATTTTCACAGCGTTGCCATAGAAGAACGGTTATGGTTCCCTATAAAGAACCTTTCAGTGAACAGTTCTTAAAATAACCATTTTTGTCTTGTCTAATCTAAAGAAACGTTTTCCACTTTAAAGAATATTTTGTTCCACTGATGGAATCATCAATGCCTATAAAGAACCTTTCTTTTTAGGAGTGTATATAAATTGTGATTGTGGACAGCATGATGAAACTATTGAGCCTATTTCATGTTTAAAAGTTTTGTATTGTCGGGCCTCTGCAGTTCAAGGTAAAATGGATGCATTTCACTTCTTCAAAGATGTTTACCTTTTGATGTTCAATGCAAAATCAGGGTCCTGAAGCAGAACCAGTTGAGAACCGTTGCACTAGAATCACAATCGCAGCACTGTTCTCCCCTGTGATTTCACACAGCGCTGCGGCATTGCTTTCTCTGCATGTTGCACACACACACACACACACACACACACACACACACACACGTTCACTCAAACACATTTTTTTCCTCAGTATTGTGGCTGCTGTCCTCCTGCAGTTTTAACTGCACAGACGTTTAAATAATTCAGTATCTTAAGCTCAGCTTGTAAATAATGCGAGCCCACATATTGCACTGCAGCAAACTCTATTTAATTTAATTCTACTCAGTGCATTTATAATTGCAAAAAAAGCATGAAACAAATCTCTAATGCGAATGTTTCAATTATAAATGACACATGTACACACACTGCAACACATAGTTTTAATTATAACGTGCTCCAGTGAGAGCTAATGAGATTTATTTCCTTCGCTGAGTTATGGCATTGCTCAAACAGTTTTCTTCCCATGAGCCTATGCGTTTGTGCTCTCCACACTATGTTTGTCTTGTTTGATTGCACTAAGTGGTTGTATATCTAGTGGTGCTTTATTACAGGGCTTGCGAGGCAGCACTGTATTCAAATTCCATTTTTGTTTTCTACAATTAATTCAGCCCCAACCACTTTGCAATAATTCACCCAAAAATGTAAATACTGTCATCTGTCATCATGCTGTTCCCCATATTATTTTTTTTGCCAATAGGAGATTTTAGAATGTACGAGCTTCTGTTTTCCACACAAGGAATGTTAATGCCAAGCTCCGAAAATTACAAAAACACCATAATTAAAGGGTTAGTTCACCCAAAAATGAAAAATAATGTCATTTATTACTGACCCTCATGTCGTTCCACACCCGTAAGACCTTCGTTCATCTTCGGAACACAAATAAAGATATTTTTGATCAAATCCGATGGCTCAGTGAGGCCTCCATAGACCACAATAACACTCCCTTTTTCAATGCCCAGAAAGCTACTAAAAACATATTTAAAACAGTTCATGTGACTACAGTGTTTCAACCTTGATATTATAAAGCGACGAGAATACTTTTTCTGCGCCAAAAATAACAATAGCGGCTTTATTCCACAAAATCTATTGATGGCCGATTTCAAAACACGCTTCGATTCTTTACGAATCATAGGTTTTGAATCAGTGATTTGGAGCGCATATCAAACTGCCAAAGTCATGTGAACTATTGAAGTTTCAAAATACTTATGACGTAACGAAGCCTCGTTTACTGAAATCATGTGATTTTGGCACTCTGAACCACTGATTCGAAACAAATGATTCGTAAATATTCGAAGCTTCATGTAGTGTTTTGAAATAGCCCTTCACTAGATATTGTGGAATAAAGTCGCTATTGTTATTTTTGGTGCACAAAAAGTATTCTCATCGCTTTATAATATTAAGGTTGAAACACTGTAGTCACATGAACTGTTTTAAATATGTTTTTAGTAGCTTTCTGGGCATTGAAAAATGGAGTGTTATTGCGGTCTATGGAGGCCTCACTGAGCCATCGGATTTGATCAAAAATATCTTAATTTGTGTTCCGAAGATCAACGAAGGTCTTACAGGTAGCGTTGGACGATTAATCGAAAAGTAATTGAAACCGAAATTAAGAACCTCCTAACTGACGTAATTTTCCCATGTCGGTTATTTAGTTTTTTTTAATCCTGTTAATACTTACCCCTTAAAAACATACTACCGCTTGTGTAGCTACGTGACTCCGCCCTGTCTAGTCAACACGCAGGTGAAATTAAATGCAGAGTCAACACACGGAGACGGCGCGCGAGCGGTAAGCCGTGCGTCTTCACTAAACTGTATCAGTTGTATGTGTTTTAAGGTTTGCCAGTTTGGACATTCAAGCGATTTTAGACGATCGGATGCGTATTATTGTATCGAGCTACCGTGCTCGCGCAGCTGCATTGTGGCACAAACGCTCATACTAACCGTAGCTGCGCAAAACGTGAAGATCGCGCGCACTGAGAGGAACGCAGAAACTAGTTGTCAGCGCTGTCCTGTGATTTATCACTAAAGTAGCTTAGAAACTCAAAACTTATTATAGCATATTGTTCTACTTTTGAAGGACCTATTTACAACCCACAGCTTCACAATTACTGGAGACACGCAATCGCTCTCATTATGTACTGGTACTGTGCTAATTTATCTGTATCTGATTTACAACGAGCAGAAATCTGTAAGAAATGTTAAGAACCATAGATAAAATAGCTGCTGAAAGTGAGCTATGTCAGATCACTCTTTTATTAGAAAAAAAATCCCACCTTTAATAGTCAATATTTACAGTACAAACCTTATCAGTGAACTATGAGGGCAAAAAAAAAAAAAAAACGAAACAAAATAATCGTTCACTTATCGTAATCGAGGTAAAATGTTCAATTAATCGAGGTTTTGATTTTAGGCCATAATCGTCCAGCCCTACTTACGGGTGTAGAACGACATGAGGGTGAGTAATAAATGACATAATTTTCATTTTAGTCCATATACTACACAATATTCCAAGTCTTTTTGTCCCAAAAATCTAAACTTGTCAAAAACTTTAACACTTTTCTTTTGCTGCCTTGCAAGCAAGTTACACGTCCTGCTGCTTGAGACATGAAAGGAGCACTGAGGACTATAAATGCATGCAAATGAGTGCATTAATGCTGTTTGCATTTTGGCTGTCGATTGTGCGTGTGAGCTGCTTTCTCTTCATTTATTTATTTGGTCAGCTATGTTCCACAACCTAGTGAGCCGTCTACAGCCTTGGCATTTTTTTTTAAGATACATTTTTACTCTGTGCATCATAGAAATTACATTCCTCATGGGAAATGTATGTGGAGACTTGACTTTCATATGATTTTGTTCACAAGATGCTAAACAAACAATTGCTGCATCCGAAATCGCATACTGTATATTACTACATTTGGTCTAAATGTATGTTCTGTATACCATGATTGAAATTTGGACATACTACATCCACCATGTTGTCACGGTCATATGACCAATGGTGTCTTTTTGTGTCACTTCACTGTCATTTACAAATCCTCTCCTGTGGCCTCATGGGTAGTAAAGTGTCTATGTGATGCACACTTCAGTTAATGAATACTAAAAATTCGGACATACTACTTGGCTCACATATTGCTTTTCGCCTGCTAGAAAAGTATGGAAGTAGGCATATTTGGACACAGGGAATGTGTTTCTCCAGCCAGCATAAAAATACATCACGCATAAATATTCTGTAAAATAGTTTCTTTTCAGTTACAATTAACTATTTAATTGGCATTGAATGAATTGTATATAATTCCTACTACTTTGTCCACCATTATGGATGGATGTTTTTCCCCACTGATCTCGGCACAGTGTTTTTAAGGATTGCGTTCTCTGTGAAGGATTCACGTGAAGCCGCTTAGAAAGCTGTATCTTCCTTAAACGTTCTTCCTACCTCATTGGCATCTGACGCACCTAGAAAGATTTTAAATGCTGCCTCGGCAGATCACAGGGTTTTGGAACAAAGCATTTGTTTGTGTGTGTATGTGATGGCCAAACGTAGATTGCAGTATGACATTCATGCTTTTTTCCTATAATCCTTCAATGAATGTGTCAGATATCAGAGAGGCTGTTGTGTGTGTCGATAGTGTAATTTCTGTACTGTGCTAATGTTGTCATTTCACACTTCATTGCACCTTTTAAGGAGCCTGATTTCACATTACTATCATTCCAGCAGCATGTCATGCTGAAACAGGCCAGCATGTGTTTGACTAGTCTATATATATACCATAACATGGTTACAGCCTATGTAGTAACTATTTTTTCTGGAAATTAAACCACAAAATGCACTTTTTAATGCCACAAAACAGAAGCTAGAAGCTTTTCTTCTAATAGTGTATATTTTTCTTGGTATTGGATTTTTAAATTTTGCCAAATTTGTGGTATAAACTGTATTGCAGAGTCTCATGTACCATCATACCGCCCAGCGCTAGTGTGTTTCCATGGAACTGGTCAGCGATGCGTGAAACGGTTCAGTGTCCATTAGGAATGCAGCGTCACCCACACGAACACGCCACCCCTCCATCCGCCCGACCCCTTCGAAAGCCCCACATTCATCCATCTATCTGCCTCTCATTCTCTCTCTCTCACTCTTTGTCTTCGCTGCTTTTGTGTTTGTCAAAGGTCCAGAGAGTCAGCAGTGATGAGGCATCGGTGCATTGTTTGCTGCGAGTGAAATGTAGTGGCGTTGTACTCTTGGGGTCGGATCCTGACATACGCTGAAGGGAAAATATTTATCCCACACAAGCGGCTGATGCAAATGAACGCAGAGGTCGAACTACGACAACGGTGTTAATTTGGGCTTAACCCGTTTTGCTGTATGTGAGAGGCTGTTCATCTTGTCAAAGAGGTTCATGGAAATTTGTTCGTTATTGTGATTTTTATAGGAAATGGGATGTTGGTGGATAGTTGCTCATCAGCGGGTGCAAATCCGTTTATGGATGCTCAGTTTTGGGCAAAACAAATGGGAAAAGTTTTAGTTATGATAACCATATGATGTAGACGTAGAGGCTGCTTGTGTATGTCTGTCAGATTTTACATCCCACCCTTATTCTGATTTGATTGAATCATGAAAAGGATGTGATATTATTGGTTAATATATTTCCTGCCCACATGGCCTTGGTTTTGTCAACAGAAAAGTTCATTTAGATGGGGAAAAAATGATTTTTTCCTTCCTAAAATAAAGTGAAATACAATGAAAAAATATAAAATAAAATGTATATAAAAAAAAAAAAATAAAAATACTTTTCTTTCTTTAGAGTAACATACACTGACTGAATCAAGAAACATTTATTAAAGAAGCAATAGTGGATTATTACATCCTAATGTTTTTCTAGGATGATATTTAATTTTTTTTTTTTTATTCTTAATTTAGTAATACATTTATTTAATACTTAATTTAAATTACTTTGTATTAAATGATTTAATTGTCATAGTTTAATGTTTGTAGAATTATTAAATATAGTAAATTGTAATCATTGTGTTTAAATGTAAGTTTTGTTACACTTAAATGTAAAAACTTTTTAAAACCCTTTTAAACTTTCTGCTTTAGAAAGTGGGTGTTGTGGAAATAATGATGACATGGATTATGATGGAATTTAATTGGTCTCAGTTGTGTTGTGTTCTCTCCAATTCTGTTATTCCAAATCCTTGATGAGTAATCAAATTTCATTCTGCATATTACACATAAAGAATGTGTGAATGAATGAGTGTTGACAGGAAGCTCTTCCACCCTGTTGTTTTCTCTCACTCTGTTCCTCTCTGTTCTGAGTGTTTCTCACGGCAGGGGAATGTCGTACATCTGGTCGGAATGTCTGATGTGGGATTGTCCCAGTTTACAACGGTACATATTTCTCTCTCCGTGACCTGGTCGCTCCCTCTCGCGCCCTTCAGCTCTCATCTGACGGGTTTCTGGGCAGGCGTTTGGTCGCCGTACAGGAGATTGGATAAAAGGGCCAACGAAGAACCAGGCCAAATCTGTCTGTCATTTGCGGCTGCTCTACAAACACACTAACACACCCACAGAAACACGGTCCTTGTGGAGAGCTGGGAAACTAGTCTAGCTGCCGTCTCGGTCAACATTTCTGTGGGTGTTTACATATAGTGAGATGAGCTTATTGTTAATTCTGAATAAACTGACTTTGGCTGCAGTTTTGTTCTATTCAGACAGAATAGTTTTTAGCTGTAGTAGTTAAAGTCACCATTAAATCAAAATTGAAAGTTCTTGTTGTTTTCTATGGAATATTGCAGTATTTATTTATTATAAATGATTAAGATGCACAGATTAAAACAAGAGTTTTGTGGCCTTCAGTTTGCTATATTTAGATAAAAAAATTTTTGTTGATGTATTTACATTTATGCATTTAAGAATCCATTATCACTGAAGCATATTTTGATGGATTGTGATAGTTTGAAATCTGTTAGAAGTCTTTTCTTTTTCTGTGACGTTTATGAAAATATTTTTAATGAAGTAAGGCCTGATTTGGTTTCAGAATTTTTGTCTAAGATCAAATTTAAAAACATAATAAATTTTTTTCCTTTAAAAAAAAAATCTTGTTCTCGCCATGAATATAGCCTCATGGTGTTAAATCATAAACAAACAAACATTTATGCGTTTATACAAAAGCAACTTGCATTGCATTTAAATGAAGATTTTATCAAGTTCATGCATCCTCTGGGAATCAAACCCATGATGATCTTGTTGTTTGCGCTGTATTCTGCTGTTTAAGCCACAGAAATGCTAATATTTTCTATATTCTGCTGTTTAAGCTACAGAAATGCTAATATTTTCTCAAAAAAAAAAAGAAGGAAAAGTAAATAATTTTTCTGTTCAAAGATTTTTTTAATGTTTAAAAAGTCTCTTCTGCTCACCAAGGCTGTTTTATTTGATGAAAAATAGTTAAAATTCTGAAATATTGCTGTTTTCTGTGTGAATATATTGTAAAATGTAATTTATTTCTGCGATCAAAGCTGAATTTTCAGCATCATTACTCCAGTCTTCAGTGTCACATGATCCTTCAGAAATCATTATAATATGCTGATTTGCTGCTTCAGAAACATTTCCTTTCCAATGTAGCATTTAGCGTCCGTTAATTAGAATGGCTTGTATAGTAGTTAACATCAAACATTGTCCTAACAATTTGAGCATTATCACAACACGTGTTTCAAACTGTCACACCCATGACAGCAAACACAGTGGAAGCACTGCTGGTGTGTGAGGTGTGAGCGTGTTGAGCTCAGGGGTCTGTGTGTGTCTGCGGCCCGCGGCGGTGAGCGCTTACACCTGCCGCCAGCACTCAGAGGTGTGGACATTGGCAGGAGCTGCGGGTTTTGTCAGCAGAGTGATTTGAGAGTTTGGCTCTTCTCGTATCAGAGCAACAGTGATCGGCTCGGAGGAAAGATTGCAAGGAATTTAACTGAACAAAACCCTGGTGTTTCTCACCAGAGCAGTGATAAGACAGGGATGAGGGATTGTGAGATACAGAATGTGCAGAACTAGTTTATAGTTAGCTCTTCCTTAGAGCCAATGTAGTTGTCAATGTAGAGCCAGCTTTTTCCATTTATGTACATTGAATCCTGAAAAGGCATTGCAGTCCTTTTGTTACGTGTTGATCTGTTTGCATGTGTTTTTTGATGTTGAGTATCATATTTGATACAAATCAGGCTTTTATGGCTCATATAGTGTGATATAGTGAGAATATGGAGGGAAAAAAAGCCTCAATTTTATTCAGAGGCCCAAACTGAGCAAAAATACGCAATTTGCTTCAGATGCTGATATTTATATGGCCAAAAAGCAAAATTAAATTCTGTTAGCTTGTAATGGAAATCTTTATAACAATATAACAGACTGCTTATAATAAATGCATCATCACTCTATATCTGCTAAAAGTAGATGATTTTTAAATGCTTAGCTTTATGATCAAAGCTCTTTATTTTTCAAACATAATGCGATGCAGTACAATGATGCTTGAGTGATGAATAAACATATTTGATAAAATGATGGATAATCAAGTAAACCAAAGTTGCTTCAGTCCAGTGAGTATTCCCCTTGAAATGTTACTAACAATATATTATTCTTTTGTTTACTTTATCAAAATGAGTAAAGATTTCACAGCATAAAGACAAGTGAACCACAAGCTGAAGGTGGACATTTGTACAATTATACTAAAAGGCAATCAGACAACAGAAGACATGTAGTAGATTGTGCAAAAGGTTTTTCAGCAAAGTTTTGAATATGTTGATCATTTACAGCCCTATCGAATATGATAAAGTAGTCTTTTTAGGTTTATGCAGTGCTCATTCAGCTTTATCTCCAGATTGTGCGTGTAGTTTCTTTGTATTAGTTGCATGAGTTTTTCTGATCGCAAGGTGTCAGCCAATCACATTGCAGCCGGCTTGATTTCACCACTGGAGGTTTCGATGGGAAATCAGCGTCTTGATTGCGCTGGCATCAGACAACTGATTGCTGGAGACGCCAAGTGCGTCCTGTGCACACTCGTGTCACACTGGGATGCTTGTGGAAGAACAAGATATGCTGAAAACTCTGATCATAAATGCGTCTGATTGAATGATATCAGCAGACCGAGATGATGAGAGAGCAAAGAAGGGCTATCGAAAAAAAAAATCTATCAGAAATGTGTTTTTTTGTGTGTGAAACCAAAGCGATGTGGGTGGAGAATTAAGCAAAAATATTTTATCTACTATGATCTTAACTCTTGGGAGTCTGATCAGATCATTCAGGAAGTAGATCTTGCTGGCTAAAATATCGTTTTTTATTTTTTATTTTTATCACACTAGATAAAGTTTGTGGTCTGTAAGATTTGTAATGTTTAATTTTTTTTTAAGTCTCTTCTGCTCACCAAGGCTGTGCTTATTTGGTCAAAAATACAGTAAAAACAGTAATATTATATATCCATTGTCTTGTACCAAAAAATACATATATATTTGAAAACATATTGTTGCCTGAGTTGCTTTGGGTTGTTAGTAGTTTGTAGCATGGATTACTTTTTTTGTTTTAAGAGTAGCTGGACTGTTGTTTAAATCGAGTGGCAGTTTAAAGTAGCAAACAAGCTATATCTCAGACCTTCAGTATATTTTCCAGCCCTGTATGTTTACACATGTTATCTGTATATTATGTAAATGTTGAGGTTTGAGAGGAGAAAACCACACACTGATGTCATTCATGTAAATTTAAAAAAATAAAACAAAAAAACACTCAAACTCCCAAGGGGGGTGTGTGTGTGTGTGTGTGTGTGTGTCTCTGTGTCAGCGGTAAAGAAGTCGAGCTGGTCTGTCTGGTTGAGTCACTGTTTGGAGGTTAATGAACCGGTTGGTTAGTCACAGGTGGTTTTGTCTCTTGCTGAGCTGCAGGTTGAAGTTTGATGATAAACCACACAGATCTGCGGGATATACGGACACTCTTTCTCATGGTTTTGCAGCAAGTCACTCTTGTAATCTGTACTATTAGCATTGTTTGTAAAGTCAGTTGTCTCTAGTACTAGTGCTCATGATGTGATTAAACTTAACATCAATTATTAAAGTTCAGTATGTGTGTGTCGTCCTACAAACAATTATCCAAAATGCAAATTACCAAACTTTTCCAGAATTTTTTTTTAGTCATGTTAATGCAATAGTACTACACTCTTAAAAATAAAGGTTCTTTATGGTCATTGATGGTTCATCAACCTTTATATTGCACAAAATGTTCTTTATAGTAAAAAAAAAAGGTTGTTTAGATTTTTTTTAAATGTTCTTCACACTAAGAAAAAAATGGTTCTTTTAAGAACTGTTCACTCTAAGGTTCTGTGGGGAACCAAGAATGGTTCTAGTACTATCACTGCAAAACCCTCCTTTTTGGAACCTTTATTTTTAAGAGTGTACTTTTTCATACACTTTTTGAGTGTTCTTTAAAGGATTAGTACACTTTCAAATGAAAATTAGCCCAAGCTTTACTCACCCTCAAGCCATCCTAGGTGTATATGACTTTCTTCTTTCTGATGAACACAATCGGAGATATGTTAATAAATATCCTGATGCATCCATGCTTTGTAATGCCTGTGAGTGGGATCAACGAGTATGAGCTGAAGAAAGTGCTTCCATCCACATCCATCCATCATAAACGTGTACTCTACACAGCTCCAGGGGGTTAATAAAGGCCTTCTAAAGCAAAGCTATGCATTTGTGTAAAAAAAAAAAAAAAAAATCCATATTTAACAAGTTATGAAGTAAAATATCTAGCTACCGCCAGACCGCCTTCTGTGTTCAACGTACGAAGAAAGTGTAAAACTCTCTTGTGGGGCTGCACGATTAATCGGACGATTAGGAAAAAAACATTGAAATCACGCTTAAAAGTCATGTTTAATCAATCAAAGTGTTTCAATCTTCTGTTTATTTAGCTACGGGGATAGTATGGGATTTCCTGGAATGATGCGTTCTACTTCGGCAGCAGGGCATATTTGCAGTTTCTGCACAAGAGCGCCCTCTGACTTTCAGATGGAGAAGCATTAACTACTGATCACAGAGCCGTACAGCTCTGACAAGCTGCGCATAAAATAATCGCAGCCTTTGCCAAATTGCGTGCAATAAAATTGCGATAAATCGTGCAGCCCTACTCTCTTGCAGTTCAAAAAGCTTACGCTACATCATACGCCTTCCCTATTCAACTTACGGAAAAAGTGTAACTGACGTGATGCCAGTTTACACTTTCTTCGTAACTTGAATATGGAAGGCAGTCTGGCGGAAGCTAGAAATTTTACTTCATAACTTGTTAAATATGGATATTTTTTTTTAACACAAATGCATCGCTTTGCTTCAGAAGGCCTTTTAATAACCCCCCCCGAAGCTGTGTGGAGTACATGTTTATGATGGATAGATGTGGATCGAAGCACTTTCTACAGCTCATACTTGTGACCCCTGTTCACTGCCATTTTGATGCTTGGAGCTCAGGATATTTATTAATATTTCTCTGATTGTGTTCATCAGAAAGAATAAAGTCATACACCTAGGATGGCTTGAGGGTGAGCAAAGCTTGGGCTAATTTTCATTTGAAAGTGAACTAATCCTTTCAAACATTTGCATGTGAATTCAGGTGTGTTCGTAGTAACACCAATTTTTTTTATTTCTCAATCTTCTTTTTCCACTATTAACGTTTTTAAGCGTCTAATTGTGTGACATCCCCTTTCCCTGATGTCGCAATCAGCACCTGTTTTATACACAAGACTCTCTTTCCGTCTCTCTCTGTGCAGTGGCACAAATCTGCAATTCAATTTGCAACAGTTTAATTTGTGTTTAAGATGCAAATGTATCCTTTCTGATAATGAGAATGCTAAACACAGAGGAGGGAGTCCAGAGCGCTCACACACTCATTCATTAGCTCACAGTAATCGTGTCAACACACACACACTCGTACACGAATCCACAGCAAATGAGACGCAAGATGGAATAGAATTATCTGTCTGTAAAGGTCACAAAATGAGAGTTGAGACGGCAAGAAAACAAATCGAATGGAAAATGTCACTGTTCGCCTGTTCTAAAACTGTTCTCTAGTGCTGAGAGGCAGACAGCTTACAGAACACAACTGAGAGAGACAGGAAACCAATGGAAATCATTCGTTTTCTGTGAGTTTTTTTTTTTTTAAAATTTAAAAGATAAAATATAGTAAGACTACAATATGATTATCACACAATGATTTAAAGGGTTAGTTCACCCAAAAATGAAAATTCTGTCATTTATTACTCACCCTCATGCCGTTCCACACCCGTAAGACCTTCGTTAATCTTCGGAACACAAATTAAGATATTTTTGTTGAAATCCGATGGCTCCGTGAGGCCTCCATAGCCAGCAATGACATTTCCTCTCAAGATACATTAATGTACTAAAAACATATTTAAATCAGTTCATGTGAGTACAGTGGTTCAATATTAATATTATAAAGCGACGAGAGTATTTTTGGTGCGCCAAAAAAAAACAAAATAACATCTTATATAGTGATGGCCGATTTCAAAACACTGCTTCAGGAAGCTTCGGAGCATTGTGAATCAGTGTGTCGAATCAGCAGCTCGGAGCGCCAAAGTCACGTGATTTCAGCAGTTTGGCGGTTTGACATGCGATCCGAATCATGGTTCGATACGCTGATTCATAACGATCCGAAGCTTCCTGAAGCAGTGTTTTGAAATCGGCCATCACTAAATAAGTCGTTATTTTGTTTTTTTGGCCCACCAAAAATGTTCTCGTCACTTTATAATATTAATATTGAACCACTGTACTCACATGAACTGATTTAAATATGTTTTTAGTACATTAATGTATCTTGAGAGAGGAAATGTCATTGCTGGCTATGGAGGCCACACTGAGCCATCGGATTTCAAACAAAATATCTTAATTTGTGTTCTGAAGATTAACGAACGTCTTACGGGTGTGGAATGTCATGAGGGTGAGTAATAAATGACATCATTTTCATTTTTGGGTGAACTAACCCTTTAAGGCTTTGTAAGCTAATATTTCAGTAAAGTGTAAACTAGAGCACTAGTTTTTATAGTATAGTTAGCTTTTTTTGATAGTTGTTCAGGAGGTGTTCACCTGTTCTTCATGCATCTGAGTTAATTTGAAACACTCACATAATGCACTGCTGCACCGAAAACAATTCATGTGTTTCTAAATTTACTTCATTTCCTTATTTGCATAACAGCATATGACTGGAATATAAAGTGCACCTTAATCAGTCATTGGCAAAAAGCGCAATAGATATGATGTAATAATCGTGACAGGTCTGTGTAGCTCAGTGAGAGAAAGAGACGGGTGAGTCAAGGCAAAATTTAGCCTGTTTTACTAGTTAATCATTCATTCTCTCTCTGTGTGTAATGCATATGCATGAATGCTAATATGCATGCGTGTATATGCACATCATCATGTGATTCAGAGTTTGACTGCTCAGATGTGTTTTCATTCCTGTCTCCTCTCAGATTGCATGCCTCTCTCATTCCTCTCCGCTGAAGCTGTTTGATTTAAAGAATTTGCACAATTTTTCTGTAAGCTATCTTGTGTTTTATCTCTCAAAACACACACGTCGTAGCCGTACTGTATCTTTTGGTTCACTGACCATGTGAAAAGCAGGAAACGGGAAAGACGGCAGGAAAGAGTGAAGGACAGACAGAGTTCACATGCTGCTGCTTCACTCGTGTTCTTCATTTCCTCTCTTTTCCTTTGGAGTGTTAACAGACCGAATCATCACAGCAAACAGCAGCACGAGTCATCGACGCAGGGGATTCTGGGTAACAGTCTCATAATCCCACTAGCGAGGTGATGTAATGGAAGGTTTTTGGTCATGGTCTGTTTTGAAACAATTTGAGACAACTAGTTTTCTCTTTCATGGTCTGTAGTTTGATGATTTTAATGAGAGAACATCTGTAAATTCTTTCAATTCACAGTCCTAGATGAACCACTCTGCTGTGAAGGACTTGCATGAAGTCCAACATTAAATAAAGGCTGAGGGATGTTCAACAAACACTCACTTTCATAGTGTCATGTCTGTTTACCAAAACAGTTAAAGTTTTAAGGTCATAAGCCGCTTTTCCACTGTCGTGCCAGTTGCCCTGCAGCTCTACCCTAAAACCTGCCCTTAACATGCCTCCATTTGACCAGCATGGGGGCTAGCTGACTGAAAACTAGCTAGATTGCAAAATGAGCATGACAGAAGCAAACATTTGGTCTTTACTTAAAGACTTAAAGGGTTAGTTCACCAAAAAATGAAAATAATGTCATTTATTACTCACCCTCATGTCGTTCTACACCCGTAAGACTATCGTTCATCTTCGGAACACAAATTAAGATATTGTTGATGAAATCCAATGGCTCAGTGAGGCCTCTATTGAGAGCAAAGCCATTGAAACTCTCAAGATCCATAAACGTACTAAAAACATATTTGAAACAGTTCATGTGAGTTCAGTGGTTCTATCTTAATATTATAAAGTGATAAGAATACTTTTTGTGCGCCAAAAAAACAATGACTTTTCAACTATATATCCAGTGATGGGCCGATTTCAAAACACTGCATCATGAAGCTTTTGAGCTTTATGAATCTTTTGTTTCGAATTAGTGATTCAGATCTCCTATCAAACGGCTAAACTGCTGAAATCACGTGACTTTGGCGCTCCGATCCACTGATTTGATTCGGAAAGCTCTGAAGCATTGTTTTGAAATCGGCCCATCACTAGATATTGTTGAAAAGTTATTTTGGTTTTTTTGGTGCACAAAAAGTATTCTTGTTGCTTTATAATATTAAGCTAGAACCACTGAATTCACATGAACTGTTTCAAATATGTTTTTAGTACCTTTATGGACCTTGAGAGTTTCAATGGCTTTGCTCTCAATTGAGGCCTCACTGAGCCATCGGATTTCATCAACAATATCTTAATTTGTGTTCAAGATGAACAAACATCTTACGGGTGTAGAACGACATGAGGGTGAGTAATAGAAGACATTATTTTCATTTTTGGGTGATCTAACCCTTTAAGACTCCTGCATCAATATTTGACCAATGATTTACAATAAAAAATGTTACAGTGAGAGTAATTGTTAAAAAATTTCTCAGGAGTGCACATCAATCATGCTGAATCAAACTGGTATTGATCATTAGCTCACATAAAAAGAGAACACACATACTTATTCAGTCGCGCCTGCTTCCATTTAGCCTAATTGTGATCTTCAACTCCATTAAGGCTTACACATTTAGAAAAATATTGATAAAATATCATGTTTACATCACATTTCTTTATAAAGAATGAGCATTTTTATTAATTTTCTTTGAAATGATGTTTGATGAAACGATGTTTGAGAGATATCTCCCATCTCACTATACTGTTATCCTTTCTGCCAGAGCAACAGAGGGAGCTCACAAGCAGAAAACCGGAGTTATAAGTTATGAGTTAACCGGAGTATTTGTCGTTTATGACATACGTGGCTGCATTAGTCCGGTATCAACAAAGGTACAGGGAAGAGACGGGTGGAACATGAAACCAAATAAATAAACTATTATAATCATATATGATTTATGTTCTTCAAGCGGTGTTTTCCATAATCATATGTGTACTTATCGAAATGGTTAGCATAAGTAGCCTATATATATATATATATATATATATAAATGATTTTAAA
Source organism: Hypophthalmichthys nobilis (assembly GCA_037950665.1). Taxonomy (NCBI): domain Eukaryota; kingdom Metazoa; phylum Chordata; class Actinopteri; order Cypriniformes; family Xenocyprididae; genus Hypophthalmichthys; species Hypophthalmichthys nobilis. Next base: position 23,674,806 of record CM075471.1, on the reverse strand, counting down.
AGTGGAGGTTAGTTGGTAGCCTGATATGAAAACATAGGAAATGAGCAGCAGTGTTGACCCTATCCTAAATTAGATAAACTCCGCCTTTGTTCATGACCACTCCTCAAGCCCCAGTTGGCCCGCTTTGGACCAAGGTATTTGACGGGCCAAAGACCTGAGGAGGCCTGATCAAGCCCTGAAAGGGACAGTGGAAACACATCCTGGCATGCACTGGCACGCTAGCTTTTGGCCCGACAGTGGAAAGGCGGCTATAGAGTGCAACAGTCCAGTTCTGGAAGCCAAAATGCCATTCTTTTTCTCCAAAGGTAATTGATTTTTTTATGATAACTTAGGGTGCTTTCACACCTGCCTCATTTAGTTTGGTTGAATCGCACTAGAGTTCGTTGTCCCCCTTGGTCCTGTTCGTTTGGGCAGGTGTGAATGCAGCAATCACACTCAGGTGCGCAACAAAAGCGGACCAAACAAGCGTACCGAGACCTCCTTGAAGAGGTGGAGCAGTTCGCTTGAGATGTAAAAGCAATCTGACCCAACGGACCAACAAACCAAATGATAATTCATAATGGGAAATGTGTTATATAAAAAGCATTAGTGTCTGATTCTCTGAGTGAGCACATTAGTTACCGTAGTTGAAAACCAAAGAGCGCCTCTTCATCCTAAAATGTTGTGTAATTGCGCTTCTCCGTGCAAGAATGCTGTCCCGACGAAGCCTTGATTCCTGCTCTATCTTCATTGTAACGGTAATTCACCATTCACGTATGGTCTCGACACAGTTAGCCTAGACAGCGCTGGGAGATCCAGAGAGAGCGTGTTTGAATTTACCGTAGTATTAATACGAATGTAGTATATAATTTAACAGCGGGAATGACGGCTACATTTATAGTGTTTGCGTGTGTCTCAACAGTTACAAATAAACCCACAATAATTATTTCAACTTATTTTTTAAATGTTTAACTGCGGAATTCCTGGAGAAAACTACATTACCCATGATTCTGAAAAGAAATCTCCACCAATCAGAACCTTGACTAGCAAATCGCACAAATAACAGTTTAGCCCCACCCACTCCCATGAAGCACTGCAAATGACGTGGAGTCAATTTTCATACACTCCCGAACAACTAAAAAACATTGTGTATTTTTTTTCCATAATTTTTTTTATTCAAATTTAATTCGATTTGTAGTTCTTTCCATCATTAAAGCCTTTAAGTTCTTGTACCTTTGTCTTTTTGTCCGATTTTTTAAAAACATTTTTTTTTTTTTTTCCAAACCAAAGTTTCTAATGTTGTGATTCACCTCGTAACTGATTGGTTTGGTTCACTCTTAAACAATGACTTTTTTAAAATCCTTATGGGGAAAAATACTTTCAGAACCAACCCCGCTGAAAAAAACTAGATAAAAACATGCTTTCATGACTAAATCAGTGTTAATGTAAGAAGATCTGACTTCAAATGACAGAATATATTATCTCTGCCAAACTTTTGTTTCAACTTTTATTTTCATTTTAATACAGAATGTTGCTATTTTGTTGCTGCAGTGTTTTGTTTGGTTGCTAGGGTGTTCTGAGTGGTTGCTGGGTGGTTTCCTTATTCAAAGATGTTTAGATCAGATAATCAGATCATATAATATTTTTATAGGTATAGATTTTTTATTATAAACGTGTTGTGGTAGATGTCTGTTTGCTTAGGCACATGAGTGCAGTAATCTTGACATGTGGGTGGTTCAAAAACCTGTTTCTGAGAGTTTCAAGCTAGATACGGGGGGTAGGGCTGGAGATGAGGTTGTGTGAGAGGGATTTTACTCCATTGGGGGTAAGAGGGCTGGACGGGGTCAGGCATTAAAGGGACGAGTGTAAACAACATCTGTTTATTCCCCCGCCTTACTTCAGGTATTACTACAGTAAAACTGTGCTCGCATGGTTTTAGATTCTAAAATGATTTAGAAGATTATTTTCATTTATTATGATTTTAGAGTAGTAACTGTGGTATTTTGGGAGGAAATATGGTTAAATGTTATGCATACAATTCATAAGTGTTGGATTATCGTGTGCATTAATATATTCACACCCCTCTATGCACAGGCTAACGCTGTATCATCTATGTACTGCTGGATAAACATGCATGTTGACTTTTGCATGCAGTTCGTTTGTCTGAGGCTTATTTACGGTGTTTAATTAGTAGGATAATGAGCTGTGAAATGACCGTGTCATTGCTGACTGGCCACTTCCTCTGAACTTGTGTTTTCCTTCCTATCCTCCATCATTCAGAGTTTAACATATCAGAAATGTCATTATTCAAGCAGTCGAAACTAAAGTGAAGAATCATCCAAATATACTAAAACTACTAAATATACTAATTATCTTAAATAGTGTTCTATATGCAGTAATAAACATTTTTAACTGTAGTTTTTAAACATTAAACTTAGTTGTTTAAAACCACAAGTGCCGTCTAGTTAGTCACACTGCAAATGGAAAGCCATATCAAGCACATTGCATTGTGGGATTCAGTATCCATGGTGTGCTCTGTTCTGCACATCTTACAGAATACAGAACATAATTTGGGTATGCATATTGTGCACAGAATGCAAATTGTATAGTACTTCATTTTTTAAAGAGTATATGGCATATAGTTTGTGTGTTGTTTTTTTTCCATCGGAGACTACTTTTTTATATGAGTATATTGCTTTTGTGTGTTTTATACACATCTCGTCTTTTTCGGAGTGTATTCTGTGTGTATTTTTGCTCCATCTGAGAGGCGAGTTCTGTAATTGATATGCCACAAGTAATAAATCAGCCGGCCGCCTGCCACCGCTCACCATTATCTGAGGAGACGGGTTTAGAGGTCTGTCCACAGTGTGTGTATGTGAATTTATGCTCTGTTTTCTAAAGCAGAGGGGTTGTGAGACAACTCGCTGAATAACGTGTCCTCGGGCAGCTGTGGGAAAAATGGAGAATGAATTGACTTCCATATTAACTCTGTCTCATGTTCCTTATGCTGAAATGTACTCTAGTGTTGTTGTTCATTATTACATTTTTGTTATTTAATGAAATAAAAAATTTAAAATATTTCTGCATATTGTTTTTGGATGCTTGTACATAAATAAAGCTTGTGGTAGATGTGCCAGTAAATACAGGTTCTAGGACTGTAATATGCTTGCACAATAGTCTGCGGTTTTCAGGCAGGATATGTGCGAACGGCTCATTTGACTGACACAAGTAGAAACTGATGCCACTGATAATATCGAGCTAGGCTGAGATCTGTGATATAAACAAGAATATCTATGATAACCGCAGCATGCACAGACAGATAAATATTCAGAGGCTGATTCAGGCACTTGTAGATTCATTGATTGGTATCATTTAAGCACTTACTGGTCGTCTGAAGTGCAGGTACTCATGGAAATTGGCGAATCTAAAAGTGGAAGATGAGAACACAAGATGAAAGAAAGCATTCAGGGATGTTAGGCAAGAATTTCTTTTATCTCTTGATGAGATTGATAATTTTCTTAAGTTGTCAGTCCTTTCTGAGGCATTCTGGCGTACAGTTTGTCATTTATATTTTCATGTTCATTCACTTTCATTCTTATACCTTATCTCTAAGCTCACTACTTCAGTGTAGACTGTTTTAACTATTCCATTGCCGGATAACAATATGACATTGCCGGATAACAATATGAGGACACACAGATGCAATTTGGTTTGATATTTACGGTCGACTCTGTCACGACCGATCCACTCAAATGAAGAGAAATGAGGTTTGGGAATCTAGAACAGGTTTCTGCCTCTTTCTTTTTTTCTTTTGCTCTGTTTTGCACACACATGCACACATAGTAACTCAGAGGCATCTTATGACTTCCCTTACAGTACAGTGGTGGTACTATAGTAAAGTGATGATGGTAATAGTACTGAATGGTTACCATATTCATGTACTTTTGTTGTACTTTGAAGAATACACAATGGTACAATGGACACATGTTCAAAAATGTGGAAGTAGGATACTATGGTACATTTTTTTTTATTGTTAAAGAGCCAACTGGCTCTGTTTTATGGCTTGCTATAAAATTTATGAATACAATAATAAAATAACCACTAGCTATTAGCCACTACTTCTGAAAGCTTCTTTATGCTGTTTGAAGCAGAGCTATAATTAATGGTTTTACAGTAGTAGCAATGATTGTAGGAACCATTTTGGGTTACACTGGTAATGCTTGTACTTTTTTGTATGGAATAATAACAAAGTAATTCAACTTTTCTGTATAAAATATGATAGCTCATCTCGGGAATTAAAGGGTTAGTTCACCCAAAAATGAAAATAATGTCATTTATTACTCACTCTCATGCCGTTCCACACCCGTAAGACGTTCGTTAATCTTCGGAACGCAAATTAAGATATTTTTGTTGAAATCCGATGGCTCAGTGAGGCCTCCATAGCCAGCAATGACATTTCCTCTCTCAAGATCCATTAATGTACTAAAAACATATTTAAATCAGTTCATGTGAGTACAGTGGTTCAATATTAATATTACAAAGCGACGAGAATATTTTTGGTGCGCCAAAAAAAACAATGACTTATATAGTGATGGCCGATTTCAAAACACTGCTTCCTGAAGCTTCGGAGCGTTATGAATCAGCGTGTCGAATCAGTGTGTCGAATCTGCGGTTCGGAGCGCCAAAGTCACGTGATTTCAGCAAGATGGCGGTTTGACTTGCGATCCGAATCATGATTCGACACGCTGATTCATAACGCTCTGAAGCTTCCTGAAGCAGTGTTTTGAAATCGGCCATCAATATATAAGTCTTTATTTTGTTTTTTTTTGGCGCACCAAAAATATTCTCATCGCTTTATAATATTAATATTGAACCACTGTACTCACATGATCTGATTTAAATATGTTTTTAGTACATTAATGGATCTTGACAGAGGAAATGTCATTGCTGGCTGTGCAGGCCTCACTGAGCCATTGGATTTCAACAAAAATATCTTAATTTGTGTTCCAAAGATGAATGAAGGTCCGACAGGGGTGGAACAGCATGAGGTTGAGTAATTAATGACAGAATTTTTATTTTTTGGGTGAACTAACCCTTTAAGTTGATTTTAGTTGGTTGGTCCTCTGCTGATAGACAGAGGAATACTTTCCCTTCTCTGGTCCATTTTTTGTGCATGTTTCTGGAGATCTGTGGAATGACGCCACTTCCCATCATCTCGTCCTTGGGGAATGATGGACAGATAAGAAGGTCCTCAGTCACCCGAACAGGAAAAAAGCAATGGAGATAAGAAATGGACAAAGAAAAGATAGAGAAAGGAAAACATTCCTCCTATTTTCCCTCTGCTCTATCTTCTCTTTTTATTTCCTTTATCTTTTACAGTTTTCACTTGCCTCCGGCTTTCTCCTGTTGCTGAGATTTTCCTGTTTTTTGTAGTTCCGTCTCATAATTTGTTTCCAGTGGAAATGGTGGTGAACTCATTTGTTTTGTTTGGATGTATTTTCCGTCTTCAGCACAATTGCAATTTGTTTCCCTAACAATTAATTGGGTAGTAATTTTTATCAAGTGCTTTTATCCAAAACAACTACAAGTATAGTTCCTCTGGAGTAACCTGTGGTTTTATGGTTGCCCTTTTGAGTTACCAGTCCAGATCTTTATTCACTGAGATGTCAGTCCAGGATTTGTTAATCTATTGATTTAAATGGCAACATCTAAACTAGGGCTGGATTTGAAGCCACTGCCTGCAGAGTTTAGCTCAAATCCTGATCAAACACACCTTCCTGTAATTTTCTAGTAACTCTGAAGACCTTAATTAGCTTGTTCAGGTATCTTTGATTAGGGCAGTGTCCCTCCAGAGCTGGATTTGAGGAACCCTGGGGCAAATTCCAAAGGCTTTTTTGCGCCTTTGAAGGGTACTTCGAGAAGGGGGCACCATTTGTAAGGGTGTTCCAAACGAAACTGAATCTCTTCACGAAGGGCCTTTCCACAAGGCCGTTTGCGAAGGGTACATGTGATGGTCACTTCAAGGAAGTAATTTTATCATTTATAAATTATGGTCACGTGACTCAGCGAATACTCATGATTCATTTTAAAGCTAGATGGTGTTTTTTTTTTTTTTTTGGTGATATATTTCACATGTTTTTGTCATGTTATGTTTAAATAAGTTTCATATATAAGAAATGTGTTTTCTTGCAGTGTCCAAAGATGAGACGGCAAGTTTTAAAGTTGAGAGCAGAGAAATACACTCACACACACATACATAACACTTTTTTTTTTTAACTATATAAAATGTTTCTTTATTTGCAACAGTTATGTTAACAGCAATAATAAGAAATTTCTGTCGTAAGAACGGCTAATCAGCTGATGGACACCGTGCTGCGTTGTCATGGGAACATGGGAAATTGCATTGTCTTTCATTGCTCCCTTCACCAAGTGCATTCCAAACAGCTATATAATGGCACGCAAGTGCCCTGCTCCCTCCAAAGTCCCCACTTCAAGGGAGTAGGGCATAGGGATGCTCCCTTCCGTTTGGAATTCGCCCCTGGTCTAAACTTAGGGCCCAGTTATTACAAATAATTGTTGTATAGCATATTTTAGTACAGTTTACCACAAAATTTTGGATCATATAATCATGGTGTACAGAGACAACAATTATAATGCACATATGAATCATCATAATGCATTGTGGAGTGCCTGTTGTTTTTATACTGCAATTTGTGTTCTCAGAGCTGTGAATTAGAAAAGGAATAGATCATTTCAAGTTGACTTGAAACAGGACAATGTAATTTTCTTGTCCTTGTAAAGTTAAGAACAACTTCAAGCATCTCAGTCCTCAAAAACTTATTTTAGACTTGTTTGTTTTTCAGCACCCTTTTAAAGGGACACCGTTGTACCTGCATACTTGATGGACACAAAGCTGCTGTCAGACACTTTGTGATGATGGATGTGTTATGTCTGTACTGAAGCAGGTCCAACTCTGCAGCTGTGGTGTTGTTTAGTGTAGAGTTTGTTTACAGTGCATCTCCAATCCATCTTCACCCTCAGAGCTATCAGTCTTAGTAATTAAAAGTTGACACGGTTCACCTCATTCAGCCACACGGTTCTAAATGATTTGTTGCAAACCGAAAGATATTGTCTTGAATCTCTTTCTCCACTGTTTGACTTTGAGAAATGATGCATAATGAATCAGATATGTTCCATTTGCACTCATAATGTGTTTTTTGCCCTGCAGGAGCCCTGGACGAGGAATTGAGGTGGATGTTGGAGTGGATGACTTTTATGTGAGAAGGCAAGGAAGCATTGAATCGATAAGGCTTGTGCTGCCTCCTTTTCTTTGTTGAGTTCCTTTAAAAGTCCCAGATTGAAGACTAATAGTGTGGACCACCACATCCTTCACTTGTGAGGACCAGCGCAGATATGTGGCCTCAGCAGGGGCCGCAATGCATTATTAGCCCAAGGACGGTAATGCTCCTTGGGCTGCTGACTACCTGCATTTTCCCTCACCTTTCTGGAGGAGCACCGGAGCCATTTAAGTCCTTCTCGCCCCCTGACTGGGGTCTGACGCATTTAGCCATCCATAACAAGACAGGAGATGTGTACGTTGGCGCGGTAAACTGGATCTACAAGCTCTCTAGCAACTTGACGAAGTTGAGGAGTCATGAGACTGGTCCGGTAGTGGACAACGAGAAATGCTATCCACCTCCAAGTGTACAGTTATGCCCCCATGACCTTTACCCAAATAGTAATGTGAATAAGCTGCTGCTAATAGACTATCCCCAAAACCGACTCATTGCTTGTGGAAGCACCTGGCAAGGCGTCTGTCAGTTTCTGCGCCTGGATGACCTATTCAAGCTTGGCGAGCCACACCACCGCAAGGAACACTACCTCTCCAGCGTCGCTGAGTCAGGAACCATGTCCGGCGTCATCATCTCTGAGGGTCATATCAGCAAGCTTTTCATTGGAACGCCCATCGATGGGAAATCAGAGTATTTCCCAACACTTTCCAGCCGTAAGTTGATGGCCAATGAGGAGGATGCTGACATATTCAGCTTTGTCCACCAGGATGAGTTTGTCTCGTCCCAGCTGAAGATCCCCTCGGATACGCTGTCCAAATTCCCAGCATTTGACATTTACTACATATACAGCTTTAGCAGTGAACAGTTTGTCTACTACTTGACTTTGCAGCTGGATACCCAACTAACTTCTCCTGATGCCAGCGGGGAACAGTTCTTTACCTCTAAGATCGTCCGACTCTGTATTGATGATCCTAGGTTTTATTCCTATGTGGAATTCCCAATTGGATGCACCAAAGATGGTGTAGAGTATCGACTGATCCAGGACGCCTACTTGAGCAAACCCGGAAAGCAACTTGCTAACTCTTTGGGAGTGTCTGAGCAAGAGGACATATTGTTTACAGTCTTCTCCCAAGGCCAGAAGAACCGGGCCAAACCCCCAAAAGAATCAGCACTCTGCCTGTTCACGCTAACCAGAATAAAGGAGAAGATTAAGGAAAGGATTCAGTCGTGCTATAGAGGAGAGGGCAAGCTGTCTTTGCCCTGGCTACTCAACAAGGAGCTACCATGCATCAACTCGGTAAGTCTCTGATGGCAGGCCATTAAGACACACTGCATGGCTACGACGATTGATTTGTTGGGTTGGATGAATGGGTGTGCTTCAGTAATGTCCCCTGCTAGAGTTCAGCTTCCATTATCTTGGTGCAAAGGGTGATTGTGATTAGATACAAGTGGAGAAATTGTAGATCAGACTAGGGTCGTCAGGGTAGGACAACAGGGAACAGAGTGGCCTTGTAAAGTCCTCTATAGCAGTGTTTCTCAACTTCAGTCCTGGAGACCCACCTACTAGAATGTCTCACTATGTGATTTAACTCATCACCACCTTAGTGTGTTGAATAAGGAGGCATCTAAAACTGGGTGGTGGGTGGAACTGGAGTTGATAAACACTGCTCTATAGCAGTCTACTTATTGGGCTGGGATGCAAATTAAAGAATGACACTGGATAAGACTATAGTACAACTATTGTCAAGAACCTTGACTACACTGTTGGCTTGTGTCTAACTGTGCCTAATAGTCTAACTTCATTAAATGTTGTAGAATATAAATATCACAAGCACTCTTCCTGTCACCCACCTCCTGTTTCCTTTTGCGTTCGTTTTCTCTCACTGTCTTTCTCCCAAGTGCTTCTATTATTCAGTCAGACAGGAACATCATTAGGGGAGTTGAGTAAATTTCATGAGTTGCTCTCTCGCTCATGCTTTCTAATTCGTTTAGCGAGGCTTGATCCCATCTTCTCTGCCATCACGGTCCTCTGGGACCAGGGCTTGCTTTTCGTCCTCTCGTTCGCTCACTCTTAATCTCTCTCTCCTCATTTGTCTCTGTTCGTCTCACTCGCTCTGTCTTTCTTGGGGCTTTCACTGGCAAAGAATGGCTTTCATTTAACCAAGCACTCAGAGATAAAGATCCCCATTTTTATTTTTCTGACTCATTCCAAATCAGTTTGATCTTTTTCCCTTTCTTTATATTCAACGTCTATCGGTAGAGCTCTAAGCGGATGGATTAATAGAGAATGAAAGACATTTTTTGGAAGCAAAACAGATACAGAGCGGCTGAACATGTCACGTCTAAATACTTCAACATTCAACTCTTCAATTTTTTTTTTTTTTTCTTCACACTTCACTTACCACTGAATTAATGTATTTTAAAACCCTATCTTATGGCCATTTTTAATTATGAATAAACCTGGCCTTTACATAACTGACCCCAAATTTCAGTGCTTAAATTCCAAGATGGTTGACTAGTCATCCAACAACTAACTAGCAACTAATTAGTGATTTAATTTTTTTTTTTCCTGTGCTTTTAAATGGAGACTCGTATGACAAATAATTATTGCCCTGTGAGTCCAAAAGTTTAATTTGAAGCACTTCAATCTGCATCCAAAGTGTGTATAGGGTGTTGTGCAGCTTTTTTTGGAGCCTTTCTTGACTCTAACAATTTAGATGCCAAAAAAGCCTATTTCATTTTTTTCAGGGTTTATGCTACTTCAGAATAACTAGTATATATTGCCATCTAGATTGAATGCTTATATTTGGTGCAGTCCGTGGTAAACAAATTGATGTCATGTTTAAAAATATTGTTTCCAAACAAGTGTTCTTTTCATTTTATATAATCTTTATCAGATTCAAAATTGCTTACAGTTTTTGAATTTTTTTTTTTTTCTCTCCAGAGATTAAGTACACTGCTAATTAACCTATTTAATGCTGTATGTCTGACAGAAGCACAGTGCTTGTGTATTCTTACTCACAGGAACACAGAAATCAGCCGTTTAAATCTCATCAGAATAGAATGTTGAAAATCTGGTGCTGCTCAAATGATTCACACTGATCAGATCAGGGCAGTGTGTTTGTTTAATGTAACTCGTTTAACGCATTAAACTTTTTTGAAACTTAATTTATATAGAGTCATGTCTCGCTCTCCCTTTGGAATGTGGTGTGTTGTGTTTGGTTTCGCCTCTGAACTGGGCAGACACATAATCAACAGTCTGAAAACACACACACACACCCAGAGTTGTGTGTGTGTGTGTGTGTGTTTTGGTATGTCTTTCTGCAACCGGTTTAGTCCTGCATTAGTTTTCACCTCACTAGTAAAGTGTGAATGTGCGTTTGTGTGTGTGAGAGAATGTAATTACTTCAGCACACACACTTTGAGTGAATGTAATGCTCATCTTCTTTGTGTGACCCATGAGTATTGAGAAAATACTGCATCAAATCAGCCATCAATCAAGTGTGAAATAGCAGTGGGACTAGAGCTCTGTTCCAAAATGCATAAAGGTGTCACAGAAGGCAGCATAAGGTCATGAGCCCTTCAGATGCCTGCTTTGGGCCAAATATTTTAGGCAGTAACAGATACATTACCATTCAAAAGTTTGGGGTCAGTATGATATTTTTGAAAGAAATTAATACTTTTATTCATCAGGGACACATGAAATTAATCAAAACAAGTGACAGTAAAGACATTTGTTATACAGAAAGATTTCTATTTCAAAAAATGCTGCTCTTTTGAACTTTTTATTCTTCAAGGAATCCTGAAAAAAATGTATCACTGTTTCCACAAAAGTACATCAAGCAGCACAACTGTTTTCAACATTGATAATCAGAAATGTTTTTTGAGCAGCAAATCAGCATGTTAAAATGGTTTCTGAAAGATCATGTGACACTGAAGACTGGAGTAATGATGCTGAAAATTCAGCTTTGATCATGAGAATAAATTGTAATAATATTTCATAATATTACTGTTTTTACTGTATTTTTGATCAAATAAATGCAGCCTTGGTGAGCAGAAGAAACTTCTTTCAATAACATAAAAAAAAAATCAAACTTTTATAATGTAGTGTATCTCTTTAGAGAAGATATATACCAAATTCCACTAGTTTTTGTGTTCTGGGGTTTTCTGTACAGCCGTTCACAGGGATTGCTTTTATGCTAATAGTTAAAAGTCTGACTACATAAGACTGATATTTAAATAAGCTTAGCTCATGATGGCATAAAACTGTTGAATTAAATTACTTTTGATGTTTTCAAAGCTATAAATCCTCCAGCCAGGCTTTGTGTGTGTGTCTGTGTGAGAGAGTGTGTCTGAAGTGTCTGACTGCTTGACATCAGGTTTTTAGCTCAGAGGAGAAAAAGTGAGTTTGCTAAGTGAATTGATGCCCGTCTCTCTTTCCTCTTTCTTTTCTTCTGTTTCCTTTCTTCCTGCTGTGAGGTAGAGACTCTTCTGGATGGATTAAGACAGAAAGAAAAACAAAGAGAAAAGGGGAGGTAAAGAGAGAAAAGACAGTGAGAAAGAAAGAAAGGTTATTGATGTGTGCCTGGGCAGCTTTAGAACACACACACACACACACACACAGACACACATGTTTACTTAGCTTTCTGAATGAGCACACATGCCACAGACAGTTGTTTATATATACAGTGAAGACTAACCTAAACTCTAACCCTAAAAGAAAATTTCACAACATTTTATTTGAATAATTTTTAACTTTTAAATTGGCACCGGTTGGAGGTATGGTCAAATTTAGCCTATTTTTTTCCCCACGAGGTACAGCTGTACAGTACGGCAAGTTAGCCAAATATATTTAACCTTTTATTCAAACTTTTTTCAAAATACAGGGTGGAAAATGTGTGGAATTTTGTGAATGGATGGCATTCACATTCTGTGGAATTAGCAGTGCTTTCATTGGAGTTCTGTGGGCTCGGATACATTTGGATCTCTCTCTCTCTCTCTCTCTCTCTCTCTCTCTCTCTCTCTTCCCCCCCCCCACTTCATCAGTGAGGAACTTCCTGTACAATGGCAATAGAACAGAACAGGATTCTGGAAGTAAATATTCCATTCAGAATCAATATTTGTAATTGTAACATTTAGAATGAGTGGTCAGAACCCAAAAAAGTCAACATGATTTCAACTTTAGAAACTTTTAATCTTCATCTTAAATGATTTAGTTCCATGACTTGCTTTGTGGGATGAGTAATTTATTCATTTCAAACAATACTTTACTAATACCACCTTTTCACAAATTAAATTTTGAACTTTATTGAAGAATTTCTTTAAATCTTTATGATGAAAATTAATAGAAAAAATACTTCCAGACTGTTCAAAAGTTTGGGATCAGTAAGATTTTTATTTTTTGAAAGAAATTAATACTTTTACTCAGCAAAGATGCATTAAATTGATCAAAAGTGAGAGTAAAATATTTATAATGTTACAAAAGATTTCTATTACAAATAAATGCTGTTCTTTGAACTTTCTGTTCATTAAAGAATGCTGAATTCAAAATTCATCACGGTTTCCACAAGAATATTAAGCAGCATAACTGTTTTAAACATTGAATGGTAGCGTATATATCACATGACTAACAGATACTTTAAGATGACATTCTGTTGGAAAATAACAAGAACAGTAAATTGGTTTTATAAGTATTGCAAATATGTGTTACCCTTTTCCCACTCACTAACTTTCGTGTCCCTACATCACACCTTCCAGGGTTTCCTGTAATACAGTGACCTTGCTTTCCGTTTTGGCATCCATGTAATAAATGGCCTTACTACTGTGTGTGTGTGTGTGTGTGTGTGTGTGTGTGTGTGTGTGTGTAAGACTTCCACTGATATTGTTTTTAGGAAAAACCCACCCTGACAGCCTGTCTTACCCAGACATTGACCTTTTGGTGGAGTCCCTTTCTCAAACCCTCTCTGTTTGTCTGTTTCAGCCTCTCCAGATCGACGATAATTTCTGCGGGCAGGATTTTAACCAGCCTCTAGGGGGCACCAGCACTATCGAGGGCATTCCGCTCTTCATAGACAAAGATGATGGAATGACTTCGGTTGCTGCTTACGATTATCGCAGCAACACAGTGGTTTTTGCAGGAACACGCAACGGCCGAATGAAGAAGGTAAGAGTCGTGCAGTTCTAGATTTTGTTTTTTTCATACTGGAAATGGAAACCATTGTTGTGCTGAATTTCGACCCCCTGCCAAATTATTACCCCCCTGTTGAAGTCTCTACCTGATTGCCTAATCTTAACCCCGCCCCTAATCCTAACCCCTCCCCCACACCTACTCCTAAACCTACCAATACTAGGAGGGGTAATAATATGGCAGGGGGTCGAAATTCGGCACAGCAATGGTTTCCATTTCTTATAGCCCAGGAATTTTCCCTCATCATAGCAACTTTAAACAAATGCTTTATCGGTGCGCATTATTCCAAAGAAAAAGAAAGATTGTTTCATTTTTCATTAAAGTCTAATTGCTCTGCTTCTCAAACCACTTTTCCTTTTCATTTGATATTGCATGAGCATGTTGGTTAACCTTAAAAATTGCAAATGCTATTTTAATGTTGGTTTTAATTTAGCATGTTTTTATTCAGTGTTTAATGCTGATTAGATTCAGGTGTTGTGCTTGGGACTGGTTAACTATTCGTTTACTACAAGTAGAGTTTTAAACAGTCTATATGTGTTCAGCAGACATTTGGAGATGATTTAGTAATTGCATTGTTGCGCTGTGGTTTTCATTGTTTATAGCTGATAGTTTTCATTGTTATGATTTAGGCATTGCATTGTTGCGCTGTAGAAAGTAGTTTTCAGACCTTGGACATGAACCACTAATGTTGACGTATAATTTGCAAGGTTTCACAATATATTGGTCATTATTTGAATTAGGGCTGTGCGATATGACGATATCGTTACCACGAAATAAAATGTCTATCGTTAGAGATTTTGCTACATCGTAGTATGTAAATATATTGCACTATTGACACTTCAAAGTGATGAAATGCATGAATGAGAATATAAAGAGTGGGACGTGCTTGATGTTAAAAGAGTTATAAGCGGAATATATCCTGAAAAGGAACTCGGTGCAGTGCTCGTGCTGACTGGCACACTGCCAAAGTGTGCGCATGAAACCTGCCTCTCTCAGAAGGCGATCGCGAATTAGAGACGTTCTCGATGTTAAAGTGTATTAAGCACAATAAGTAGGGGTGGGCGATATACTGGTAGACATGATTAGCTGGTTGAAATTTGTCAACTGGTAGAGATTTGACGATCGTCTGTCGCGTGAGGTTGCTATGCTGCACGGTGACGAAAGTTTATAATTTGCATGAGTTTTTAAGCATTGCTGTTTAAAAACAAGTGGTTTAAACCGTCTAAATGCAATTAGCTGTGAAAGACAACTCATTTCAGCATATGCACGTGCTCTCTGAAGAGACTGTTTCTCAGCGCCGTCTGAGAGACGCGCGACATGAAGCTGCTGCTCATAGAGCGCGTGAGGACTGAACTGAGTGCTTTTTGATGCCTAATTGGGCTTGAACGGTTAAATGCACATACCTATGTGCCAAAGTGACCACGTATTTGCAAGCAAACAGAGCCATTTATGTATTAAGTGAAGGTACAGTTGAGAAAGACGAGGCTCAAGTTAATGGATCGGTGCAGTCAGTCTTAAAGGGACAGTGTCCAAATATACCTGCTGTCATTATTAATGCTAATCAAACAACAAAAAAGAGAGAAAATCTCTCACTGCTTGCTTTTGTAACTTTAATAAGAGTAAATGTATATTTAATTTACATAGTAAAGACTATGCATTGTTTTTTTATACCTTTGATTACTTTATATATTTTCTGGTTGAAGTTATTTCATGTAGGTCTATTTCGTCTGTCTTTGTTCTATTGTAGTTTTCTTTGCTCTTTCTTTATCATAGTTTATTTGTCCTCAGTAAGCTTGAGAGTTTTTTAGGCTAGTATTAATTTTTTAAATTATATTGAAATTGATGATAATTATGAAATTTCAATGATATGGAAAATTAAGATATCATAAAAATCTTATTTAAAGCAAAAATAACTATATCGTGATATATATCGTTATCGTGATATAATATATTTTGGTCATATCGCCTAGCCCTAATTTGAATTATCGGCATCGGCCAATAAAGTACTATTTCTTTAGAGCACTATTTGTATTGCATTCTCCACTAGATTAATCACTTATGCTTGTGTTAATCTCATTTGTAGGTCTTTTGTTGGTGTTTTAGATGCTTGAGGAGCTGTGCAAATTGGCTGAAGTGTTCAAAAGTAAATGGTAGTTTGGCAACATGACTTTTTTGCAGTTTTGAGGTGTGAAAGGTGTGTGTGTGTGTGTATGATGAGCTCAGAATTCATCATGTGTGATTGTGTGTGTGTGTTAGAGGCTTGCAGGAGTGGAAGGACTCACTGGAGCATCACATGATGGATTCACTGAGATGTGAAATGGAGGACAGACTCTGTCCATCCCTGAGAGACTGACTGAAGATGTGAATGAAATATCCAGCAGCTTTATGTTATGTGTGTGTGACAGTCAGTCACAGAAGTGCTTTTATCACACAACGTCTTCTACTGTGTGTCTTTCACTTTTGTTACTTTTAGGTTCATCTTTTTGTAGTGTTTAGGACCCATTTCACATTTAAACAGAATGGAAGGCCCTCTTGTCTTTACACCTGGTATCAAGATGCGTTTTCATAAATCGGATCACAAGTGGACGGCGCTATAATACAGGTGTAAATGATGTAAAAAGTTTTCAGCTTGTCCACTTTCGACCACTTCCAGAGGTAGTTGAAAACACATTTGACCGGATTGTAGTGTAGGCGCTCATGTGGTCGAATGCGTTTGAAAAGTCACAAAAGTCCACCTACTCTCTGCCTACTGACCATATGCGTAAACGTTATGGGAAGCACGCTAGCCGGATAGGATTTCAACAAAATCAAAACATTAGAGAACAAAAACAAATGGGGGAATACAAAGGAAAATAAATAGTTAAATACTTAAAAAGTTATAATTTATTTAAAAATTGTTCTGTAATGTAAGAGGTTTTTAAAACTTTGTTTTTAATGGAGGCAGTATTTTGACGTGATTATAATAGGAAACGTGAATACTTTACAGTATGGTTTAAATTTAAGATATCTTGCTTTGTGAATGTGATATTTTACCATCATACAAATGAAGTTTAAGACATCATCTAGGTCCTTGTTATTTGAAGCCAGTTTAGATCAGGCTCTTACACTAGTCCTAACCAGGTGCAATGTCATCAAGCAACAAGCAATTATATGCAGTTTTAATTCATTCGAGATTGTCTTTACGGTGAGATCATTTCTTTAGCGCCACATAAGTGTATATATTAAACTTTTTGAAAGTGTAATGTTGTGATTGAGCTTCTTCATCTTCAGTGTGTCGCTGGTTAGGGCTATTTTAGATGTTCATGTGTGTCTGGAGGTGTTGAACCTGGATTAATCCTGCTGATCTGGAGCGTCGCAGCACGTCTGGGCACGAGTAACCCTTCTTGAGCTCTCCCGTCTGGGTTTACCGCGCTAGACGATTCAGTCTGGTCAAATCAACAACAGATGGACGAGCCAACTGGGCCACATACACAAACACACACATACACACACACACTGTGGTCTAAACTCACAGTAAAGTCCGCCAGCCTCCCTCTCTGAGTAATAATGTTGTTAATTATGGCTCTATACAAAACTGCTGCTGCGTCTGTGAGCGGATTCCTCCGTTGAGCTTTTCCTGGCCTTGAGTGTCAATAGCAGGTGTGTGTTTGTCCTCTTTAATGACAGACCCTCAGTTCAGTGTCAACATGAATTTAAATTTTGATTTTGAGTTCATCAGACGCTAATCCTCAGGGTTGATTTTAAGCTTAGCTGTTTTTAGAAGTTAAACATCCTGGAAGCTCTGGATTGATCTACTGACCCACTGTCCTGTTGACTCTGTGACCCTCAACAGATGACCGTTTATTGAGAGACTTGATCTTTCTCTCTCTGTCTCGCTCACTCTTTCTAATAATGTGGTAGTGGTTGAATGCTTGCATACATTTTAAATCACTATTATTAGTGACCTTTATTATTACTGTTCCTCATACTTAAGTATTGAAGTTAAGTTCAGTTTGTGCTCCAAACATTGATTCCTCAAATCATGTGTCATGTTGAGGAGAGATTATTGAGATAGTACATTAAATCCAAGGTGCTAACCCCCCCCCCTTTATCATCCAACAGTTCAGCTGTATTTCTGTAACGTGCACCTTGAATGCAATGTTACTCGTTTTGGATAAAAGCATCTACCAAATCTGTAATTGTGAATACATCAAAATGAAATGACTAGGCACTAGTAAAATGTTACTTACTTGACTTAGTAAAACAATAAAAAGTAGGTAATTATAATAATAAAAGATGGATAAATGATGCGTTGTGGGAATATCTGGGAAAGCACAGGGTTGTGCGCACACACACTCTCACTCACTCACACACAGTTACTCACACACATTAACTCACACACTCTCACACACACAGAGGAATTCTGTATTATCGCTCCTCTTACATTCAGTTCAAAGCGTTGGCTGTGATTTGAGCCGCGGAGGTTAATTACACACACACGCGTGTGCGCATCACAGCTCTGCTGGTTGTTGCGTGTGTTATGCTGAGCTCTACATGTCTGTAATTAGTGTCTCAGCATGAGATCTGGCCGAGAACACACACACTCCGTTATGAACATGCCAATTCACTCTGACACATTTCCCATTGAATGATTATTATTGATTTATTATTACTCAGATTCATCAGTGTAGATTAGATGTTGACTGATTATTACAGATGGCACTGGGTGCATTGTGACAATCAGCGTCTGTTCATCTGTTGTTCTGCAGTGTTTTTGTGGTTGATGTGTGTGTTGGGCGTTATACACTACCCTTCAAATGCTTAGGGTCAGTAAGATTTTTTTTACTTATACTTAAATTGAACTTTCTATTTAAAGAAGACTGAAAAAAAATCTGAAGCAGCACAACTGTTTTCAACATTTATAATAATCAGAAATGTTTCTTGGGCAGCAAATCAGCATATGGAATGATTTCTGAAGGATCATGTGATACTGAAGACTGGAGTAATGATGCTGAAAATTCAGATTGATTACAGGATTAAAAATTACAGTTTACAATATATTCATATTTTTTTTTCCCCATATTGTAGTAATATTTCACAATATTACTGTTTTTACTGTATTTTTAATCAAAAACATGCAGCTTTGATGAGCACAGAGACTTCTTTCAAAACATTAAAATAATCTTACTGACCCTAAAGGAAAT
The DNA here is from genome assembly GCA_037950665.1 of Hypophthalmichthys nobilis. Classification (NCBI taxonomy): domain Eukaryota; kingdom Metazoa; phylum Chordata; class Actinopteri; order Cypriniformes; family Xenocyprididae; genus Hypophthalmichthys; species Hypophthalmichthys nobilis. The sequence goes on along the minus strand of CM075471.1, from coordinate 23,656,165 downwards.
CCCATTGCAAACAGACTTTTGGCACAACTGTGTTGACTTCTATGTGATTTACATTCCTGGGAACCAGTGAATATTGACCAGCTGTCAGTGTCATGAAGAGACTGTTTGATGAACCAATTACAGTATTATGTGACATTTATGCTTTCACTTATAGACATTGTTGTAGTGAATTACATTTTTTTTTTTACTGTGATTTTTTTTTTTTTTTTTTTTTTATACTGTGATTTTTGAAGTGATTTGAATGTCAGAATAGTTCAAATATCAGTGAGATGTGATTAGCTTTTTAGCTGAATAATATGGGAAAAGTGGAAAGATTTAAAGAGTGATGACCTGTGATAGAGGTACTTTGTTCTTTGAATGTCTAATTGAAACTTTAAAGAGAAAAAGTATAGTTTTTAGGTTTCAATGTTGATTGTGTATCATAAGTGCAGATTGCCCAAAACAATACTTAAATGTAGTATTGAAGTACAGTCAATTCAGCATTTTCCCCTGCTGGATCTCTGACAGCCGTCAGGCTCATTGTGCTGTCGATTATGTTTCATGATGTAGGATGTAAATCAATTACAGACTCCATGAACTAGAGGAGCTTTAAGAATGAATAAATGAGAAGATCATCTCTGTTAATGCTCTGTTTCCTCAGATCGTCTTTTCATTTACAATAGTGTTTCTTCTCCAGTACTGACATTCAGATCATTGATTGACACACACACACACACACACACACACACACACACAAAGCAAAATTAGCAAAATTACATCAGAGACATGCAACACACTGCCAGTCATGCAGTTTTAAGTCTATGAATTCAGTCTAAAGAGGTCAGTGGTCAGTCTGTGAACTTTACATCCTCTGCTGGTTAAACATCTTTTCTCTGTTCAACTTTAACTTTGGTGTGCAGTTTTGTTGGCTTCGCAGCAGACCTTGCGGCTGTCTTGTGTTCAGATGCTTATAAATTTAAGTGGATGGAATTGGATGTGAACACAGCTGTAGACTGCCGTCTGTGTGTGTGTGTGTGTAAATGTGTGCACGACAGTCACATGGTGATCATATGCCACTGGATGCTCCTGTTAGATCATTCCCACGGTCATGTCCTAAACATACACACGGATTCCTCAGGACTGTCTCACAAAGAGCCCAGTGTTCATCACCTCAAACACACACACGCAAGCACACACTCAGACATTAGGACGAGCACAAAGACACATCTGTCTGCCTGTGAGTGTGTGTGTGTTGTGTTAGGACTAACCACACAAACACATGCACATTCCTCTTTGACCTTTAAATATATTCAGTTTTTCTGTCTGTGGTCATAGAGAGTGAGACAGGACGGGTGAGTTATGGAGAGAGAAAGCTTGTCATCTTTTCTGATGTGCTGAAATATTCATGACATGCTGCTCTGAGAGCTTTTAAATCTCTCTCTCACACACACACACACACACACACATGCATGCATACGCACACACACATACACGCGCGCACACACACAGGTTTGTTTTTGTGAATTGTGGGGACATTCCATAGGCGTAATGGTTTTTATACTGTACAAACCGTATTTTCTATTGCCCTACACCTAAATCTACCCATCACAGGAAACTGTGCACATTTTTACTTTTTAAAAAAACTCATTCTTTATGATTTATAAGGCTTTTGAAAAATGGGGACATGGGGTAATATCCTCATAAGTCACCCTCCCCTTGTAATAACCATGTCATTATACAAATTTGTGTCCTGATATGTCACAAAAACACAAACACACACACACACACACACAGTTGTCTCTGTGATGCTCAGGTGGATCTTTTTGTGCAGAAGGTGTGAGAAATAACTTCATGTCTGAGTAGATGTCACATTATTTCATGCTCTAGTTTAGGGATTCCCAAACCTTTTTTTTCCTCCCTTTGATGTCATATATTTTCTTGAAGTCCCCACTAAGATTTTGAGTTAATATTTCAGTAATTTATCAACGCGTTTGCATGTTCGTGATTGGTTAATGGTCACATGACATAAAGGTAAACAAATGAAATCTTTTTTATTAGGTGTTTTATCTTGATTTTCCATTTTAATTTAGCATTTTAATTTGTGATATAATTATTAGCTTTTCATCAACTCACAAATTCCTACATTAAAGGCACAATATGTAAGATTTATATATTTTGTTGACTTGTGTACTTATATTATCCCAGAAGTTTCCAAGAATGTTTAAATCCAGAGAAATAAGCAGTTTTAACCAGGACACGGACTGTCTGTGCGTCGCCTATCAGTGACGTCATGCCTGCGTTACCCTCGATTTTCCGGTTTTATTTTGTAAAAACCATGGAAACACCAAAGATGCTTTAATATATTACATGTTTTACTAGACAAGGGAACAACTGTTTGGTTACATTTATAGACAGAAAACTAATCATTGTTATATAGCTCAACACGTTTAGTCTTATTGTTTGAATTTTGTTTTCTTGATTTGTATGTTTTTCACCTTGCCTCAGAGAAGAACACTATTTTGTCAAGTAGCTAACATAGCATAATCAGATGCAGCTTTATTTTTAGTAACAGCAATATTTTTTTTTTATCTGTCATACAATGTTTTAAAATGAATTGCATGCCATTTATCAACACAAGCCATCCAGCATTTATTAATATGATATTCTAATATCGATCTAGCTTACTGCAGTGTCTCATAGCAGCCTAGTAACGTTATAACATCATTTTCAACTCACTCAAATGTATCTATATGATAAAACAGAGCTGCTTTACCCCACATACGCTTGACTGGAAAAAGCGGAAGCGGCGACTGTGGCATAATAAAAGTTCCGCTCCTTTCAAGGCATGTGTCACGCTCGACTCTTTTGAATCGGTGACCTCTAGCGGCGAAAATTTACATAGTGTGCCTTTTATAAATAATAAATTATAATAAATAAATGTATCAATAAATAATTATTATAAATCATAAATATATTTACATGGCTCTCTGTAATACTTGATAGCACATTTCTTTGTATTCTTTGCATTGAGGTCCATCTGTGGTGATCAGATAATAAACCTCTCTTCATAGGCTTGTTTAATGCAGCGCGACACATCTGTCCATCTCTCTGTGTGTTGCTTCATCATTGTGTTTCTATGGTAACTTCAGGGATTCTTCTGTTGTCTTCAATCTCTTTAGGTGAAATGAAATCCCGTCTCACAAACACCGAAACACACACTCGCCTCGGGTTTAATAACACACACTGCATGTAAAGATTTCCCCAGCTGTTCTGATATTTTAATCAATGTGTCCAGGTGTTTCTCTGAGGTGTGTTATTCTAACAGTGTCAGAATGAAGCTATTGAAGTGTGTAAGCGCTACAGAAGTGCAGCGATTGCAGCTTTACCAGCCTGTTAATTAGCTGCATGTGTGTGGAAATTAGGGTTTAGTGGGAAAATGCCGCAGCAGCAAAGCATGTCCTGCTTTATTAGACCATCGCCGGCTTTGTTTTTTGACTTGGTGTGTATGTCTCATGGGGCTGCAGTCACACTCAATTCTGTCTGAACGCAAGGGCTTATTAGACTGAGAGCCAAACACTAGATCTACAGATACAAGAGCGCTTTTTCAAGTGCATGTGTATTTGAGCTTTCTAAACACTCTCTCACATCCCATAAATGACATGCACTGTAAAAACAGAGCGCTGTAATTTACCTGCAGTCTCAGCAGTGTAACGGGTCACTGAACTGACTTTAATCATAATGAATGTGTCTTGCCCAGCACGAGGTTTATATTTCAGGATTAACGTTAATTAAATATTAATGCATAAGTGTGCGTGTTACTGAGCTTCACCGCAATCAATATCTGGATCTGAAACCGGAACCACAGTCGGATTATAGTGCAACCTTTTTATTTCTGAATAATGTCTGTGCAGTACAGAGGTTGTGCATTACAATGGTTTTACCATGATTAATATTAATATAGAATTCTTCTCATTCAATCATATTTTAGCAGCAGAATTATCTGTTTTATAAAGCTTTGAGGATGTGAAGCTCCTCTTTCAGATGAAGCGCACTCATGCAGTCCATTGACGAGTGACTGAGTGACTCTCTCTGTTCGAGAGCGCAGTACATCACGTGAAGGACTATATAAGCACGCTCAGCATGTTCAAACATTGTTCGTTGGGCTCATTTTTCTGGCATGATTATCGAGGGTCTGTCGGCAATGGATGTGCTTTGAGTGTTCAGGAGGAGCAGTTTGGTGCCACTTACTGAATGTTAAATCCATAGTTTCATTGGAGAGCAGCCGTCTGCTCTGGCAGACCCACAGAGCCGTACATCAGGGCCAAAAGTAGCATCTGACGGAGCGCAGCGGTCAAGGCCAGCCGAGAATGAGTTCAGTGAGGGATAAAAGAGGATTTACTGTGTGCGCGTGTGTGTGTGTGGGGGGGTGATTCTTCATCTTGTTCTGTTTGAAGAGTGAAAGAAAAAAGCTAAATGATTAAAGGAATAGTTTACTCAAAATGAAAATACTGTCATTTGCACTATTCAAACAGAATTTGTTTTCTAAATCACATTTGAATTACAGTTTTTAGCACTGGATGTCTGTGATTTCACGTGTATACTGCACGATATTGAAGAAAAATGCGATAATTTGTTAAATAATGCGATATTCGATATGCGATATGATCATGCTTTAAGTGTGTAAAATAAATGTAAATTATATTTAAATATATTTAAAAACTGAAAATGATAACCAGCATGCACGTTTCACATTCTTTTGGTGAGAAGAAAGCATCCCTAAAACTTCTGAAAGTGAACAGCAGTGTTTTATTGTAGCATTACATAAAAAGTAGGGCTGTCAACGTTAATGCGTTAACGCATGCGATTAATTCAAAATCCTTAACGCATTAAAATAATTTAACGCAAATAAATTACTAAAGCATGTGAAATTGCGTCATTAATCGTAATTTACGTCACGCAGTTAGGTGATCTTAAAAGTCCATGCTGATTAGGCAACATCAGAGATGGCAGAGAGAATAGAGACTTATTCATTCCAGTGTCTGTTTCGCTTTAAAACACAAACTCTCTGTCATATTCTGTCATTGTATCTGAAGAGCGCGAGCCCCCCGCATCACGCTGTTCCTGTCTAAATGGAACGTCGAAACATCCCATCGCTGTATGGCCAGATGATATGAAAACTATGTTTCTTGGCTGGATAAAGCAAACCAGCGTCGCGCTAGTAAAGTTTTGATGGATGAGGATTGGAATCAAAGTAAAGACGATTGCGGTGACGTACAGGAGTCGTACATTAAAGTACGCGTGAGTCCGTTGATGCACAAACGCACTGATCGCACATTGTATGTATGCACAGACACATTTCAGTACATTCATGTTGTTTTCACACACATTCAGGATAATGTTTGGATTTGTCCTGTGTATGTTGCTGTGTACTTTAGTATATATGCAGGTCATGGCGGTTGGTTTAGATTTTTTTTAATTCTCCATGTGATCCTGTTCAGTATCTCATCTTGACTTGTTTAAAATGTAAACAAGCTCTTTGCTGTTGCACATACTACACTGTGAATTCTGAAACTTTTTTTTTTTTTGTAGTTGCTTTGGTGTACATAAATATATGAATTATATGGACTCATATCATTTGGTTATTTGGTGTCCTTTTGGAGTCTGCAAATGTACTTTTTTGGAAAGACACCTGAATTGACCTTGAAAAAAGCTGAAAAATACAGTTTTGTGAGAATCACACTTCAATCTGATGGTTTACTTTGCTGGATATAGGCAATTAATCGCACAAAAGGGTGCGCGGTTAATTGTGATAAAAAAAAAATGTAATCTATTGACAGCCCTAATAAAAAGTAAATGTTATTTAAACATCAGTGTAAACCAGGGGAGTTTAGGGTTTCAGGTAGGCCTACAATTGGTTAATTTAACAACAGAAATTGAATAATCAAATGTGAAAATAAAACACTGTCTTCACTGTGTGAATTAAATATACACTGATTCTTATTAAAGCTTCAAAAGTTATTCAGTGAAGAGCAATGAGCGATTTTTAAATTTTTTTATTTGATTAACATTAAGCACACACAGGTTTATTAGGCTGTTGTCACTTTAAGAGCTAATGCACAGATCCAATATATTGTTACACGCATGCTTTCTTTCTTAATTGTTTAGTCCACTTAAGACATAATTGACTGGGTTTATGTGAATACTCACCAAGATGGACATTTTGACAATTTTGTGTGTGTTTGGCCATATATGCTGTGGAAGAGAGCTGAATTCGGGATCGTTCGCTGTCTGAGAGGCGGCTTTTTGTGCGCGTGATTACTTATCGCATTTAATAACATTAAGCATGTCACATGTATTTAACAGTCATGTGCCCAATCTACTCTCTGCTGTCTGCGGTGACCTAAAACTTGGACTTTTTGTAATATTTTGGAGTATTAAAATCATGAAGTTATCGCAAGCCATTGCGATATGCATATTGCGACATGTACGTTTGATAATTTCAGTTTATCATGCAGGCCTGTTTATACTGATTGAGATGAGATTGGGTTCATTGTAAATTTTACTAAGATGTCTATATAGTCTGGGCGTAAGCTTTGCAGAAGGGCATGAAACCAATTGATATAAAAACGACTTGCATATGTGATAAGATGAGAATGTTATGTACAATATTAGTGTCTGTTCTGCACAATTCTTTATTGATTTAATTCTCTTTTTATGACATGATCCAGCATTAAATGAAGTGTTGAGGAGAAAAATGAAATGTTTCGATCACAGTCATTCGTATCCTGGTGAGTTTATGGGTAGTAGAACAGTAGATAATTTGCTTGGTAATTTTTATTGCAGTTGTGTGAGGAAAAACACTGACTTTTTTTTTTTTCTTTGTTTTGGATGTGATTGAAATCATGTGATTTAAATCGTTGGGTCTAATGCATTACACCCAACACTGGCTGTCTAGTTTGTTGTACGTCATTAAATTGTTATGCTGCCTCAGAATTATGTACGAAATCAGTTTTGTGTGCCAACGTTGCCTCACTGCCTTATCAGACAATGACTTCGCAGACAGCAAGTAAGCTGCCTAAGTTTTCAGATTGCAGCCAATGGCAGTTCAAACAGTGTGTGTATGTGTGAATGAATATCTGTGGTAAAGACGGGTCTCTCAAACACACTCTTGACTTCTGTCATAATTGCTCTGCGAATGTGCGTGTCATTCTTATGATAACGTGTGTGTATCGTGCTGTTTAGTGGGCCAATAACTGCAGATGGAGGCGGTGTGTGCGTGTGTGTGTGTCGGATGAATGGATTTTCAATTGCTCTGCTCTTAGCAGAAAAGGCTTGTAATAGTTTGTGGCCCTCCATCAGGCGAGGTCAAACCCCTCAGCGGCGGCGAGCCGCAGCCAAACATGTGTGTGTGATTATTACAATCACTGGCACTGCCGTCGGCGTACGAGACACGTGTTCTGACTGCCTCTGTGAAACATGAAGTACACTAGAACACAATGAATGTAATGATAATCATGTCAAATAGTAGTCGCATAACCTCATCACGCTGCATATTTAAAGTCAATATGAATGAACTCAAAATTGACCCTATTTGCTTTTTAATACACATTTCTGCTCGATTCATCAGTGCACACTAATACCAAATAATAACGTGCAGAGACCTTTTCACCATCCAATTAATTCCCGATGGGGAAAAATCAAGAGATGTGGCCACATGAAGAGACACACACAACTATGCAAATGAAGCTGAACGAAATCAGCTAGTGGTTTTAGATGCTTGATGCTACATTGACAAACACCATTGGTTCTGGTGTGTCATGTGACCTGAGCTCCACCGCAAGTTTGAAAGTGCTGAACCACGAATGCGATTTGATGGTGTTAAATAGTGAATCTGTTTAACTAATGTCTCAAGAAATGATGGCGCTGCGCATGGCAGCCACGGTGCTTAGCTCTCCAGTGTTTGTACTGTTTTTGTTAGTTTTTCCTGTTTTTTGTTTTTCAAATACGATCAGTTTTACAAGGGATGAACTGCTGAACATTCGGCAGTACACACCACAAAATCTTTTACCGCTGTTTAGACGCTTCAGGACGCGCAGACGGGGGAAGCGCGCCGGCGCCCTCGTGAAGCTCGGACAGCGTGGATTAAGAACGCCGCTGCCTAGCATCCATCTGGCGAATCTCCGCTCTCTACCCAACAAAACGGACGAACTCCTTCTGCTCTCCCGGACAAATAAGGATTTTTCAAACTCGGCTGCTCTGTGCTTCACGGAAACCTGCCTGAACGATGCCATTCCGGACAGCGTGTTAAGTCTGCCGGGCTTTCAGCTGTTTAGATCAGATCGCGACGCAGAATCAACGGGGAAATCGCGCGGCGGCGGGACATGCTTTTACATCAACGAAAGGTGGTGTTCAGATGTAACTGTGTTAAAGATGTGCTGTCCCGATCTTGAAACACTCTTCATTAACTGCAAACCGTTCTATTCGCCGCGGGAGTTTTGCTCGTTCATTCTGGTGAGTGTCTACATTCCTCCGCAAGCACACGTGAGCTCGGCTTTACAGATACTCGCTGATATGATCACAGAGAGTGAGCAACAACATCCGGACTCTGTTTTAATCATTCTCGGGGACTTTAATAAAGCGATTCTCTCATGTGAACTTCCAAAATACAGACAGCATGTTACTTGTCCCACCAGAGACAGTAATACACTGGATCACTGTTACACAACAATAAAGGATGCATATCACTCTGTCCCACGGGCAGCTTTGGGGCTCTCTGATCACTGTTTAGTTCATCTCATACTGACCTACAGGCAGAAACTGAAATCAGCTAAACCTGTAGAAAAGACTGTAAAGAGATGGACCACCGAAACAGAGCGGGCTTTACAAGCCTGTTTCGAATGGACTGATTGGAGTGTTTTCGAAGCTGCTGCCACCGATCTGGACGAGCTCACAGAGAACGTTACATCGTATATCAGTTTCTGTGAGGATTTGTGCATTCCTACAAAGACTCATTTAACTTACAACAACGACAAACCGTGGTTCACTGCAAAACTCAGCCAGCTCCGTCAAGCCAAAGATGATGCTCGCAGAAATGGGGACAGAGTCTTGTACAAACAGGCCAAATACACACTGGAAAAGGAGATCAGAGTGGCAAAGAGGAATTATTCCGATAAGCTTCGGAATCAGTTCTCTTCTAATGACACGGCTTCAGTGTGGAAAGGTCTGAAAGTCATCACCAATTACAAGACACTATCCCCCAGCTCTGTGGAGAATCAACAACTGGCAGACGATCTGAACGAGTTTTATTGCAGGTTTGAAAAAACACCATTCACACCTCCTGTAACCCCGTCTCCCCACACACGGCAATTCAGTTCAGTGAAGATGGCGTGCGCCAGGTCTTTAGAAAAGCAAGAGAAGAAAGGCACCAGGCCCAGACAGCGTTTCACCAGCCTGTCTGAAAACCTGCGCTGACCAGCTGGCCCCCATCTTCACACAGATCTTCAACAGATCACTGGAGCTGTACGAAGTCCCCTCATGCTTCAAACGCTCCACCATCATCCCCGTCCCAAAGAAACCCAAAATTACTGGACTTAATGACTACAGACCTGTGGCTCTAACGTCTGTGGCCATGAAATCATTTGAAAGACTGGTTTTGGCTTATCTGAAGGACATCACTGGACCCTTACTGGACCCCCTGCAGTTTGCTTACTGAGCAAACAGGTCTGTGAATGATGCAGTCAGTATGGGACTGCATTATGTTCTGCAGCATCTGGACAGATCAGGGACTTATGTGAGGATCCTGTTTGTGGACTTCAGCTCTGCTTTTAACACCATCATTCCATCACTCCTCCAGCCCAAATTAACTCAGCTCTCCGTGCCCACCTCTGTCTGTCAGTGGATCACCAGCTTCCTGACAGACAGGCAGCAGCTAGTGAGGCTGGGAAATTTCTCATCCAGCACCCGCACCATCAGCACCGGCGCACCTCAGGGCTGTGTTCTCTCCCCACTGCTCTTCTCCCTGTACACCAATGACTGCATCTCTAAAGACCCCTCTGTCAAGCTCCTGAAGTTTGCAGATGACACCACACTGATCGGCCTCATCCAGGACGGTGACGAGTCTGCTTACAGACTGGAGGTTGAACAGCTGGCTGTCTGGTGCAGTCTTAACAACCTGGAGCTCAACACGCTCAAGACAGTGGAGATGGTCGTGGACTTCAGGAGAAACCCCCCTGCTCTCCCCCCACTCACCATCATGAACAACACTGACTGCAGTGGAGTCATTCAGGTTCCTGGGCACCACAATCTCCCAGGATCTGAAGTGGGACAACCACATTGAGTCCATTGTGAAAAAGGCCCAGCAGAGGTTGTACTTCCTTCGCCAGCTGAGGAAGTTCAACCTACCACAGGAGCTGCTGAAACAGTTTTACTCTGCCATCATTGAATCCATCCTCTGCACTTCCATATCTGTCTGGTTCAGCTCAGCTACCAAATCTGACCTCAGAAGACTACAGAGGGTAGTCCGGTCTGCTGAGCGAATCATTGGTGCAACCCTCCCCACTCTCCAAGAACTGTACTTATCCAGAGTGAGAAAACGGGCGAAGAAAATCACTCTGGACCCCTCACATCCAGCACACTCCCTCTTTGAACTGTTGCCATCTGGTCGACGATACAGAGCTCTGAGCACCAGAACGACCAGACACAGGAACAGTTTCTTCCCTCAGGCAGTCCATCTCATGAACACTTGACAAACACGGAACACACAACACCATTATACATCTTTTACTTAAAACACATACTTATTTATATTTCAAATTTGCACTCATCATAACTGTACATACAAATTGTCTATATTATATATTGTTTTTTGCTCTTTTTGCACTTTGTCTATCTTGTATATTTGTATATTATTCTTATTCTTTTTATTGTCTGTGTCTTGTCTTGTCGCTGTCACTCTGTTGCACTGTGGAGCTTCTGTCACTAAAACAAATTCCTAGTATGTGTAAACATACCTGGCAATAAAGCTCTTTCTGATTTCTGATTTCTGATTGAGCTGCATGATTTGGGGAAAAATCCAATTGCTATTTTTCTGTTAAAAAATAATTGAAAGTGCATTTTTTTTAATGCAAGTTTGCTGTGTTTGTTTGTTTGTAGGGCGGCACGATTTTTGTTTTGTGATTTTATATATCAGTGACTATAAAATAATAAGTATTATTATTTTTTTAATGAGGATTTTCATTACTAAATAAAATATGAAACAAAACCCTTGTAATATTTTGTAATAATAAAAGAAAAAAGTATATAATAAAAAAACAAGAAATAATATAATTATAATAATAGCACTGGATCATGAACCGTTCGTATGTAAATGAACACAGTGCCGCGCTTCACTCTGAAACATGCATTGCATATATTTAATAATTAAATCGCAGCTTTTGCAGTTTGATGATCGCACTGAGCCATATTGCAATTAGAGTTTTATTTCGATTAATCATCCAGCTCTACTAATGTGTATGTTTGGTTGGGTTCATGCTGAATTTAGAGACTTCAATTGTGTCCCAAATTTCTGTAGAGGTTTTTCCCTTCTTCATTTCTTGTTTTTCTATCTGTCCATCGGGAACAGTGATTTCCTGATGCCTCATGTTTCTCAGGAGAGGAAGAAACATTGATCATAATAACTAAACTACTGAGAGATGGTGGAAAAGAAGCGTTTGTGTGGTGTTCATTTAAAAAAAAAAAAAAAAAAAAAAAAAAAAGAGTTCAGAGGGCCTGTAAACAGCCTGAGGAGAGAGACCTTCTCTTTCTGAGTGGGAACGTCTCTCTCTCCCAGAGGACAAGGAGAATGAATGTGTGGAACTTTTGGGAATGGCATGAGATATAGACTGCTAAAACATGCTAACAGACATTTCACAGCAAGTAAATGAAGATGTCTTTCTGTCTCTGTGTCTGTATTGTGTCTGTATAATGAAGTGCGAGAGGTCATCTGCTCTTCTGGAGTGTGTGGGTGAGATGGAGGAGTGTTATACATGCAACCATCTGCTGTTCAACTGCACATGCTATAGGGGACATGTGGGACTTCGTCCCTCTTTTGTATGTATGTTGTAATGTTTTGATGCAGGGATTCCCTTTTTTTTGTCAGCCGAAGCCCTTTGAGCTAAAATATTTATTTGAAGCCCCCTGAGATTTGAAGTTAATATTTCAATAATTTATCAACACATTCACGTGTTCACGGTTCTTCTCTGATGTTGTTTAATGGTCATATGACATGCAGCTAAACAAATAATGTTCCCATGATTTATTCTGAGTGTTTCTTTTTTGTAATATTTCATTTTTATGAATTAATTGCTAGATTTTCAATTTCACAAACCCCCAGGGGGGGAAACCTTGTTCACACAAAAATAAAAACTACTACTAATACTACTACTATTGTTATTATTAATAATACAAATATTAAACAATTTAATATTTTAATATTTTGTAATAATTCATATATAATGTGATATTATTGTAATATTTCACTGTAATATATATGTATATGTGTAATATATATGTATATATGTATGTGTGTATATATATATATATATATATATATATATATAAAATATGAAAATAAGCAAGAAAAAAATTAGATTTTAAAGTACAACTGTAAAATTACAATACTAAGAATGTTGTGCTTTCAAGCTTCAAAACTGACAAAAAAAAGCACTATTTATGCATCAATCTGACTCATGCATTATATTCATAAGGCTTCTGGACTCGTATAATGCCTTGTGTGAGAAAACAGACACAATTTAAGTAATTATTCACTCATATATAACTCAGAAGGAAGACTTCTGGTCTACTGTTATGCTACTGATGTTATTTGGATCGTAACAGTCGCTGGTCACTGTATCCTTTCAGTAAATGCAAAAAGAGCAGTCTGAACATCTCGTTTTGTTTTCTGTAGAAGAAAATCAAACAGGTTTGGAATGACATGAGGGTAAGGAAATGATGACAGGATTTAATTTTTGGATGAACTATCCTTTTAATCTTTTGTATGTGTGTGCTGATGCCAGAAATAAGCATGTCCTCATTTAGGCTGTTAATTAGCTAATAGAAACTGTTGCCAGGAGACCGATGTCTTATTAGGAAAGTGCTATGAATCCCCAGAGGACACAAAATAACACTGTCTCTATTGTATTTATATACCTGCATTTATTATCAGTGCGATAATCACAAAATGACCAAATGTGTGTGTGTGTCTGTATTTTCGTGAGTAATTGCTCTGTCACTCATCTGCGTGTTCTGCTGTGTAATTGTTGCGGATCAATCTCAGTGTGTATTAGCGGTGATCTTCCCGCTGTACTCCAGCTAATCATTTTGATTGATCTGTTATTGGCTCTGTTCTGCAGCGATCAGCGCTTAACGCTTCAGGAAGGGTTACCATGGCAACCTGTTGCATTAGAGACATACACGCACACACTGCACACCTGTCCCCAAACACACACATTACTTGATAATTTGCAGTTAGTGGAGTGCGATATAAGAGAGATCAGCTCTGCTCATCACTGTACACTCCCTACATAGACAGCATCCTAACTGAGATAGAACCACATAAATGACTCGCACATGAGAGAATTCAATCACTATTGAGTTGCACTATTGATGTCGCTATTGATTTGCATCAGGAGCACATCTCTGATGTCTTAAAATGCTGCCTACATAGGGAGTTTCTTGGTTTTGAAACAGAGCAAATGGCTCCATTGCTATATGATTTGCTATCTTATTTTTCATATTTAGTTTTACTTCTAATAACAGCACTTTAACAAATAGTAACCATTTTATTTTTTGTTACATTTTGTTTTATTTTATATTTGGTTTTATTGATAAGGAACGTGTTTTTGTTAGTTTGTGATAGTGGAGCAACTGCAGTTGGTGGTGAGAATTGACACTACTGATTTTCAATGTTCTTATTGATTTGCATCAGGATCACAACTATGATGTATAACATGTTCATTAAAATGCTGCTCATTAGGTCTCAGAACAGAGCAAATGGCTCCATCACTATAGGTATGATTTGCCGGTTATTGCCAATATTTATTCTTAATGTTCCTATTTATTTTTACTTTTAATAACAGCACTTTAACCAGTGTTACTTTGTATTTTATTTTATTTTAAATTTGATTTATTTTTTATTTAAATTTTATTTAATATTTTATTTCCTATTTTTTGTTTTTAATTTTTTATTTTATTTTAGAGCATGATGGTAAATGATTTGCTGTATTTTTGTTAGTTTGTGACAGTGGAGAGAGATTTGAGGAATGCTGAGAGGAAATGTGCCGACCACCTGTGGAAGTGAATTAACATCTTCCTGTATGTTATGAGCCAATGCCGTCTCCTTCCTGTCCTTGTGTGTGTGTGTGAGAGAGAGAGAGAAATTGGCTGTACTGGCCTCTGAAACCTTTGATCAGATCTCTGCCACGACTTAAAGACATTTTATATGCCAGCGGTTTTCACTGACAGACACTCCTTTTCCCAGAACATAACGTTCCCATGATTCAGTTCTATTGTTTGATCAGAACAGTTTATTTACGTCACCTCCCTTACAGAAATGTGCTCTGGTGATCATCACATGGTAATACTTTGAAATATAAAACAGAATCAAAATAGTTCAAATTAATTTCATTATTATTTTGTTGTGTCTGTTCTCTTATTTTATTGTATAATAAACTTTGTTTACATTCGGTTTGCACATTGTTTGAAGAAAATCATTGCACAAAATCCATTAATCCATGAATCTAACTAACAATCACTGGCTTGATTGCTTTCATTTTATTCAACTTCAACAGTATTTACATCATGGCACTCCAAATAATGCCATGGTATTACTGTGGTACTATATTAATTGTAGATGTGATTTTGACATTGTCTCTAAAGATTTGAAAATGGTTAGATGGTCAAAATGATGGTAATAACCAAGTTTGTTTACTTGACTTGAGATTGAATTCAACTTGAGCGAATGTCTCTTGGCAGCAAAATATATATTTTTATCATCTAATTAGTCTGCCAATGTCTAATTTGATAATTGCAGCCATGAGACTCAAAGAGACTGAACCTTTCTTCATTGAGATGTTGTTCACTTCCTGTTTGACCCCAAGAACTTCCTTCCAGACGCCCCTAGAGCACTGTTAATTACTCTCTCTCTCTCTCTCTCTCTCTCTCTCTCTCACTCTCTCTCACTCTCACACACACACACACACACACACACACACAAACACACACACGGCTGTTGACACAAACCGATCGATACACACTTCACTCTTAATTGGCGGCGCTGACGTTGGCTTGCGGTCGGCTCTGATGAACCTTTAAACAGTCTCGCTGTGAGTTCACTCACTGTGCACCGGTTTCTGTTTCAACACACACGCCACGTCCAGGGGTCGATGCCCCCGGTGTTACCGTGGCAACAGGCCAGACCGCAGCTGCAGCATCTGTTTCCCACCTGGTTGCCTGGCGACCACCCAGCTGTCATCACACCATTGCCACATGCCACAGCTGAGTGTGTGTGTGTGTGTGTGTGTGCGCGTGAGTGTGTGCGTGTCTTGTCTCTGCACATTACTGTACACTCACAATGTTACTGAGATGGTTTGTGTTTCCTTTACAGGGTTTGACTGTGAATCAGTTCAATTCACTATTGGCATTTAGATACAAATCTTTTTTGATACTGTACTTTGATACTGATACTACATGTTATAAATAAGTTTATTTTTGATTTAGATTTACAATGAATCATTTTGATATTTTTAAACATGCAAAAAAACAAAAACAAAAAAAAACTCCCTCTTCCTCTGGTGGTTTTGTTGAATGTAAGAGGAACAGGCTGGACAGATTTATAACTTTTGGCAGGCCGACTGAAGACAGACAGTGTGTGAAATGGCAGGGTTCGGCTCCAGCATTGTTTTTGACTCTTAAAGCGTCTCCAATCCTTTGAGATGTTGAGTAGGTTTGTGTGGGTGGACGCTGCAGTAATATCCGGAGACAGGAAGTGGAATATGTCATTGTTTAATTACGTCTGGCTTCCTTAAACACTCATTTTAGGCATCAGTGCTTTGGTAATCGCCTGCTTCTCTCTCAGGAATACCAGTCCTCTAGTGACTACAGATTAAACTTACACACTGTAGCAAAGTTAAAGGCTCAGGGAAGGAGAAGGTGGGAACTGGTGAACATTTAAGGCAAAAACATAATATAAAAATAAAAAAATAAAATAAATAACAAAACGAAAGTAAAGTAAAACGACTTCCACATATAAACATAATAAAATGACAACATAAAGACCAGGCCTGGTCTTCTCTTGTCCTTCACTGTTGTCACTCCTTTTATCCTTCTGGAGCTCCTCTGTGAGACCAGAGGCCTAGAGACACTCATTAGCACACGCACCACCGGCCTCCCACGGCTCTCAGCCCCGCTCTGAACACACACACACACACACACACACACACACACACACACACACACACACACACACACACACACACACACACACACACACACACACACACACACACACACACACACACACACACACACACACACACACGTTTGTTTTGCTATCTTAGTGAGGACATTGCATTGAGTTCCACTGATTTTATATCAGGTCAATGATATTTTCTATCATATAACCCAACCCCTACTCCTAAAGTTACCCATCACAGAAACATGTGCAAAACACTAGATTTAAATAAAAACTTCTTTTGGATGATTTATAAGCCTTTTTAACTAGTGAGGACCAGTCAAACCCTCACTAGTGGGTTGTCAAAGTATTTCACAATATAAGCGAGGACATTTGGTCCTTACAAGTATAGCCAAAACAAGTACACACTCACACACACCATAGACTAATATTGTTTTTAATAACACAAATATTTAAAGAGAACTTTTGGAATTAATAAACTAAATTATTTATTTAGTTATTTTGATGGCTATAACACAAACACAAACCCTTAAAGAAAAAAATTGCATAATTATAAAAAACATTTTATTTATTTATACATACATTCATATACATACTATTGTTTTTATGAAAGTAATTGACAAACACAAACCTTGAAAGAGAACTTTATTTTATTTTGTCTCCAAAATCAGTTTGTCAGATTTAGCATGTTACTGTCATTATTTTATTATTATTATTAGGGATGCACCGATACCATTTTTTAAGGACCGAGTACGAGTACCGATACTTTTTTTTTCTAGTACTCGCCGATACCGATGCCTATACATTTATTAATCTCTCTCTCTCTCTCTCTCTCTCTCTCTCTCTCTCTCTCTTTTTTTTTTTTTTTTTTTTTTCTTTTTTTTTTTTTTTTTTGATGTTGAAGTTTTCCAAGCACAACACAGTGAGACTAATGAATGTAGGACAGCTTCTTTATTATTACTCTAATGAAAAAAGTAATAATTTTGTGCTTGTCACAAACTTAAAGAACAAAAATTTCAGTGTCCAATAACCTTCAAAGGACATAATTACCAATGTATATATAATTGTTATATAAAAAGAAATTTACAAACAAATTACAAACAAAACTTGTTTTTCAGATACAGTAGGTTTATTTACCATGTATACATTTATTTATCATATTTTGTTGTTTTATTAATGACAAATATAGGCTACAGTCCCTTTAAGACCGAATCCATGGATACTGACACACATCCTGTTTTCATCCAAATGTTTACGTCGACTTAAGCCATAACCGACTGTATTTACGTGAGATACTCCACACGATGGACATTTTGACAACTATGTGTGCATTTGACCATTCAGGTGCGAGGAGAACTGATCACGCGCTGGGATCGTGCGCAAGAAAGAGAGAGAGCGCGTGCGAGAGAGAGAGAGCGCTTCTGGTCTGTGTCATTCAGCGCGATTCCGCCTATCCCGCCTTCACTAATTTCCACACCTCTGTGAAATACTACACCGCCGGTGTCTCTGTGCATGGGAAATTCTGTCAGTTACGTCACGTGAGGTATCGGTCTTCGGTATCGGGGGTATTTTTACGAGTACAAGTACATGAGCTTGGTATCAGTGCATCCCTAATTATTATTATTTTTATTATTAATTATTTTAAATGTATTATTATTTGTTATAATACAAAACCTACCCCTAAACTTCATAAAACATTTACTTATTATATGTTTACATTTGAGAAAATGCAAAAGGGATGCTTTTGACAGATGTAATTAATTTCAGGAAACAATTTTGTCCACAAAGT
This sequence comes from Hypophthalmichthys nobilis, assembly GCA_037950665.1. Classification (NCBI taxonomy): domain Eukaryota; kingdom Metazoa; phylum Chordata; class Actinopteri; order Cypriniformes; family Xenocyprididae; genus Hypophthalmichthys; species Hypophthalmichthys nobilis. Next base: position 23,637,950 of record CM075471.1, on the reverse strand, counting down.
ATAGCTAAATAAACACACAATCATGTGTACTTATGGACCAACAGTTCACACTATATTTGACATTCACATAACTGTTTCCTTTCTCTCTCTCTGTCACACACACACACATTGGTGTGTTTTTCATGCAGCAGCACTGGACTGTGTAAATATTCAGATAGTTTGGTTTTGTGTATTTTTGTTCCTGTTTTAGTCTGATTAATATTTCATGAGTTTATGTACAGTTGAACGTGCGTTTTAAATTTAGTCAGCACGTTTAAAGTTAAATGCATGATGTCTGCAGTCGCCCCTCCTCATCTGTCGCTGCATGTGCTGCTGAAACATGAAACAGCATCAGCTTCATCAAAGTGTGACCAGAGGGAGTGAGATCAGCACCGCTGGATGGCCTTCATCAAACCCAGTGGAAAATGTTCAGCATGAGCATGTCCTGAATGTGAGCTGACATACAACCTTGGCTTAAAAATGGCAACCGTGCTCACAAATTTGCAGCGATTAGTATCAACCCACCAACATCAAATCGAGTCAAGACCTCATGTCCTCTGAAACTGACTTTAGTTCACCAGCACTGACTTTTAGCATGAAGTCTTATGCACTTTGCAGATTTTTGAGACTCCCAGACCCACAGTTTGCCATTGCATGAGGTGTGTTTAGAGGTGAGTTCATCTGAAATAGATGATGCAGCCACACGCAATATTAAATTTTGTGATCCTCACCCAGGGTTCAGACTGGCACAAAGAGGTGCACCAGATTGAGAAACTTCTCTTCTCATGTACTTTTGGTTTGAACCCTTAAAATCTATTACCTGTGTGACTGTCAGGGTCACTTTAACCTGCAGTCTAAACACACGACACCATGATGTAATAATGCTGCCTTTACCTGCCAACAGAAATTTCCTACTTCCCACTTCTGAAGTTGTAATTACGAGCTCGCTGTGTTCAAGTGCTTCGTTGTCGGAAAGAAAGAGGTCACCAGGTTTATTCATTGACAACCAAATCAAACATTCACCACGCTATCTAGATTTCGAATTTCGTTACAAATACACGCTATTTTCGCTGTGTAATAACAGTAAATTATGCATAATTACAAGCAACTAACCTTAAACCAAACTGTAACCCTATAGTAATATGTTTAGTTATAAACTGTATATTACTCATGACTAATTTGTGTAATTAATTTTTAAAATAAAGGGTAACCAAGCTCAAATATTGATTACAATCCAACTAACTGGACTTCCATGGCTTTTTTTGCCAATAAAGAAATCTTGATATATTGTTCAAATCATTCCTTTTGAATTTACTCAATTCTGTTGTATTTATTGTGAATTGATCACTGTCATTTCCTTGTGCCGTTTGTTGCAGCATGATCCCAGGTGGCTTTATTTTAATATTTTCCTTGCATTGGGCCTGTAATGGCTATAAAACTCAATTTGATATGTGTATTGCTCATTCATGTGTGCTCAGTGTGTGTGTAAGTGATTTTATGTGGTTTGAGATGAAATGTTGGTATATTAACAGGCTCAGATACTCTATCCTCATATGCTGTTCGCTGAAGCACACTAGCGCGTCGCAGGAGAGCGATTACTGCGTCACAGTCAGAGATGCTGCTCAGTTAATGGTGCATGTTTATTGAGAGCAATAGAAGTGATGGGTGTGTTCAACATGCAAGAACAGCACGCTTCCCCTCGCCCCATCATATTTACATAAGTAATATATACTTCCACTGTGTCTCGTTACATTCATACACTCATATATGCTGACTGTATCTGAATGAAAAGTCTGTCATTCACTCTCCTGTATGGAGATGTTTGTTCTGCTGAGATTTGTTGTGAATAATGACTAAAATTTGCTTCTGTTCTTCATATATACACTACTGTTCAAAAGTTTGGGGTTGTTGTTTTTTTTTTTTTTTCTTTTTAGTCCTTTATGATCACCAAGGCTGCATTTATTTGAGCAAAAATATGGAAATATTACTACAATCTAAAAAAAGCTGTTTTTTATCTAAATATAGGGTGAAATGTAATTTATTCATGTGATCAAATCTGAATTTTCAGCATTATTTTTCAGAATTCTTTGATAAATAGAAAGTTCTAAAAGAGCAGCATTTGTTTGAAATAGAATATTTTGTAGCTATAAATGTCTTTACTGTCACTTTTGAACAATTTAATGCATCTCTGCAGAATAAAAATGTTAATTTCCGTATTAATTATTGACCCCAAACTTTTGAATGGTAGTGTGTTAAATATTATTATGGTTATTACAACGTTTGTTGTTGTTGAATGGGCTGCTTTTATGTTTATATTTTTCATAGTATGGAAAAGAGCTTCCTGGATGTTTGGTTAAATATCTTCCAATTTATTCTACGTAAAGAAATCCCTTTAAAGGAACCCTGTCACTAGAATCTCTAAATTTCTAGTTTTTTGCTAAATGTTTTTTCTTTCTCGTAACTGATTTGATTAGTTCGCATGGAGTTTGAGTAAATCATAATGATTAATAAAGAAAATATTTAATGACATTTATTTCAGATGGCCTTTGTGAACAGATAGAATTTGTTAAAGTTTAATTTGGTGTTTTTTAAGCACAGTGAGTGGATTGTGTGTGATTGGTGCAATATAAGCCTGTATAAATGTGCCGTTAGTGTCAGTGTAACAGTTGCATCTGTCTTCATTGTATGATTCAATTAGCAGCTAATGTATCTAATCCTCTTGTAGTCATACGGAGAGATTGATGCTGAATGAGGGATTTGATCCAGGCAGTGTAGGGATGGAAATGCTCTCATCCTCTCGCCGATTCTCTCCTGAGAGACGCAGTCAGAGATGGTTATATTCGTGGCGATTAGCGCACGCTTTTGTTGTCCTGACGGTCTGATGTCATTATTGTAATGATGTTTGTGTTTTCACATGATGAAAGCATTTGGCCTCGTGTCATGCGTTTCTGTGTGTGAGATGATTACGCTCATGTTATGAGATATTAATGAGATGTTGATGCTCTTGTTTTGTCAGATTCTGATTAATTCGGTGAGTCCGTCCAGACCGGCGCTGGTGTACGAGAATGTCCCGGTGAGCGAGGGCAGTCCGGTGCTACGGGACATGCTGTTCAGCCCCGACCTCCAGTTCATCTACACGCTCACCGACAAAAAGGTGAGCACACACTTTTACACACTTCATAATGCTGATTTTAATTATAAAATTACCTGGACAGGATAATTTTCAGTATTGTGTGCATGAGAATTTGATGTCAAAATTTGCTTAATTGCCATGAAAATGTCAAATTTCAAGAAACCTTAATGGTCCTACAAATAGGTTGTGTGTTCATTATGCATAATCCATTCATTACAACTCTGATGGTTCTCCACAAAGCTTTTACAAAAGTGAAGCTCATGCAACCAAAAGAACAGCTGGTAACGACACTTCCCCAACGTCTTAGGTTGTCTATGAAAGCCTGTAGACTGATTTTTATGTGAAGGACTCAGGACGCCTGGAAAATTGAAAGGATGTGACGGTTACGCTCCCGATCCTTCTATTCAATAATGACGCATGAAACAAATGCTTATACAATGTTCAGGATAATGTAGAAAGAGCCATTCTGTACTGTAATTAGGGGTTAAATGGATTGTTGTTCATCTGTGATCCGTACAGACATGGGTGGCGCTAATGAGGGGCCAACAGGTGCTTCAGCACCCCCAAGAAAGACCAAAGCACCCCCATAGCATCCCCACAAATTTTTTCAGCAATTATATACAGGTTGTGTTATATTTAATAAATAAGCTGATAATAAAAGCAACAAATTAAATAAAATAAAAACATTTAACTCATTACACATGCATGACGTGATTTGCAGCTACTGTTGCACTTTTCGTAATGTCATAGCTTTTTATTTTAAAGTGGAGCGGTTTCTTGTGCCAAGAGCTGTCCTCGACTAAAGATTTTTCTAGTAGTTGTTCATTTAGGCCATTAATCGTTTAGTCGCATGTTTATATTAAATTAATTAATATAATAATAAAACCATCTACTACTAAACCATCTTTTAATAACCTCTCTATATAGCTATAGGTGTGATATAGCACATTCCGCGCTCAAGCTCGCGCATAAATCTTGCTGCAAAGCACCAGCAAAAGTAATGATTATGAATATGTTGGGGGGGGGAAAGAACACATTTTAAAGTATTTAAAACATTTGTGCTTTCTGAGTCAGTGTCGGCTGCAAAGATGAAGTTGCCGACTCTTGACAAAAAAAAAAAAAAAAAGAGAGGAGAGAAAGAGAACGCGCGCGTGCACCTCGTACCGAAGCGAGCTAATACTTTAGCTTCCACACTCCTCGCAATTAACACTAATTTACTTTTTGGACCATATAAAGATGCGTTCACTGACTTGTACAAACTCCTCTCTGTATTTGAGAGATCTTTGTCCTGTCCGACATTTGTCGACATATAGGTTAAAAAAAATATATATATCTTTGGGAACTAGCTATGTGCTTGTTTAATTTCAATAATAAAAAAATTAAAAAAAATGTATTTAAATTGTGCTGAGTCAAATAATCATGTAGTAATAAAATAATAAAAATCGAGTGTGTAGGTTTTCCTCATATTTATTATTCATAAAAAAAATTAAACGTTTTTGCGCATATTTACAAGTAATTGCCCAGCTCCCCCTGTCAATGATCTAGCACCCCCTCAGCACCTGCGTTCAAAATTCTCTGGCACCGCCCCTGCATACGGACCAGGCTCCACGGTTTGGCGCACGTGTGATTCGCAGATTAATTTCAAGTTTGACCGCCGTAGACTGAAAGTTTATAATTTACACGTGTTTTGTTTTGTTTATGACTTTGTTTATGCTAGTTTGCACATTCAATAGATTTTAAAACATTCCAGCGCATAGCCATACACACCCGAGGTGCAGATAGCGAGCGAACTCTGAATTAATTCCTCTTTTGCATCTACTTGCACTTGAGTGGACACATACACACACAAAATTATGTCAAAATACCAGTATCTGCAACTATTCTCGTAAAGAGATCAAGAGAAGAATGTGTATCATTATTTTGGATCTGTGCTTTCGGTCTTAAAGTGACAGCAGCCTATAAATACTTGTTTTTGTCTATATTTCATTAATGTTAATCAAACTACAAAACACAGCTTTAACAAAGATTAATCTATATTAAATTTACAGTGAACATAGTGTTATTTTACATTTGATTATTATTTTTCTGTACCTGAAATGAATACTACAGTTAGACCTCACTTTATTTATAACTTTGTTAGGCTATGTTGTAATTATCTATGCTTTTAATTTGTGTATTTATTCTTATTTTTTACTGACTGTTCACTTGCCTTTAATAATTTTTTAACTTAGTTAGGCTAGTAGTTTTTGCTGTGATATCGGAGTACTTAAAGTGTGCTTTAAATAATAAATGTAAAGCAAAGTTACCCTCACCCCCATTTTTTTTTACTTGCTGATCCAAAAAATGATCCTCTCCGTAGCTCAAAAACTGTAATATGATCCGAATTGTGAGTTTTATGATCCGTTGAACCACTAACTGTAATGTCAATGTGCAAAGAAAAGGGATTAATTCAAATTTCAAGTAATTCAATTTATATAGTCTGTAATCTCAAATGTACTTTATAATCAAACTATCATAACAGTGTCATTTTAATTACCTAATCTGTCGACATGATGCCGGTGAATCGCAGAGCTGCTGCAAACATATCCACATCGCTATGATCAGAGGATTTCTTAACTGCTGTTTTCTCACAGCTGTCATTTTTGTTGTGTGTTTATTTTGTTATTGAGAGGAAAGTGCACAGCACAAATTTACATTTTCATCTAAACGTCACTCTCAGCAGCGTGGACGGCGTCAGGATGTTCGTTAACAACATATTGATTTGCTGCAAAGGTATTTCTAACTTCTTTTAACTTCTAAGCAAAGAACAAAAAAGAACTTTGCCATGAGTATATCAGGGTCTTGAATCACGTTCAGTCTCTTGTGTGTTACGTATGCACAAACAATAAGTTCTGGCTGCAGTTCACTTAACGGCAACAGGTGTCGCTAATAACAAGGGTTTCTGAATTCTACATACATCCCCTTTAATGGACCTGAACTAACAATGAACAGTTGAATTTTAACTAGCTAACATTAACAAATATTAATACACTATTCTGAATGCTTCAGGCTTTTCCTCATTGATCTATCGGTCATGTATGTGTGAGTTATGGAGTATAGAGTTATTTTAGTCTCTCACACACATGTAGACCATATAGTGAGAGATCAATGAGATGATGTACATTACAGTGTCATCTGATCTGACACACACACACATAAACACACACACCTCTGTAATGCAGCTGTGTTTATATCTGCTCTATACGTCACATGAGACTCCATTGATTTTCTGTTGAACATACACTTCTGAATCCAGATAAAACGTCACTGCCGGACACATCATCAATAATAATCATCACAAACTCATGATATTATGTAAAGTGTGATGTTTAAAGTTAATCTGCTTTGATATAATACATATTCATGTGTTGCTATAATCTTTAATTTTCAGTGTGTTTCGCATTCTGTGAATGATTATAGAACTGATTAGCCATGTTTAATGCAGTCATAAAATGTAGGTAAACACACATGCACATGTCCACTTCTAAATCATCCAATCACGTGAGTTTGGGGTGGGGAGAGACAGATGGAAGGAGTGGAGAAACCTGTGTAAAAACTGTTTAAAACCACCATTTTAAAGGAAGAATTAACTTTTTTTTTTTTTATGATTTTGAATTTTGACATTATATGTGAGTGTTTGAGACTACAGTGACATTGTTTGAAGTTTGCAAAGATGAAACTATGGTGTCTACAGTAAGAATATGCCCGCAAAATACAAGAAGTCCTTTATTCCCTGTCTCTTTGTGTTCTGTCAGTTTCTATTTTTCCTTTTCCTTCACTTTTCGCAGGATAATGAAAACGTCTGGCAGAGAGTCTGAGGCGCTGCTCAGCAAACGCGCAAGCTCCATTTAAAGCCCTGACAGAGTAATTTAGCATTGGCCCCTTGTTCTCCAGCACTTAATTAAAAAGTGTTTGATAGCCTGTCTCTTCTCGCCGTCCGCTCCGCTCAGCCCCGGGCGAACCACCGCACGATAGGACACCCTCAGCTCTTACAGCTCTCCAGATTACAGACATCTGGATGACACTTGGAATGGGAATCAAACTCAAAACTTCCTCCTCAGTCAGACAGCATTTTAAAGTGCTCCTATGATGCTATTTTAAAGGTTCATAATTGTGTTTTGGAGTCTCCTATAATAGATTTACATGCATCCAAGATCAAAAAACGCTCTGAATCGTGGTGCATTAGGGGCGGGGTTGACTGCCTATATCAGTCACACTGGAACGCCATCAGATCAGAATCTTTCAACTGACCAGCCCCTAGCATGACTCGCTGGCAGCTATGCAATGCTTGTTCCCAATATCTCAGATAACCAGGGTTACGTGAGTAACCAGAGCGTTCCCTTGCAACTCGATGCGGTTTACTTGCATTGCGTCAGTTTTGCTGATGCTTATGTGGAACACAATGCAACACGCTGTGCTACAAGGTTGTCCAGGTTGTAAAATCTGATAAAAGTGGATGGTGAGGACCAGCCGGCCGCCGCACAGATGTCTGCAATAGAGACTCTGCTGGACCAAGCCCAAGAGGGGGCCATATCTCTAGTGGAGTAGGACCTCACTCCTAACAAGTCCACCGACTTGTAAGCCAGCACTATCACATCCACAATCCATCTGGAAAGTCTTTGCTTTGAAACTGGCAGCCCTTTAGTGTGGCCTCCAAAGCTGACAAACAGCTGTTCTTATTGCTGAAACTGGCTAGAACGCTCAATATACACTCTGGGAGCCCTTACGGGACAGAGTGGATAAAGTGCCTGTTCGTCTTCCGCGAGCGGAAGAGCTAACGGCACAATCACCTGTGTTCTAAATGGGGTATAAAGCACTTTTGGCATATAACCTTTTCTTGGCCTAAGGACCACTTTACTGTAATTAGGGCCGAACTCCAGGCAGGAAGTTTCCACAGATAGAAGCCTGTAGGTCTACAACTCGCTTGACTGATGCTAAAGCCAGCAGGAGAGCAGTCTTGAGCGAAAGGGACCGAAGGTTAGCTGACTCGAGCGGCTCTAAAGGAGGGCCTTCGGAGAGCCCTGAGCACAGTGGAGAGGTCCCAAGATGGAACCGAGCAAGGGTGGGGAGGATTCAACCTTCTAGCCCCTCTGAGAAACCGAATGGGTTTATTTCTGGGCATAAAGGCGCCCTTTGGAGGGGGCCCTCGCCTCTGAGATCATTCTCATGACCCCTTGGGGGAAGCCTGACGGTTCCCGTCGAGGGGTTATGCATGCAGGTCCCATAACTCTGGACAAGGGTGCCAAATTGCTCCCCGCCTGAGAGAGGAGGTCTTTCCTCAGCGGTATGGGCCATGGAGGTGCTGACAGCAGCTGCATCAATTCTGGTAACCAAGGCTGGTTTCGCTGATGTTGTTCCACCAGAAGGACTGAACGTTTCTCTTCCCTGATCCACCTGAGGAGCATAAAGGTGCAGGCGAGGCCATTTCTGTGCCAGGGCATCCATTTCCTTCAAGAAATATGTCTGGCAGTGGGAGTCCTTTCGACGCGAAGAGATCCACATCTGCATGGCCAAAGGTGCGCGTGATGACTTCTGAGTTCCTTCCAGAACTCCTTGAAGGCCAAGATTACCACCATCATTTCTAGACAGTTGATGTGCCAATTCATCAAGGGAGTCTCCAATGAGCCGAAGGCTATTCTGCTGTCGCACAGGGTGCTCCAACTCATCTTGAAGGCGTCTGTCACCACCACTTTCCTTCTGGAAACAGAGCCCAGCATTATCCCGTTCTGCTAGAAACGGGGCGATTTCCAGGGGACCAAGGCCTTGACATAGTCGTGGGTCAATCTGAGAAGGTGCTGGCCCGTGTGCCACATGTGGGGTGGAACATGGCCTTTCAACCAAAGCTGATGTGGTTGCATGTGGAGCAGACCTAGCGGATCTACTGAGGAAGCTGCTGCCATCAGGCCTGGCAGCTTTTGAAACCACTTAAGGGGGAGAAGAGACCCCAAGTTGAACAAGGCTGCCATGCTCCTGATTTTCAGTGCGTGCTCTTAAGCGAGCTGAGCCTGCATTTGGGCTGAATCGAATACCACCCCCAGGAATGAAATCTATTGGCTGGGGAGCAGCGAGCTCTTGCTAAAGTTGACTCTGAATTCCAAGTCACTCAGATGACTGAGTAGCAGGGATCTGTGAGTGCATAGCTCCTGTCTCGACTGGGCTAAATCCAGCCAATCGTCGAGGTAGTTGAGTATGCGGATTCCCATCTGCCTCAGAGGGGAGAGAGGCGCGTCTACACACATGCGGCGTTAGAGAGAGTCCAAATGGAAGGACTGTATATTGGTATGCCACCTCCTTGAACGTGAATCTCAAGTACGATCTGTGGTGGGGGGCTATCTGGATATGAATGTAAGCGTCTTTCAGATCCACCAATATAAACCAATCCCCAGGGGTTATCATTCTGAATGAGGGTGTGATTTCAGGTGTCTCAGAACAAGAATGGGCCAGAGGCTGCCATGTTCCTTGCCATGCCTGGAGTCGAGTGGCGAATTATTGAAGTGCTACAGGCTGTATCTCGCGCTGGAGTGGGAGAGCAGCACCTGTTATAGCATCAAGAGGAGGAGTCAACCCTGCCCTTTTTGGCGGGTTGAAATGCTATTTGCAGTTGCACAGACGTGAACCAATTGGGCTTGGGGTTCGGAGAAAAGAGGAGTTTTCCCTATAAGTGTCAGCAAAACTGATGCAATGCGAGTGAACCGTATCGAAAGGGAACACTTTCATTTTCTTATAATATCCATTGCAACATCAGCTCTGTTCTCACAGTGTCTAAGTGATTTCTGCTAATTAGAAAAAATATTCTTGTTTTCCCATTGAATTAAGTGTATTTTTCTGACCCCATTGTAGATATTCATTCTTGTTTTAAACTTAAACTTATCTTTGATAATTCCAAACAAATAATTTGTGTACTGGAAAAACAGCAAAAGTACTAAGTAAGAACCATTTTTTGTAATGTTTGAACACCCACAGTTACTAACATTATAAATGGACTGCAGGGAATAAAATAAATGCTATAGGTGTAGAATATGAGCTCTTTAATGGATGATTTAGGTTGAATGAAAGTATTGCGGTTTAATAAAGAGGAGCGGTGATGGTGTGAATGTGTGATGGAGGTTATCGCATGGACACACAGGAGCGTGTGTTTAAGCCTGTGTGTTTTAGAGTCTTAACCTTTTTGTTCTGTCTAATCAAATCATTGATCATCTGGAGCAAAGTTAATCCCATAATCCTTCATATCAGCACAGAGTGAATCATCCAGTCTTACTGCAATTAAGAACTTCAGTTGTGTGTTTTGGGTGGGGGGTATCGTGTGTGTGTGTGTAGAGTCTGATGTTTTTACTGAAAACCACTGACAGTAATGGAAGAGAGAAAGATCCCTCTAATTTCTGCATTAAGGGCCGTTCACACAGGACATGCTCCTCTAGTTGTCACAGTCACGTTTGGTTTGTCTTAGTTTTCATGGACTTTCAGTTTGTTTTCATTTGTCACATGTTTTCCTTGTCCAGATTCCCACCACTTGTTTGTCTCCTTGGTTACCGTCATTATTAGTTTGTTTGTTTCAACTGCGTTTGATTTATTTATCTTGTTTGAGTTTGTTATATTAAGGTACCTTCTCCTGCACTCTTTGTCTGATCATGTTTATGCGTATGTGTGTGACTGCTACCTGTATGGATCGCTACCAGTTTGGATTAATATAAGTAAACATAGTGTTGGAACTTTACTCTGTGTCTTCGCCTGCCTGCCCGCACACACTGTAACACTAGTTAAAAAAGCTTTCACATTGGATCAATATTAGTTTAAAACTGTAGAACAGTTAAATAAATCAAGGATTTGCCAAAATGCCTTTTAATGAGGGAACAAACTACTCCCATGAAGCATTGCAAATTTTGAAGTGATGATACAATATAAAAGTGATGATACAATATAAAACTATTGATTTCATAGTCATTTTGTATAAAAAGAAATATATTTGTTCATGTAAATGTTCGGAGCCTTTTGAAAAGTCTCTTCTGCTCACCAATGATGCATTTATTTGATCAAAAGTACAGTAAAAAAAAAAGTGCAATATTATTAAAATTTAAACTGTTTTCTATGTGAATATATTGTAAAATGTAATTTTTTCCTGTGATCAAAGCTGAATTTTCAGCATCATTACTCCAGTCTTCAGTGTCACATGATCCTTCAGAAATCATTCTATTATGACGATTTGCTGCTCAAGAAACATTTCTGATTATTATCAATGTTGAAAACGTATATTTTTAATATTTTTTGTTGGAAACCGTGATTCTTTGATGAATAGAAAGTTGAAAAGGACAGCATTTATTTGAAATTGAAATCTTTTTAATATTATAACATTTAACATTATAAATGTCTTTACTGTCACTTTTGATCAATGCGTCCTTGCTGAATAAAACTATTAATTTTTCTCCTTCCTTCCTTCCTTCCTTCCTTCCTTCCTTCCTTCCCTCCCTCCTCCTGTCCTGTCCTGTCCTGTCCTGTCCTGTCCTGTCCTGTCCTGTGTATTTGTTCATGTTTATTGCAAAATATATATTATATTTGAGATGTTCTAAAAACATGTCGTGTGTGTCGCCCAACCCTATGACTATCAAAGTTTGTAAAAACTCTCCAATGCATCCATTTCCCACATCAGCTAATAGCTTTGAGTTTGTTTTATCAGAGATATAGTGGTTGATATAGAGATCACCCATGTGTGTGTTATTCATGTCACATACGCACATCATCATCGTGTCACATTTTTGATTGACATTTGAAGCCTGAGGCGCTGAGTTTTCCTCATGTCTGAGATTGAGTGTGTGTGTGTGTGTGTGTGTGTGTGTGTGTTTTGACACACTATCATCAGGTGTTGTTGTGTAATGTGTGTGTGTGTGTCTGTCATTTATCTTGAATTCGTTTGCGTGTGTATTGGCTGCAGGCTACAGTTTAACATACTGAAGATCAGATGAACGCTGCTCACGGCTGCTCGCCAGCGTGTGTGTGTTACATGATGAGTTTCAACGTATTAAAATGACAAATTAATATTGATCTTGCGTCAAACAGTCTTTATTGCATATTCGTTTTCTTTATTTTTCACTGTACATTTTCACACACACACACGCTGACAGGCTGCATATGGTGAACTGATTTCAAAGAGTAGCTTATGTGCCCTGAATCTTAACTCACTCACTCACTCTTGTCTGGTTTACCGTCTTTATGGGGACTCTCCATAGATGTAATGGTTTTTATACTGTACAAACTGTATATTCTATCCCCTTACAGTAACCCTAGCCCTAAACCTACCCATCACAGAAAACGTTCTGCATTTTTACATTTTAAAAAAACTCATTCTGTATGATTTATATGCTTGTTTCCTCATGGGGAGTCCCCATGAGTCTGTGTGCATTTAGGTTGAAGTCCCTACCGGGATAGAAAAACATACAGGTGCACACACACACACACACACACACACACACACACACACACACACACCTGACCCTTTCAGCCTCACTATCTCACCATCTGTTCTTCATCTCTGCTCATCTTCATCCTTCTATCACGGTTTCTCACTCTGTAAACTGATATTCACACCTGACTCTGTGTGTGAACTTTTTTTCCCTCTGGTTTCACTTTCACAACTTCTTTCTTTTGTACTTTTTTTAAATTTTGTATTCTTTTCTATGTAATTTTCTGCATTTGTCTACATTTTCATTTGTTCATTTATTCTTATAATAGTTTTGTACTTTGTACTTCCTCTTTTCTTTTATTCTGACAGCTTTTTTCCATTCAACCTTCCTTCCTTCCTTCCTTCTTTCCTTCCTTCCTCTCATTTGCTTCCTCTTGCGCACACACTGATGTTATTCTGTTTTCGGCAGGAGGGCTTCAGGGTTCCTGTCACTCAAATGTTGATCTCCGTGGTAACTGTCAGAAAGCACAGCGTGCGATAAGCTGATTCTGTGCCTTCCATATGCACACACACACACCCCCACACCCCTGTACCGTACACATGCAGACAGCAGCAAACATTTCTCAGCCTCCAGCGTGTGTCCGTGGTTTGACCACAGATGTGCTGCTTTACAGCAGTTTTACTCTGATTTGCTCTGTGTGTGTGATATGATTGTGTGTGTGTGTTCTGCAGGTGACACGTGTGCCGGTGGAGAGCTGCTCTCAGTACACAAACTGCTTCGAGTGTCTGAGCTCCAAAGATCCCCACTGCGGCTGGTGTGTCCTTCACAACATGTAAGCAAACACACATCACAGGGGTTACATGTCTACAAACACCTTCATATGAACACCTTTCCTTAACTTTACATAACATCTAATTTGACAGACATAAATAAGTTGAAGATTTTAACCTATTAATGTACTGTTTAACCCTAGAAAGCCTACTGTATCATATTTAATACATGAAAAACATGATCAAAACTTTCTGAAAATCATGTTACACACAGTCTACTACATCTACAATCTACTTTCTCTTGACTTATAGTTCATAATTTTTTATCAAGTAAAAGGATTTCTAGCATAATTGTACAAACGTCCAGTTTCAGCTCGTGATTTTTGCTGTGAAATCTGTACTGATAAATGTAATAACTTTGATATTTTTAGTAATATTTTAAGGTGAACACATACTGGACTGAAGGAACTTCAGTTTACTTGATTATCTATACATCATTTTTTTAGAAAAATCATATTCAAATGTGAGTCTCAAATATGATCATCATGCTTTTGAGGAAAGTTTATTTGTTCATCTCTCAATCATCATTGCATTATATGTTTGAAAACTACAGAGCTTTGATTATAAAAGCAATTTTTATTGGCATATATACAGTGATGACTGATATTTATATGCATGTTAATGTTAGTGTCTGTGTGTTTGCATGTGGTTTACCACAATCTACCGTGTCTTTGCACATCAGTTCACCCAACTCTTCCTCAGGCTGCAGAAAATATTCATCATGATCCACATAAATGGGTCCTTGACGCTCCTCTGATCTCAGTCACAGGAGAAACATTAGCTGGATTTCAGCCATGAACTGAACTGTGGTTAAAAAAAATAATTAAAAGCCAAAACATACTCCCATTATTCCCTCTTCCACAATAAACATCACATTCAGTCATTAATCCCTGAAGATTCAGATGTCAGCTTTATCTTTAGATGACTGAATTTGCCCTTTAGGGATTCATGAAGTCTGCCTGTTCATGTCTGAGTGCTCGGGTTGTGTTCCAGTGCAGATTATTTGAGCGCTGTATATAAACGCACACATGAGCATCAGTCTGTCTGTGTAAAAATATTATGTTCTGCCAAATCTTCTGGCAAACATTAGCAGCAAATAGTCCTTTTTACCACAATTTTAGATTGCATTTTTGCAATCGGTTTAAATAGTTTTCCTATATAACATCCACATTAAATGCCAAAGTAGTGCAAAAGTCAGATTCCTGATGTAAAAATCCCATTTATTTTCTCCATAGTGACACTTTTTAAAAAAAATATCATACAGTTTAAGGCTGAACACTGAGGTCACAAAGTGATAATATTTGCTTCTGTAAAAGTTGATGTGATTTCAGCATCTTTAAAACATTTTGTCATTTTTGAATTCCCATTAAAGAGAGATTTAGTTGGCCCTGCCCAACTAAATATAATATAAATAAATATATTAATTAATTAAATGATAATAATATAAGTATTGTGTGTGTACTTATTTATTTCTTAATAAATAATAATAATGTTTATATTATAATAGATGTATAATTGTTTGTTTTAATTATATATTTAAGATTTTATTTAATTATTATACTAATAATTGTACATACACACATATATTAGTATAATAAATTATACAATTTCTGACATTGATTATAAAATATATAAATAAGTGCTTCATAATCAAGATGTCAGAAATTGTATAGTCTACTGTCTGGAAAGTACACGGTATCTCAAGTTCATATGCTTCATATTAAATTTTTATTTATGATTCGTCTTGAAGCTGGTTGGTTTGATTCATGGCTTAAAACTCTTTATTGAAGAATGTTTTTGCAATCCCTGTGGAGAAAATGAATGTTTAGCCCATAAGCAGCTTTAATGACAACGTGCAATCCTTGAGTTTACACAGACTTTCTCTCAGTGTTGATTATATTAGAGTTTATTAATACTCTGAACCACTCAAGGCTGGAACTTTTGTGGTAATGTAAGTTTATTTTCTCTCTTTGACCTCAGTTGTTCTCGCCGTGATCGCTGTGAGAGAGCAGATGAACCCCAGAGATTCGCTTCCAGGGTGGATCAGTGTGTGGAGCTGACGGTCCAGCCGAACAACATCTCCGTCACCATGGCCGAAGTCCAGGTGTGTGAACTACAGTAGATACTACAAGCACAGCAATTTATATGTCACTTTTTCCGAGGATGTTCATATGGAGCATTAGCAGATACGCAGCAATATGGAGCAGCAGATGTCGTGTAGAGTTTATTTTAAAAACAAGCCTCCTTCAGTGTCGTGGCAGATGAAATATGGGAACGTGGGCCAAGCTTTTTCACTTTGTCTGTTTTCTCCATTGATCTGCCAGCTGGTCCTTCAGGCCCGCAACGTTCCGGATCTTTCCGCAGGAGTGGATTGCTCCTTCGAGGATTACACGGAGACCGAGGGAACAATACACGGGTCACGAATCTACTGCCTCTCGCCGTCAGCCAAAGAGCTCGTCCCCATCACACGCCAACACAGTCAGTAAACACACACTCAATCTGCTCTAGGCTACTAGTAGATATACACTACCAGTCAACGACTACTAACTAGAAGCATTGCAGCAGAAGCCTTTAGATCTAAAAGTCTTGAAGTTTAAGAGTACCATCAATCCAGTCGAGTATGACCCAGATTTGATTGATGTTTATGATGGGTATTATATTATATCTTCAGTCTGTTTCAGAGATTCACTCAGTGTTGTTTTCAGATCATAGGCTACATTACAGTTCACATTAAATCTGTCCTATATAGTTTGAGGGATTACTGTGTACCAAATAGGATTGGGGATTGAGAACCAGCTCTTATTCAGATCCGGTTCCATTAAAGAAAAATACTGAAACTGATGGATTTTGTAATGTTTGCTTGCATTAATGGTTATGGACAGTATGCATTTTGACCTGTCTGTGGCAGCTCTAGTACAGTAGAATAGTGTACAGTAGTATATAAATTAAATGCTGCATCAAAGCCATGTGCCATTGTTTTGTTTTGTTTTTTGTTCGGTTGAGCATGTGAATCAACACAAAAGTGAATGTTTTGGGAAAAGAAAAAAATTCTCAGAATTTGAAAAAAACAAGTTGAATCAAAGTTGGAAAATTTCAGTTATTTACAATCTTTATTCCCAAATAATTGTATGCTAAAATAAAAAGAGTGTTCTGAATGTGCATGGTTCGTGTACAGCAGGGTTAATACAGGTAACTAAAACTAAAACCATAAAAAAAAAAAGAAATAGTTTAGTTTAATAGTTTAGTTTAGGGTTCAGTTCTCACTATTAACTAGTTGCTTATTAGCATGCATATAACTAGTATATTGGCTGTTTATTAGTACTTATAAAGCACATATGAATGCCTACATCTACATCCCTTAATCCTACCCGATACCTAAACTTAACAACTACCTTATTAACTATTAGTTTTTTTTGTTTGTTTTTTTTTTAAATTGCTTAGACACTTAAAGTGGTATTTAAGGCCCACTCAGAGAAAACATTCACTCATATTCCTCAACTTTAGACCAAGTCTGCAAAACTACAAGTATATTATGTGCTTTAAACTCAGTTTGCTATAGTAAAACAAACTTTTTGCAAAACTCTAAACACAGTTCTCTACATTAGACACATCATTCAAAACTAACAGCTCTTTTGTCTATTTGGGAAACATTGCCATTTAAATGCTACACTTATTTACTGATGACCTACACGCTATGATCATGTGTGAAAACATTTATACATAATTTGTTCACTAAGAAATCAAAACTTTTTGAGGAAAAAAAAAGATTTCTGTTTATAGTGTAAATATATATGTATATATTTACTTATACAGTGTAAATTGAGTATATATAGTGTAAATATATAAATATATACTAAATATATAAATAATATAAATATATACTATATATACTCAATTTACACTGTATAAATAAATATATATAAACACACACTACCAGTCAAAAGTTTGGACTCGGTAAGATTTTTAATGTTTTTAAAAGAAGTTTCGTCTGCTCACCAAGGCTGCATTTATTTAATTAAAATACAGTAAAAACAGTAATATTGTGAAATATTATTACAATTTAAAATAACTGTGTTCTATTTGAAAATATTTTAAAATGTAATTTATTCTTGTGTTGGCAAAGCTGAATTTTCAGCATCATTACTCCAGTCTTCAGTGTCACATGATCCTTCAGAAATCATTCTAATATGATGATTTGATGCTCAAGAAACATTTATTGTGTACAATTGTACAAAATATTTGTGTATAATATTTCTTTTTCAGGATTCTTTGATGAATAAAAAGTTCAAAAGAACAGCATTTATCTGAAATACAAAGCTTTTGTAACATTATACACTACCGTTCAAAAGTTTGGGGTCAGTAAGAATTTTTATTTTTATTTTTTTGAAAAGAAATTAAAGAAATTAATTTATTTTTTCAGCAAGGATGCATTAAATCGATCAAAAGTGACAGTAAAGACATTTATAATATTACAAAAGATTATATTTCAAATAAATGCTGTTCTTTTGAACTTTCTATTTATCAAAGAATCCTGAAAAAAAAAATTTGTACACAAATATTTTGTACAATTGTATACAATAAATGTTTCTTGAGCAGCAGATCAGCATATTAGAATGATTTCTGAAGGATCATGCGACACTGAAGACTGGAGTAATGTTCCTGAAAATTCAGCTTTGCCAACACAAGAATAAATTACATTTTAAAATATTTTCAAATAGAACACAGTTATTTTAAATTGTAATAATATTTCACAATATTACTGTTTTTAGTGTATTTGTAATTAAATATAAATGCAGCCTTGGTGAGCAGACGAAACTTCTTTTAAAAACATTAAAAATCTTACCGTGTCCAAACTTTTGACTGGTAGTGTGTGTATGTGTGTACGTGTGTATGTATGTATGTATGTATGTATATATGTATGTATGTAGCTGTGCATATTTTTAAAAATGGTTTCTCAATGATACTAAAATAATGCATTACAGCTAATATTGCATTCAAATGTTTTAGTTGTCTGAATTTTTTAGGCTGATTCTGCCTTAGCAGTTTTAAACAATATGAATCTAAAAACATTGTATTTTAAGGTAATGAATCTTGTTAGATACTAATGATTACATGCAAACACAAACATGAGCATCAAAGGGATCTGTGGTTTCAAAACACAATTTTATGATGCTGTATGTCCAATGCTGGCATAGTTTCCTTTATCATTAGTGAAGTACATACTCATAGAGAAGGGTGTGAATTGGGACGGAAACTATTTAAATTTATGTCCCAATTATTTAATTCACATTTCGACTTGATTAAATCCAACAAGTGTTTAGTGTCATGTTGAAAAATGGATAGTTCTGGCTCTAAATTTTGCTGCGTTTAAAGCCGTTGTACAGCATGTAGATAAATGTAGATAAACATAAACCTGTATACTATATTAATGCTCAAGCACACTAATGCACTACATTGTTTGTGGTATTAAAGCAACAAGCCATGAATGTTTTGATAGCAGCTGATTCAGTGGCACAATATTGAACGCATATGATCCTTCATGATGAGAGAGAGATGTTGCTGACCTCTTTTCTCTCTCTCTTTGTTCGTCACTCTGAAGGAGACACTCATGTGGTGAAGCTCTACTTGAAATCGAGGGAAACGGGGCAGAAATTTGCCAGTGTGGATTTCACCTTCTACAACTGCAGCATCCACAGATCGTGAGTCCATTCTTCCTCTCTCTCTCTTTATCTCTGCTCTTCTCATTTTACCCACAAGCTCCTCACCACTCAGGGGGGTGGGGTCATATTTCTGTTGCCGTGGCAACCGGTGGCGTGTTGATTGACAGTTATTCTCTTGAAAACAGACTGTGGTTAGAATCCTACAGATAGTGGGACCCCCAGCTGAACATCTCAATGAATACACTGCACTGACCGTGTGTGTGTGTGTGTGTGCACGCACTTCTAAGATGCTCCAGATGGGTTCGGACTCTTTTGGGAGGTCTGTGGAGTGTCTTGTTGCAGGACAGATGAGCCAAAGCTGTCTCTAGAGATATAACACACACACACACACACACACCTCTCTCAGAGTAACAGCATCTCAGATACACAATACCTTCTTCCCACACACACACACACACACACACACACACACACACACACACACACTATCAGCAGTGAGCTTTAAAACTAGGTCACACTGCTCTTCCCTGATAAGACCAGCTTGTGCACTTGAAAAATACACACTACATATGAGTATTATCATAATTGGATAATCACATGCTTCTTTATTCAATGTGTCCACATCTCTAAAAGCACAACAGCCATTTAGAAGGTTTTATTTTCAATAATAAAGTGTTTTTATGGACATTGTTGAAGCTTTGTGTAGATGATAAAGAAATAAAGCAAGAGGAAGTGTGTGAATTTCATGATACTTGTCAAGAACATTTCCAGGTCATATTTCACCTCGAAATCAAAAGAAAGAAATAAGGAATTTAGTAAATTAAGCCTATTTTTGAACATTATGGTTTTTTGGCAGTTTCATAGCAGTTAAAAACAATTTCTCCCCCTCAAATATTATCATTTACCACCACATACTGCCTTTTCTTTAGAAAAATATAATTATATTTTTTTAATAATGTAAAGCAAATATCTAATTTTCATTACTGTATTTAAAATAAATTCAATTAAAATGTGAAGCATTTATAAATCATGGTGATATTTTTATATTTTAAAAATCATTGTTTTACAATGACAATCATTTGATAATCATCATTAAAAATATATATATATATGTATATAACTATTATTTAGATTATTTGTACAAAGACAAGACTTTTTTTTTTTTTTTTTTTGCCATAAAAATAGTTATAAAAAAAAGAAAATAATTATAACTCAAAAGTTAAATGTTGCATTATGATAATGAGAATTTGGATGTGCTTAATTGTCAAGAAAATAATCCAATTGCAATGCAAAACATCTTAATGGTTTTAAAAATACCCTTCATTGTCTTTATGCAAAATACAGTTTCTCATCTCTTTTCTTTTTGAAGAGAAATATGACCTGGATGTTTCTTTGTGAGATTCACCCAAATGGAGATGGTCCATGAATCTGAGGTGTTCGGTGTCCTTCTGAATGAGGCTTTAGAACAGCCCAGCATCTTAATGTGAGAGAAGGAAATGACCCTCCTGGCGAGTGTTAAATTTCCGCTCCTCCAGTGCGTGTGTGTGGGGGTTTATGTTGATCAGTGATCAGGGAAGAGAGCTCAGCGTGTGGGGCTTAAACCAGGGGACACCCTGAAATCACCCCCACTCCAGACGGGACGCGGATTAAATCCTCTCTAGGGATTGGTGCAGGGGTCAGGAAGAAAAATAAGGGCACATTTATTATCTTCTTACCACTTATTTTAAGAAATCTCTGCTTTAAGTGAACCAGTTTAAATTTAACAGTTGGTAATAATAGATTGGGGTAACATTAAGAAGAAAGAAAATGTGTAAAAGAATTACAAATTGGAAGCAAATGCTCAGGATAGATGGCAATTTTAATGAAATGAGTTCAATGAAAATGAAACAGTGATGGATGGATGTACATATATTGTACTATTTTGAGGCTCTGAGTCATGTCTAATTTTCACAACCTATTTGTTCTGGAGCTTTTATAAAATTATCCACTGGACATGTTTTGAAAAGACAATTTTAGGGTTCTTGGTTAAACAATCAATGTGGCTGTAGCAATCATTATAACCCACATTTTGGGGGTAAACTTAATGTTTGAAGTCTTCAGTTTAAAAGATTCCCAGATTCAAAGTCTTGATGTTGTTTTTGGGCTCTACTAGAACAGGTTTTCATGGACAAGTGTTGTGATTGGTCAAGCACTTCGAGCGTGTTTGGAAATGTCCCGCCCCTTACCATAACCACGAGTTTTAACACACTGCTAACTATCTCAACCAGGCCCCACCCCTTTATTTAGCATATGCCTTGGGCGGGAATTATTTAAATGAGGAATACTGTGACGTGTTCGTTCCCGGAAGAAAACTCAAGACTACAATGGAGGCGTTTCAGGGAGTTCAGAAACAGTGACACTGATAAATAGAGTAACTCCTGCTGGAGGGACTTTGTAACTTTACAGAGCTTTCTTATTCTCAAACAGCAACATTTTACACTAAAGAAAGATGGACATGTACAAAAGCGTAATAGGACCCCCTTTAAGAGTGCAAAGAAAAACTCATTACACTGTAATCTAATCCAGACCCGGTTCATCATGTTGAACATGTACATCTGTCCCTCATGGACTTGTTTTCATTCGTCTGCCCTGACTAAGGAATATTGCATTGTGACATTTAAAGATCTTCAATCTTTACTGTCTTTATTTATATGTGTTATTGCATATCTCAGACATGTTGTGTTTTCACCTACATCCATTTGTTCTCCATCACGGCCACCCTCTAGATTTATTCATGCTGATTAGCAGATTATGTGTCTCTGGAGATGCAGCATTAACAAACTGACAAATGGTGCCTCGATGGGGGATCATTACCTACACAAACACACACAAACGCACACACTTAGCCACATGTGCTTGTGTTTCCTCATGGGACTCAGAGATGCAACAATTATGCACCAGACGCTTTGGCGCTTTTGCTTAAAATGCTTAAAATGCTCATAAAATAAGACAGCATGCTAAATACAAATACAAAATAATGTAATATAAAATGTTTTTAATAACATATATTTGAAAAGATATGTATTTTATATTACATTACTTTATATTTATATCTTACACATATATAAATTATATCTACCTCTCTCTCTGTTTTTTTTTTTTGTTTTGTTTTTTTTGATGGAATTTTCTGATTTATCTGATTTTTCTGATTTAAAGCAATCAGTGGTTAAATGCATTGTGAATGCTGCTCTCTTTAAGATTCCAGATTTCATTAAGCAATCATTTCTCTACTCTGATTGGACAGCTGCTCTCAACGCTGCAGCTGATTGGTCAATTAGACCCAGTGCTTGAAACCATTATGAGGTCAGAGCTCTTTGTCCTAAAGCATCAATTAATGTCACTGAGTGAACAAATTGCTGGACTTAATACTGAATAATTGAAACAAATGACTTTGTATTGCAGTCAGAAGCCTCAGATGGTTTCAGTGTCTGTGAGAGTCAGCTGAGAGAAACGTTTCAGTCTGATTAAAAATGAGCTGTTTTCACTAACACTTGTGTGTGTGCGGTGTATTTTGAGTTGTCATCTATATGTAGTGATCCAAATCAAGGTAAAAGCTTCTGTTTTAGTTAGTTTGCTCCAGCTGCGTATGTAGGCAGTGCGCTATTTTTAAAAAAAAAAATTCTCTCTCTCTTTTCTTATCTACTCTTGTCAAGTTTTAATGGGAAATCCTCGTCTCTTTGATCGCTCTCTCTTTCTTTTGTCATCACTTTCTTTCTTAAACCGGAGACACCTAATAAAGTGGGTCTTTGTGAGGGAATGAGAGATTATTTCACACAGTTTAATGGGCAGAATGAGAACATGTGAGGTCAAAATACACAGAGTGGTGTGCTTTCTTACTGTATAGTGTGTTTTTGGGGTTGATTCTGTGCGTCTCACTTCTATTTGTTCTCTTCCAGGTGCTTGTCCTGTGTGAACGGCTCATTCCCGTGTCACTGGTGTAAATACAGACATTTGTGCACACAGAACGCCAATGACTGCTCCTTCCAGGAGGGACGTGTGAACATGTCAGAGGTGAGAAACACATCACTTCCAAGGTTTAAAGGTTTGAGGTCGATAAGATTTTGTAATGTGTTTGAAAGAAGTCTCTTCTGCTCACCAAGGCTGCGTTAATTTGATCAGAAATACAGTAAAAACTGAGAAATATTATTACAATGTAAAATAACTGTTTTCTACATGAAAATATTGTAAAATATAATTTATCCCTGTGATCAAAGCTGAATTTTCAGCATCATTACTCCAGTCTTCAGTGTCACATGATCCTTCAGAAATCATTCTAATATGATGATTTGCTGCTCAAGAAACATTTCTGATTATCAATGTTGAAAACATATTTTTGTGAAAACTGTGATACATTCTTTAATGATGAGCAGCATTAATTTGAATTATTGTAAATAATTAATAATAATAATTATTATTTAATATTTAATAACAGCATTGATAATGAATAAAAGTATTAAATAAAATTCTTAATTCAGTATTAATGCTTTGATATCTTTATTAAATAATTATTAAATAAATAATATTTATTGATATAATTTATTGTTACTATTATTTAATATTATTATTTGTTTTAATTTTTTATTAATATTTCATAACAGCATTAATATAGAATAAAAGCATTAAATAAAAATCTTAATAACCCCAACTTTTTTTATGGTAGTTTAACTAATTAAACTTTAATAATTATTGTAGATGTTTATAGTACACTCTTCCTGCATTGTTTTTTTTCTGCGAACAGCCTCAAATTTCTTTATGAAAATGTAAAAATCAACATGAAATTAAACTTGACTCTATTTACTTAGTACAACATGTATTAAAAGAGTAAATGGGAGAAATTCCTCACGATGAATTCAATCAAATCTGATGGATGAAATCAAGCCCCACCCATTTTTTTTTACTCATTAAATATCCAGTTTCAGTTGTAAATGCATCACACTACAAGTGTTGCACAATGCAAGTATAATGGGTTGCAAACTACATTTCACGTTCAGTTTAAAAATCAAATATGTTCTGATTGACTGAGATGTCATTGATTTGTTCTCGCTTTCACTGAGTTGACACTGGAAACCTGATGCATCCCGGCCGGTTAGGACACTATCCGGCGTGTTTATCTCTATCATGTGATCGGTCATGGTTCCTCCTTCTCCTCCTGCATGTCTGTCCTCAGATTTTCACTCATGAGAAACTTGATCTGAACCGAGTGAGATAAGATGAGAGAGTCCGGTCATGTTGACGGAGCCGCTCACTCATTGGCTGATGCGAGTCCATTGGGAATCTCCCATAATTCTGTGTTTTAAAAGCCTGTAGGAGAGCAGATGAACTCCAGATGTGTGCGAGGGAGAAAGTGTGAGTGAAATAAGGGGAGTGAGAAAGTTCTGGCACTAACGTGGGAGATTACATTATAGATGTGACGCCATGTATTTCACAAACGCTCTGGTGGAGAGTGAGACAGTTTTCAGAAGCAGGGAAGAGCCGTAATGAGGAGAGGTGGAAAATAAAACGAGGGGCGCGGGAAGGAAAGGCGTTGGCGTGTGTAACCGCGTCCGTCTGTGCCAGCTGGACGACAGTCGTACTGTGGTTGCTTGTAGTTTCTCTTGTACCAGCCGCTGACAGCACACAAGCATCATACGCATAAATGAGGTTCTAGATGGTTCCACAGCCGCTCAGAACCCGGACGGCAGATTCCAACCAGGATTATTATCATTAAAGTGGAGCTATTATGCCCTTTTACAAAGTCTTGATGTTGTTTTTGGGCCCTGCTAGAACAGGTTTTTTTGAATGTTCTTTTTTTTTTTTTCCACATATTTGACATTGTTGCAGCTCCTCTCTTCCCAGTCTGTCAGTAACGCTCTGTTTAGTTCCTGTCTCTATGAAGCCCCTCCTTCTGAAAAGCACAATGGTGATTGGTCAGCGGGATCAATAATCTTGAGTTCAGGAACTAACACATCACAGTATTCCTCATTTAAATAATTCCTGTCCAAGGCATACACAAAAAAGGGGGCGGGGCCTGGTTGAGTGAGTTAGTAGCCTGTTGAAACTCACGGTTATGAAAAAGGGGCGGGGTCTGGTTGAGTTAGTAGTAGGGCTGCAACAACTATTCGATAAAATCGATAATAATCGATAATGAAAATCATCGACAGCGATTCTCATTATCGATTATTTGCGTCTGCCCACCGTGCACTTAACTTCCGCCAGTCGCGTCAAATTACAGCACTGAATAACGCATTTCTATGGACAAAATGCATCTAAAAATAGTGAAGGAAACAGAGTGAGCAGCTGCAGGAAAGGTACTTGATCAAAGCTGATCAAAACATGAGAATTCTTTATGCTTCAAGGCAAGCTAATGCATTAGCGTAATGGCTTGCCCTGTCAGGCGCTTTGACAGATGCATGTGCGTCCTCAGCGCAAAACGTTAATTCTACGGCTATAACCTTATCTGTAAATGTTACAAATTCACGCGAGCATTTCCATTTTGCATAAAGGCTCGTCCTGACAGTCTGCGTTAAACTTCAAACTTTACTGAATGAGCGGCGGCGCACGCACCCGCATCAGACAGACGGAACGGGGAGAGAGGGAGACAATTAATATTCAGCGCAAAAATATTCATTTTGCTGAAATATCTGTTGTTTAAAGTTAAATTTAGATTTAAAAATCAACATGTCATTCAAGTATTTTATAAGAGTAGTAACTGTAAAGGGATAACAACATGTAATTGAATATAAATTTAAGACGTTTTTTATTTACAGGATAAAGAAATGACAGTAAGAGTGATTGTGTCCAGAGTGAACGTGTGTGTTCCTGCAGAACATCTACCTTGCCTGTCGGTTAACACTGAGTTTGTGTTTTTCTTTATTACTACTGTATCTTCATTTGTAATGTAGAGTAGAGATTTAAACTATATTCACTATATTCAGTGCTAAAGTTATTAGACATCTGATACTATGATTTGTGCCACAGGTCAGGGCAGCCTAACTATCAGTATTGGTGCTAAAATCATTTTTCATGTTTCTGTAATGGTTAATCCACCAGTATGTGTAAGCTCTTTAGTTACAGCAGTATTTCTAAAGCTACAATATATTTATTGTTGTTATCCATGAATTTTTTATTTTACTGTTTTACAAGAAAGGCAGGAAAAAGTAAAACACTTCATAGTTGTTGTTTTTTCAGATGCCCAATTACAGTCAATAACAACAGAGATCGTTAAGTTTTTTTTTTTTTTTTGGATATTATATGTGAATATTATTTAGAAACTATTTAGTTGTTTCAGTTTGTTATTTTCCTAATAAATGGCAATACCATTTTTAGCTTTAAACAAGTTTTTGATAGAATCCTAAAATATTTGTGTTCTCTCTTTATTATGACAGGTAGTCTAATAAATTAAGCACTGTATGTTTTCATAGCATTCAACTGGCACATTTGTTTGAAGTACATTGGGCAGGATGTGCAATAGTGTGTTTTTTTTTTTTTTTGTCAATAAAATAAAAATAAATAAAATTAGGATTTTTATCTGATTAATCGAAAAAATAATCTTAATTATCAAAATAATCGTCAGTTGCAACCCTAGTTAGTAGTGTTGAAACTCGCGGTTATGGAAAAGGTGTGGTCTGGTTGAGTTAGTAGTGTATTGAGACTCGAATCAACGAATCAAACGAATCAAACAAATCAAAACACAGTGTCACAGGATCCTTCCATTATAATAGGCTAATTAAGTTACCGGTGACTTTATTTACCTTCCAAAGCCAAGTTTGGCTTCTTACATATTTGGCACAGAACTTTGCACACACATTTGTGTAATCTGCACTTTGTTGCAGTTTGTTGCTCGTTGTTTTGAGCAGGTCTCTGCTGAACTTTTGTTCATCATTTGAGTGGAAAAAAGCAAGAATATATCAGCGGAGGCTTTGAGTCAGAAAAGATTTGAATCAGTGCAGCAGAAAGAGTCTGCACTTCATTTTTAACACATGATTTGCTTTTAAGTTGTCTGTTCCTTCACTTTTTCTGTCACATCTCACCAATATTCCTTGTGTAGGATTCTTTATCTTCCGACCTCTTTTCTTGGGAGTGAGCGAACAACTAGATGACAAGTGACAGCTGGTTTAAGTCGAGATGATAGAAGTGAACGTTCAGGAGTTTTATCACATACATGCAGTGAAACACAGCAGTCGTCATAACTTACAGCACTAATTACAGCGTCTGCATTCCATAGAGACATTGAAAACAGGTCGCATGGCCTTTGATGTCACCCCTGACCCCATTACCCACAATTCTCTGCTCCAAGCCTGTTGTTTTCGTCTTTGTTCATCCATTTTCTCTCTGCTCCTTTCTTCTCAGTTCATATCCGCCACCCTGTTTTATCTCCCCCCCACTATGTAATATTCATCGCTGGGATGCATTGGGCAGCTGAAGCACAGATCTAATCCACTTTGAATAATTAAACCAGAGGAGGAGAAGAGAGAGAGAGAGAGAGAAGGAGGTGCAGAGAAATGACTTTATCAGACTGATTACTTCCTCTCTTGTCTTCCCTCTCACTCTCGCTTTCTTTGTTCTTGGCGGCCAGCACACATTCTCTCACGCTTTCCCCACCTTCCATCACTTTTATATTTATATGCATCACTTCTTATTTTTAGCATGTTGTCTCCCCTTCAGCTCTGCTACAAACACCGGTGAGCTGCTGCCTACCTAGACTGTATTTTTAGGCCTCATTGGCGCTCTGGATGCGGAGACTGTTCCAGAAGATAGGCAGCAGCTCTGTGCTGTCCTGAAAGATAACTCGTTTTGGGTGAATTCTAAAGTGGAATCATATTGTGTCCTTCACAGAAAAGACTATTCCAGAATGCATTATGGTGAATCATGAATCATGCTGCATTCAAGTGCGAATGATCATATTTATGAGGTGTTCACATGAATAACGCCAGTGTCACAATTACCGGTGGAAAATCTGTCGGGATTTGGAGTTGAACAAAATCTCTGTCAATTAGTGAATCATGGCTCATGGAAAGTCTTTAGTATCAGTGTTATTTTAGTGTTATTTATATACTATTAAAGTATTTATTCATATTTTAAATTTGTATTTTGCTTTAAAGCTGCAGTCTGTAACTTTTTTTTTGATTAAAAAATTATTCAAAATCATTTTTTGAGCAAGTACATAACCAGCCAGTGTTCAAAACTATTACCTCCTTACCTTAGCTCGATTCACATCAGCAAGCTTGTTATAATGTTTGCTAATCCGGATGGTACTGGTGGGTTTCTGCACGTCTTTGTCATTACGTCACACTTTATAGCCTTTTCTCACAGCAGCTGCAATATCAAATATGCAATATGCAATATCAAATATCTTAATATCTTATATCAAATATCTTATGCATATGCAATATCAAAACTTATCATTTTGATGGCGGATTGTAATCCAAAAAGGTCCAAATGACAATCATTAGTGACAACTGGAGATTCACCTGTAGTCAAAAGCAAAAGACTTTGGACTGTGGAGTGGATACAGAAATTGAAATCTACAGGTAACGCTAATACACACTAAATACATAGTCACGCAATGTTGATATTGTTAACATTAACAATTTGAGAATAAGTATGATAGCTTTAATTAATTTTTATTTCAGTTTTAGTTTTATTTATTAACTTTTTTTAAATAGCTTGTATTTTTAAATTTAAATTAAATTTTCATTTAAGCTTGTTTTAGGAATTTTGTTTTGTGCATTTGTAATATGTAATAGTTTTAGTTTATTTCTATTTAGCTTTATTTAATTTTGTTTAGTTTTAGAATTTATTTTATTTCAGTTAGTTGCTAAGGCAATATTTCTAAAAAGTATTTTAAGTATAAGTTTTTCATCTAATATTAGTATTGTGTTTTATTTCAGCTTAATTTCAGTTACTGAAAAAGGTTTTTAATAGTTTTAGTTTTAGTTAACATTAACAATGGCTGATTGGTATTGATCAAATAAATAAATTGTAATTGTGCATTTCGACTGTACAATTCATTTATTCAAGTATTTTATACTATTGATGAAGAATAGCTATGAAGTTGACAGAAAATACTACTAATTCTTTTGAATTTTGCGACAACAGGCCTGTGAAGCACAACTGCATTTACTAATTCATTTTCTGTGCCAGTGTAAGAATAAAATTCTCAAAACATCAGTTACACACCAAATGCTCACCCATTGCTGTTGAATTAGGACTAAAAAGCTTATTGTCTTTGTCAGTTATTGAAAAAGAAAGATTGCTAATTGCATCTTTTATTTTTACTAACCAAGCTTACATTTCCAAACTTGTAAGCAGGAACTTCCCAAGGGAGCCTGAAGGCAGCAAAATTCATCCAAGATTAGCAGACAGAGCCTGGAGAAATGTTGATTATCTGGAGAAATGTCTTTAATCTGAAAAAGTAATCCAGTTTTACCCAGAGTTTGTGTGCACTCTGTATTTATGCTTAGATTATCAAGTTTTTACTTTAGTAACATGCTAACGACAGACTCAGTTGTTAATAGAGTCTTGTGTTCTTCACATCAGTTCTATGGGATGCTGTCTTTGAAGGTAGCTGCCTATGTAGACAGCACTGGGAGCAGCGTCTGGACTGATAGAGAGTGTATAGATGGGTAATCGCATACAGAATAGCTCTGACATCTAAACGACGTTTGCTTTCCATTCAATTTAACACAGAAATATTTAAATGAGGCCATTTAATTTAAATAAATTGAATTTAAACATTTAAATTAGTTCAGCACACTGACTTGAGAATGATCAGTTGGTTTCTGATGGCCTTCTTGAAGTCGTATTACGGCTCATTTTCCATTTATTGCACAAAGCTGTTGTGAAAGTGGATTTTATGGTGCTTGTGCTTTGGGCCGCTGGAAAGATGTGAAAATGTGAGGTTGCTCTGCCCCACTTATTGGAACAAATATGAATGTTTTACGGGGAGAGATAAGATAATTTAGGAGCAGATGTTGTTAAAGTAAAACAATTATCTTTGAGCAGCTTTTGCTGCCATATTAATAATTGTGTTTGTGTGTAAACTACTGTTCAAAAGTTTGCGATTTTTTTTTTTAAAAAATTTTTTCAAAGAAGTCTCTTCTGCTCACCAAGGCTGCATTTATTTGATCAGAAATACAGTAAAAACAGTAATATTGTGAAATATTGCTACAATTTAAAATAGTTGTTTTCTATGTGAATATACACTACCAGTCAAAAGTTTGGAATCGGTAAGATTTTTAATGTTTTTAAAAGAAGTTTCGTCTGCTCACTAAGGCTGCATTTATTTATATTATTATATTATTACAATTTAAAATAACTGTTTTCTGTTTGAAATATTTTATAAAGTAATTTATTCCTGTAATGGCAAAGCTGAATTTTCAGCATCATTACTCCAGTCTTCAGTGTCACATGATCCTTCAGAAATCATTCTAATATGATGATTTGCTGCTTAAGAAAGATTTATGATTATTATCAATGTTGAAAACAGTTGTGTACTTTTTTTTTTTCAGGATTCCTTGATGAATAGAAAGTTCAAAAGAACAGCATTTATCTATTTTGTAACATTATACACTACCGTTCAAAAGTTTGGGGTCAGTAAGAATTTTTATTTTTATTTTTCTGAAAAGAAATTAAAGAAATTAATACTTTTATTCAGCAAGGATGCATTAAATCGATCAAAAGTGACAGTAAAGACATTTATAATGTTACAAAAGATTATATTTCACATAAATGCTGTTCTTTTGAACTTTCTATTCATCAAAGAATCCTGAAAAAAAAAAATATTGTACACAAATATTTTGTACAATTGTACACAATAAATGTTTCTTGAGCAGCAGATCAGCATATTAGAATGATTTCTGAAGGATCATGTGACTGAAGACTGGAGTAATGATGCTGAAAATTCAGCTTTGATCACAGGAATAAATTATTTTATAAAATATATTCAAACAGAAAACAGTTATTTTAAATTGTAATAATATTTCACAATATTACTGTTTTTACTGTATTTTTAATTAAATAAATGCAGCCTTGGTGAGCAGACAAAACTTATTTTAACAACATTAAAAATCTTACCGATTCCAAACTTTTGACTGGTAGTGTATGTTAAAATGTAATTTATTCCTGTGATCAAAGCTGAATTTTCAGCATCATTACTCCAGTCTTCAGTGTCACATGATCCTTCAGAAATCATTCTAATATGATGATTTACTGCTCAAGAAACATTTCTGATTATTATCAATGTTGAAAACAGTTTAATATTTTTGTGGAAACCATGATACATTTTATTTTTCATGATTCTTTGATGAATAGAAAGTTCAAAATAACAGCATTTATTTGAAATAGAATCTTTTGTAACATTATAAATGTTCCTTTTGATCAATTTAATGCATCCTTGCTAATTAAAAGTATTAATTTCTTTCAAAACAAAATCTTACTGATCTCAAACATTCGAAAGAAACACCTGAAAGTCATGATTGTTTTTGAACATTTAGAGCTCAAGGCTTGCTTTCTGCGGAAGACCTTCTAAAATATTTAGGGTTTCTACAAATTCTGGTGAAGTGTTTATTTAGCAAATATCCTTCCTGTGCCTTAAACATCTCACTCCTCATTTCCATCTGTAAGGTTGCTGTGGTTGAAATCTGTGTTACAGGCGTGTGGGTGGCTGACTGGCCGTTCTGTGGTCACTCTTTACGCTAAATAAGCACAAGACAGGAAACCAGCACTGTTACCAAAAATACTGTCAGCTTACAGATTAAATCAGTAACATCAGGAGAATTTCCTTTGGTTTGAGGAGGAATCTCCTCTGCTGTCTAGACACCTGGAGGATCCAGTGATTTCCTGCTCTTGGATTTATCCTCTTCATCTCAGTGAGACTCATAAGTGCTCCCTAACGCTGCACTGCATTAAGAACTGATTTCAGAGTTTCATTTATCAGGCCGTCATTCAGAGAGAGGTTATGAGATCTTATTCACTATCAGATTGGAATAACTACTTCCTCTACTCTCTTTCAGTTCTCAGTTCTACTACCATTCACATCTGTAACACTGTTTTTATGGTGTTTATACATAACTAGAGCTTTTCTATGTCTGTGGAGTGTCTTATGTCCTCTCGTTTTTCCATCCTTTGTGCTTGTTGTCATGCAGCATTGCTGATTGAATCCATCACATGCTGCATATAAAATACTCTTCAAAAGTTTGGGATCAGTACGATTTTATTCAGCAAGGGCACATTAAATTGATCAGTAAAGTCATAGTAAAGACATTTAGAATGTTACAAAAGATTTCTATTTCAATTAAAAGTTGTTCTTTTGAACTTTCTGTTCATCAGAGAATCCTGAAAAAAGTGCATCACGGTTTCCACAAAACATTAAGCAACTATTTTCAACATTTATAATAATCAGAAATGTTTCTTGAGCAGCAAATCAGCATATTAGAATGATTTCCGAAGTATCATGTGACACTGAAAACTGGAGTAATGATGCTGAAAATTCAGCTTTGATCACAAGAATAAATTGCATTTTAACATATTTTACAATAGAAAACAGCTTTTCTAAATTGTAATAATATTTCACAGTTTTTACTATATTTTAGTTTAAATAAATGCAGCACTGGTGAGCAGAAGAGTCTCAAAACTAGATCTTTTGAGCAGAAGTGGTGTGGGACTTGACTGATTTGACTCATGTTTTATTCCTTAAGTGTTCAAACACACACTCAGAAGTGAGGTATTCTGGGACGTTCTCCAGATAAGCGTCCAGCTTGTTTCTCCTTCAGGTCTTTGCGTGACGTTACTCAATATGTTCCCCATCAGGCTTGTTTAACCAAATGTCAAACATGTCCTCTGGTCTGGCTGACTGATGATTCAATGTCCTTCCTGTGTTTTGTTATTTTAATAAGAATAATTTCCCTGTTTGAGTCAGCTGATGATAACAGATTTTCGTCTTTTTTTTTACAGGATTGTCCTCAGATTCTGCCATCCACACAGATCTACGTTCCCGTCGGCGTCCCGAAGCCCATCACGCTTGCGGCCCGGAACCTTCCGCAGCCTCAGTCCGGTCAGAGGAACTACGAGTGCATCTTCCACATCCAGGGCGAGACGTACAGTGTGACGGCGCTACGCTTCAACAGCTCCAGCATCCAGTGCCAGAAAACCACAGTGAGTCTCACACACCATCTCACACGAGTCTTCAGGACTCCATTCAGCGACGTTATGCTGACAAGCACTTGTCTTTAAAGAATAGCTGTTTATTGTGACAGAAACATACTGAAGTATTTCACACTTGAGGTTTAGCGTAAACGACCATTCAAAAGTTTGGGGTCAGTATGGTTTTTTCAGCAAGGATGCATTAATTTTATCAAAAGTGACAGTAAAGACATTTATAATGTTACAAAATATTCTATTTCAAATAAAGGCTAATCTTTTGAACATTCTGTTCATCAAAGAATAAAATGTATCACAGTTTCCACAAAAATATGAAGCAACACAAATGCTTTCAACATTGATAATGATCAGAATTGTTTCTTGAGCAGCAAATCAGCATATTAGAATGATTTCTGAAGGATCATGTGACACTTATGAAAGCCGATTTCCACCACATTAGGAAAGAAATCATGCTTTGGTAAATCATAAATATGAGAAGAAAAGTCAAAATTATGACCAAAGTCAGTTATTAGAAAAAAAAATCATGATTATTACATAAAAAAAAACATTTTTTTATGTAAATAATAATTTACAAAATAATTGTTTTTATATTGAAACAATTATATTTTTTACACTTATTACTTTTTATCTTAGTTTTGGCTTTTTATGTCATAATTTTGGCTTTTTCTTATAGTTGCTCATAATTTATTTTTTTATCTTATGACCATATCTCATAATTTCGACATTTTATATCGAAATTAGGAATTTTTATTTGCATCACAGGAATAAAAAATTTTAGAAAAATTTAGCTTTGCATCACAGGAATAAATTACATTGTAACATATAATCACATAGAAAACGTATTTCAAATTGTATAAATATTTCACAGTATTACTGTATTCATGATCAAATAAATGCAGCCTTGGTGAGCAGAAGAGACTTCTTTCAAAAACATTAAAAAGTCTTACTGACTACAAACTATTGAAAGCCTGTTTAATGTCCACTATAGCACCTCGTTTGGCAGCGCTGAGAATGCAGCATGAACTCGCGTTGTTAATTGTGGTCCAAAACATTTCAGAAGTCATGTGGCAACAACACATGAAAAAGAGCTTGCATTAGTGTTTCTGTTCACATCCTTGCATAGAGTAGCTCAGTGAAAAGCATCATGCTAATCGCTGTATGCTGATATAATCTTCACATTAATACCAGCAGTGCTGCATTGATTGAAATCTTGATGGAAGATTAGTCTGAATCTGATGGTCTAGAATCAATGAGCTGAGCTCCTGTCACATGATCCTATCAGACACATGCATGTACATACAGACACGCCAGCGTACGTGACACTCCTGATAACGCGAGGTGGGTCTTAACAGATCAATACAATAATGAGAATGCTAATCTACTGTGTGTGTGTGCGTGTGTGCGTGTGCGCGTGTGCGCGTGTGTGCGCGTGTGTGCGTGTGCGTGTGCGTGTGCGTGTGCGTGTGCGTGTGTGCGCGTGCGCGTGCGTGCTGGTTATCTATCCAGAGTGGAAAGATTAAAGTGAACTTGTGTTATTCCTACACACACACTGTTGCAAACATACTTAATAACCGGCGCATCGATCTAATAAGAAGAATGCCAGATGAGAACAGTATTTATATCCAAACACACTCACACACACGCAGACAGTGTCTCATTGTTTTGTTGAAGCAGGACAGATGGTGAAGGATTTGTCCTGCTGTCCATTAGTTGAAAGCAGAAACTTATTTGGCAGACTTTGAGCATTATAAACAGTCAGGCCTGTCTAGATGGGTGTGTGTTTTTGGACACGAGCTGCTCTTGTTGTCTGGGTTTGGCTGTGTGTTCCTCTCTGGATGATACGGTTGTATTGTGTTATTGTGGTTTCCATCTGAAGGCTCTTCTTGCACCCTAGTGGTCAGAACGCACCCAAAAACTGTATCAGCGTCACACACAAACACACTCCGCCTCTTCAGCCTCCTTCCTCGTGGCGTCTGAACCACATCCAGACTCTCAGAGCTGTGATCGTGAGCTGGCGCTCGGCTGCATGGGAAAACCACAGCTGACATTCCTCTGACTGGATACAGCTGCACATGGAAAGCAGGAAGAGAGAGAGGCTCATGGGAAATGTGGTTTGAAGGGCTGTCAAGCTAGATAATTACAAATTTATTTCTGACATTGTATCTCTTCTGCTCACCAAAGCTGTATTATTTATTTGGTCAATAATACAGTAAAAACAGTATGATTGAGAAATGTTATTGTGATTTAAAATAATGTGAATATATTATTAAATGTAATTTATTCCTGTGATCAAAGCTGACTTTTCAGCATCATTAATCCAGTCTTCAGTGTCACATGATCCTTCAGAAATCATTCTAATATGCTGATTTGCTGCTCAAGAATCAATGTTGAAAACAGTTGTGCTGCTTCAGATTTTTGTGGAAACCATGATACATTTTTTTTATAGAATAGAAAGTTCAGCATTTATTTGAAATAGAAATCTTTTGTAACAATATAAATGTTTTATGAAGACAGTAAAACTGACGTACGATATCAGCACAGACTGTCATTGTGTTTAATTCATCTTTCTTTATGAAGCTCTTTCAGTCCATCAGAAAACAGGCTGAACGGAGAATAGAAACTAATAGAGCGGCTCTTATACAGCTGAGGATGGCGGCAGGTGTGCGTGCGTGTGTGTGAGAGAGAGAGAGAAAGAGAGTGTGCGTGTATCTGT
Source organism: Hypophthalmichthys nobilis (assembly GCA_037950665.1). Taxonomy (NCBI): domain Eukaryota; kingdom Metazoa; phylum Chordata; class Actinopteri; order Cypriniformes; family Xenocyprididae; genus Hypophthalmichthys; species Hypophthalmichthys nobilis. The sequence continues at coordinate 23,602,023 of CM075471.1, read as the reverse complement.
GTGTGTGTGTGTGTGAGGTGCAGCAGAGTTCTGATGAGAACCAATTAGAGGAGACACCGATAAAAAATGATGATTAATTACAGTGTGAGAGCGACACAGCAGTAATAGATACTACGGTAAAGAAAAATGAAGCAAGAGAGAAAGAGGAGAGATGGAGACTGTAGCCGGGGGCGTTCAGGAGCAGAAGAGGCTTTTAGAAACTCACTGCACCTGCTTCAGTGAGAGAAAGTATGTGTCTTTGTGTGACCGTGTGTGTCGGGACAGCAAATATAGACCTGTTTTAAATTATTAATCACTCAAGAGAAGTAGTTTACTATTGAATATGCGGGGACTTGAGAGTAATTATTATTGTAATGGTAGTTGTAATGGTATGAAGAAGAATCTGAATGATGCATTATTCTCTCACTCTTAACTGATGTATAGATGGAAAACAGTAAGCCACAGCAATATAAGACTATTTGCAACATTTAATTTTGCACTATTTTATTCTATACTCATCTCTGTTGCTTTATGTGTATATAACATATAAGGCTTTTAAATCTGATTGAATGAGATGAGTTTGATATGAGTGCACACTCTTATTATATATAATATGCAATCTTAGAAGAAAAGTTTCTACAGTATATGGAACCTTAAACGGTTCTGTGAGGCGCTTCATATATAGAAACTTTTAGGGGTTCCATCATTTTATTGATTTATATATTTTATTAATATTTTATTTTATTAATATTTTAATGAACTTTTATGAATTAAATAGCTTGTAAACATACTTTATCACCAGAAAACATCTGAAAAAATCCATTAAACATGAAAGTATTATGCAATCATTTAAGATATTTGTCCTTATGTAGAACCATTTTAGCTTTAAAAGAAGAACCCTAGGATTCTATATAGAACCCCATTGAACCTTATATTTGCATCAGGGGGATTGAGACATGTTCCCACAGCGAGGGTCCTGCTCCAGGACACAATAGCCAGGGTCAGAGGAAGGACAAGATCATTAAACCATCAGCTGAGCGCCACTAAATCAACATCCTTCAGTGCCCCACGTGTGACTTGAACCGCCAGCCGTCTGATTACTGCTGTGACTGTGTGAAGATCAGGCCGACAAAACAAAAGCAAGACAATGACTTGGCTTATTATGCTTTAAAAAAAAAAAAAAAAAAAAACAAGTTTACTAGTTTTTTTTTTTAGTTTTTTTTTTTTTTTCATTTTTGCTTTTTTCATCATTGCTTTTGTCTGTAATGCATTTATTTATTTATTTATTTTACGCACTTACAATATTGGTGAATGCATTAATGCATTTATTTATTTATGCATTTATATTATTTATGCATGCATTAATGCATTTACTTATTGGTTTATTTATTTATTCACTTACAGCATTTGTGCATGCATTAATGCATTTATATATTTATTTATTTATTTATGCACTTACAGTATTTGTGCATGCATTAATGCATTTATTTATTTATGCACTTACAATATTTGTGCATGCTTTTATTTGTTTATGTACTTACAGTATGCATGCATTAATGCACTTATTTATGCACTTACAATATTTATTTATTTATTATAAGTATTAATGCATTTATTTATTTATTTTTATTTATGCACTTACAATATTGGTGAATGTATTTATTTATTTATTTATTTATGCATTTATATTATTTATGCATGCATTAATGCATTTACTTATTCGTTTACTTGTTTATTCACTTACAGTATTTGTGCATGCATTAATGCATTTATTTATTTATGCACTTACAGTATTTATTTATGCACTTACAATATTTGTGCATGCTTTTATTTTTGTTTATGCACTTACAGTATGCATGCATTAATGCACTTATTTATGCACTTACAGTATTTATTATAAGTATGCATGTATTAGTGCATTTATTTATTTATGCACTTGCAGTATTTATGCATGCATTAATGAATTTATTTATGCATGCATTATTTTTTTCCCATTTTCATTTTTAAATTAGTTTTCACTGCTGGTATTTATTGTTGTAGTGATTTTGGTTAACAGTAATAATCCTGGTGAGGCAAGGAAATAGGAAGCACATGTTCTGCTGTGGGCGTCTGTGTTCTCTCTTTATAGAACACATATATTAGTAAATGAAATCAAACCCTTTGCAGTGATTATCATCTAATACAGGCCACTCACACACGCAAGCACACTGTCCTCTTCAGCCTTGCCGTGTCATTTCTCGTTTATTTAATTAGGCAAGCGCTCGTCTTCCCACGCCGGTGAGAGGTTAACCGGCTGCTCAAACTCGTCAGTCTCTCGCCAAATGAATCGATTGCACGTCTGCAGCCTGCAGGGTGAATGAATTACCATAACATACATGTAAGACAGACCAGAGCTCATATCTGAACTAATGAGAGACCAAATCATTAGTGCTTAGTTAATTATCCATAGCTCACGAGTGCAACTGGAAATGATGAATGATGAGTGTGTGCTTTATACTAATACAGGTATCACTGTTATCGCGTATATGAGGTTAGTGATTAGATACCTCTGTTGTGTGTGGGGGGGGCTTTGCTTTCCAACAACTGAATGCAGGCCTTCTCTCAAAATAACCAATTATCTGAGCATGACTGGTACCGAATCCCTCTCGCTCTCTTTCTGAAGCATTTCCTTTATTTATTCCTCCATGTTGCCGCTCTCGGCGCTGTGGTGAAGTGCTGTAGTGCTCCTTCATTAATCTCTATTCAGTGATTCATGCTGTCGCTCTCTCCGGCGGTTCAGACGTGTCTCTATGTGTTTCCTCATGTGAGTCCTGCTGACTTTACCATCACAACACTGATACACACACACATGAATATTCCTCCTGCTCTCCTGTAGTCTCTCATCTATGACTGAGGTCTGGGACGTCGTGACTACATTCCTTATTTTTCTAATATATTAACCCTTTCATGCATGAATTATGACAACCTCAGTCAGGATTTTTTTCCTATGTGTTTTGATTACTCTTAGGGCATGAACAGAACACATATTTTTCAAAGAGACTTTCAGATGTCCACATGAGTGGACACTGCGTTTTTGGTTTTAACTGAAGAGATATTGTATTAAACATAATACAGTAATAACACAGTAATACTCATAACATCATATAAAATCATATGAAAACCATAAAATGTATACAAAAAATAATGCAGCTTCAACTATTGCAAACGCAATTGACTTTTTTCCTGTTCGACCAGCAGACGAAGAACTTCATACAAGCTGAACGTTGCATGTCTTTTGATATCAGAACATGAGGATGTGATTCAAAGATCGGAGGTGTGGAGGTACAACTCTGTGTAAACCCAACTCAGACTCTTTGTAGATAAAGCTTATGCTCCCTACAGTCTACCAGAGTGTGTTGATTTACCCTTATTAGCTGATAATTCTGATTGTTTAAAATAGTCAAATTTCTACTGTAGCTCTCCTCTCTGAGAAACCCTCAGATTGAAATCTACATTGATCTATTAATGTTTTCAGACTGTGGAACAAACTAGCGATCAGGTGTTTTCAATCTCATCCAAAATGAGCAGTGTTGAAGGTAACACATTATAAGTAACGTGCATTAGGTGATCAGATTACTTTTTTGATGTAACAAGTAAAGTAGCACATTACAGGTAAAATGCATTATGTAATCAGATTACTTTTTTGATGTAACAAGTAAAGTAACGCATTACAAGTAACATGCATTACGTAATCAGATTACTTTTTAATGTAACTGCAAATTACGTTCTAATAACACAGATACATTTATAAGTTGCAGATGAAGTATTTTCAAGAACAACAGTCACAGTAATAGTATGAATTCAGCTACTGTAGAAGTGTAGCTGAAATATAGCTAGTGGACAGATGATTAATCAGAATTTCCTCCCAATCTAAAATTAAAGGGTTAGTTCACCCAAAAATGAAAATTCTGTTAGTAATTACTCTGATTTCGTTCCAAACCCATAAGACCTTCAGAACACAGATTAAGATATTTTTGATGAAATCCGAGAGTTTTTTTTTTTTTCCCCATAGACAGCAATTTAACCACCATTTTCAAGGTCCAGAAAAGTACTAAAGACATCGTTAAAATATTCCACATGACTGCAGTGGTTCAACCTTAATTTTATGAAGCGACGAGAATACATTTTGTGCGCAAAAACAAAAAAATAACAAACGTAAACAACGTAGGAGAATGACATAGAAGAGAAGATATTGTTGAATAAAGTCATTATTTTTTTGTTTTGCAAAACACAAATAAAAATTTAATAAAGATATAACTCCTTAGATGTTACAACACTTGTTTTATTACCTGCAACAGTCTCCTAGGATAGAAGGAATGGATGGATATTCCAGAGCAACTTGGCATTTCTAACTGGCCGTCTTGGTTTAGAGAAAAAAAATCCACACAGAATGGCTTGCTTCTGGGTAGAAGTGTATAAGATGATGCACTAAAGTCCACTGTAGTGGTTGATGTGCAACTGTGCAATCAAAACCCATGCATACCCAAGGAAATGGCTTTTTGAATGGACTTTAGTCACTGGTGACTACATTAATAAATGATTATCTATGTAAATCTAATAAAGTGTAACATAATGTGACATAAATGAGTGTAAATGTTGATTCATGTTGAATACGAATGTACAATATTTCATTTCTGACGTCATTACGGAAATAAAAAGGGTTATGAATGATGTTACATATTAAAACCATTGTATTTTCAAAAGCAATTATTTCTCTGTAACCATAAAACTAGCAACCAAAACACTCAGAACAGCCTAGTAACTGCATAGCAACACATTAAAAACCAAACACACACACACACACACACACCTGAAGCTCCTCTCTGGACCTATAATATTTTAAGCAAACAACAATTATGTTAAATAAAAGAACTAGAAGTTGTTTGTCTTGGGAAAATGTCCAGTGGGAGAACAGTCTCTCTGAAACTTTAATGACAGGGAGGAACAGTTGAGTACGGATGAAAGGGGTTGTTGCTGACGGATGTTTTTTGGGCTGATTTCTTCTGCCCTTTCCTCCGGGTGACCAAAGACATGAATTCAGAAGGACATTGTTCTGTAAACCCTTCACTGTGTGCCGTATGCATGCAGCGGCTCCTAGCTAAATAATATCATATTATGACAGAGCAGAGGTCGAGAACAGTCCCATGTGACCTCAGGAGATTTGCATGTTAAAGCAACCGTCTAGCATGACCCTAGCAAGTTTTGCATGGTCAAACACTGTTCATTTTTACTATAAATCTTAATCATTCATGCATGTTTTAATCGCATTACACTAATTTGTGTTTTTGTGTTGCAGTATAACTATGAAGGAAGTGACATCAGCGATCTCCCTGTTGATCTGTCTGTGGTGTGGAATGGAAACTTCATCATCGACAACCCTCACAACATACAAGGTAACCATGGCAACCACTGCGGCATGCTGTAGCGGGTAGCGTAGCAACCTTCACAGTATGCTGCAGAGAGTTGCAGCATTTATAAATGTTTCAGAGCATCTTTTGCTTGTGTAAACAAGTGTGCTTTTACAATTTGTAAGCAGGAAAAGTAGGTGCAATATTGTAATAAATGATTCCTGTCCTTCAGCGCTGTTGTGCTGCTCATATGTGATTGATAATCCTGGCATCATTTTAATCTCATGCTGCTGTCCATTCACAGCAGATGTGGGATATTTCATAACTTTTAAGGTGATGATGCACGGGGCAACTTTTTGGGAAATGTTGCCTTCGATGGGCAACCTGGTGAGACACAGGGCAACTAATTAGGGCAACGGACAGTTGGCATCAACCAATCAGAGAGGAGCAAATCTATTGCAACCCAATAAATACTTTATTATAAACACTTGTTAGGCACTTTATTTCCACTTTTCAAATATTCGTTTTTATTAAATATAAATGCCTTTCTGATCTGATTAGTAATGGGAAAAGGAAGAACGGATTTGAACCTGCATCTATCGCATCAAAAGCTACTTTCACGTGCCATGCGCCCTGTCGCCTATGCCACTACTTTTTAGTATTTAACTGAAAACATTCGATGGCTAAATTAAAGCCTACGTGCATTAAATTGGACACCTGTTGGTATTTTAAGCATTAAATGAGGTACATTCCCTGTTTTGGGTTGACACATGACAACTTACCAGCCTAAAAAGATGTAAGTTCACGCTCATTTTCTTCACTCCACTGCCGCTGAGAGGCCGCCATCTTGTTTGAATTTTTCTAAAATCTCCAAGCCGGTCACGTGATTGGCTGCTAGCATTCTGATTGGAGGATCTCAAAAATAACCCACGACAGATCCGAAATATCCAGATAGAAATTTGTTGCTCATTCTCAATGGGAAAGTGGCCAAGCAACATTGCTCAGCAACATTGCTCAAAAAGTTGCCCCGTGTATCATTACTTCTGACCATAAGTTCCACTGACCGTGTCTGAATAGAGCATTCGGAGAAATAAAATGGCAATGTTACCATTTGCAGTTTTTTGATTGTCCACAAAGACCAAAGACAGAGGATAGATTGTGTCAGGGGTTTTCAGTCTATTCGATGCCAAATATTATCATCCTCATGCGAAGGATCCAGATCTTAAAAATATGTCTAAATATTATATGGAAAATATTTAGTTTCTATTAAAATAATTATTGTTTTTCTTCTCATTATAGCACTGAACTGTTAGATTGATTAAAAAAAAAATGCTTTTAATATTATTATTTATTTATTTATTTTACTCATTTATTTATTTAATTTCTTATTTTAATATGATTTTATTTATCTATATATTTGTTTATTTATTTATTTTAATAAAAAATTATTTTATTTAATCATTTTACTTATTTTTCTTTAATATAATTTTCATTTATTTATTTTAATCAAATATTTATTTTCTTATTTTAATATAATTTTGTGTATCAAATATTTTATTTTAATCTTATTTATTTATTTACTTATCTATTTTCTTATTTTTAATATATTTTTTATTAATTAATAAATCTATTTATTTTATTCTTATATTTTTATTTTAATGTATTTTTGTTAATTTTAATATTATTTATTGTTTAGTTACTTATTTTCATATTTTAATCTAATGTATGTTTGTTTGTTTTAATAAATTTTTAATTTATTTTTACATTTTTACACTGTTTTTCTCTGAACATTTTCCCAGATAGCATCCAGAAGCTTTGAGTTGTGTGTTTCTGCATGAGTTTCCAAGTGCTGTTCTGTTGCACTTTTGCGAGTAGCAGGAGATTTAGATAGTTGCAGTGTGTCCATAATCTTACATGGAGCTGTCTTCCTCTCTCCAGCACACCTGTATAAGTGTTATGCTTTGAGGGAGAGCTGTGGTTTGTGTCTGAAGGCCGACCCCAGCTTTGAGTGCGGCTGGTGCGTTCAGGACAGGAAGTGCTCTCTGCGGCAGGAATGTGCCCAGCCGGAGAACACATGGATGCACGCCACCGCCGGCAACAGCCGCTGCACGCACCCGCGCATCACCAAGGTCAGTTACACAACAAACCAGGGGTATGGGTTTTTTTTGTATTATACGGATTTCCGTATTTACCAACCTGAGCAGTATGACTGTAAATCGCTTAAATCTAAGGAAAAATAATTGCTGATTGAATTTTTGATTTTTTTTTAAAAAAAATGTATTTTATAAATGCAAATAATAAAATATTATTTTGATTAAAAATAATTATTATTATTATTGGTAGTGATTTTTAATATTCTTCAAAATATTTTATTTACATTTTAAAAATAAAAAATCAGTAAACATTATTATTGCATTAATTTTATTTATATATTATTATTACATTATTAATATTATTATTATTATTATATAATATTCTTTAAATAAAAGTATTGTTGTTGTTGTTATTATTAATGAGTAATTATACACATTTTTAATTTACAGTAAAATAGTATTATTGCAATAAAGTTTGTTTTAAAAAATATTATTTTAAATTGTACACATTTTTAATTTACAGTAAAATAGTATTATTGCAATAAAGTTTGTTTTAAAAAATATTTGAATTTTATTATTTTATAAATGTAAATAATAGTCATATTGGATAAGGAATACATTTTTCTCTTCTTTTTTTTTGTCATTAGCTGATCACATGCCTGTCGAACCCTTGATATCATGACATGTTCCTCACAGATGATGTTACAGGTGCCGATGAGGGACAGTTTTCTTCTTTCTTTCTGCAGTACCTGACTAAAACAGACTCGGTTCTTGATGGTCTTCCTCTCTCTCTCTGTTTCTCTCAAAGTAGATTTTCTTTTCAACTTCCAAATATTCCTGTCAGTGGAATATTAACTTTTGGAACATCTACTTACTAAATTTACATCCCCTCGTGTTAATTAAACTCCTCCTTTGTTCTCGTCATTTGATTTCTCATGCGTTCTCTCTATCTGTGTGGTGCCGCTGTCGTCTTTTACTTATTAGATTAGGTGTTAATTTAATTTGGAGAAGAATTAATTTATCACATGGTTTATTAGCACACCATAGATGCTTTGAGAGCCATCTGTTCAGAAGATGTACACCTATTCTCTGCTCTTCTGCTTTACTCTCTCTCAAGCTGCGCTTTCATATTTTCAACCGTCTATCTGTATAAATGTGTGAATGTCAAATTAAAGCAGTCCCTCTGAAACCAATTACTGTTTGCTTTTGCGCTTCTTGTTTCGTTCTCCGCGTGATGCTGTCGTTAGTGTTTGTCTCCTGCGCTGTTTGGCTGAAGGTCTCGGCGGCCGCAGATGAACTTGGATCTGATGTTCTTCACCAAACTATTGCTTTTAAAGGAATAGTTCATTCACGTTCTTCTGTTGATCTGTCTTGGTCCAGTTGTTTCCTGAAACCGGTCCACGGCAGGGCGGAACCAGACTGACCATCACCGGAGAGAATCTGGGCCTTCAGTTCAAAGACATCCAGAACGGAGTGCGGATCGGAAAAGTGGCCTGTCAGCCCATCGAGGAGGAATACGTCAGCGCTGAGCAGTGAGTCTCTGATACAGACAAAGTGCCCCTGTTATGCTACTTTAAAGGTTCCTAGTTTTGTTTTGGAGTCTCCTACAACAGGTTTACATGCATTCAAGGTCAAAAAACACTTTCTCATGATACACACTGCGGTATCAGCTCTTTTTTGATAAAGGATTCAGTCTCATTAATGTATTGTTACATTAGTATGTAACAATAAAATAAGTTAATAAAATACGTAATCTCTCTTCCCTTTGAGCTGTTATTTTTATGAGAGGTTGTAACATAGTAAAGTAAGTTATTTAAAATAAGTTGAGTAAAATAAATTATTTTCCATTTTCCATTGTTTAATACTTTTTAAATCTTTAAAAACACAAATTTAATAACGGATTTAGTCTCAAAATAATTATCCATTATTCAAACTGTACATTATAATGTTGTGATGCTAAAATTCACTTTTAAAATGATTGATTTTAGTTTGGAGGTTTTTTTAATTATTTAGACAAAATATTACCAAATTTTAATATCAGCCAGTTTTTTAGTCTCATTTTGTTTGTCCAAAGGCCTTAATAATAATAATAAAAACAAAGATATGACATCCAAAGTATGTAAGATAGTACAACTAGATCTCTTTCATTGAATCCCAAAGTTTTTTAATTATATTTTGCTACATTTAAAGGTATTTTAAAGATTTTGAAGTGTCAAAAGGTCATTCGGTTTAACCGTCCAAAGGCCAATACAGCCAGTTCATTTTTGATTCAAATATCTTAAAATGTAATAAATGTATATATTTTTTATTCTGGCATGATTTTATAACATCATATATCAACATGGTATTAAAATTATGTGTAGAAGTTGTTGCTTTGTTATAAGAAAGAATGTCCGGAAAAATGAATTTCATTGATGTCTTTCGGATTAACCAATATAAAGGGACCATTTTGGATCAAGTCATGCGGCCAGTATCATGTGACAGGATGTAACAGGAAGTAACTAACTCTCTTTTAACTATTTGAAAAATTCATGTTTTCACTTGCTTATACGCATGTCCCGAAACATCAGGTCATTCGGTACAACCGCTGTAAAACATGGAAAATATTGTAATATTTTAAAAACTTGTACTAAATATAAAATGTTTGATTGTCCTTTTGCTAGCTAGATATCAGCCTGTTAGCATTGTTTGAAAATATCGTCATTCAGTATAACCAAAAGTGTCATTCGGTAAAACCGAAATTTTGGTTAAACTTTTTGGGTGACAAATTTTGTCCATCTTCTAAAAAATGACAAAAGCAGTGTTAATTGATTATAAAAACCACATAATCTCATTGTTAACACTTAATAAAACTTCAAAATTAATTATATCTCCATTATGTTTTTTTTACATTTTTAAAAACCTTATTCGTCAATAAATAGGCCTGTTCACACCAAGACCGGTAACTAAAGATAACTATATTAGTGTCCACGCCAATGGACGATATCGTTCTGTTTGCTCTAAGTGCGCACTGCAGTTTTGTCAGCTGCTGCTTTAAATGCTCAAGTTCTTTAAAGCAGCATGGATTCTGAATGGCTGTCAATGTTTTTATCGTTTATCAGCTAGATAAAATTGTTCTGAAAGTGATTCCAACGATGTAATTTCTCTGTGCCGTTATGGTTATAGTTGTGTTATAGGTGTGGACTCTGCTATTCTTTTATGTTTAGAATGATTTTTAGAAGTATATTTTATTGTTATCGTTACAGTTATCTTCCTTGGTGTGAATAGGCCTTATAGGTCATAATTTTAATATTGATGCATCTTTAACTCGTATCTCTGTAAATCACCAGTGATGTCTGTTTGCTGCAGTCGCTTTCTAACTTAAACACTTTCAAATGCGTCTTTTAGACAGTTTTCAGTCGTGGTGCTGAAATGGAGTGACAATGACTACATACTTCCTGGAAATACACAAGCATCAGGGTTCAATTGCAAACACAGAAAACTGTTTTCTTATCCGCTGTGAGCTGCATCAGCTGCTGCGCAACACTAGAAATGCTCAACACAGACACGGGGCGATTAATAACTAGCTGCAGACGGAGGACGAGCCTCCCGATGGCATGATGGGAGGGTTTGCTGTCCGTTCCATTAATCACAGAGACCCGTTTTACAGTCAAGCATGGGTTTTACTGCATCTCATTACAGTGGTGTGTGTTCATGTAGTGCCTGCAGTCAGTGCTGTAACTTGCCTGTCTCATGATCGGCCACTCAGTTATTGCTTTGTACGGTGAGTGCCAGCGGCCGGATCCAGACCCGTCTAAGACACCTTGTCTCTCTCTTTCTCTCTCTACAGGATTGTGTGTCGTTTGGCCGATGCCACAGGTTACCGTGTGCAGGAAGCTCAGGTGGAAGTGTGTGTCCGAGACTGTCTGCCGGACTACAGGGCCGTGTCTCCTAAAGCCTTCACGTTTGTGGTGAGTTTAGTGTCACGCTGACACAGATTTGGTCAAGAAACTGCTTACAAATTGACACATAAGTCCAGATGAGAACAGCTTCTCTAGTGTTGGGTGTTAGGAGTATTGCAAACTGAATGTATGAAATTCAAAAGGTTTTTTCCAGCTAAAGTGATTTAATTTCATACACTCATGTCCAGTCACCATACTTCACGCGTGTGCTGCCATCATACGGTCCGATCTCCGGAGGAACGAGAATCACCATTCACGGCAGCCATCTGAATGCGGGCAGCGCCGTCTCCATCAAGATCGGACTCAACACCTGCCGCTTCGAGAGGTACTGATCATCTGTTCAGCTTCTCTGAATGTGCTTTAATTTCAGTCAGTCAACACTGTTACATTTTCAACACCATTTTAACATCAGACATACTTTATTTAAGCTTTAACCTGTTAGGTTTTACATTTTCAGATGTGTCCCTCAGTGTTAACTAAAGCTATTAAAAGTATTTTTTTTTAATTAAAGTAATGCTGAAATTAAATGAAATATAAATATTAGGAGGGAAAAAAAACATAAACAAAAATTAGAATTGTTGCTTTGGACCTGAGAAAAAAAAAAGTTAAAGGTCTAAAATGACTAAAATTGAAACAAATAAAAAAATTAAAATAAATTAAAGCTAAATAGTCATTATATAAAAAACATTATATATGACATTATATAAAAAATGTCAAAAGCACATAACAAAATTACTAAATCCTAAACTAAACTTTAAATGAAAACTGAAAATATAAAATAAAAGCTTATTCAAAATATTAATAAATACTATAATAGTATATAAACTGCCATGTTTTTGATCAAATTTATTGTAATACTTCTTAATATTTAAACATATTTTATTTTATATTACATTTTAATATATACAGTGGTGGTCAGAATTATTGGCACCCTTGGTAAATATGACTGTAAAGATGACTGTAAAAATAAATCTGCTTTGTTTATCCTTTTGATCTTTAATTCATAAAATTAGCAAACATCTAACCTTTCATTGAAGGAAAAGAATTGAAAGTGGGGGGAAAATCACATTATGAAATAAATGTTTTTCTCCAAAACACTTTGGCCACAATTATTGGCACCCCTAGAATTTTTTATGAATAAAATATCTCTGAAGTATATTCCCATTCATATTTACATTTTTCTTTTAGCACACCAGGGTGATCATGAACATGAAATTGTCCAGCCATGACTTCCTGTTCCACAGGAGTATAAACATGAGGAAACACAAAGGCCAAATTCCCGTAATCATTCATCACAATGAGTAAAACCAAAGAATATAGTTCTGATGAGCAGCAAAAGATTGTTGAGCTTTACAAAATAGAAAGTGACTGTAAAAACATAGCTAAAGAATTGAAAATCCCCATTTTCACTCTAAAAAAAATTTTCACTCTATTAAGAAGTTCCAACCAACTAAAGATGTTACAAATCTGCCTGGAAGAGGACGTGTCTAAATCGTCCTAATGCGCGGTGAGGAGGAAAGTTTGAGTGGCCAAAGACTCTCCAAGGGTCACAGCTGGAGAATTGCAGAGATTATTTGAGTCTTGAGTCTTAGAAAGCCTAAAAAAAAATTACCAAGAATTTCAAGAAAAATCCTCTGGTCTCATCCAGAAACAATCTCCAGCATATTCATTTGTCAGACACGACTGGAACTTCAAAAGGGACCGGCTTCTATGGTCAGATGAAATTAAAAAAAAAAAAACTTTTTGGCAGCAAACCCACCAGATGGGTTTGGTGCACACATGGATACCCCATGCCCATGGTTAAATATACTGCTGGATCTTTAATGTTGTGGGCCTATTTTTCTGCTGGAGGTCCTGGACATCTTGTTCAGATACATGGTATCATGGATTCTATCAAATACCAACAGATAAAAAAATCAAAACCTGACCGCTTCTGCTAGAAATCCAATAATGGCCCGTGGTTGGATCTTTCATCAGGACAATGATCCAAAACAAACATCAAAACCAACACAAAATTGTTTCTCTGAGCACAAAATGAAGCTTCTGCTATGACCATCCCAGTCCCCTGTCCTTTAAGTATCATAGGTTATAAAAATATTAGCACAACTGTTTCCAACATTGATAATAAATCGGCATATTAGATTGGCTGATAAATTCAGCATTGCATCACAGAAATAAATTATATTTTAAAGTATTTTAAAATAGAAAACCATTATTTTAAATTGTAATATTTCACAATATAAATAAATAGAATATATAATATAAAATATAAATAAAAGCAGGCTTGATGAGCATAAGAGACTTCTTTCAAAAACATTAAAAATAGCAATGTTTCCAAACTTTTGACCGGTACTGTATATGTACACCAAAAAAATCATAACATTTTCTTTAAGCAAAATATATCTTATTTTTTTATCTTTCGATTTTGTGGTGAAATTTCACCTGAAATCTTACCTTTAGCATCTGATAATTGCTAAATTATGGTGCTGTCATAGTACATTATTGTAGGGGTGTAACATGGGTTAATGCATGCATTTTTATGACACTGTCTTGGGGAAAATATATTATGCAGTAAGTTTAAAGTAGTATTGTCATCAGACAGGAACTGGCAGAGGTGTTCAGAGCAACTGTTTTCTTTTCTCTTCGTCAAGTCTGAAAGCAAACAGAAATGATTGATGGGTTCGTGTTGTCAGAGCCCCTCCCTCCACTCATGTGACGACAGTCTTGTCAAAATACATCCAGAACTCAGCAGGTTTCACCAGTGTGTGTTGTGAACACAGTTGCCTAGGCAACACAGCAACTTCACACACACACACACACACACACAAGGACATGCACATAGAGGACACGCACATGCGTGTCTGATCAAACATGGGAACAAACCTTCAGACTGAATCTCATCTTATCTGTCACATGACTAAATGCGCCGTCAGACACGCATGTGTTCGTTTGATCAGATTAAAGTCTGTCATGTTCGGAGCCTTGGCTCTGAGTGATCTTTGAACCTCCAAACTTGATGCAACCTGATGAAAGCGTGTCGTCACACACTTCGCCTTCAGGTCAATGAGTCTGTGCTGCTGTTCTTATTCTGAAATTTAATTCTGAAAGTAAAATGGATTTAAATGATTTGCTTCATTTTATATTTTTTAAATATAGGTCCATGATCAGTAAAATGACCATATATGTGTATAAAATACTTAGAAATAAAAGTATAAATAAATAAATAAACTAAATAATAAAAAAATAAAATCACACAATTTTTTCAATGAAATAAATTAGCATAATGTTTTCTACATTACTCATAATTGTAATTTAGTTGTGAATAATGTGTGTGGATTAAATACATAAAGATAAATATAAAATAAATAAAATATATAAGAATGAATGAATACATACACTTTTTGAAATTAAATAAATTAGCACAGTATTTACTACAACATTGTATATAAAATATATGTACATAAAATACTTAAAAAATAAATAATAATAAATAATAAATAATAAAAAAAACATGATTTAATTACAAAAAAGCAGATGCTTGCAAAATGTTTGAAACAAACTGATGTGTTGTAAAGTGTGTTACAGTGTTGAGTTCCACTTGTACTAGTTTTTGACATTGAACTCTTAGTCCTGAAGACCAAGCAATTCTGGTTTTCTATGATATGAGTCCTTTAACAGAAGGAAATCTTGAGGTTTTGTTCATGCTGTGTGTGTGTGTGTTTGGCAGGCGAAGCGCTCGTGAGATCGTGTGTGTGACTCCGGCGGGTTTGGGTACAGGCGGGACCCCGGTGATGGTGGACATAAATGCAGCCGAGCTCAGAAACCCGGAGGTGAAGTTCAACTACACGGACGACCCCACCATCCTGAAGATCGAGCCCGACTGGAGCATCGCCAGGTGTGACTCATTAACACATCCTGACGTGTTCCTTTTTTTAATCCATGATTTATATGAGAGTGTTTCTCTGTGAAAATAAAAAAGTCCACTAGTGGCGATTGCAGGTGCTTTAGTGTGAGTGTTTGCAGCTCTGTCTCTGGAGGGTTGAGTAACATCACATCATGAAACTGATGACAGAGAAAATCTGCCAAGAGACCTGAACAGCAATGAACTGCGAAGAAGCGTTTCACATCCACAGGAGAGAGAGAGATAGAAGGAGACAGACATGAGTGAAGAGAGAGAGAGAGAGAGAGAGGCAGTTGTGAAAAAGAGAGACATGTTAAACAGGTTAATGCTCCAGCATGAGGAGAGAGACCCTGGTTAGTTTTTGTGCTTGAAATTGTGGAAATTATTTCATGGCACATTTAAAAGCACCGTTCACACACACAAATAACAGCTGTTTCATCTTCACATGACTGTTGTGTTTCTCTTATTACATATTAAATAAATGTGATATTTTTAACAGCATCCTGACTAGTTATACTTGCTTAACATGGGCATTTATATATTTCTATGCAAATTTAAAAATGTGCATTTTAATTCAAAAAAATTATATTTTGAAATTACAAACATAATATGCACTACTGTTCAAAAGTTTGGGGTCGGTAAGATTTTTTTAAATGTTTTTGAAAGTCTCTTCTGCTCACCAAAGCTGCATTTATCAGTAAAAAAAAAAACAGCAATATTGTGAAAAATAAAATATGAAATAAAACAAAATATTAAAGCTGAACTTTCAGCATCATTACTCCAGCCTTCAGTGTCACATGATCCTTCAGAAATCATTCCAGTAAGCTGATTTGCTGCTCAAGAAACATTTCTGATTATTAGCAATGTAGTTGTGCTGCTTTCATATTTTTGTGGAAACCTTTTTTGCAGCATTCTTTAATGAATACAAAGTTCAAAAGAACAGCATTTATTTGAAATAGAAAGCTTTTGTAACATTATAAACATCACTTTTGGTCAATGTAATGTGTCTTTGATTAATTAAAAAATTTATTTCAGAAAAGTAAATCTTACTGACCCCAAACTTTTGAATGGTAGCGCACTACATTTTTAAAATGATATACTTTACCTTCAGCAGTTCAGTACATACTCTTAGTGCACAGAAGTGTTCAGATTGTCATTCAGCCAAAGTCTCCACTGGCTAAAGTCGCTTCAGGAGGAAATGAAAAGGTGATGGATGGTTAAGAGGAAATTCATGTTTTCTTGAGGTTTACGCTGTTGTTTTCCTTCTCTGTTAGTGGTGGAACCCCATTAACGGTCATCGGCAGCAACCTCGTCACCGTCAGAGAGCCAAAGATGAGAGCCAAATACGGCAACATCAGTTCCGTCAACGTAAGTGTCTTAACATACAGAATCACTGCTGCAGACTGAAATTATCATCATGTTATTTTATTCTATTCATTATTCTTTCTCCTTCCTTTATCTCTATAGTTATACCCAATAGTTTAGCAACAGTTCGCCCAAAAAAAGTTTTCAGTATTTCTACAAAAATATTAAGCCGCTTAATAATAAGAAGAAATATGCAAATCAGCATATTAGAAGGATTTCTGAAGGATCATGTGATATTGAAGACTGGAATAATGATGCTGAAAATTCAGCTTTGATCACAGGAATAAATTACATTTTAAGATATATTCACATAGAAAACAATTGTAATAATATTTCAAAATATATTACTGTATTTTTGATCAAATGAATGCAGCATTGGTGAGAAGAAGAGACTTCTTTCAAAAACATTTACTGACTCCAAACTTGTGAACTTTATTGTATAAACTAGTTTTATGGTGCTTTTTGTCTCCTCTGAGCTCTAAAGCAGCAGGAACAGACAAACAAGTGTGTTCAACCGAAGCCCTGTGTGCCTGCACATGTTTTTCTTTGTGTATGTGTGACATTGAATCACCTTTTCCCAGTTTAACCTTTAAAATGTCAATGGCTGACGGGATATAGAACGTAAAATGTCTCTATAAAGCCCAGAGAAAGTCCCGCAGGGCTACCATAACCTTTCCTCCTCCTTGACCTGCTCATCTGAACGGCTCTCGCTGCTGTTTTCCTCTTCTTTACTTCCTGTGTCTTCATTTTATTGGCTCTTAAGCAGTGTTAGTGTCTTCAGTAATCTGTGATGGTTTTCTCTCTTTCTCTTTCTCTCTCTCACAGAACTGCACTGTGCTGAATAACACCGTGATGGTGTGTCTGGTGCCGTCCGTGGCTGGCTCTGAAAGAGGCTTCTCAGAGGTGGGCAGCGGGCCGGATGAGATAGGATTCATAATGGATAACGTTCAGACACTCCTGGTGGTGAACGAGACCTTCAGTTTCTATCCCGATCCTGTGATTGAACCCTTCGGTCCATCCATGCAGGAGCTCAAACCCGGTTCTCCTCTGATACTGAAGGTAAGAGTGTGAGAGATCATCTCATTGCACTTGATGGAGCCGTTTTACTGTATTTCTTTATTTTTGAATTAAGGTTAAACTCTACAGACTCGAGCCAACTGAGGTAGAAACTGCATAGCAACACTCTGGCAACCACTCACAAACCCTGCTATTGAGCCAGCAGGTTTTGCACAGGCAACACCTCTCATTTACTTCAGAAAATGTAAAAATCCAGTTCATTAAAATGCTGGTGCTATGGTGCTGAGGTCCTGTCTCTCACTTCATGCACAGCATTAAACAATTTCAGAAAAATTACATGCATCGGATTATCTGCGCAATTCAATTTCACATGCAAAACCTTCTGGGTAATGCGTAGTATGAGTTGAGTCTACATGTTAAATGGAGCCCTTCAGTATCACACGTCTCTAAATAAAGCATGCAAATATTTATGCATGCTTCTGCCTCCAGGTTTTGCCATCCCATAAGCCCCTTGGGCAGAGAGAGGTAGTGTGTTTTGGAAATGAGTTTGAGCGAATGTATCGTTTGCACAGACGTATGGAAATCATGAGGAATTTAGCCATCCTGGTTCACAACAATATTATTTTAATGTTATTTATATAATATTATAGTATTAATATTTTGATTTAGCTTTTTATTTTTATATTTTCATTTTAATTTGTTTTAATAATTTTTATGTGTGCTTTTGTCATTTTTTTATATTTCTGTTTAGCTTTAATTTATTTTTAGTTCAGATTTAGTCATTTTATTACTGGAATTGAAACTTTTTTTATGTCAGGCAACATTTTTAATCATGTTCAGTTTAAGTTTTTCATCTAATATTTATATTTTATTTAATTTCAGCTTTATTTCAGATATTTTTAATATCTGGATTAGATTTTAACAGGATTAGATTTCCCTTCAGGTTCTGGCTCTTTAACGATTTAATGTACAAGCATTGTGCACAAACTGTTTCTACTAACATATTTTAATGTTTAAAGTGCATAGAAACAATTTCAAATCTGTATCTGCAATTACACAGACTGATTTAAAGGCGAAGTATGTCATTTCTGCGAGACTAGTGGCACCTAGCAGAATAATAAAAATAAAGCATATTTTGCTTCTGTTTAATCTTTGAAGGTCTAAATGCAGAGAAATTTGGCGTACACTTAAAGGAAGCTCAATGTCTTTTCCCATGTAAAGCATCAGTCATTGTCCCACACCGGCTAAACATCGTCTGGCTCGCCTGCTATAGTAGCCACGCCCCAAACTCTCCACCTGCTATAGTAGCCACGCCCCAAACTCTCTACCTGCTACAGTAGCCACACCCAAACTCTCCACCTGCTACAGTAGCCATTCCCCAAACTCTCCACCTGTTACAGAAGCCACGCCCCGATCTCTCCACCACACCCCAAACTCTCCACCTGTTACAGTAGCCATGTCCCGATCTCTCCACCATGCCCCAAACTCTCCACCCGCTATAGTAGCCATGCCCCAAACCCTCCACCTGCTACAGTAGCCACACCCCAAACTCTCCACCTGCTATAGTAGCCACGCCCCAAACTCTACCTGCTACAGTAACCATGCCCCAAACTCTCCACCTGCTACAGTAGCCATGCCCCAAACCCCCCACCTGCTACAGTAGCCACACCCCAAACTCTCCACCTGCTATAGTAGCCACGCTCCAAACTCTCCACCTGCTACAGTAACCATGCCCCAAACTCTCCACCCGCTATAGTAGCCATGCCCCAAACCCTCCACCTGCTACAGTAGCCACACCCCAAACTCTCCACCTGCTATAGTAGCCATGCCCCAAACTCTACCTGCTACAGTAACCATGCCCCAAACTGTCCACCTGCTACAGTAGCCATGCCCCGATCTCTCCACCACGCCCCAAACTCTCCACCTGTTACAGTAGCCGTGTCCCAAACCCTCCACCTGCTACAGTAGTCACACCCCAAAATCTCCACCTGCTATAGTAGCCATGCCCCAAACTCTCCACCTGCTACAATAGCCACGCCCCAATCTCTCCACCATGCCCCAAACCCTCCACCTGCTACAGTAGCCACACCCCAAACTCTCCACCTGCTACAGTAGCCACGCCCCAAACTCTCCACCTGCTACAGTGGCCATGCCCCAAACTCATGCTATATGTGCTGGAAAGAGATTGACAAATCGAGGTGGACTACTGTCAGTTTTGATGGTGTCTGAGGCTCAATTTTTACACTTGGGGAAGATAAACCAATGAATGGCATACTAATAATGCTCAGTGAACAATAGACTGGGTTAATAGAATTTTAATGTTAATAGAATGGCTACTGTATTTTAGCAAAAAATATCTTACATACTTCACCTTTTAATTATTTGAGTTTCAGTGATTCAAAAGCATAACTTATGAGTTGAGTATTTTGGGATGATCTTCTGTATATGATAATATGATAAAAATAAAGATGTCTGTATGTGTGTTTGTGTTTCAGGGCAAGAATCTGATTCCTTCGGCTGCTGGTAACTACAGGTTGAACTACACCGTTCTGATTAGTGACAAACCGTGTGTGTTGACCGTGTCAGAGACGCAGCTGCTGTGTGAATGGCCGGACCTCACCGGCCAACATAAAGTCACCGTAAGTGTGTCAGCGTTGTGCATTTCAATACAGATGTGGTGATTCCCTTCTCTTCTTCTGTCTTACAGCACTCTGCTCTTTCCCACGACTATCACACCATCTCATTTGTGGCTCTTCCTCTCATTCATCTTTTTTCTTCTGCGTTTCAGTCCACGTTTCTCAGCATCAGATTACTGATGGGAGTTTCTGTCGTTGCTCTCTGGGGGTTTTGGGTTGTATTTATTTACACTGAGTTTGCAAAGAATCGGAGAAGCCGATCTGTATTTACATGTAGTCAGTTTCATCTTTAAATAGCTGTTTTTATTTGCTGAACATGTGCATTAAATTATATTTTGTATGGCAGAGTTATTAAAACATCACTCCAATGTTTTTTCCCAAGCTGTCTGCTCTCTTTCTGTGTGAGACGAGCCTGAAGGGAGAACGACAGAGGCGCTTTGATCCACATGTTCGTCCTCGACCTATATATTATGACCCATATCGAAGCTGTGTGACAACGAGAGCCCGCCATTTAGCGCAGTATCTCGGTTTACTCATGGTATTAAACTTCACACTAGCTCGTTTGACCCCATTAGCCTCCTTAAACCCGGTTAAGTGTGATCTACATTATTTAGACCCTCTAAAAGATGCAGCTTTATTTGAGCAATGAGGAATTATATTATGTGGTGCTGTGAAATGAGTTTAGAAGGTCTACTTATAATGAAAGTCTTGATTTGATTTGAATTCATGTTATCTTGAATCAGAATAACTTCCCCTCCCTCTTGCAGCGACATCTCTTCTCTTCTCTGATGACGAGGGCAGGGCAACCTGTCACTCACATGAAATCCACCAATAGCAAACCACAACTATCCAATCAGTTCCCCATGGACAAAATCAAGCCCCGACCTACATTTGTTCTTGTTCCAGAAGCTGTTTCACTTAGACATATGTCATGATAGGGAAGAAAAGACTATCGAAACTTCCCCTTTCATGACGACTTTAAACAGGCTACACTTTCATATGTAAATTACCTCTTTCATGATTGGATGACTTTTTTGCATATGATATGAGGAATAGTGTTGAACAGTCATATGTTCATGCGCTCATGATTTCTGAACTGTTTTTGCCATTTAGTCAATAACTACTCTTTGCGGACATTTTATCAAACAATATTATTACATAAGAAAAAGAAAATTGCTGTTTTCTGTGCAGTGCCAGTTTTGACACCTGTCAGTCATCATGTGACGTGCTCAGCGTGTGTGTGTGTGTGTGTTGTGCAGGTCCTGGCCGGAGGTTTCCGCTACTCTCCAGGAACTCTGCAGATCTACTCCGACAGCCTGCTGACACTTCCTGCCATCATCGGGATCGGGGGAGGAGGAGGCCTTCTTCTCCTTGTCATCATCATCATCCTCATCGCCTACAAGCGCAAATCCCGTGACGCAGATCGAACGCTCAAACGACTGCAGCTACAGATGCACAACCTGGAGTCCAGAGTCGCCCTGGAGTGCAAAGAGGGTAAAACAGCCATCATTTCAGCATTCTTTCTTTCATTCTTTCATTCTTTCTTTTGCTCTTTTTTTTCTTTCACTCTTTCTGTCATGCTTTATGCTATCTTTCACTCTTCTTTTGCTCTTTCTTTTGTGCTTTCTTTCATGCTTTCACACATTCTTACGCTCTAACTCATTTGCGCTTTCTTTCCTGCTTTTACACTTTTTCATACTTTTTGTGCTTTTTCATGCTTTCTTTCACTATTTGTTTTGTTCTTTTGCACTTTCTTTTTTTGTGCTTTCACTTTCTTTCCTTTTGATCTTTCTTTCTTTTTTCATGCTTTCATGCTTGCTTTTTCTTTCTTTCAAACTTTCTTTTGTGCTTTCATGCTTTCTTTCCCTGTTTCACTCGTGTTTTTCACGCTTTTACACTTTGGTATTTTTCATGCTTTCACTCTTTCTTTTGTGTTTTCTTTGTGCTTTCTATCTGTCTTTTTCATTCTTTCTTTCCTTCATTCTTTTTGTTTTGTTTGTTTGTTTTGTTTCTTTCTTTCTTTCTTTCTTCTGTTCTTCCTTTTTGTTTTCTTTGGCTCTTTATTCTTTTTTTTTATCTCTTGTTCTCTTTTGTTAATTTGTCATCTCATCACTCACCTTCAATCTTTTTCAAGTGGTTTTCCTAGTTTAATTTTATCATTCTTCTCCATTTTCTCTTCGCGCTCTCTCTCTCTCTGATTGGCTTTATTTTCTCTGGTCTCCTGTTAGCGATGACCTCATGATGCACACATCATTTATCATACACACACGCGCACTGAACGCCCGTCTCATTCCCGCCGCGGTCACAAGGGCGTGAGACGAGTCGCCCATTATCTGTCTCTGTCGGGCCCGAGGTGACGACCTTGTCTGTCTCCAGACGTGGAGAGAGGGATGAAGACAGGGAAGAGAGGATAAAAGAGATGGATAGCAGGAGGTGAGAGTGACAGGTCACTGATAAGTGATGAGACGTCCTCCAGGATGAATAAAAAGAGGCAATAAATAACCACAACATCCGGATTGATTAGGCGAGTGACAGGTGCAGCAGACTGGATCGGAAGTTTGGGAAGGAAAGCATGTTTAAGCATGTTGCTATGTGGTTGCTAGGGTGTTTTCTGGTGTGTTGCTAAGTGGTTTCTTGGGTATTCTTGGAGCGCATCACTATCAGCATTAGTACTAGTGATGCTTGACTTAGTAAACCCCTCTAATAAACAGTACTTCTGACTGACTGAATATCTGATCAAAATTCAAGAAACACTTTTTCTTCTACTTGGGTTGAATTATTTGCCTGACACCGAGATTCACAGTTTCTTTGATTCTGTTTCCAGCGTTTGCAGAGCTGCAGACTGATATCCATGAGTTGACTCAGGATCTGGATGGAGCTGGAATTCCGTTCCTGGATTACCGCACTTATGCCATGAGAGTGCTTTTCCCTGGAATAGAGGACCATCCAGTGTTGAAGGAGATGGAGGTACGAGCCCTACAGACGTGTTGACAGATTCAACCCAGGCTAATGTTAGTCCAGAGGAGAACTAACCCCGGACTAAACCTGGTTTCTTCTGCACTACTGTCACCTGATGGAGTTTGGGTTTCTTGCCACTTTTTACTTTGGCTTGCTTAGTTGGGGTTTGAAAGACACATTCAGTAATATTATCGATTTGACACTATTGAATGAGAACAAAACTGAATGGTTTTAAGCTGAATAATGACACTGTTGCCTTCTGTTAAGCTGCCTTACATCTGAATTTGAGTTTGTTTTATAATTGATAAACTTTTCAACATCTATTTGCATTTTTTTATTATGTTTTTGTCAGTTTATTATTATTTTATATTATATTATAATATATTATTTTATTTTATATTTAATAAAGGCCTTCTGAAGCGAAACAATGCATTTGTGTAAAAATATATATATATTTAACAAGTTATGAAGTAAAATATCTAGCTTCCACCAGACAGCCTTCTGTATTCAAATTATGGAACAAAACAGAACTGGCATCGCATCAGTTCCGTAAGTTAAATAGGGAAAGCGTGGGACGTACAGCGTAAGCTTTTTGAAGAATACGGAAGGCGATGTGGCTGAAGCTAGATAATTTTACTTTATAACTTGTTAAATATGGATATATTTTTTTACACAAATGCATCGTTTTCACAATTTCTTTCATGTTTTCAAATGCAAAGAATAAATTAACAAATGCAGTTATTGAACTGACTTCAGTCAACACTGAACTGAATTGAGCTGAATAATGACACTTGTCTTCTGCAGAACAGCTTTACAGCTGAAATGAATTTGTTTCATATTTGATGTATTTTGCAACGTTAACCCTGTTATTTTCCTGTTTATTACCATGAAGCTGCTTTGAAACAATCTGTGTGACTTAGGGCTGTGACGGTATGAGTTTTTTTCTTACCGCGGTGATGAAGCAACGAATCCCTTGTTTTGTCCCCCCATGCAGTGGGTCAGACATGATTTTGACCACTTCATTAAGTTTTGTTTTGTAGTAAGCCTTTCTTTAAAGTGAATTTCATTTTGTATAAATTGTATCTTAATTTTAATTAATGTTTCATCTACCAATTGCCTGGATTTAATAAATAGGAAGAAAACCAAGAACGTCGGGTGTGAACGTCATAATTAATTGATAAGATATTGTTGGTCTAACAATATATTTTAGTTAAACATTATCTGTAGAAATCACAAGTCCTGTAACCTAGCAGTTAATTAATAATAATCAGACACACGCACAAAATAAATCTCCCATATGTTTGGACTGTCCCTCCCCCTTGCGCGGAGACGTTTATTTCTTCAGAAGCACTTGAACATAGGACAGAAGACAGTGAATCATGATAAACAGTGATTATTGTGTTTATAGTTCATATCACACACCATATGCACTCCTGTAACTTTCACCAGCAAAAATAAATATATAAATAAATAAAATACAAAAAAAAGTGCAGTGATGATGATTACCTCAACACCGCGGTAGGCATCTCATTACCACAGTAATGCGGTTATCGTCACAGCCCTGGTGTGACTTGACTTGATGTTTTCATGTGATCTGTAGCAGTTGGTTGAAGTGTTTCTCGTCTCTGTCTCTTAGGTGCCGCGAATGTGGAGAAGGCTTTGACTCTGTTCGGGCAGCTCTTGAATAAGAAGCACTTCCTGCTGACATTTATCCGGACGTTAGAGGCTCAGCGCTCATTCTCCATGCGTGACCGTGGGAACGTGGCGTCTCTCATCATGAGCGCCTTGCAGGGCGAGATGGAGTATGCCACCGGCGTCCTGAAACAGCTGCTGTCTGACCTCATCGACAAGAACCTGGAGAGCAAGAACCACCCCAAACTCCTGCTGCGAAGGTACGACATCTTACTTGACGTTCAAGTTCCCATGTCGCACCTGGATAGGACACGGTGTTAATGGACATTGTGAGTTTGACTTCTAGAGGTCACATTTTCTTTCCCATCGCTCATTCGCTCTCCATCCCCCCGTTTCCTCATTTTGCCCTTTCGCGGCCGTCTGTGGTTCATCCCTCTGTTTCTGTCAGATGATATTACACACCTGAACACACACGTTCCCTGTGGATTACGAGCGTGAGGGAGGAGCACTGCGGGAGATGAAGCTCCTGGAGGAGACGTGACAAGACCAGGAGAGATGTGATGAGAGATTGAGCAGGAGAGTCAGAGGAGTTTATGACTATAGTCTAGAACATAGACATGGTGTATGTCAGTCTTACATCAGTATCACAAAAGCAAATCTCATGTCCTTCACTTTGGCTTTATTTACCATGGACGTTTTCCCCAAAATTAATATTTTGCAAAAAAAATGAAGCCTGTTTTAGGACCATTAAGACTCTTCCACATTGTAACATTATTTTCATGACAATTAAGCAATTTTCATACTGATTAGTGGTTTGTTTAATCAGTTAATTTACAAAAATATACAACAAATGCTATTTTAATGCATCTATGCCATTACAGTAATGAGAATTTGTTTAATTGTCTTGAAAATACTGTCACTATAGTAATTGTCATGACAATAATGCACAAAAACCCAATGGTTCTTAATACTTTCTTTAAACACAAAAATATTTAAAAGATTATATTTTATCTCATTTTTTAAATATATATATATATATATATATAATGTATTTAATGTAACCATTTATTATTATTATTATTATTATTTTAGATTAACGCATTTATTATTATTTATTTATGTATGTATGTATTTATTTAGCTTAAAAATTATTTATATGTTTATTACCCTATCCCTGTTATTATTTTTAATTTTTATTTATTTCACGTAACCATTTATTTGTTTATTTATTGATTTAAGCTTAACCATTTGATTTTTATATTTGTTTATTTATTTCACTTAACCCATTTATTATTTATTTTACTTAATCTTTTATTATTATTATTATTATTATTTATTACGCTTAGCCATTTATTATGTTTATTTATTTAACTTAACTTTATTAATTATTATTATTAAAACTATTATTATTTATTTAGCTTAACCCATGTACTATTATTATTATTGTTATTATTATTATTATTATTATTGGAAAAGTAAATTATGACCAGGTCATGTTCTTGACATGTTTTGAGATTCATACCCAAGTCATATTCATGTGTGGCAGCAATATCTCACTATCGACATTGAAACTGTCAGAAATTATCATTCTGTCTGTTTTAAATCGACTGTACTGATCTCTTGTCTGATTTGGCTTCCGAGTGATTTTGTTCCACTGTAGCTTCTCAGTTTCTCTTTTCTGTGACATGACAAACATCACCTAACGATCAAATAAATGTGAGCAGTCAAATCTCAATCTTTCACCCCCTCCAGGAACATTTCCAGCACAATATTCTCAGTTTTTTTAATAACTCCTCACAATCTGTGTTTCACGTTGAGCTATCTTGCCTTATCATTCTCCTCTGCATCTGTCTTGGCATCAGAACGAGTTAATAATTCAACAGAGATGGTAAAAACAAACATATTTCACCAGATTCCTCGTCTACGCCTCCTCTCACACGCCGTGAGCAGATTAGCGCTAATAAGGTCCGTTAATTACCAAGCCGTGTAATTAGCCTCATTCTGAGGGACTTTTTCAGAGGGTTGTTATTGTGCGCCAGGTTTCTGTTTAATGACAGAAGATACAGAATGTTTTTAATTGGTGTTTTCTTAATGAAGTTTAGTGGTTTGCTTTGCGAGGAAAGAGAGCAGCGCTTTGGTTTGTTATTAATGCTAAATTATTAGCGTGTGTGCTTTGCGCTCAGGTCCTTTGAAGGTTTTTCCCGGAGCTGCGTTCACTACCGCTGGTGGAATAATTCGGCCGCGGCACTTTGATGTCAAATGGGAGTTTAATACAACACCCCCCCCCAAAAGATGTTGGTTATCAGAATGGCTGTTTTTCTTGTTGTGAGACTTGGGAAATTGGGAAATGAAGAAGCCTTCAAAGCATCTCTCTCTGCTCTTAAAGGTTCCCTGAGGGACTCCGACACCCAAGTAAATAAATACTTGACATTTATTTTTTACTCTGTCTCCCCCTCAGGACTGAATCTGTGGCTGAGAAGATGCTAACAAACTGGTTTACTTTCCTCCTCTACAAGTTTCTTAAGGTAAGGTGAAGAAACTGGAATGAATGAATGTTTTTCTGTGTATCTTTCTGTGTATCGTGAACTCACTATAAAAAGATTTATCAGCTTAAACAGCTGAAGGTGGTTTGTTGGTCTTCTGGTCAGTCTGGTCTGGTTTAAAGGTTTTAGAGAGGTTTTGGACACTTGTCAGGCTGGGAGACCAGCTAAACCAGCCAACTTGTCAACAAAATTGATTAAAAATATTAGTTAAAAATATTTTTGATTTCATAAACATAACAGCGTAGACAAAATAAACATTTATATTGTTGTTTTTAGTTTTAGATTATTTTTAGTTGACCCATTTCCAAACTATTTGGATTTTGAATATACCAAAGTCTAGACGAAATACACTTTATGATGATCATTAAATATATTTAGATACTGTTCAAAAGATTTTTATTCATTAAGGACGCATTAAATTGATCAAAAGTGACAGTAAAGGCATTTATAATGTTACAGAATATATCTATTTCAAATAAATGCTGTTCTTTTGAACTTTCTATTCATCAGAGAATTCTAGAAAAAATATTGTTTCCACAAAAATAGTTTTCATCATTGATAATAATAATAAGAAATGTTTCTTGAGCAGCAAATCAGCATGTTAGAATGATCTCTGAAGGATCATGTTACACTGAAGACTGGAGTAATGATGCTGAAATTTAGCTTTGATCACAGGAATAAATTAAAATATAAATTCAGATAGAAAACAGTTCTTTTAAATTGTAATATTTCACAATAGTTTTTACTGTATCTTTGATCAAATACATGCCGCCTTGGTAAGCAGAAGAGACTTCTTTTAGGAGCAAAAAATTTTACAGACCACAAACTTTTGAAGGTGTGTGGGTGTGTGTTTTTTTTTGTTTGTTTTTTGGCATGGCAAAATATAGACCAAAATAAGGAAAATTTTAAACCAAACTAAAACCATACCTGAAACCAGCAAACCACTTTAGGCGGTTTAAACTTTAAAATTAAACTATTTTTCAACAGTGACCTGAGAGAAAATGAATAAATAAACATAATGATTTTAAATTGCATATTTGAAGTCCAGACACATGCAGCCCACTTTCTGTACCAACATCATGTTGCCCTTGCTGTTGAATTCATGTTTCTCCTTGGGTTTGTTTGTGGCTGCATGTTGAGATTCAGATACAAGACAGACAGGTGTACTTTATCAGTCTCCCTGGGGAAGTTCTTTATTACAATCTTTAAAAAAAATGCATTAATATAAAGCGCTTCCATAAACACACTGGAGTGAGAGTCATTTCATCTGTGTGTGTGTATGTGTGTGTCGTCTCCTGCTGCTCATTAACAGCTGTGTGTTTAATTATCCCCTGTGCTAATGAGCCCAGCGTGGCAGGGCCAGCATATGGATGGGCCGAACCTTCATGCTACAGATCCCAGTGAGGGACACGAGACAACAAACATCCAGCAGGAGTCACGAGCGGCTGTTTGTCACTCAGTGTTTTCACCTGAGAGCGTGAGCTCTGCTGATTAAAGTTGTCTGAGTCTTATACAGTTTAATTACTTTGGGTAATTAGCCATGAGATTTTTAAGACTGCATGAAGTGGCATTTATTTATAGAGGACCTATTTTGCTTTTTTACATGTTCAACTCTCTTTAGTGTGTAATGTTGCTGTTTGAGCATGAAAAAGCTCTGCAAAGTTCTAAAGCACAAAGTCCCTCCAGCGGGAGTTATTCTCTATATCAGTGTGCACTGTTTCTGAACTCCCTGAAACGCCTCCATTGTAGTCTTGAGTTTTCTTCTGGGAACAAACACGTCACAGTATTCCTCATTTAAATAATTCCTGCCCAAGGAATACTCAAAATAAAGGGGAAGGGTCTGGTTGAGTTGTTAGTAGTGTGTAGAAACTCGCAGTTATGGTAAGGGGCGGGACATTTCCCAAACACGCTCAAAGCGCTTGACCAATCACAACACGCTAGCCCAGCCGACCACAATGTGCTTTTCAGAAGGAGGGGCTTCATAGAGACAGGAACTACACAGAGTGTAGAGTTCAGAGTGTAGAGTTTTTTTTGTTTGTTTGTTTTTTTGAACATTCAAGCATGAAAATCTGTTCTAGTAGAGCCCAAAAACAAAATCAAGAATTTGTAAAAGGGCATAATATGGCCACTTTAAAATAAATAATGTGGCTTACTTTCAAACTAGTTTCCTGAACACAGGAAACTTTCCCTCTGCATGTTAAGCTGGAGCACAAGAAGGTATTCAGTTAAAAAAAAAAAAACACCTTCAAGAAAGTAAAATTTGATATTATATTGTCTTTAAAGCCTAATGCACTGATTTTGTGGTGTGTTCTACATTCTTGTTTGGGAACATTTCTGTCTAGCATCAGAGACAAACTCTCAGGAGACAGACAGCACTGATAGAACGAAGATGATGATCAAATTAGTGAGACCGAGACGAGAAGAGCAGCAGTTGTAAATGATGAAAGCCAGAGAATGTGTGTAGGAGGAAGAGACTGAGTAAAACGGAGAGAGAGAGGCGTGTGATTGGCTGTTTGACACCTATCATGCTCTGAAGTGTTTCTCCAGCTCTCTCCTCCACAGTCATTAGCCTTCTATTAACCCTCCATTGCTCGTCTGTTCGCCTCGGGTCTGTTCACGTGCCCCGGCACTCATTTCCACGTCTAAACAGCCGTTTTTACACGACTGAGGCTCCTGGGAGTCACAGGATTCTGTGTTTTGTCTTATTTATTTTTGTAGGAGTTGCACATTAGCTCTTCAAGACATTACAGAGTTTGAAACAAGCCGTTTGATTGTGTTTTTACTCTCGTTCAAGTGATCAATGAGTGTCAGTCCAGTTAAATCGATAATATTACTGAATACTACCTTGCATATTTACCTTGCATGGGTTATTTTAGATCAGTGAAATAGTAATAGTGAAATAATTTTACATGATGTCAGTATTGCTACAACTGCAAATATATATGATCAGAAACCAAATATGAAAGCCAACTATAAATGTGCTAGAGAGCAGAAACATCATTCATTCATTGAATTATATAATGAAATCGATAAAATTGGGAATTTTTTCATTATTAGTGAGATAAAGTGGCTGGAGTAGATGTGCAACACGTCAAAAATAAAAATAGGTGTGGCGCCACTAACAGTATATGACTCACACTCGTCTCATGGTCACATGAGGCGATTTTGAGAGCGGTGGAGTGCTGTGAAATGGGCAGAATGAGAGCGAGAGGGATGAGTACAAATATATCTACAAGTGTCAATCATTGGGCAAAGTGGAGAAAATGACCACTATTGGTAAAATTGGAAGAATGGATGCTACAGACACAGTTATCCAATGGTGGAAAACTTCCTCGATCACACAGTTATGGAGACACTTTAGTTATAACTACCCACAGGACCAGAAATTGATGTCATTTGGGGCACGTCCCCAGATTGTCCTGGTGTCCACATTTTTCAAGACTTTATATAAACCCCAATTCTCATATAAACTGTGCTGTATTTCAAAGTCCATAGCCGTGGAAAGTGCATTGGAAAAAAGGAAAGCTTTTCAGGCACATATTATTTTAAATATTCATGAACACTTATTCAGTTCTCACAAAATGAAGGAATCTTATGTTGTGTAAATTCTGTGATGATCGGCCATTCGCTATTAATATTACTGCTGAGTGAAACCTTAAAATGGCATGGTGCTTTTGCCAGGATGAAATGGAGAAACTGAAGGATTAATTTACCTCATATGGTCCTGATTTATCAGCAAAAGAATGAATTGGCTGGTTATAGCTTCTCCTAGAGTCAGACAGGTGTGCATGCATGAGTTATTTGGGTCTGTTTTGGGACTGTTTTAAGACAAGAAACTTTCTATTATCTGACCCTTGAATATACAAGTGCTTCCCTTTGAGTATGTCTTCATGTGTTATTCTGAGGTCTAATCTCACTCTCTATTATCTGTCCTGTGTGTTCAGGAGTGTGCAGGTGAGCCCCTCTTCATGCTGTATTGTGCTATAAAGCAGCAGATGGAAAAAGGGCCCATAGACGCCATCACTGGAGAGGCCAGATACTCCCTCAGTGAGGACAAACTCATCCGACAACAGATTGACTACAAAACACTGGTCAGTGCCTCCCAGTTCAAAATCAACAAGTAATGGTTCTGA
Source organism: Hypophthalmichthys nobilis (assembly GCA_037950665.1). Classification (NCBI taxonomy): domain Eukaryota; kingdom Metazoa; phylum Chordata; class Actinopteri; order Cypriniformes; family Xenocyprididae; genus Hypophthalmichthys; species Hypophthalmichthys nobilis. Next base: position 23,570,438 of record CM075471.1, on the reverse strand, counting down.
ATGCATCCGAAGCGATGACAAATTCTTGTCATAGTTGTCTGTATTGCTTTTTTTAAGTGTTAAAGTGCCCGGATATGACATTTCATGTAGTGTCTAATAGAGCTGTTTGCAAAAAGTCTGCAAAGTTCGAAAATCAAAGAAGCGATTCTGAACTGCCTGAAACGAGTTGTCAGTAATTCCAGTTTTACTTCCTGCTGAACCTACGTAGGTTTGTAACTAATTTGAATAATGCCAGACTATGGTCTTCGTTGGCTGTCAGCGAACATCGTCTGCTTTGCCCTGCTCTCAAACACTATAGTTGTAACTGGGACTGGAAGAGTTTGCTTTGTGTTGTACATGTCCAGAAGATGCTGTTTCCACTTTGATTAGATTGATACAGTAAAACCAACGGCATCGTTACTGTTCGTATCACTGTGTATCAAGTGCTAAGGAAGAGCTGTTATTCAGATATGCTAATGAGCGCTTATTTTCCAACCAATCACAACAGACTAATCTGAAATTAAAATTTGAATTTCGAATATTCGTCGAATTTAAAATAAAAATCCACGTTCGAATGCAAAAAGGTGCATTTTAATTTTAGGTGTGCGCAAGAGATATGATGTTGATGATGTTAGAGTTGTTGCGGTTTAATGTTTTTCTTAGCCTATGCAGTTTTCCATTGTTTTCTATGTAAACATGCGCTAGATATATCTTTGACCGTTGCACTCTCGTCTCGCAACAAAAAGCCGCATGTTTAGAAATACGTAAAATTAAAAGTTCAACTTGTAAAAAAACATGCCTCAAGATTTTGTGGGGTTTTTTCTCATTCTGCTGCATCTCATGTTTTTAAATGCAAAAAGTACTCCGTGTGATCGGCACTTTTGCTCTGTAGTAAACTATGCATAAATAAATGATGCTGATTTGTTCATAATTGTTTATGCAATTTACAACATTATATTTGATTTATAAACGTTATACACTTTTTTTTTTTTTTTTTTTTTTTTTTTTTTTTGTACAGTCAGTCATGTTATTTCATTGCTTTGAATAAACAATTTAATGTGGAGTATTAATATTTTGGTCATTGGACCCTCTTGTGGCCTCAGGAGACAAGCCAAAAGCTTTTTTCCCCCTAACGTAAATTATGCCTTTTAAATTCGAATATAATTTGAATATTTGTAATACTTAAGTATAAACCCAACAACTGGGCCATCTGACCAATCAGAGCAGAGCAGCTCTCGGTAAGGAGGGGTTTCAGAGAGTCCGAATCCTTTATCGAACCGTTTCAGACACTGTGAGAAAAGAGCTGATACTGCAGTGGATATTATGAGAAAATTAAAGTGTTTTTGACCTTGGATGCATGTAAACCTGTTGTAGGAGACTCCAAAATAAAATTAGGAACCTTTAAATCAGCATAATAGGGGCACTTTAAACACTATATTATTCAGCTATACTTTGTTTCAGTAAATAGTGTTTATGTGATTTATTTAAGTGGTTTTTGTGTTTGCTGTGGTCTGCAGACGCTGCACTGCATTAACCCAGAGAATGAGAACGGCGCAGAGGTCACCGTTAAATGCCTGAACTGCGACACCATCACACAGGTTAAAGAGAAACTGCTGGACGCCGTGTTTAAAGGCACTCCGTACTCGCAGCGGCCGAAAGTCGGAGACATGGACCTCGGTATGAAAATATTGATCAATCAAGTCAAGCTGGTTGATTGTGGTTGGTTACAGCATGGTCTTCCAGCTTGAACAAGTTGCTCAACCAGGTTGACTTTAACTCCAGCAGCTGGAAGTCCAGCAAATTATCATAAATAACCAGCTAACCAGCAAAAAATGTCTAGATTATTTGTACATAGAATGATTTTTTTGCTCATGTGTGTTTCTCTGATCAGAGTGGCGGCAGGGTCGCATGGCTCGTATCATTCTCCAGGACGAGGACGTCACCACTAAGATCGACAACGACTGGAAACGTCTCAACACACTGGCACACTATCAGGTAACCGCAGTGGCCTCTGCACATCTTCTGCCAGGTTACTATGGCAACACCTCTACACCCCGCTGCCCAGTAACCATGGCAACCCCTCAGCAAGTTACTAGGTGACAATTGAAGCATTTAAACACATAGCACACGATCAGGTGACCATAGCAACACTTCACAAAACATAACCACAAAAGCAGTGTTGATCAGTAGAGATGCACTGATCTAGATATTGATAACTGATCATAATTTTTGTTATGGCTGATCATCATATGATGACTGAAATAAATGTGTTCACAAAAAACTCTAGATTTTAGATTTAGATTAGTTTATCTTTACAAATGTACAAATTTTATGATATAGAATTTATAGCTTATAACTGAAATTATGACCGACATTACAAGTCTGTGCTCGCAAAAAAGCTCTAGAATTTAGAATCAGAATTTTACATATTTATTGTTACAAATGTACAAATTTAACATTTTCACATTAACAAAATTTTGAATTTATGGCTGATATGATATGACGACTCAAATTTTAAGTCACAAAAAAGTGTCTCTGTAGAATTTTACCTTTTCATGTTTACATAATGTTTACAATATAGAATTTTATAGAACTTTTTTTTTTTTTACAAAATTGCAGTTTTACAATATAAATTTTTGCCTGATCAGCTTGATCAGACTGATACAGATATTGGCCAGTGCTGATTGTCTGATGTATTTTTGTCAGTAATAGAAAGTGTCAGTGTCAATCTGTCTCTCTCTCTGTTGTCTAGGTAATAGATGGGTCAGCGATCGCATTGGTCCCTAAGCAAAACTCCGCCTACAACATCTCCAACTCCTCGACGTTCACTAAATCCCTCAGCAGATATGGTGAGGGAGCTCTGCTTCTCTCTTTCTCTCTAGTGCAGTATAAAATCAGAGCACACTGCATCAAATACTGCATTCCACAATGGAATAAACCTGACCTTCCATAGACCTTATTCAGAGTAGCGCCATAAGTTATGAAAGCGAGACTGTGAGGCATCCGCTGTAAAAAGTTGCATGAAGCTCATAGATCACTTATAATTTTTCAAAGCTCATGTTGTCTGGAGTTTTTTGACTCCTGAAATTTCTTGGAAAGATATTTTGCAGTGTTTCATCAGCAGAACAATCCAAATTCATCCATTATATAGCAGTACAACCCACTGTCTCGCTTTCATTCCTGTTAAAAATCAAAGATGGCGCTGCTGTGAATAAGGTCTATTGCCAGTGTATAGCTTTTATTTTTATATTTTCAAGTATTTAGTAATTTATTAAGTTCTTTTGTCATTTTTATTAGTTTTTGTTTTTATTAAATACATTTCTATTTAGCTTTGATTTATTTCAGTTTTAGTCATTTTAATACTTCAGCTCAAACTTATTTATGCTACAGGGTAGGGCTGCGACAATACATCGATGCATCGTGAATCAAGAAATGATTCTGGATTGATTCTGATATTTTCCGTATGTATCACGATTCTCTCTCGAATTGATTCTGAGCTTAGTTTTCAACAGCAGATGGCACTGTGTGTTTTAGAAACAGACGTACTCTGCTCCCTTCCAGTTCCTTACACCACTTAAACCTTCTATAAAATAATTCATAAAGTTCGAAAAGGTTGAAGCGAATTACCAGGGTGATTGCAGTGGGCTGTTTACATTAATCTTGTGTCATAAAAGCATTCTGAGGTCCAAATACATATCAGACTCAGCCGAACGCACAAGCGCTCTTCTTCGTGAGCATTTGAGCATACGGTTAAAAACTAGCCTAGAGCGCCATCTGCTGTTAAAAACTAAGCTCAGAATCGACTTGCAATGCATTTGGAAAATATCAGAAATGATTCACGAATCGCGATGCATTGATAGTTTTGTCCCAGCCTTATTACGAGACTGTTGAATGAAAATCGTCAGCACTGACAATTTTATCAGTAAAGTACTTTAAAGGGTTTGTTCACCCAAAAATGAAAATTCTGTCATTAATTACTCACCCTCATGTCGTTCCACACCTGTAAGGCCTTCGTTCATCTTCAGGACACAAATTAAGATATTTTTGATGAAATCCGAGAGCTCTATGTCTCCTCAATAGACAGCATATTAACATTTTTTTTTCTGAACCTTGACAGTGGTTATTAAATTGTTGTCTATTGAGGAGTCAGATACCTCTCGGATTTCATCAAAAATATATATATAAAAAAAATAATGGCGCTGTTCTTGAAGCATATAAACTTAGTTTCATTATTAGTAGAGATGCACATACTTGCGTAATACGCTCTCTCTCTCACTCTAATAACTGCATTAGTCTGCTATCAATGGCTCGAGCCTACTTTACTAGCTCTAAAATTACGCTTTGGAATTGGCAACAGTGGCGTAGGATTAGACACGCAAGAAATTAGTCCTACGCAGAAGAGCGGACACAACGCTCGGGTGAGCATTGTTTTCTAATAATTCAAAGGCCCGTCATCAATCATTCCTTACTTATTTTGGTTTCTGTAGTTGCCAAGGTAATATTCCATTGCTAGTGTAACAAACTGGAAGTAATCAGCATACATTTTAAACTAAATTTTAATACATTTGTTTTCAGAAATGAATTAAGCTAGCAAAAACTAAATATGTTTTCACATACACTACCAGTCAAAATGTTTTTAAAAGAAGTTTCGTCTGCTCACCAAGGCTGCATTTATTTAATTAAAAATACAGTAAAAACAGTAATATTGTGAAATATTATTACAATTTAAAATAACTGTTTTCTGTTTGAATATATTTTATAAAGTAATTTATTCCTGTGATCAAAGCTGAATTTTCAGGATCATTACTCCAGTCTTCAGTGTCACATGATCCTTCAGAAATCATTCTAATATGCTGATCTGCTGCTCAAGAAACATTTATTGTGTACAATTGTTCAAAATATTTGTGTACAATTTTTTTTTTCAGGATTCTTTGATGAATAGAAAGTTCAAAAGAACAGCATTTATTTGAAATATAATCTTTTGTAACATTATAAATGTCTTTACTGTCACTTGTGATCGATTTAATGCATCCTTGCTGAATAAAAGTATTAATTTCTTTAATTCCTTTTCAAAAAATAAAAATAAAAATTCTTACTGACCCCAAACTTTTGAACGGTAGTGTATAATGTTACAAAAGCTTTGTATTTCAGATAAATGCTGTTCTTTTGAACTTTCTATTCATCAAGGAATCCTGAAAAAAAAAAAAAAGTACACAACTGTTTTCAACATTGATAATAATCATAAATCTTTCTTGAGCAGCAAATCATCATATTAGAATGATTTCTGAAGGATCATGTGACACTGAAGACTGGAGTAATGATGCTGAAAATTCAGCTTTGCCAACACAAGAATAAATTACTTTATAAAATATATTCAAACAGAAAACAGTTATTTTAAATTGTAATAATATTTCACAATATTACTGTTTTTACTGTATTTTTAATTAAATAAATGCAGCCTTGGTGAGCAGACGAAACTTCTTTTAAAAATATTAAAAATCTTACCGTGTCTCAACTTTTGTCTGGTAGTGTATGTCAAAAAATAGGCAGTATACAGAATAAATAGTGCAGTAAGCATTACTGTAGTAGCCTATTTTATTTCGAACATAGCCTTTCTTTATTTATATGTTTCTCTTTGGGATGGTTTTCCTCTGCGCAGCAGTGTTGTGTGTTTGTGATGTTGTTGTGTATCCTAATGCTCTGGTCCTCAGTGAAATGATCACAGTGGCCCAGAGCTTCAGACAGACTGGAAATAATGGATATCAAATCCAGAGTCTGTGTTTGCCAGTGAGGGAGGAAGAGAGAGAAAAGAAACTGCCCGATTTTAATTTATCACTAGGTTTTTATCTCTAGGTTAATTGTTTTGGAGTGTCACTCCCCCTGTTTTTCACTCTTAATTTATAATTTCTTTCCAGTCTAGTTTCTCTTCAGTTATACAGTTTGTTTGCATATTTTTTAAGATCAAAAGCTTCTCATGAAGTTACTGAAGCGAAGACAAACAACTAAATGTAATAAATGTCATTTCTCTTGTCACTTTGTCTCAACAGAGAGCATGCTGAGAACTGCCAGCAGTCCCGACAGCCTTCGCTCGCGGACGCCCATGATTACGCCAGACCTGGAGAGTGGAACCAAACTCTGGCACCTGGTGAAGAACCACGACCACATGGACCAGAGGGAGGGCGACCGCGGCAGCAAGATGGTGTCCGAGATCTACCTGACGCGCCTGCTGGCTACCAAGGTGAGAAGAGACATGAGTTGTGTCCCAAATCATGCACTCTACGCTATGCACTTAAATGTACTTATGCACTCAACTGTGTAGTGTATGAATTTTATAAGGTTAGTTTGCCATCCAGCATCAGAATTTGATAACACCTCCTTCTCCTTTACATAATTTACAGCTGTGACACTTCAGTGCATAAAGTGTCCAACATTCCATACTTTTCGGTTAATTAAGTGCATCATCCACTTTTTCTATTTGGAATTTTCAGTTTGAACACACTACTCACTCTGTTTATACTACAAAATTGCATAGAATAGTGCACAAGTACATGTGGGACGCACTTAGTGTGTATTACATACTGCACTTTATCAGGGATATCAAAAGTACCTTGAAAAACTTCAAGCAGTATATTCTTCATTTAGAAATACTTTCTAAAAAAGGAGATTAAGCATATTAAAAATAATAGATAGCATCAATAAAAATCACTTGTTATAAATCATTTGTTTGTCAAACTGGAAATGGAAGGTTGAGTCGAGCATCGATGCATTGTGGGATAGTGTTCTATTGTATACTTCAAATGTAGTAGATCATGTAGTAGATGTAGTACAAACTGCATACCAAAAAAAAAAAAAACCTCATTTTAGTATTATATGAGCTGTGTCTCATTGCAAAGGTCGCATTTGTTGGCCGCATACGTCTTATTTCAGAAAAGTAACCATTATAAAATTGACAGTTATTCCTTGTGAAGCGTAAATTGGTGTAATTTCTTTATTACTTCAGAATATAATGGTTACTTTACTGAAATGAGACAGCCTCAATGACGTATGCAGCCGACAAATGCGACACAGCTTTACACTATTATAGTATTCATATTTTAATTAGCTTTTATTTTTATACATTTTCTGTTTTTTAATTTTAGTAAATTTTTATGTGCTTTTGCTTTTTTTATATATATATTTCTATTTGGCTTTTATTTTTTTTTTTAAGAAAAAAATGACTGTAATTTACTATGTTATTCTGATGTATTACTCAGGAGTGTTTAGTATGTATAGCACAGTGAAATCTGTCACTAATATTCTCCGTCTTGACAAACACACACACATTCAAACTAATTGCCTCACTTTTGAAGCCCATGTCTGATTTTCTTAGCTGAAGTCCTCAGACAGTTAGTGTTGACCTTTGTGTGTGAATGACTAGTTGCTCATTAACATTTACCAGTGGTCCCACTCTCATGAAGAACTGTATCTTAATTAGACCAATGACCTTTGCTTATTGAGCGGTTTGGGAAAAACTAGGTCTTTATCCATCCTGTGCTCCCGTCACCGTCTGACAGTACACCGAAATCTCAGCTGCATTTCCCAGCAGCTCCGCAATGCTCAAGAACACATACATCAGAATCTACAGCAGCTTTAATCAAGTCACACTTAAAAATGTCTGAATGTCACTTCATTAGATAATGGAATATCAAATCTATTAATGATATTTACTATAAAGAAAGATGTACAAACACTCTTTACAAGCAAAAGAAAAAAAAATCACCAAAGTTGTTAACACAGAGTTACAAAGGTTACAAAACTTGTAGAATTTAGAATCCTTTTTTTTTTTTTTTAGGTTTTTCTTTACAAAGATTAATAAGTTTACATTGAAGAATTTTACTTTTTCATGTTTACAAAATGACATTTTGCGGTATGGAAATGTTATTTTCTGTAAAGAAAGATTCACAAACACTTCCCAAGCAAAAAAAATCCCCAAACAGTCTGTGCTCATTTTGATTGATTGATCATCTCTCACAGGGTACTCTGCAGAAGTTTGTAGATGACCTGTTTGAGACCATCTTCAGTACGGCCCACCGGGGGAGCGCGCTTCCTCTGGCCATCAAATACATGTTCGACTTCTTAGACGAGCAGGCCGACAGACACGTGATATCAGACCCTGACGTTAGGCACACATGGAAGAGCAACTGGTGAGTTTGTGTGGTTTGGAAATTAAGGAGCTCATTGAAAGCATGTTTACATTCTCTCTTTGTATTCTAATGTTCTTTCTTTTCCTCTGCAGTTTGCCATTGAGGTTCTGGGTGAATGTGATCAAGAACCCTCAGTTTGTGTTCGACATTCATAAGAACAGCATTACAGACGCGTGTCTGTCCGTAGTGGCTCAGACCTTCATGGACTCCTGCTCCACATCAGAACACAAGCTGGGCAAAGACTCACCCTCCAACAAGCTGCTCTACGCTAAAGACATCCCTAACTACAAGAACTGGGTGGAAAGGTATGACACGGGGATGTTCATGAAGGGCTCATTTCACAGAGTGTTTCTTAGTCTTCTGAAATAAAGAGTTTAAACTTGAAAAGCTACATGCTACCATATCCATTGACATGCTGGATGATATATCTCATGTTCACAATATATTCACAATGTGCAGTTAAGCTACATTGTACAGTCAAACCAAAATTTATTCAGACACCTTGAACATTTCATTCATTAATACAGTTTATTCACTATAGTTTAAAAAAATGGTAATAAAATATGACAAGATCTCAGAGTAAACCTGTGTCAGAAAAAAAATAATCTTAATTATGTCAGATAACTCTTAAGAAAAACATGGTCAGGTCAAAGTGTCTGAATAATTTTTGGTTCCAAATTTTTATCAATTTTACTGGTAGTCCACTGTATTGGGTATATTATGTCACAGTTTACTTTATTTTGCTATCCTCACTTACATAAATTAACTATAGTGTCCTGCACCCACTAGTAAAATTATCAAAAACATCTGAATAATTTTTGGTCGGACTGTAGATATCGCAAGGCTTTTGCACTTTTTATCTGACCACATCACAACAGATCTTTTAATAATGTCTCTGACTTGTACTTCAGTAGCAAAAATAGCATTAGTTGAGTTGGTAAGTTTGATTAATTTACATGATTCAGTTCAAAATGTCTATTTGCAAGAATCAGTTCATCATTTAGAATCAACAATTTAAAAATCTGTTCACAGATGTCTCTGTGTGGAATTTTTTTATATATATTTAGAATTATTTTTTTTAGCAAAAACATGCTGTAAATATATCTGTTTATCACTATGTATTGTTATATTGGTATAATGATTACATTTATATACTGAAAAACTTGACTATTTTAGCTATATTTCTTTACTATATTTTAATTCTTACATTTAAATAGTTTGTGTCTTAAATATCTTCAAAAACTGAAAATATTGAGATTATTACACTTTAATTGTATAATTGTTTTATTTGTAATAATTGTTTTACACTACCATTCAAAGGTTTGGGATCGGTTATTCACACCAAGGCTGCATTTCAAAAATAAGGGGGAAAAAACAGTAAAACTATGAAATATTACTACAGTTTCAAGCAACTGTTTTCTGTGTGAATATATTGTAAAATGAAATTTATTTCTGTGATCAAAGCTGAATTTTCAGCATCATTACTCCAGTCTTCAGTGTCACATGATCCTTCAGAAATCATTCTAATATGCTGATTTGCTGTTCAAGAAACATTTCTGATTATTATCAATGTTGAAAACAGTTGTGCTGCTTCATATTTTTGTGGAAACGTGATTTTTTTTGATGAATTTTTGATGAATAGAAAGTTAAAAAGAACAGCATTTATTTGAAATAGAAATTTTGGTAACATTGTAAATGTCTTTACTGTCACTTTTGATCAATTTAAAGCATCATTGCTGAATAAAAGTATTTATTTATTTAACAAAAAATGTACTGACCCCAAACTTTTGAACGGTAGTGTATATATTGTCCAACCCTACTATGTAGACATTCTAATATAGACTAGAGTTCTTAATGCAAAACAACCTCTGTAGTTCACCATTTATTTAAACTAAACTACAAAAGAAAAAAAGAGCTCATTCAATAATCATTTTTAGCATTAGAAATGCTGATGTTATAATTGCACATACAGGTAATAAAATGCTCTGAAGTGTAGAATTTGAAACTTTGATCTTTGAAGCTTTTATCTAAAGTGTGTCTACACATTTACAGCAGATGTCGGGATGAACATTTCTTGCTGTGTTTGATCTGCTGGCGGGTGTGTTAAACTGCTAATTGATCACTGTGTGTGTGTGATGTGCAGGTATTACTCTGATATCTCTCGGATGCCTGCGATCAGTGATCAGGATATGAGCGCGTATCTGGCTGAACAATCACGCCTCCATTTAAGTCAGTTCAACAGCATGAGTGCGCTGCATGAAATCTTCTCCTATATTACCAAATACAAGGACGAGGTAAGTAGCAAAGGCCTCAAAACGCTCTCCGTCTGCTGTCTCTTTGTCATGTATTCATTGTTTTTTCTCGTTCGGCCTTTGTAGATCCTGTCGGCTCTAGAGAGGGATGAACAGTCCCGCCGCCAGAGACTGAGGTCTAAACTGGAGCAGGTGATTGACACGATGGCTCTTTCCAGCTGATCGGAACTCTCAAAGTCAGTTGGTGTGTTTTACATGGACAAAACCACAACGCTGAATGTAGGTGGTGTAGATTTTTCGCGTTGTTTTTGGATGCTTTGTTGTCGAGTGCGGTGAATGTTTTCACACAACACGGACAAAGACGCTCTTTCCTGTTTTGAAGAGACAATGAGGACGTTTGGGACCTCTAATGAAGTCATGTGACTGTGTCACAAGCCAATGATCGCGGCGGATCAAAGGACACTGATTGCGTGTTTACAGTGTTTTATTATTTTGTACAAATGTTATCGACTGCCCCTCTCCGCTCTCTTTGCCCTTGTGTTTCTGCTGAATTTGCACAGTTTACAGAATCAACGAGCAACTGCCTCCATCTCATGTACACAATGTTGGGCAAACGCAACGGTGCGTCTGTTTTATCCTTTACATACAGTAGTGTTGAGAAGGTGAATTTGACAATTACACAATGACAAAAAGAAGGAAAAAAATTACAAAAATATGAATAAAAATCTTGTCTTGTGCCATGTTTTATTTGAATGTTGTTTAATGCTGAAAAAGGTTTGTGAAGTAGGAATGTGCTCTGATTGTTTTACAATGAAAAAAATATGACAGGAAAGATAATTCTTCCAAAAATGACTTTTTTTTTTTTTTTTTGATTGAACTGCAAAGCTTTAATTACTATTTCACCAGATGCTACAGGACAGACTCTTGATTTTAGACGCCAAACAAACTCGCTTTTCTTACGTGTGCACTCTCATTACGCTCATTCATCCTCCTGGTCTTTCAGCATCTTCTGAAAAAATCACTACGTTTACCGAGACTGAGCTGAAATAAATGAGTAAAAATGAGGCAGAGTGAATTGTTTCAGATCCATGAGTCAGTGTTTCTGCTGCGTGTCAATACGGAGGGAGGAGACGCTCGTTCATCAGGCCTTCAGCCTTCGTGATCAGAAAAGAGAAATGGCCTTTTGTCTTTAATGAGACGGACCTGAGCAATCCTGATTGATTTAGACCGATCAATCGCTCTGGTTTCATCGAACACTTTAAGAGACAACTGCATGTTTGTCCAACTATTTGAAGAGCTTCTTTTGTTTTGATACGTTTGTTTCCTCTTGAACATGAGATCCGTCATTCATGGGAGAATGTTTTAGTGTTTATGGCTTCATAACGCAGTAAAGTGGTACGAGCAGGTATGAAATGTGGTGAAATATTGTTCTAGATTCTCTGTTATCTTTACTCAAACTTGTTCTTGATTAGTCTTTTCTGAAGATTTTTTGGCCAGTTTCTCATATTAGATTGTAGATAACTTAAAGACCCCGTGAGATCAACATGTCTGTTAGATTTGAGTGCATCATATGCTGATGGCCAAATTAAAAAATTTTAGCATTTAAATATTGCAGTTTCTTTTCCAGGAAATCAGACCAAATATATTGTTGATTCAACTTTTCCTCAATAACATGCAACTAAAATGGCTAAATAAAAGCTAAAGGCCCGTTCACACCAAGAACGATAACTACATTAGCAGTGAACAATAACATTGTTTATTCCAAGCTTGCACTTCAGATATGTTCTGTGAATAAAATCTTTAAATGGGAAGGATTTTGATTGGCTGTCAATGTTTTAAATCATTCATGAGCTGGAAAAATAAATTGCTCTGAAAGTGATTCCAATTATATATGTCCTCTGAGCCGTTACACTCTGCTAACATTTTATGATTAAAGATATCATTCTTGGTGTGAACAAACCTCAAATCCAGTTTATTTTCTTGGTTGTAACTAAAGTAATCTACTCTGCTCTGATAGTGATGTCAAAGCCAGGTCGTCAAGTGACATCATCAAAAAGCAGAAAAATAGTCTTTATCTTAACACTTTTGTTTAAACTTTGACTTTTTTTTTCCCTGCTCAACTGGTTTATTTTGACATTAAAATCTGCAATAACCTTGTGCTGTCAGGGGGATGGTGCACGTCGGCACTTTGCACAACTGATCACACAAACTCACGGTTGAATTCGACTGACTGAAGTTGTGTTGATGTTTTTTGGTCAGTGTAACTGCAGTGGATGGGCCGTTGACCTCCTAATCAGGCTGGTTTGATTTCACATGCTTTAAAATGAGTTCAAAACATCTCAGGATCTTCCTTCCGCTCTTGAGTTTGTCATTTCTTGACCAGAGAACTGCTGTGGTCAGTTTGCTGGACTCACTGGTGATGATCTGTACGTTTGGCTTGCGGTTCTTCCCAGGGACTTTCAATGTTTACACCTGAATTTCAAATCACATGTAAAATAAAAAATTCACATTGTGTTTTAATTTATTTATATTTTGATCCTGTCATTGTGTTTCTTAGATTGAAATTTGTCTAAACTGGTGCTTTTCAAGTGTTCTCTGTGCTTCTTTTATATGTTCCTGTAATGGCTTCTACACTTTTCATGAATCTGCTCTTTAACTCAAGATGTCCATGAAGGTCCACCTTGAATAACATGCAATAATACTGCAGCACAGATATAGAAACTCTAACCTCATCCCTCCTTTGCTTCATTTCTTTCCAGTAATTTCTGAAAAATGAAGTATCTTTCCTTCAGACCTGAACAAAATACAGAAATGAAGCAAGATGGTTTGTGTTGTTAGTGAAACTAAAATAACAAAAGACGTTTGAACAATTATGCTTCAGGACTGACTGTCACTGTTACCAATTCATGTGTAAAAAAAAATGTTTTTTTTTTTTTTTTGTGCAGATTTACTACTTGTAAATAAACAGGCATTAAGGAGAGATTAAACATGTTTTTGCTAAAAAAAAAAAAAAAAAAAAACCCTCTGGTGATTTTATTCTGTCTTTCTGATGGTACTTTGAATACTTAATCTTTTCAAATCAGAGATTTTTAATCATTTCTGTTGAACCTGCATGATGTAAATTTAACACAATGAACGGGATGAACTGTAAAACATGAGTGCAAAATACATGCACACACATATGAACTGTGATTAATAATGCAAAATCTGACACTCCAGATCGACACTTTTTTTATATATATATATATATATATCCAAATGCAAAACCTAATAAAAGAAAGTATGTCTAGAAAAACTGCAATACCCTGTTTATGTATTTATGTAAACCTCATCTAGAGGTTATAGAGGTTAGAGGTTATACCATGGTATTACACATCATTGTCTTTATCATTCCACCACTGACACCAGATGACACTAATCTGCCCCAATTCATTGGATTTTAAATTCCTTTGCTCTTTTATCTTAAATCCTGCATTAATTGAAAAATATTAAAACAATGTTTTTCCTGCGGCAAAGGGGTCAAAGTTGAAATTATTTGAACCTGGAGCATCGTCCGTTTAATGGACGCCAGACTGTGAACGCTGAACTCCATAGTTGGCAATGCTTTGACTCACAAGTCACGAAAGCTTTTTTATTACTCAAGGTTTGATGTTTATTAATTTATTATTGGTTCTTATGCATGTTTTAGCATGTTGATCAGTGAATAATTACTTAAATTTTGGCCAGTAACTGTGTGAAATTAGTAAAAGATGGTCTTTTACTCATTGCTACTTGGAATATAGCGTTATGATGTTATTACATTTTTCTGTCACTTGTAGTTTAACAGCCTTAGTTTACCTTACGAAAAAAAAAAAATTCCAGTTTGTTGCTCCACCAAAGAAATATTCAGAGGTTTGGAACGACATGATGATGAGTAAATATGACAATTAACTTATTTTTAGATTAACTATTCTTTGAAAGGCGACAAAGTTCTCAGAACTGTGCTAGAAAGTTTTGAAATAAACACACAGAAAGCTTCCTAATTAGCAGATGTCAGTGGCAGTGTTATTTTTTCAGTGTTTCTACATGTATAAAAATTCAGCTAGCTTTTAGATGTAATTATTTCTGGCCTTGTGTGGGTGTATGTGTAAAAAGCACATTTTAACTAGGTTCTGGCTAATTACAGAATTACAGGTTTTCTGCCTGTACCTCCGTCACCTCCAGCTCCAGCGGGACACCCCTCTGCTGCTCAGGTGAGGAGATCTCACAGGTGAGTGTGTGTCTGATGGAAACAGACCCAGGGTGCTTCAGTCATGGGCCAGATGGCTCTGTGGGATTCAGTAGCACCTGTTCTCCCTCACCTTCAGCCTGACGAGAGCGATTCAGCTCTGGAAGACTTCACATAATGTCCTGATTTACTCACGGTTAAGTTCTTTTTCATTCTTTACTTAGGGGTAAAAAGAAAAAAACATTTTTTTTTTCCATGTACAATGATATACTGTCATTGAACATCCCAGTTGCGCCCACACTGCTGAGAGCAATGTTCAGATGAATCTGTAAACATGTGCTGCACACTTTCCCTTTCAATAACAAAATAAGCACAACAAAAATAAGGGCGGTGAGAAAATGGTAGCTTAGAAAGCATCTGATCATTGTGATGTGGATATGTTTGCACCAGCTATGCAGTTCAGTACTGTATACAATTGATTGCTTTAAAGTATTCAGCTTTACAGTATTAAGCAAGGAAAAAAGTTTGACTGTTTCAGTTAGAACTGCAACTTAAGTTTGTACTGTAAAGCGGCTCTCCATTGTGTTCATGTTTTTACTCGCGTCTGACCTCAACGGACTGAACAGAAGAAACGAACTGGAGAAGATTTACATGTCAAAGAAAGCAGGGCCTGAGAGCCACACCTACCTATTACATCATTGCCATGGACCAATGGACTTTTCCGGAAAGTTCGCTTTGGCAAACTATAATTCAAACTTATAAACAAACTTCATTTAGGCCTGATTTTGTTTGAAATGATATCACACCAGTTTGTTCATTGATTTTGATTGAAGTAGCCAGTGGAGTTTGGCATCAGTTACGTAAATGTGCCTTTAAAAAAACAAATTGAAATGACTTAAAATTTGAATGACAATATGTGATTGGATTTTGTAGTACATAAAGATCGTGTTTTGCATCCTAGCAAACTTAGCATCACACGTGAGCAGCTCTGATCTGGGCTCACAGAAATGTGGGCATCACTCTGATTTACATGCTCCACGCAGCCTGATCCTGCCTGGACTAAAAGCATCACAGTCGGTATGTCCTTTGATTTTTCCAGTGTGTTAATCACAACCTCATGTCTCTGGCTTATGAAGCAGCTCATGATGATCCAGGCATGACACACTGTTCAGAATGGAATACTAGCATACTACTTAGTTAATACGACACTGTTTACTCTGTTTATATATATATATAAATTATATCTTATATATATATATATATATAAATTCTTTTGTGCATTGAATACTGCATTTCACAATGCTTCAAGTATTTTCACTGCATGCAGAAAATGTGTATACTGTGTTTACTACTTTTTTTGTGTTGTTTAGACCCCTTTTAAGAATGGTAATCTACAAATAGTTTATACTAAAATAAAACTGGTAATTTAAGGTATGTTGGTTGTCATCATTGTTATTATAAAAGCATTTTGAATTGATATTTTTCACAATTTTGATCCTTATGCAAACAGGGATGCGGCGTCTTTCCTCAAAGGTCTTGCTTCTATTAGATGTAAATTCTTGAACTATAATTACTAAAAACTAAAATATAAAATGGAAAAGAAATATGCATAAAATAACTACCAAAAGCATTCCTGAAACTAAACTGAAATGTGAGTTACATTTGAAAATAGTATATTTTTACATTTGAAAATGTAAAACCATCATAATCTTGATTTAACTATGGTTACCATGGTAATTTTTCCAACACCAGCGCTTCCAAACATTGGAACAAAACTCTTGTAAGTTTTGCTACTCTCTTGGAGTCACTGAAGACAGAGAAAAGCTGGTGGCCAAACTGGGGTGTATCATGAATAATTCTGCTCATCCTCTCTGCAGCACTTTGTCTTAGAGCTGCTTTAGCCATCGGCATCTTCCAGCACAATGTTTTAAGACGTGCTGCCGGGAATCTTTGCTGCCTGCTGGAATGTCTTCTCTTTCTTCTACCACAGAGTTTGCCTGCGTGTGACGGCTGGCTGATACCCGAGCCAAGAAGAATGACATTGCACAAGGACACATCATCTTATTCATGGGCCCTGTAGCATTATCATGCATATTACACACTCTGTCTTTCTATCTGCACTGTGTGCATGTGTACTACAGCACTTCATGCTTCGTTTGGCGCCTGTATATCCCTTGGTATCAATAAATACATCCGTCTATTTATCTAAGTAGTAATTGCTTCAATATGTCAATGTTAAAATGGTTTAAAGTGACCTAATTTTGTCTTCAATTACATTGAATTAAATTTAATGTTCATCTATAACATATTTACTATCCACACAGATAGATTTTCATTCAAAACATTTTAAAAGATTTTTTCAATCCAAAGCTTAAAGGGGAATTAATTGAATTTGAATAATTATAAGTCTGTGATTTAAAGATGCTCTTAGGGGAAGAAAATGTTTTTGGCTTATATAAAGGCAGCATGCATTGCATTTTTCCACATTTCCCGTTCTCGTTTTCTCTCTGCCTTTCCCTCACTTCGACAGATATCTTTCGATGTTGTTTCCTTTTCCTCCAATCAGGTCAAGCTCTACAGGAGCAGTGTGTCTTTCTGATGGCAGCAGTCAAGTCTCTCATCCTCACTGAAGGATGGAGGGGGTGTAGGATGGATTAACAAGAACCAGAGTCGTCAGCACAACAGACACGCACCTGTGAAAGTGGATGATATTTGGCATTTCTGATGGTTTTATTTAAATGCTGTACATTGCAGTTCACCATCATGGGTTAAATTAAAATCATTTTCAATGTGAAAATAACACAATGACAAATTAACTAGAAACTTCTGCAGATTTCCACAAAATATAAACACTTGTCAAAAACCAGCACAAAAAAAGAGAATAATGCTTTCCTTTTTCAAATGAAGATCCACTGCTATGCCTCTCATGCCAGTTTCTCAGTTCAGTATCTTCAAAACCTATTTTATTAAATTGTGCAGTTTTAGTTCTCTGAGGAACGTTAGAATAAATTTTAACGTCAGCCCTGAATCCAAACTTTAGAAGCCTTTTAAATAGCTCTTTTAAAGCTTTTAAACTTGTCACTTGCCATGAAAATAGCCAGGAAGCTGGCATGTTAAAACACCACCCAACCACATATTTGTCAGATAGGGACATTTTAGGGCTTTTTCACACTTGGGTCATTCTATCCCCTGGTAAACGGGTTATTATTATTAATGTTTCACACTGCTCATACTATACCCGGGGTTGACGGTTAATACTGGCCATTCATAAGCTACCGTTTCACACTGCACATTCCTAAAACCCGTATAAAAGTCCTTATCTTAACTGACTGGACAAACGCAGCACGTGACCTTTTTATATAAAGGCTCTCTAGCATTGCGCATCTTCATATTACACATTGCTGACTATTATCAAGTTTTTTTCTGAGTGAACTTTTCTAACTATAAAGGTAAGAATGACGGCCTCTTCTTCACTCCAATTGTCGCGTTTTCCATCGCCGTTTAACATTTTTCTGTCATACGCAGAAACGACTGTTTTCCACAACGTTTCAGAAACAATCTCCGTCTACACTACACGCACATGACCGTTCATGTACAGTGGGCATGCATGTAAACAGTTGCCTCTTGCACATTTAGGCAGCTTTCCGGGTTTCTCAGAAGCGGAAGTCGTCACAGCTGGGTAAAATTCTATAGCGGTGAATGAGAAATTATATATCAATACTCCTAAGAATACATTAAATATATTTTTTTGTGCAGTTCAGTCTCCATGTTATCGTTTACATGGTCGTCAAGGATACGTAGCCATGTGGGCAGCCACGCCATCGTTTTCAAAAGTCTCCGTTTTGTTCCGTTTATACTGAAAAGCAACCCTGCCGTTTTCAAACTAAAACAGGGTCTGCAGTGTTTTCGAAAGTCTCCTTTTTCGAGGTTCGAAAATGCTGGCGTAGACTAAACGACAGGCGTAACCGTAGCAAAACGTATGCGTTTTAAAACGAAAATGCACTAGTGTAAACGGGCAAAAGCGGTGCTGCTCCAAAGCAGGGTTTCATAACCCCGGGTAAAAAGTGGTGCTAACCCCACATCTAAATTACAAGTGTGAAATGCTTCTTTACCCGGGGTTAAAAGAGGTGTTTAAAGTGTGGAAAGCCCTTTTGTGTGGTGTTGTCTAAAAAAAAAACAAGGCCACTAATGCTTTTGACTGACTGGCATTGCTTTGCTCTTAATGCTAATGCTTGATTTGATGATCAGCACAAGTCTACACCAATATTTGTCCATTAGCGCAAGCATCTTGTTCATGTTCTCACATGGTTTCTCAGCCTCCAGCGTCTGGAGGTGTTCTGGTGTGGTGCTGCTCTCCAGAGTGCTGAATGTCTGCTTGGTTCTTTCACTAACCCAAACCCACTCTGACTCCAGGCATTGAGCTGAACTCTGTAGACCGTAGAGAAGAGTATTCATCCCTATGAAGTTATTTGTATTACCGTAAGTTATTGCCAAGTATCATCACAACTTAGTGATATTCATTGGAGGTGTTAGTCTTGCATCATTTCATCATTGTTTGATGGCATTAGTGATTTGTTCTTACTCAAAAGCACTCATTTTATCAACCAGGTGCCTTGTAAATGTGATTATTTCTAGGCGGTCTGGTGAACCCTGACTCTTGGAAGTTGCGCAAGGTAACCAATTAGATTTGAACTAAACCATTTTTGTGTGCGATATGCTTCAGAGGTCCATGAACAGATCGTGGGTGGTCCGTGGGCCAAAGGGTCTCAGGTGTTGGATGGCATAATCAAACACAATATTCTCAGGATCCCAGGCAGACCACCCACCTAATACACTCTAAAATACAGTGAGTGGAACCAAACAATTTGAATGTGCTCTTTGTTTGTTTTTGTTTTTTTGCAGAAAGTTTTCCCTTCTACAACCAAGAGCGACTCGCATATGATGAGAATCTGTGCCCATCAAATAAGCAATATTTTCTTCTCATCTGTATTCTGCAGAGTAGAATAGTATGTTTTGAATTAAAATGTATTCTGGGTTAAATTAGCAAAATGTCTTATATTCTTCATCAATCTGACATTAGCAGTTTCGGAGGTTGTTGCCATTATTTAGTGAATGAGTTCACCAAGAAATTAAATATGTCATCATTTACTCTACTTTTTATTTCTCACAAAATAAATTAGACTGCATAATGTTTGACATCAATAAAGAGACATGCAAGAACCAATGACATTTGATGAACCAATGATATGAAGAACCTGTTCTGTTACAATAAATGTCACTGGTCATTGGTCTCTTCATTGACATTTGAACCTGGTGGGATATGCCTTTATATCATCTGAAATGAACATGATCATAAAAGACATTTGAGAACTACAATGGAGGGAAATATTTATGTTTCTGGCACAAGGCTATCGTGTGTGTGTGTGTGTTTTTGATACCTTTATGGTGCTTTTTTAACCTCTTGTGTCCCACAGAAGAAAGTCAGTTTGGAAAGACATGAGTTTGAGTACATGACAGAATTTTTTATTTTTGGCTTAATTATTTCTTTACGTAACCTCATCTGCCCTGCATACACTGTAAACCCTAACGCTCAAAATAAATAACTGGTTTAAGTAGGACAAACTTATATTAAACATGAATTAGTTGTCAAATCAAATGAGTATTTAGCACTTTCTTTCAAGTTCACAGAACTGACATATTTTAAAGGATTAGTTCACTTTCAAATAAAATTTTCCTGATAATTTACTCACCCCCATGTCATCCAAGATGTCCATGTCCTTCTTTCTTCAGTCGAAAAGAAATTAAGGTTTTTTTTTTTGATGAAAACATTCCAGGATTATTCTCCTTATAGTGGACTTCAATGGACTCCACTGTTGAAGGTCAAAATTACAGTTTCAGTGCAGCTTCAAAGGGCTTTAAACGATACCAGACAAGGAATAAGGGTCCTATTTAGCGAAACGATCTGTCATTTTCTAAAAAAAAAATACAAATGTATATGATTTACAGACACAAATGACCACCTCGCAACTGCTTCCGCTTTCCGTATTCTTCAAAAAGCTAACGCTGTATTTCCTACGCCTTCCCTATTCAACTTACGGAACGAACGCAGCACCAGTTCCGTTTTTTTCCGTAAGTAGAATAGGGAAGGCGTAGGACATACAGCGTTAGCTTTTTGAAGAATACGGAAGGAGGAATGGTGGAAGCGCTTGCAAGGCGAT
Organism: Hypophthalmichthys nobilis; assembly: GCA_037950665.1. Classification (NCBI taxonomy): domain Eukaryota; kingdom Metazoa; phylum Chordata; class Actinopteri; order Cypriniformes; family Xenocyprididae; genus Hypophthalmichthys; species Hypophthalmichthys nobilis. Next base: position 23,549,599 of record CM075471.1, on the reverse strand, counting down.
CATTTGTGTTTATAAAGCATACAGTTGTATTTTTAAGAAAATGACCGATCGTTTCGCTAGACAAGACCCCTATTCCTCGTTTGGTATCGTTTAAAGCCCTTTGAAGCTGCACTGAAACTGTAATTTTGACCTTCAACACTGGAGTCCATTGAAGTCCACTATAGGGAGAACAATCCTGGAATGTTTTCATCAAAAACCTTAATTTCTTTTCGACTGAAGAAAGAAAGATATGAACATCTTGGATGACATGGGGGTGAGTAAATTATCAGGAAATTTTCATTCAGAAGTGAACTAATCCTTTAAGTAAACTGAACTGCTTCATTGTTTTGAGTTTTATTAACTTATTTCTTTTAATTTAGACAAACTTAAGTTGAATTGAAACTGGGCTGGGATTTCTATTTCCCAGCATGCTTTGCCCATGACACTTGAAAGGGAGAGTAAATGCTAAAATTAGGTGATATATATAATGTTTTTTTTGTGCAAGATTAATGTTAAGTGGGAGATTTAGTAGTCATTAATGTTTTGTTATGCTAATTTAGAAGAGTTTGCATGGGTTTTTGTAAAGTTACCATCATGGTGACAAGTGTTGCATGCCGCTTGGTTTGAGAGCAAGTATGTTAAATGTTTTATTTTGCTGTACTCATTCAGCAAGCATTATACCATGCTATTGTCAGCAAATTAACAAACTAGTATTTTCTGAATTAGCATGTTATAGCTAGCTAAGTTTACACAAATATAAATGTTAACATTGAGGTTACACGATAATTTTAAGTTAAATGTATGAATTAGTGTACTCAAATATTTCAAGTTAAGAACAATTAAAAATAAAAATCTGCTAGTTCTGCTTACTTAAACTTTGAATTTCTTAACTTAAAAATTTTGAGGCAACTGATTGCCTCAGTTTTTTTGAGTTTTGCCAACTTATTCGGGTTTACAACCTCTCAAAGCTGGACTGCCAAAACCCAGTGCTGGGGAACAGGCAGATTTTCAACACCAATATCAATGGGCCATTCCCATTGGATGAGTAACGCTCATATGTTCTGCCAGAGCCTGGTGAGTGATTCCCTGGATGAAGATGGCATGGAGAGAGCCAGAGGAGAGCAGCACGTCTGACTGTGTTCTCCTGGTCACGTGTGTTCACCTGACCCTGTGTCAGCTAATTTCCTTCCATTCTGCTGATCCTGCTTTACCTTGTCAAGCATTAAATCTTAAACTCTTCAACTCGAGATCTGTTCCAAAACCTGTGTATGTAAGAAGCATTTTTAAGATGCTACCTTTTGGAAACAGACTTGATGTCAGAAGTGCAAGCATGATGGTGGATATGACTGGCGGAAATCCAATTTGGTTTTTAAATGTGACTTTTCACACTGTCATTTTGCCATTTTGTCATTTTGATCAAGTAATAAAATTGGATCAGTTTGTTCAATATCTGATGTATGACTAAAATTAGTTAAATTGGCAAAATATATTGAAATCAGTTGTGAGTCAAGTCTCTGTGTGTACCTGTGGAGTGCTATTTGTATGGTGCACTATTTTATTCAAGTTGCTGTTTGTAGATGTAGTGACTTGCGTTCCATGACAGTCAGGATGTACACTTAGAAGGTAGTTGTCTATGTGCATTAGGTAGGCTTTGGAACGGAGCCATTGTTGAGCTGTTTCAAATGACCTGCAGATAAGCTCACAATATGCTTGGCAACATTACAGATGAGAAACAAGCTCTGTGTGTTTAATTAATTATAAGAGGGCAGTTGGGCCAAGACTCACATATCTGACCGAGACAGAAGACCTGATAGATCCAGATTCGCTTTAGAATCCCATTGTTGTATTTCAACATGAAAATCTGTTCTTTCTCTTTTTCAGTTTCCTTTCGACTCTCTCTCTCTCTTTCTGTGTGTATTTGTTGACTGCAGAAATACTAATAGAATGTTAGTATGCCTATACGAACACAGCATTGACAACTCAACAGACCAGATGTGATGTATGTATAGTATGTGAATTGTCTGTATGCATACCCAGATGACCTTCTACATTTGATATAAAATGCAGAATACAACACTGTATACTATATTCCACAAGTACAGTGTGCTCAACTTTTCCTTCTCTTTCCAGTGTGATGAATGAACTGCATGGGAGTGATATCCTCCTCAGACCCAAGCATTGACTTTTGTCCACTGTAGTGGACATCATATTTTAGCAAATTTCTCTGTATGTGTCACAGTTTTAAGTCTGAATGTCCTGTAAAGAGCAAATTCAGGGCTTTTCAGAGATACTAAATGTTTGGAGGTTTCACCACAACTTCCTCTCCTTGGTCTTTAAAAATGATTGGCATTGATTGAATTATCAAATTTAGCACTCTTGTGGAAATGTGATAATATTTTGTAGTTATCATTTAAAATTGTTATGGGGTTTCAAATCAGAATATGACTTTCTGTTACAAAACAGGGCATTGATTTCATACATGTCCACTGTAGATGACATAGGACTTACAACATGGCAGGAATTTTGGAGACACAAGTGAATAGGGCAAGAAATTATATATCAATATTCCTATGAAATATTAGATATTCTTATGAAAATATTGCCAATTATTACTCCTATTATTACACTTCTTTTTTCATGACATGTTGCACCAAGAACACATTAATATGCAAATTAGATCCAATGTATAGATGCATTGTATAGAATGGGATTAACCATTTATGGCCATTTTACACACATATCACATAAAGTAAAATAAAATATCAAATGATTCTATTATATCTTTCATAACATAGTTGAGAATCATCTTTATACAATGTTTGGTTAAAGAAAATCCTGAAACCTAAAAAAAGATTGGTGAATGGAAAAAATCCATTGTTTTTGCCTATACATGTCTTTTCATGCCTTTTTATTTTTGAATAAAAATCAGTTCTGATGTCCACTACAGTGGACATAGCATAACATATGATTTTTTTTTTTTTTTTTTTTAATTTTTAAAAAAAAATTTTTTGCCATTTGTTTCTTATGCTCCAAACAATGTAATGACAATAAAAAACTAAATTCACAAAACTTTTTTTCCTGGTTCTTACAAGGATTTGACTTGTGATTTTTATGGCTCATTTGATTGGACTGCCAAAAGTTACAGTTATTTTACACAACAGCAAATTGAAAACGCAACCTAACTATATTTTTTAAATGATTAATTACTGGAAAAATTATCGGACACCACTTATGATTATAAAGTTTCACTGACTATTCTTTATAAAAATAGCAGGCATTATCCAGTAAATACAGTAGTGTGCAGTATTGAGTATGTACTGTACATTCCGCACACATGCCCTGTATCTCCTGTTTTCCTCAGGCCATGTGTCTTATTAATGATGGGGGCGGAAAGAAGCCACACTTTTCATTAACCTTCAGGATTCATAATTCACAAACTCATGTTCTTCCTGCCTTCGTTTAATGTTCTTCTCTGCCAGCCGTCACAGATACTGATGACTTCCTGTAACTGTTCCTACTTAAAGTAGCCAATCAGTGTTGACATGATGTACTTCTCTTGCAGCTCCAGCGTGATTAGTCATGTGGCATTTACGACTCAAAGTTTTGTTATACCATCATGTGCAAAGATGGACTTCTGCGTTGTGAGTACATAATGACAGTATTTGCTTTTTATGGTGAACCATCCCTTTTAATCAAAGCTAGAATATAACACAATGTAGATAAAGATACAAGACTGTTCACTTAAATGTGTACTTTTTGAGATAATGAACTACTTAATGCCACAAAGCATTGAAAATCAATTAATCAAATCAGTAATAACAATACAATAATATTCAAATGACAATAAATATTACCAGTGTGTGTGTATAGATATTTTTTATAAGCAAGACTGATCTGATTTTGTTTATAATGCTCCGAGAATGTGGGGTCACTATTATTTTTCCCGTGTTTCCATGGTAACAGAGACTTCTGATATAGTGCATAGAACTTGAGGATTGTGGGTAATGTAGCTCATCTTCTGTCTATGTTGAAGGGTTTATACTTTATCCCTAAAAACAGTTTCTTTATGGAGATGAATAGTATGTCTTCCAGAACTGTTGTTGCTCTCAAAACTCGGTACACTGTGTATGAACCTGAAAACTTTATTCAATGCTCAGATCTTTCATCATTGTAGATTTTCATCTTTTGTTGTGTAAAGTGAATCTCAATGCTGACTCATTCTGAAGCTTTTCAGTTGATACTGTAGTTCCTGAAGGTCACTTTAAAGCAGTGTGGAGCTTGAGAGGGAGATGGACAGCATGTTACTTTTGCAGAAAGCTTAACTTGGCACTTTCTACTAAAAAGCTACAGAATTGTAACAATAGTCACACAAAGTTATCTTTATTTTCAAAAATTGTTTAATGTGAGGAGGTGCTTAACCTTGCACTTCTGTCCGTATTGTTCATTAAACTTGGAGGGTTGGAATCATTATATATGTGTATACTGTATGTATGTGTGTGTGTGTGTGTGTGTGTGTGTGTGTGTGTGTGTGTGTTTGTGACATATCAGGACACAAATTTGTATAATGACATGGCATATAGGTATTACAAGGAGAGGGTGACTTATGAGGACATTACCCCATGTCCCCATTTTTCAAAAGGCTTATAAATCATACAGAATGAGTTTTTTTGAGAAAGTAAAAATGTGCACAGTTTTCTGTGATGGGTAGGTTTAGGGGGATAGAAAATACGGTTTGTACAGTATAAAAACCATTACGTCTATGAATGTCCCCACAATTCACAAAAACAAACCTGTGTGTGTTTATTTTACATGGTTGGCAATTTTTGCAGTACTGTTATCAAATGTTTCATCATGTATGAACAGCTTAAAACCCTGATGTGTACTTTCATTATTTTCTAGCAATAAACATAACTAAATGGGTATCATGGTTTACAATCAGCCTATTTTCAGCTATCACTCAGAGGCAAGCTATACTTTTAGACCGAACATTGCTTTTCAATTAATTGGATTTCAATCATCAAAATTGTAATCATTTTGTATGATTTTAATTGCTGTATACGTTAAATATGTCACAGACACGCCAGGCTCCAACACTGTCCAATCACAACGCACTCCCTCACCCGAATACTGATCACACGCACCTGCATTCAATCAGCACCCTCATCAGTCACCACATATAACACACTCACACACCTTCAGTCACTGTCCGGTCTCATTCACATTAGGACTTACCTGTATGCTTACCTCAAGGACTCCCATCTATCTACTTACCTGTCTCCAGCGTCTCCAAGTCTCCTCCTGTGTCTCCAGTCCGTGTGTGAGTTGTCTATCGTCTCCATTGTTACATCTCTCCACCATTGCCCAGGATCTTCACCACTACAAACACAAAGGACAGTATCACTCATCTATCACCCACCATTCACTCAAGATATCATCTGCATACTCACCTGCACTTCTGTTATCTCTGCTGTGTGTCAATAAAATACTAACGTTACTCTCCAGTCTCCGACCCTTCTGTGTTGTAACAGAATAGGCCAAGTTCAACATGGTTCCAGAAGTAAAAACTCCATTCATTTTCTCCATAGGGAAATTGATTTTTAATAATAACTTACAAACCTTTAAAGACAGCCTTACTGTGAGCTGGGTGTTATTTCTGTTGAAGCCATTAGCCTGCATTATTTCAACTTAAATGATTTTTTTTTTTTTTTTTTTTTTTTTTTTTTAAGTTTTTAAAACTACATTACCCATGATGCTACAGAAAATTCCACCAATCAGAGTCGAAACAAGCAAAATGTGCCAAAAAAAGCTCTTTAGCCCTGTCCACTCCCATGAAGCACTATGAATGACTTAATCGAGTCGGTCTCCCTACACTCTAAAAATATTTCAATATTTCAAATGCATGTCTTTTACCTTTGTCTTTTTGTCCAATTTTCAAATACTTTTTTTTTTGCTTCAAATCAAGTTGTAATGTTGCGATTCAGTTTGTAGCTGGTTGGCTTGGTTTATGGCTTTAATGAAGACTTTCTGAAAATCCCTATGGGGAAAAATGAATGGAGAAAATACTGAAAAAGTGGGTTTTTGTTACTGGGTGAAGATCTCCTTTATGCCCCTTATGTCCAATATCTCTGAAGCAAATTTTGATGGACTGTGATACTCTTTTCGGTTGATTCTTATGAAAAGATTTACCTTTAGGGTTTTTTGTTTGTTTGTTTGATTAATCAAAGATTAACTTTAAAAAACCAATCTGTACCCCATTCATGTAAAGTGCCATCTTGTGTTTTCATTTACTTCATCTGTTTTGAATATTTCATTAATCATATTGTGGATTTTCTCATTCTCTCTTACTGCAGAATAAGACTTCACTAGGCCTTCAAAAAGCTGTCAGACTCCACCCTGGTGCTGCATCCTTCTGATCAAAAGAGAGAGAGAGAGAGACGCAGAGGACAATGCAGGACAAACTGCATGGAACATCTTGGTCTCCATGGTAACATGTTTCTGCTGTATATGCTGTGCTTTAAATGAACGCAGCACGAAAGCGATAAAAGACTGTTTACTCTGTATAATCAGCATGATGCTCTAGTAAATAAGAGAAACATCCACATAAAATCACTGCATGTATTTTCTCATTATAGAGAGTTTTCTGTCTCTCTTTCACCATCTCCTGTATCTCTCTCCTCTTTGTGAACATCAGAGATCTATTTGTCAAAAGTCCATGCGGACATGGATATTAATGTTGTTGTGTGTGTTGAAATGAAATGTTTAGGTCGCAGGTGTTCAGAGGAGCAGTAGCAGGTGTGGATTGGGCTTGTTTTTCTCCTGTTCTCATTTCTTTCTCAATCCTCTTCCATCTTTCATGCTGCTGAACTGGAAGGATGGATGTTGGTTCAAATGCGAGCGTCACTCTGAATCTCTCGCTGTCTTCCTCTGGTGCTCCCGCTGTCACATCGAACAGGCCCAGCAGGTCTGTCGCGCCCCATTTCTCTGGGTTTGCTCTACAGATGTTTCTGGGTCAATAGCTTGACCATGTTTAACATGACTGTACACTCGCTTTCATCACGTGTTACTATGGAAACATACCCTCCTGTCTGTGTTGATTCATCATGGATCAGGTTTTTGTCTTTCTGGCTATTTATCTTAATTTCATATTAGTTTAGGAACAAGCTCAAATAATGACTACACTGAAAAACATCTGTTTTGATTTACTTGTTTTTCAGTGAAAATATCAAAATCACCATGAGATATTAAGAATTATTTTCAGAGAATATATCTTGAATATTACATATGAGTTTTTTACCACTGAGGTTTTTTTTTTTTTTTCCACTTTTTGTAGATTGATATACTTGTAGATTGATATATAAACTTTAAAGAGAAATATAAAGCTGGATCTTTTAAAGCAAAAGTACTTTGCCCTAACAGAAGGAAAAAGTTAATTTGAAACATATACCTCTTGTACTAGGATTCACATCTGTGTCCTAACTTTTTGTCAGCATCTAAACACAGGTGAATACTGAACAGATTAATCTAAACATAATCTTAATCATTTTTCTTATAGAAATTCTGTAGACTCTTTTGTCTAATTTTTTTGTTTTATAGACTTTCAATGCAACTTTGGCAGATATTGTCTTGCTTTAGTTTGGTTATACTTTATTTACTGAAAATAGTTATATATTATTTACCCTTATACCAGTGTTTCCCAACTTTCTTTTTTGCCAAGGCAGATTTGTCGTCGATGTCTGGCGGAAACCTCATATTTTTTTTAATAATTAAACACTGTGTCATCAAAGTTGGTATTGTGGCTTTATAATAGGCTATTAACATTTTATGAAAACCAAACTCAGATGGAACTGCAAGGTTTTTGACCAACAAATATGACAGACATATGCATCTCTTGCATATGGAACAATGCATCTCTTCTTAGCTCTTCAAAAAAAAAAGTGTAAAGAAAACGCTGTACTTATTCAAACATCAGTTCTCTTTATTTACCTTTGCATTGCAAACAAGCATGTGCGGCACTTCATTTCCGCTAGAGGCGGGGCGGAGTTATGAGGCTTTACTGACAGTTTGAAGATCCAATAGAGTTACAAAGTTTAGTTAAGTGCTTTTAAATAATTTTCATTGGTTAATTTTTTGTAAAACCCACATACAGGCATAAAGGATGACCAGTATCATTGATTTAAATAAAATAAATAAAACAAAAATGACGAAATATAGAGATACGAGGTTTCCGTCTGACAGCGACGATCTACTGTACGGTATTCTTGATTGTATAGCATTTATTGTATTCCATTTTTCTTTTTTGGCATTTGGTAATTTTCCACCGCACACCTGACAACCTGTCACGGCACGGCACAGTGGTTGGGAAATACCATGCACGGTCTGTCTGAATACTCAATTCTGATTGGCTGGAATGTGTGCCTTATGCGCCAGAGAAACAAGTGCACAGCCATCTTTTGAATTATCAATTTCAATAGGTAAAGCAGAAGCTAAGGCCCAAATCTGGATGAAAATTATGGAAAAGTGGCAGAGACGTTGCGATGCAGAGGAGAAAGGGAAACATTTATACAGTATACAACGAAAGGTTGGGACAGGGAGGGACTGGAAGGGAAGAAATAATTTTACTAGGCTAAGGGTTGGACACTGTGGGTTAAATAAGTACTTATATATTATAGGTAAGCATCAGGAACGTGTTAATTTTGCAATAGTATTGATTCTGTTGAACATTTGGTGTTTGAATGTCAGAAGTATGAGAGGGAAAGGATAAGATGAAAGAAGGCATAAGAATATTGGGGGTTCAAGGGAATTCACTTAAGGAACTACTGGGAAAAACATCAAATGACATTATGTCAGTTGATGTTTTTCCATTTAGGCCTACATATTTATTTAGTTTCCTAAAGGACACGGGTCTGGCAGATAGGATATAGTTTACAGCTCTGGAAAAAAGGGGAAAGAGGAAGGAGGAAAAAGAAAAGGGGGAGAAAAAGGAAGGGAAAAAAAGGGGGGGGGGGTTATATATATATAATTGTTGTTAAATAATTTTATTTATTTATTTATTTAGTCTAACTTTTATAGATATGTAGTAATGGCGGTAACGCACCATTGAAGTTGGATGCCAACCGCCATTAAACATTAAAGCAGAAGAAGCGCAGCCATCTTTAGAATTTTGAACTTCCGTTTTTGCGCTAACTCTGACTATATATTTCTATGGCATCGCTGGTGAAGTGGATTTACTTGTAGAGTTATCATGAGCATTGAAATGTTTAAATAGATGTCATAACAAATGCCAGTAGACCAGGAAGATTTCAAAATGGGCAGTTCATTCAAAAATTCGTAAGATATTGTCATGGAGTCACAGCCAGCACCATCCTTCACATCGTCACCGGATCTTCACGCTCCACCCACTCGTTCACAATCCCCTGAGTTCTGATCACCGACACCTGCACCTCATCACCAGTGACACTTAAAAGACTCTCACTCCCTGCACTCAGTGTCTGGTCTCGTCAGACTTACATGGACTTCTTACCTGCTACTTACCAGCATCTTCCCGTGTCTTCCTCCCATCGTCTTCTGTCTCCAAGTCGTCTGCTCCACGTTGTTATCCCAACCTGCAAAATAGAACTCCTTTACCATCAGCTAAGTGACTGTTTCCAAGTGCTTGTTCATCTACTCACCTGCAATCTCCATTACCTGTGTTCGTGCCTCTGTTTAAATAAACATCTGTGTTCACTCACCCCTCTGCCTCTGTCTGTGTTCTGACAGATATACTGTATAAACCGGAAGACAGAACACAAGAAGCAAAGTGCTGAAAAGCGGCAGGGCTACATTACATTAAATATATTATGGGTTTGGTGGGGGGGTAATTGATAATGAATGGGGGAAAGTCAAGTGACAGGAGGCAATGCCTCCATCGCTCTATGATTAGATTTGATTGGTTATGATTGGATATGATTGGTTCGTGCAATAAATCCCGCCTCTTGTTTTCATGTGCGTTGTCATTGAATCATCTGTCACTTAGATATCACCGCTTTATGTCACGGCAAAATTTGAAATGGCCTGAAAACATGTTGACTCTGGTTTTTTAGAGAGCAATCAGCTTGATGAAATTAAAGGTACATCTTCGTGTCTGTGACCAGTGCATACAAGCTTGATGATTTAAAATAAGATGACTATTAAAAAGAAGGCAGCGGCTATTTGGCGAAGGCAAATCCAACTGGCGCCGTGTTCGTTCCGTAAGTTAAATAGGGAAGGTGTAGGACATACAGCGTAAGCTTTTTGAAGAATACAGAAAGCGGAAGCACTTGCAAGGCGATCATTTGTGTTTATAAAGTATATATAGTTGTATTTTTTTAAGAAAATAACTGATCGTTTCGCTAGATAAGACCCTTATTCCTCGTTTGGTATCGTTTAAAGCCCTTTGAAGCTGCACTAAAACTAATTTTGACCTTCAACCGTTTGGAGACCATTGAAGTCCACTATAATCCTGGAATGTTTTCATCAAAAACCTTAATTTCTTTTCGACCGAAGAAAGAAAGACATGAACATCTTGGATGACATGGGGGTGAGTAAATTATCAGGAAATTTTCATTCAGAAGTGAACTAATCTTTTAATGCACTGTTTTCATTGAAGCGTCATTCAGAGATCGCACCGTGCACGCACATGGAAACATTGAGGAGCACAGAAACTTATCAAAACTGCCCCACAAATTTTATTAATAAAATACCTTCGCTACTGAATCGCTACTTTATACTTCTCAGCAACGAGGGGTAACATTGCTGGTTTCGAAGGAATTAAACTCAGCTTCACTGTTAATAGAGAGAGATGCTGAACAGATGCAGATAATTCACACATACTTCTCTCATCTCTCTCTTTCTCTCTCGATAATAAATTCAAATAAATGCTATAATTCATTCATTCATATAAATGTAATCGTACGCATTACTTTATCTCTGTGTCTGATTCAAAGTGGGCAGAATGCTTGATCTGACGTAACTGACAGAATTACCAGTCATTTTTACCCTTCCAGCCAAATTGTCACGATCACCAGTGAGAGTGCCTATCATTGCCATCAGAGAGCACTCCAACCCGGACTACTATTATTGTCAAAGACTCCATTACCCATAACCCACTGCCCAGTCCATCAGCCATGATTGTTCACAGCGGTCTGTCATTAACCTCATTAGCCCTGTCTATGTAAGCCTGTTTCACCATGTGTCTCACTGCGAGGTTTTTGTTTGTGTTACCCTGTATCTCTGAGCATTCTCCCTGGTTTCATGTGTCTTGGTTTTTGGATTTTTGCCTGTTCCCTGGATTACCCTTCTGCCTGTGTTTCCTGCCACGTTTGTTTGTTTGTTTGGACTGCCTTCCAGTGTTTTGACCTTTTGCCTGTTATTTTAGATTACGGTTCTGGATTGTCCCTTAAATAAAGCTGCATTTGGATCTCCAACCATTCGTGTCTCGGAGCAGTTGTGACACAAATATTACGCTTTAAGTAATAATATAACAGCTTTATGTTGTGAGTGCTGGGAAATAACCATAGTATAAGTGGGACAATCCACGGCTAGCTGTGCATTAAACAATTTGAATGCGCTCTGCTTCGCACCGGGTGGTTGTTTGCCTCCACGTCGTGCATTAAAATAGTTTAATGCACAGCTAGCCGTGGATTATCCCTTACTTAACACTTTTAGTCTTTCCCCCCATCCCTCTGAACACACACACAGAGGGAGCATCTAATATTCTCAATTTGTTTCATACAAGGAAACTTTTTGATTGAATTTTGCGTCTTTTAGAGACTTGTTGCAAATTACATACATTTACAGCCAATTTTCTTCCTTGAAACTCTTTCTTCCCCAGAGGCTCTATTGTGTGTTTGCTAGACCTCAAAGATAATTACAGGTTATATCATAAGGAATATTCCACAATTGTTCTTTTCAGAATAAGCTTTATTCAGTTTTAGAGTTCATTGCATACAATGAAAGTAAATGGTGATTGAATCTGCCAAGCCCTAAAGAAGAAGAAGCTCCAAGCACCCTATTAAAGTTTATTTGATTCATGCACTATATTCCAGATCTTATAAAGTCAAACCATAATGTTACGAGACATGTTCAGCACTGCTTATATGTCCATTCATCACACTGTTGGTAATGAACAGAAATCACCATGCAGATGCATTATAAATCGTATAGCTTCAGAAGATAAGTTGGAATATAGTGCTTAGCTGTATGGAATATTTTATGAAAGTTTTGTTGTGCTTTTTTGCAGATCTGGAGCTTGACAGTGTCTGTCCAAATTTATCTTCATTGCATAGAAAAACGCGCAGCATGAAGAAGAAAGGCGTACAGGTTCTGAACGACATGAAGGTCAGTAAATAATGAGAGAATTTTCTTTTTTTGGATGAACTAACCTTTTAAAAGCGATGGAAAAACTATTTTCATACCTGCAGAATAACTCATGCCACAGTCGATAATAGAGCTTAAATAATAGATTGCAGCCAAATATATATAATGTATGATGAGTGCTAATGACTGAGCTTCATGAGGCACTTTGTCATGATGTTTGGTTAGACATACACTGCTATATGATAATTAAATTTTGTCTTAATGAAAGCATTTATAATGCATCTGCATGATGATTTCTGTTCATTATCAACAGTGAGATATTCCGGACTTATTCCAGCTCTTGTGAGAAGTTTATGATAGTTTTTAAAAGTCCCCTGTGGTGAAAAATCACGGTTTTTAATGTTGTTTATATGTCTATGTGGTCTTTTTAATATGCTTTAAGACTAACCATGTGCAAATTCATCAGTCAACACCACTGCTGAGTATTTTCTCTTTAAAACTACAGCGATCTAAAGAGTCTCAAAAATGTGGTTTGAAATCGCTGGTGTTTCTTACATCACAAACTACCTTGTAACCGATCATGTCAACGTGCCGGAGGGCTTTAGCATATCATTAAATATGATTGCTCTGAAGCAGTGGAGTCTCAAGAGGAGCCAGGTTATCCCGGTATATTTTTCTGTTGATATGAAAAATCGGGTAGATTTAGCAATATAGTGGGTGTATGATGTATATTACGATGTTATGATGAACTATATGCCTTTCTCCACTGACATTCTGAGTTGTTCAAAGTGTTTCTAAGGATACTGATTGTTAGAAGGTAGCTATCTGACTCTGAGGTGGCGAATGGAAACATGAGGTACGTCCCAATTTGCGTACTTGTGCACTATTCTATGGCGTTGTATGAATAGTGCGAGTAGTGAGTTCACACAGAAAATTCCAAAAAGAAAAAGTGCTCTTTAAATACCCGGATGATGCACTAAATTAACAGAAAAAAATGAAGTGTGGAATGTTGGACACTTTATGCACTGTCGCAGCTTTATTTACGTAGCAGAGGGGGAGGGGCTATTAGACTTCGATGTTGAATGACAAAATAACCTTATAACATTCATACACTACATGGATAAGTACATAGTGCATAAGTACATAGTGTATAGTGTTAGTGTATAGTGCATCATTTGGGACGCAACTATGGTTTGTGTAACATTAGCAACACATTATTAGCTGTTTGATAACGTAGTCAAGCAAAATGCTAATCATATTAATCACCGTTAAGTGTCTGACGTTGTAAAGAGCAATATCATTGTGCAGTGTTTACCTCAGTAAGTTGACCAAGTGGATCTCTGAGCTGGTGTGAGTGAGTGGAGGCGGGGCTAATTAGAATATCCATGGATCTGTGTATACTAAATGAAGCAAGGGTGTAGAGTTACATTTAAGCTATTTTAAGGCATGAAGATTTTTTTCACAGGAAAAAACAATTAAAAATGTAATTTTGGTGATCAAAGATGATTTTTAAGGGATAAATTAACAGTTGAAGTTTGGTACTTTCAATTCTAACCCCATGTTAGATTAAATTTCAGGTAGATTATTTGTAGCCTCAGTGTTCTCAGTCATCAGTCGAGCACAGGCACTCCAACCCCTGTGATGTGTGGCAGCAGCAGCGCGAGATATCTCTAGAGAATAACCAAGCAGACACAGAGCAAGTGTGGTATGTAGCATTCTCAACTTTATTCAGGAAGAATCTCCAGAATGTCTTGAGCATCCAATCATACTACTTAAATCAAACCTTACCATATATGGCATTTCAAGAAATATAATAACGAGTAAGAAATGTATGTGCGCAAATGTGTGTGTGCGTGTGTCTTTAACTCCTGGTTGCGTGCGAGTGTGTCAGTGTGTCCAAGGACTACTTCTTGTTTTGTTTATGTGTGTCCATGATGTGCACATAACATAGTGGAAAAAGGTTTCCCAAGGCAGTGTTGCACAAAGAATGTCAAAAAGTGAAGCCCAGGAAATCATTAACACCTAAAGAGCGACAGATTATTAAATATGGTTTTTAAAAAAATCCAGCTCAGATATATATATTAGTTGCTCTACATTGTCTTCTCTAGAGTTATTCGTACTGAATGAAAACTCTTGACTCATTTCAGTCTTTTTATTTCTTCTGAGGAATTTTATGAGAAACATCTGAGACAGAAGTGATAGTTGAATGAAATATAAGACAGTGCAGAGATCTGATATCATTTGAAACAATTGAAAGTAAACAGCTGATGTATTAGTATTTTGAAATTATTACCATTATCCAATAACTGATTGATTTCCTTCTCATGTCAGTTCCAAAAATCTTTTCACCTATAAAACACCTGTTTTTGCACAGTATTTATTCATTTCATTTCCATGATTTGTGTTTTATTTGGTGTTTTTGAGTTCTAAATTTCACATAACATTATTACATCAACCATGCTGCTCTTTAGATATTGATATCTGCATCGACTTTTGAAAAACGTATGATTGTCCATCACTAGTCAGGTGACGCATCAGGTTTAGAGCCACTATTGAAAGCGTCCCTAATTGGGTGGGGGAAAAAATCCAAACCTTGTGTTTCTGCTACCAGCCTGCAACAAGATTCGATCTGTGCTAGATATCTGTGAACAAAAATCATAATTGGTTAAGTGCAAATGCGGTCTAGGTTTAAAACGCAACCTGAGAGCAATAAAGTTTTCCTCTGGGATATACAGATATTTATAAGCACAATGCTTTTTGACTTTACACTGTTCTCTGTCAGCATTACAGGGGTCTAATGCTGCAGACAGTTCATCTGTAGGCAGAAGAGAAGAGGATTGTGTCAAACACAGCAGCAGATGGTGAACAGCATCAAAAGACCCGCTGGGCTGCACTGCTGTCATCAGAGATCAGAGGCCACGACACTGACCAAACGCCATAAGTGAAGAGCGTAAAGAGTCAAACAAAGCTCATTTTCTGAGATGTGCAGATGGAGGGTCAGAATCTGGCGTAGACACCATGAAAACATGGACCCAACTGTCAAATAGAGACTTCCTGCAGGAAATTGTACCATGACACCAAGCAAGCCGTCAACTGGTTCCATGAACACATTTGTGACATCTGCAGTGGCCTGTTCAGTCTGCAGATCTCAGACTAGTAAAATATTGTTGGAAATGGAATGATGTAATCTGTCATCAAAATATATTAACCTGCTCCGCCTCTTAAACTGTTTTGTTTGAACTCACTTCATCAAGTCTTCTTATTTTTCAACCTCTCAGTTATGGTATGTACCCACTGTCCACTGATCCACTCAATTCCTAATTCATAAAATCAAGTGCTACTCACTTTTTTTTTTTTTTTTTGTTAAATATTCTATTTCACTTTGAAATATATCAGACAGGTTTGTAAATTATATCTTATCCTTCAGAAGAGCACATCATGCAATATGACACTTTTGTGACTTTGGCAGTAATCTAAAATTGTTGGAATCTAGAATTTTTGCTGAACAAAAAATATCCACAATTTAAACCTCCAGATTTAATTTAACTATCTTTAAATGATCATTTATTGATGATTGTTAACTTTGGTACTAGTCTTAATTATCAGAGTCTAGAAACTCATTGTAGCTAAAGACACAAGTCTCACCATGTATTTCAAATCCGAGAATGATCAATTTATTTTTAGATGATGCTATATCATTTTTTAGATGAGACTTTCTTTTTGTGCAAACCAAAGAAAACGTGAGGTATGAACTGAAACATCTAGTTTGTTTCATGCTAACTGGCTGTAAGGGCAGAATTTTCAAACCCAACTTTTGCCTACAGATCAAATGTAACCATGAGGAATTTGCAAATAAAATGATTTAATTTGTTAAATTTTTTAAGTACTTCAGTAATTTATTTTTGTTGAATCACATGTTGACCTGTTATGATTAAATGTCCAATTCAATGAACTGTATTTGAGTTCTACTTGTTTAGTATAAAAAAATAGTATTGGCCTGGATAAAAGTTTACAGGAAATGTGTTTGGAGTTGCAAAAAATAATCATGAAGTAAGTTTTATAATTATGACCTTTACCTTTTTTAACAATTTGCTCACACTTTGAATATCAGGTAGGCTGTTGTTTAATTCAATTAAAATTTATTTATTTCTGTATCACTTTTCACAATTTTGCATGGTTGCAAAATTCATATAGAAAGTAGTTACATAAGTAAATATTTGTAATTACGACAAATAAAGAAAACATATAGTCAGTTTGAAATGGTGAGAGAAATTCACGTACCTGATCAGAAGTTTATTACGTTAGTGTATTCCTATGCACTTCAATGCACCTAATACACTTTTTCCCATTAATGCTACTTTAATAGCCCTTATTTGCACTTTGAAATATGGACTGCAGCCCTTTGGGCTGTCAAAATATTATGAATTATTAAATTAATTATTAAACTGATCCTGACCAAAAAAAAAAAAAAAAATACACAGAAAATTAAAATATCAAATAAATTCAGAAACGTTAACTGCATGAAAAGTATCATTTTAATTTATGCGTCACATATAAATCCGCAGCGTAATGCGAGACCGCCAAATCATTTAATTGCGTTTTAAGTCAGGAGCAGTTGTGGTGCATTGAGAGTTAAAGTGCGCAGAGAAAATCGGCAGAGAAATGTTACAGTTCACATTTTTCCACCAATGAACGGAATGGAACTAGTGCGTGCACAAGAATAAAACTAATGTTGTGCCGGTTTAAGCAATTGCTTCATGTTGCGTTAATGACAGATCATGTCAAGCAAAAGGGAAGCAAAACATTCTTGATATTTAATTTGGCTTCTGCTGGTTTTATTTCTTCAACAGCTTAAAGTTTAATGCACGTTCGTGTTGTATAGCTACAGGCTGTTTCACGTTTATTTTCACGCACCACTTACTGTGTCTATATTAATCAAATTCTCGGCGATTCACAGTCTTCTAATCCATGTAGTTTGTGCTGTTATTAATAGTTGTCATTAATAATGTCTGTTCGCTGTAATGTATGTTCACTGATAAGAAAGTTACTGCTATACTATTCTGGGGCTGTCTGTAAAAGGCATGTTCTAACACTGTGACTTTATGTATAAATATTACTTTATAGCCTCTATTGAAGCACACTATAATGATGCCATTAGCACACTTCAAGTTTACTTGGAATGCCATTTCAATGTGTTTTAAAATCTAAAATTTAAAAAAGTTATCAGTATAATATTAATGTATGTTCAACACTCTTACAATGTAATTGAACTGCAATTCTAACGTCACCAAAATACATTTGATTTTTATGCTAAGTGAATTCTGCATTTCATAACTGTAATACAAGAGTATATTTAAAGTGTACTTAAGTATACTTGGAATAGTTCCACTTTAGCACAAACAAGTATATTTAATACAACTTTAGTTGAACTTCAGCACTGCTTTTGGTCAACTAAAATGCATTTAGTACAAAATTTGTTGTTCCAATTTAGCAGACTTTAAGTATACCAATTTATAGCGTGCCACAAATACATTTAGTTATACTAAAGTACATACAAATAAATTGTGCTTAAGTATACTATTTTTTCACTAGGAGTGTTTGACATTTTTTGCATTTATTCTAGACATTTGTTGATTTAAGATTATCAAAGTTGACATTGAACTCACACTTGAATATAAATACAGAAACTGTCACTCCAGAGATAGCACTACTGCTGTTATATGAGAGATTTACTGTAGGTGCAATAAAACTCATTCTCATAAGTCAGACTTCTATCAGTATAAAGTCCATACCACATTGCAGTTTATTGAAGCCAAGATACAGACAGAAAGAGGCTGTCTGTTCAACATGAAAAGCGTCCAATCATAGTTTTTATCTGCCATTTAGAGGCGGGTTTATCTATAATGTTTCATGCCACATTAATAGACATAAAAGGTTAATTTAATTAATGACACAATGGCACAGAAAATGTGTGTAGACTGTGATCAGGATTTGTTTCTTTCTAAAAGTACTATGCTTATTTCTAGTACTCAGTAAAGAAAGTTTTGTTTTCTGGCAGATTAATGAAACCCATGTGTGCATTTACTCACGGAAGTTGCATAAATCCAACCAATCAGATGAGAGCTTGCCAGATCAAGTAAGTGCTTTCCATTTTTGTTTGCAATATGCATTGTATGGTTAGTGAATTAACTGTGGGCGGTGCATCTGATACAGAGACAATGAGACAGTTAACTTGTTATTTATTGTGTCTGCTGGGAAATTGTTAAAGTGTGGGGGAAAATAGAGTGAAAAGAGTGGTGTAGTTTTCTCACATGCATTGAAATTCCCATTCATATACTCTAAAATTAAAAGCTTCAGCTGTTGTCTCACCATACACATCCAAGCTATTAAATGGGCAAATGTTTTGTTTTAGTCCTTGTAATTCCTGTTCATTCTGAACGGTCATAAAAATCATGAACACAAAACTATTTGGTGTAAAACTTAGGTTTTCCATTTTTGAATTTGGCAGCAGGTCTGGTTTTCTGTCAGATCTTGACACACATTTATCTGAGTTGTTTAAAAAAATGCTCTTTTTTAAACAGAAAAATGCAAAATAAAGAGAGAAGATGACAATAAAAGGGCAAAGGCCAGAGGGAGGGCGTGATACAGCAGACAAGACAAGCATGCAATAATACATTTTTCTGTTGGTGTATATATAAATAATATAAATGCATTTTGTGCACATAAATATATCACTCGTAAACACAACTTTCATGTACACGCATGCAGACATGTTGTTGAGCAGAGGTTTATAGTTCTCAAGGTGTTCCACAGTGAGCACGTCAAAATGTATAATGAAAGGAGACAGATTGAGGTCATTTTGACTCTCTCTTTGTTTCTAAGGGTTTGAGGGAAGAAATAGACACACTGAAGCATGAAAAAATCAGTATGACTAACAAAAAGAGAGTGACAAGATTTGTGTGTGTTTGAGATTGTGCGAAGGATGGGTTTGGGATGTGTTTGTGTGCGTCTTGGCAGTGAATGTGTTCAACTTGGGAGAACATGCAAACACACTTAGATCTGTTATAACACATATTTTATGTTATAATTCATCTTTTACCTCCTCGTGCCAAAAGTATCTGCAAAAATCAAGCATAACACTTTTCTATTCTGTCACACGTTTTAGAAAAACGTCCACATATTTTTCACAATATCCAGTGTTGTTATCTAACGGCGCCTTATGTGATAACTGCACTGGAGAAAAATCATGTTCTGAACCAGTATTTTTGTTGTGTTTTGCAGTGATAATGTCTGCTAACACTTTGCAATAACATTTCATTTGATAACAATGAACAATACAGCTATTTAATAACGAACAATAACATTAACTTCAAAATTTAACAATACATTTTTCAAATTTAATGTTGTATCTGCTAAGTTAACGCACTGTGAACTGACACAATGAACAATTGTATTTTTATTAACATTAGCAAATATTAATAAATTTTGATTGCTCATAGTTTGTTCATGTTAGCTAATGCAACAAATAACTAACAAATGAGACCTTATTGTAAAGTTTTACCAAGTATGATTGTGTGATATTGTAGGAAACATCTGAAGGATCTACACTGCCTTCAAAAGTCATCTAGATGAAGTGTCAGTAGACATGCACGAATTGATGCCTTTCCTTGTATTGTCTGAGAATGTATTTCTGCATGTTTCTTACACAGCAGGTATGCTTCATTTTTATTTTACTTTTTACTTGACCAACAGCAACCTCCAACTGTCTCCATTTTTTTCTCTCTGCAGTCATCTCTCTCTTTCTTCTCTCTGTCTGTCACATTCGATCTGTGTTTGCACAGATGGAGGGGTTTGAGGTCCAGACTGCTGCTTTACTCAGTCGGTTAACATCGACTGTTCCTCTCTGACAGTGTGTCAATACTCACCAATTTACAAGCACATTAAAAATCGACCCCTGATAAAAGGCAATTTCTGCTGTTCTGCTAGAAATACATTTGAGCAGAGAAAGAAACAGAAAAAGGCAAAATGTCTTGAGTGAAATTACAGTCTTGTTTTTGTCTTAAGCTTTTTAATAAACTAGCACCAACTGTTTTGTTTGACAGATTTCTTTCTCATTTGTGTATGCCGACTGAATATCAATGCAAATCCAAAGACTATGGCTATAAAACCTAGTGAGATGCCTATGTAGGCAGCATTTTAAGGTACTATACTGTAGGTGCAATGTCTATAGATGCAGATGCACTTCTTAATTATTAGCAAGATAACTTCTTGAGGTCAAATTCAAACATTGCATGCATTCACAGCGAAGGAAAACTGAGAATGCAGTGTAACAAGCTCAGTGAAAACATTCATCCAAGATGGTTGATGAGGCAATTGTCACTTAAGAAGTGTGAAAATTTGTGTAAGATAAGAAGTGTACTATTTTACACAATATTTAAATGTATATAGTACATTAGTGTTATTATAGTTAACAAAAACCATATAAGTTTCATTACTTAAAATAAAATAAAATAATATAAATATAAAAAACTTTAAATAAAAATGAAATATTATCTTGGCAGCTAGCTGAAATAAAATATGTTTAATTTGGTGTACTAAAATAACTAAAACTGAAATACAAATGAATAAAAACTATATAGAAAACTATATAAAAACACAACAAAATTACTACAATTAAAATGAAAACAAAATATATAATAAAATCTAATTCAAAATATGAATAAAAACTATAATAGTATCTCAATGAATCACACTGGTATACTTGCCATTGCCACATGACCTTCATTTCAGGCCTTCGCCAGAATTTATAATTTTCACAAAACATTCTGAACATGAAAACAAAAATATCTGAACATGGAATATATCAAAAGAAAGAACACAGCCTCTGCTTTTAAACAAACAAACAAAAAAATATTCTAGCTTCATACATTTTTTTTATCAACACTTGAATGTGGGTAAGTTTCATAAAAAAGCAACATTTTGAACAAAAAGATGAGAAAATGGCATTTTTGTCAAAGACTTAGTCCGGATCAGATACAGAGTGATGATTTAAAAAAAAAAAAAAATGAGTTTTATATTTTGGCAATGTGGTAAGTAGGTCATTTGGGCATTTCATGTAGAAAATCATACTGTGCTCAGTATACATAATGCATACTGCAAAAAGTCAAGAAAATCTCAAGACCTCCCAATACGCAGCTGACACCTTCATATGTGGCCTTCAGGATGCCTGAGAGGAAATCAGTGCTTTGCATGACCTCAGTATTGCCTTTAGTAGGAGATGAGAGAATGTTTTCTGTGATGATTTATTGATCTGAATTTATATAATGAATTTTATATCTATATCAATATGTTTATAATGATTAATTCATTTACAACCGTGTTAATTATGCATGGGTCATGGGGGAAGGGTCTTGTCGTTAGGGGCAACGTTTTTGCAATGATCAGATGTGTTGGGGGTTGATGGAGTCTCTAAAGTGTGTGTGTGTGTGTGTGATGATTAATTTATTGCTCCTGAACCCTTGAGACCTCCGCTAGTCAGAGTAGACGAGTCTTAGTCAAATAAAGAACAACTCAGGAAGATGAAATTCTCCTCAAAGAACAAACAGTTGCACGACTGTAGAATGAGTCTGTGTTGGTGGATATTCAGTCATTCTGTGATTAGTTTTGATGATGGAAAGCCACATTCTAGACAGGTTGTAATTTGGGTCACAAGTCTCTCAGGGTGAATGGGTGTTGATGGACCACTTGTATTACCATGGTTTCTTTGAAGTATTTAAGTAACTCATACATATAAAGCTAGTATTACCGTTTGACTCTTAGGGCCAGTTATACTAAACAGGGCAAATTAGCGTGAGAGCGCAATCCCATTAAAGCGCAGATGTGAGTGGAAAGTTCTGCGCATGATCTACTGACAATGTGCACATTAAAGAACACAGACGCAGCTGGAACATTTCCATAATGACCAATGCAATCTACCAAGAGCAGTGCAAACTAGCGTCTGGTTTAAGACATGTATTTTGGGCTTTAAATAATGTAAATTGACTAGCACAAACCTTAGTAAATCACCTTGCATGATTCATTTAAATACTCTCCTCCCATGAATTTAACATCTGAAAGGGAAACTCCTACAAATGCATATGCAATAAGGCCAGCTTCAAAAATAACTGTGTCCACACCTTTTCAGCACTAATTTTTCACTGCGTGTCTTTAATAAATCCTGACAGTAGTGTTTTAACGCCAAAAGAGGGTTTCAACTGGCGCAAGCTGTTAGTAAATCTGGCCCTTAGTGTACTGTTTTACCTGGTGGCCACTAGTTCCACATGTTCTTCATCGAAAGACAGTTTACCAGTCACAACAAACACAAATGTCTGTACAGCATATGTTTATACAACTGCAGTTATACAGTGACTCTCTGCTCTGCATGTTCAGGGAAATATGTATCATTTTCTCTTTGAGTATCAGACGGGTAGCGGCTCCATAAGAGACCAGGAACAACATAATCTGGCAAAAGAAAAAAGATTTTTAAAGATGAAGTTTGTGAGAATATTCCTAAGTGCAATTAGCGTCAGTTACGCTTTTTCCATAAGTTGAATAGGGAAGGCGTAGGATGTAGTGTAAGCTTTTTGAACTGCAAGAGTTTTACACTTTCTTCGTATGTTGAATACGGAAGGCGGTCTGGTGGAAGCTAGATATTTTACTTCATAACTTGCTTAAATATGGATATTTTTTTTACACAAACGCATCGCTTCACTTCAGAAGGCCTTAACTAACCCCGAAGCCATGTGGAGTAGCCTACACGTTTATGATGGATGGATGTGGATGGACGCACTTTCTTCAGCTCATACTCATGACCCCTGTTCACTGCCATTATAAAACTCAGATGCATCAGGATATTTATTTGAAAGTGAACTAATCCTTTAAGAATGTTTCATGAACCCGGCCCCTGGCTTTAATGAAACTCACTGTAAATGTAAAATACATAGCGATCAAATCACATGTATGTATAAAGAAACTAATTTTAATTCAGATGTCAAGGCAAAATAAAGTAGCTTGAGTGACTCTGCAGCATGACAAAAATACAAACAGGATGTCTGTCAAATGGAAAATTTTAGTTATAACTTGAATATTTTAGCCAAAAGTTATGGTTGGTTTAGACTCTTTGTGTCATACAGAATTTAGTGATGTCCAGTGTTCTATGGTCAGTGATTATTGCCTTTCCACCATTTTTAAATTTTGTCCTAAAATGGTGTCTGAGAAGTGTAGGGTCATTAAATTCATTCATTCATTCATTCATTCATTTTCCCTCCTTACTTTTACAGTTTTCATCAGATCTTTCCAAAATTTGTCTCAGGTCATTTTCAGACTGTGCTGGCCAAAAGCTATTAAAAGCTTTTCGATGTACCAAACCATTCACGTGTAATGCATCACTGAATTCAACATGATGAAACCAGACTGGATCTGAGATTGTATTTCAGAAATGCTTTGGTGAACTGACATGAAATTTATACACGTGCCTTGAGCACAATGTTATGAAAATTGCAAAGCAGTTTGTGCCACCTATTGGTCAAAAGTCATACGCATTTGTAACTTTACTTTTCTAAAATTTGCTGGGATACTTTTTCCTATTAAATTTACTTGTAACGTTTATGACACTTAAGTGATTTGGCCTGAAATTACTGCTTGCAGCGATATTATTCTGATTAGTTCTGACTGGCTACCAGCCAGATCACTCTCAATCATCTCTCTCCTTTATTCTCTTCTCTATTTCTGTTTGTGTGCATCTTTCATCAGTCTCTTTGTATCATGAAATGTATGACATAGCATTGTCACAGAGAGAAGTGTAAGTTTCTTTTAAGTAGTCTTGCAATGTGATCTCATGAGAATACGTGTGTATTTTTACATAAAGTGTGGTTCTACCTCAATTACATTTACTTACGCTTTTATACACACAAAAACGTACAATATTTACGTATTTATAGCACTAAAACGTAAAAATACTTGCGTATTAACAGTATTTAAACGTAAATCATTTAGGCCTACGTATCCAAGTGTGAATGTGTATGAATTCCCATATATTAATATTAAAATCGTGATATTAATGTTTTAAATCTGTTGTATTTAATTGTCATATCAATGCATGTTTTAGTCACATTTATTAAATTAAAGTTTATTCATCTACTTAATATGAAATATTTCTGTTCGTGACTTGTGCTGCAAACTCGCTTCGGACGATTACATAATGTTAAACAAGACTACACTTTGAAACCTTAAAATGAATAACATTTCTGTAATTGTTTAACCATTTTGTAATATTTAGTTTGTTTGCTGTGTGACACAGAAGGCGTTTTCTCTCCAATGCGACTGACAATACGATAAGATACACCAAAGCACAACATAAATTCACAAATCACATCAATTTATTTGTTCGCTGTACTCCAAATCTTTAGAATCCATATGTCTGCAAGGAACAAATCCAAATTCTGCCCCCTTTATCCATCGATGCTGACCTTCATTCTCAGCAGCGACCGTCACAGTCTACGCCCGCGCTCGTTATGATTCAAATTTGAAAGTTGCGCCCTTCTAGAGAAGCGTTAAGACATGGTTTACAGCACTGATATCGAACGCTCATTGGTTCCAAAGTCCCTTCTATAGTCTTTGTTGGTTCTCACCTGCTTCGTCACAGATTGCGACATGCCGTGTTTCAGTGAATTGACATTTGAAATGAGTGCGTCGTGCCTTCACAAATAGAAACTGGATTGATATTTTCATGGATTATTAACTTCAGTTGTACCCTATTAAAAACCAGAGAGGACTGCGACTGCAACTCATCGTCATTTGAACTACTTTTGGTACCATTTTTGACATTTTCACAATAAATAAATAAATAAGATTTATGCTTATGTGTTTATGCTTGTTTGTCTGTTATTCTTTGCAACAGTATAGTTTTA
This sequence comes from Hypophthalmichthys nobilis, assembly GCA_037950665.1. Lineage (NCBI taxonomy): Eukaryota > Metazoa > Chordata > Actinopteri > Cypriniformes > Xenocyprididae > Hypophthalmichthys > Hypophthalmichthys nobilis. The sequence continues at coordinate 23,524,340 of CM075471.1, read as the reverse complement.
AGAAATGGTTATGGGTAATGTTAGGTTTAGGGGTAAGTTAGGTGTAGGATTAGTGGCTCAAAATATCGTTTTAATGTTATATTTTTACTAAAATTGTCATTTTCCTACATATTTCTGTCCATTATGTTTTATTCTTTTAACATTCTGTATAAAATGGGTATGTTTAGGTTCGGGATGGGGTTTATGGATCTTACATTTATCTACAAAACGATAAAAGGGAAATTATACATACATCTTTATGACGAAAGATTAGTAAGTATTTTACTTTTTTCGCTGTAAAAACGTAAGTATTTTTATGTTTTAGTGCTACAAATACGTTTTCCTCTGCTGTTCATGAAAATTATCTTTCAGTCTTCCTCATTGCTCTGACCGGACGACTAAGTTTCTGATCAGTGATGTGTAAATGTTGACGTGTTGATGTTCTTCTGTGTGATGATGACAGAAAGCTGCAAAAGTTCAGAACAAATCCTTTCTGCTGTTTGGTTTAAATACTTTTTTTTTGATAGAAAGCTTTAACTTTGAAAGTTACAGCAAGTTTCATAGTACACTGATCTTGTTTAACGTTATCTCATTTATCTTTAAAGTTAAACAGCTGTACATTACTTTGAGTAGAGCAGTGAAGTCATAGTGTCATCATGTCTAGTTAGGTGTGTGTGTGTGTGTGTGTGTGTTAGAGAGAGAGAGAGCAGGTTAAAACCATCTGAGTGTGTGTGTTTGAAAGAGATAACTTTGACAGCATAAGGTTATGTGGAAGGGCAGAGCTCATCTGAAGATGAAACCCCTTTGATCACCATACAAGGCAGAGAATACTCAGTCAGCAGTGTGTGTGTAAGAGAAAGCACTCTTGATCTGAATTCCAGGACATGTGGAATGCAACATAAGCATGTGTTATGGAAATTTTTTGTCGCTTTCTGGATTTGTTTTACTGGTCAATTTTGGAATAATTTAGATTTTTTTTTTTTTAAATGTTTTTAAAAGAAGTCTCTTATGTTCACCAATGCTGCATGTACTTGATAAAAATACAACAAAAACAAATTTTGTGAAATATTACAATTTAAAAGAGTAGTGTTTTAAATAATAATAATAATAATAATAATGTATTCCTGAGGTGGCAAAGCTGATTTGGTGCCTAAACATTTCTTGTTGTTGAAACAATAATATGACAGTTGTGCTGCTTAATATATATTTTTTTAACCCTAATTGGGTGTTTGGGGTCAAAATGACAATATGACCTTTTTGATTACTTTGACAATTGCTAAGCTTGTGTCCAGGCCAAAAACTCTAGTGTGAAAGTGAGGTTAAGGATTCAGTCTATAGATGGTAGAAGTAAGTGGATGGAAACAACTCTTAAGACTGAGACTGAATGAGAGCTCTGCATTGAAATATTCCCCAGGCACTGAGAATGGTTAAAATAATAATGCATTGAAAAGTATTTGTGATCCGGAGCTGATGGGACACTCCAAGCAGATGATAAACTAAAACTTGCTCAATATATTCAGCACTCCATTATAATGAGCAGCAATTTCTTACACCATTTACCAGACAAATCACACAGTTGACTGTGGGCCTTCTGTGTGTGAACACTGTGAATGAGATCCTAGACTCATACTGATAGAGTATGACAATAAATGGCAGAGGACCTGTTTATTGAGATTCCTTAAGTACATTTGACTAACAGTTTTATGGATTTATGTTTTCCCCCAATGAATGTGATGCACTGACTACGTGCTTAAAAGTAACAGCTTCAGGGATTGCCAGTGGTCAGTGTATGGAAGTGTATGAAACTTTTATCAGTTCATCAGATATCCCTGCACCCTCAGTTGTAGTCAGTGTTTAAAACAGTTTCATCCCAAAAACCTCACAATTGTCTAATGCTAGTAGACTATTTCTGTGTCTCATAATGTATTGTTGTCTCAGCATGTTTCTGACCTGGGCTTGTTTCCTCAGATCTCTCAGTGATTGGTGTTTTGACCTATTGCTTTTGGATTATATGGATTTTGGAGTTCAGCTTGATTTACTGATTTACAGACCTGGATTGTGCTGGTGGATTTACATGTTAGATTCAGTGACTGCATCCATCATCAGGTTGAGTCTATTTCATTATGTTGTCATTGATTATGTTGCTGAAACGCAACCTTACAGAGTACAGGAGGTTTTCTTTTCAAGATTATGTATAGAAACAATAATAAACATTACACCCTCACGACTAGGCAGAAATGACAACAATTTTAGTTTTGTAAGCTTTTGTAATATTTTCTCAGTCCCTCCAAACCCCCATCTTTTGAAATGCTTATTGATTTGCACCCTGGGCCGAGTTCACAGTCTAGTACTCTTTAAAAGCCTGAGGATGATACAGTACGTGCCTGTCTGACTGTCAGCTTCAACGACGTGTGTCGCCTTGAGGACGCTTTATTTTTTATTACCATGTCCACAGTTTTGCAGAAGGTGCCAGGCCAGCTGCAGGGCTCAGTTGCATAAACATAGCCGCTGAGTTAAGTCGTAAAAACTAAATTGGATAATAAACGTACTCAGTTACTGACGTAATCTCGGTTCCCTTAGATATGGAAGGAGTACTGCGTCGAATGTCTTATTATTAGGGGTGTAACGGTACACAAAACTCACAGTTCGGTACATACCTCGGTTTTGAAGTCATGGTTCGGTACGGTTTTCGGTACAGCAGGTGGGGAGAAAACTAAACATAAAATTGCTTTTTTTTATTAAACAGTTGTTTACTGAACAAACTGTGTTTCTGTCTTTAACTATATTAAATTAAATTATAACTAAAAGTTTCTTAAGGATAAAAAAAAAATAATCTTTGCTAATACTATAAACCTATGTAGGGAGCCCTTACTTGAACATTAGGCTACTATAATATTAAAGGTTAACAACTGAGCCCAAACTATTAGCCTAAATTCAATTGCTTTTTATTTTTAGGTAAAATAATCAACACTCAAATAACAAATTGTATGCAAACATGTAAGCTGCAGCTAAGGCAGTTTTTGCATTAACTTCTAAATGTTTTTACTCCAATTCGTTGTTGAAATATAATAATTTCTATACACAGTGGTTGTCATTTGATTTATATAAACATACATTAAATAATCAAGACATCACTAAAAGGTTAATTAAAATATAATGAGTATATAGGCTAATACAGTGCATATATTAAGCGAGAGTTCATTTCTCTAGCGAACTAACAAACTTTGACACTGAATGGCTTTTCTGAGGTAAATGCTACATGACATATTGTTTACAAGCTGTTTTATTGACGTCTTTCCACCGTTGAAACACTGAATAAGTGATTACAAGAGATATAACCATTTCAGTAACTTGTACTGTATCTTTCAACCTACCTTCAGATGTTCTTTCATGTTTATTCTGTAACTAGTACACACGTGCACCGAACCAAAAGCCCTGTACCGAAACGGTTAGGTACGAATACGTGTACCAGTACACCCCTACTTATTATACATAAGACGAGACGCATATGGGGAAAACTCCTTTTTTCTCTGATTTCTGAAGCCTTTTTCAATCACGCAGTGAAACTGCACGGCCATTGGTTCGTGAAGTTAAAGTAAACGAGCCAATGGTGAGCGAGCCCACCAAAAGGGGCGTGGTATCAGGCTATATAAGTGGCCTTCTCACCATGGCAAATCGATTTAATCGATTTAATCATTCGCGCCAGATACCTACAGGACAGGACGGCCCGGTCAACGGGGACTGAAATACTGTAGTCATCCTCCCAATCCCATATAGCCAAGGCGCCAGCGGGGCCTAGGATGCATATAGTGGGCATAAAATGTAGTTATACCAGAACATGGGCGGCAACATAACAGAAAAAACATAAGCTAGTCACAGTGGTGAGGCTTATGCAGAAAGGACCTGTGTCTGAAGCGCAGGAATGTCCAGGTTATAAAACCTGACAAATGTGGACGCGAGGCCCAGCCAGCCGCTGCACAGATATCGGCGATGGAAACGCCACAGGACCATGCCCACGAGGAGGCTATGCCTCTCATGGAATGCGCTCTTACGCCTAAAGGGCATTGAAGGCCTAAAGAGGAGTAAGCGAGCACTATGGCATCAACAATCCATCTGGAAAGTCTGGGCTTCGTGACCGGAAGACCTTTCTTGTGGCCACCGAAGCAGACGAAAAGCTGTTCCGCCTGGCGAAAAGAGGCGGAATGGTCAATATAGGCCCTTAGGGCCCTGACAGGACAGAGTAGGTTCGACCCCTGATCATCCTGAGAAGGAGGAAGAGCGGAGAGAATAACCAACTGCACCTTAAAGGGGGTGGATAGGACCTTCGTATCCATGTCTTGGTTTCAGGATGACCTAGGAGTCGCTAGGCCCAAATTCAAGGCAGGAGGGGCTCACAGAGAGCGCCTGCAAATCTTCCACACGCTTAACCGATGTTAAAGCTAGCAGAAAAGCATTTTTCAGCGACAGGGGACGTAAGTCGGCAGTCTAGATTGGCTCAAAGGGAGGGCCTTTAAGTTCTCTAAGAACCACGGATAGGTCCCAGGTAGGAACCGTGAGGGGATGGGGAGGGTTCAACCTCCTGGATCCCTTAAGGAAGCGAACAACCAAGTTGTTTCTCCCTATCGACTGCCCCGCTATAGGAGCATGAGAGGCTGCTATAGCTGCGACATAGACCTTAAGGGTAGAGGGAGTACGGCCTCTATCCATTAAGTCTTGAAGGAAGGACAATATCTGTGATATATCACAAGTCACTTGCCTCAGAGGAATTGGCCATGGTTTCTTGAGCGATAACTAAGACAGGTCCGAGAACCCTGGTTGAGTCCTCCACAGAGGAGTCACCAGGAGGACCTAGTGAGCACCCTCTCTGATTCGTTTGACAACCAGGGGAATCAGAGCGATCGGGGAAAAGCATACAGGAGGAGGCTGGGCCAGTCGTGACACTGACGAACCAATGGCCGTGCAGTTTCACTGCGTGATTGAAAAAGGCTTCAGAAATCGGAGAAAAAAGGAGTTTTCCCCATATGCGTCTTGTCTTATGTATAATAAGACATTCGACGCAGTACGAGTGTAGTATCGAAAGAGAACTATGGTAACCTGTAGCTGGTTTCTTAAACTGCTTAGACTAGTCCAACAAGTTAGTCATGTTTTTTTCTTTAACACTGGTCATAACTTAAGTACTTTTACTGTCAGTAAAAGTAGATTGGTCAAATTTGAATTTGGAAAAAAAAAAAAAAAAAACGATTAAACTGATTACCCCTTGACAAACTGCTAGATGGCCAGACTAGTTCCTTAAGACACAGGTTTAACATAGTGACTATGTTTATGCTACTTACATTGCATTCAATGTATTTTTTTTTTTATCAGTTCATGCATTTACTGAGAACCAAACTCACAACCTTTGTGTTTGAGCAACAGGAGCGCTACTACATAAAGCATCTACTGTAGTGAAGAGAATGACAAAGTATAATAATATATTGGTGATGTTGAGACAAAGTGTGGAAGAGCAAGAGGGAAAATGGTCAGTAATTTCATGTTTCGAGTTGAAATATGAAGCTTTAGTGGCCAAAAGTCTGTTTGCAAACAGAAGCTGTGAGAATTTTAGTTCAATAATGCAGAGCGGACTGCCGAACGCCATCATATCACAAACAGTTGGGAATGAGATTCGAGAGACTGACCAACTCAACTTTTATTTATAAAGCACTTTCAAAACCATTAGAATGGACCAAATTGCTGTCCATAAATAGTAAATAACAGTAAAATTCATACAAACATAAAATAACAACCAAACATAACACCAAGAAAATCATGCCATCAGTCACTCACAGTTCTCCGACTTATTCAAACGGCGAAAGCTTGATAAAATAAGTAGGTCTTCGAGTCCGTTTTAAAAATGTCCATGCTTGGCGAGGATTTTATAGATAATGGTAGCACATTCCAGAGTGCAGGAGCCGCAACAGAAAAAGCACGGTCTCCACTACGCCTCAGTCGAGACCGTGGGATGGTTAGGAACATACTCTGAGAGAAGCGCAGTTGAGACTGGTAAGGAATTAACAAGTCTTTTATATATTCAGGAGCATGATCATGCAATGCTTTATAGACAAACATTAACACCTTGTATTGTATTCTGTATTTTACAGGTAACCAGTGAAGAGATATCAATACAGGTGTTATATGATCCCGTTTTCTGGTGTTTGTTAAGATTCTCGCTGCAGCATTTTGAACATACTGAAGATGAGCAACCAGGGATTCACTTACGAATTCACTTTCTCTTAATGATGATCAGAAATTTAATGATTATTCAATGAACAAACACTGACATGTCACAATTGCCTTTTTTTTTTTTTTTTTTTTTTTTAACCCATGCGCTGTTCATTTAGGGTGTACTGTGAGGATGTTTGGGGTCTTTCCAGATAGTAAAATGTGATTTTGTGATTATTTTATTTTTATTTTTTTCAAACTTAATATCACTCACTTTATTAATGTTTAAAGTTGTGCAGTTTTGGGAGGATTTACTGTATTTTTAAAATTGATTTTGCCTCAACTTGTAATAATTTCACTTAAATTCACTTTTTAAAGAAGATCTACATTTCTCAATTTAATTTGTGGTCATAACATAAAAAAAATGTGTGATCATTTAGCGGAAGATTGCTGCCATCTACTGAAAAACAAACACTTAAAATTAAAATATGAGATTTTATGGCTGCAGAGGTTTATTCTGGCTCATTTGCCATTTCTGCATAGGTATACAGATTTATGTTTACACATTATAAAATCATTATTATAAAAATAAAAAATTACTCTGTCAAAGTTTTGCTTTTTTTGGGGGCTGAAGTGATCACAAGTGTTCCACATTATGGATGTTATAGTGTTGCCACATCATTTGTGTGTTTGTGTTCAGCGTTAGGGCTGTAAAATTGAATAATCAAATCTAACATAAAAGTTTGTTTACATAATATACATGGTATACAATTGTGATTGAATTGAATGATTGAAACATCATCAGATGTTCACACAAGTCCTAAAAGTAGACAAAGAGAACCAAATCAAACAAATGAGACAAAAATATATACTTGGTCATTTATTTATTGAGAAAAATTATCCAGCATTATTTATCTGTGCGTGGCAAACTTATGTGAACTCTTGCTTTCAGTATCTGGTGTGACCCCCTTGTGCAGCAATGATGGCAACTAAACATTTCCGGTAATTGCTGATCATAAAGAATTAAGTGTGAAACCATCAGGAACCCTTTAGTTTCCAGCGCCACCATTTTCCAAAACTGCAACCTCCCTGGAGTCTCCAGAAGTGTCAGGATCTCAGAGACTTAGGTTAGGTAAAGAATCCTAAAAAAAAAAAAAAAATGACCCCCACTTAATAAGAATCACAAGCTGAAGCTGAAATACATGAAGACTGATTTTTTTCTTATAGTCTTTATAGACAGACAGATTGAGAGTGACTCTTGAAGGATCAGCGCCACATCCTCTTGTACCACTGTTTGAAGAATTTATCTTCCAGAATCTGGCAGTAAGTTTTGGAAGATCATTTTTTGTCCGTCTCTGCAAGACAGACTTTTCAGAATAGGAGATGGACTTCCAAAAAATGAATGAACTTCCAAAACGTGCTGCCAGATTATGGAAGATAAATTCTTCAAACAGTGGTACAAGAGGATGCAGTTCTGGAAAATGGTGGCGCTGGAGACTAAAGGGTTCCTGATGGTTTCACACTTAATTCTTAATTATTTTGCAGTTAACGTGTGTCTTTTCGTCTCTGTTTTTGTCTGACCCTGCTGACCCAATGAGTATTTCACTGTCCAATGGTCATGCCTTAATTTTGCATTTCTAGTATTGTATTAGTATTTCATTCTTCTCATGGGCATTTAATAATTTTTGACTTTTCAGTCTGAGTTAAATTTCTTTTAGGTTCATTTTATCTGTAAAAGAAAACCTGCCTAATAATTATGCACACCTGAATTTTCATTTCCAGCCTTCATGAACAATTATATATCACTTATAAATGATTAAATACAAAATTAATAGTAGTTATTAAGATTGATGTGGTTTGGAATTGGTAAAATGTGCTTGGAAAAAATTTATGATCAGAATATCATCTTGCATAATAATTATGCACGCACTGTACAGTATATACACACATCTTATACATATATACACACATATATATATTATATATATATATGCACACACAGACATATATATATAATACAAATAAATATAATAATAATATATATATATATATATATATATATACACTTATATTATGTAAACACAAACTTTTATGTTAGATTAATCGATTTTACAGCCATATTCAGTGTTGTGGCTGATTTAGTGATTTATTTGACAAATTAAAATGTGGGGTCTGAGGACCCCGAACATCCTGAGTGTGACTAGAACTAGCAAGTGTTGACAGTCACCAAGTCTCGTGCCATTTCCTAAGTCTCAAGGAAACGTTTTTTAAAAAATCAGCAAATGTAATTTGGGGTCACCCACAACCCCCACAATACCTATCTTACTGAAAAAATAAATATCAGTCATCTGGTAATTATAGTATAATCTCCTTCAGTTGCGTCAATGTTATTTACTTCATTTTTTTGTATTTTGTACTGTGGCTAATTACTTTTTCTGTAACTTGATTGTTTAATTACTTTTAAAATAATAGTTTGTAGCATGGCAAACTACAGTTTCAATAACACTTTTAACTGTTATCCATTTCATGTAGCGTATCAGCCTGATTTCTTTCCTACATTCCATTATCTCTTCAATAATCCCACTCCTTTACATTTAATATCTGTGTTTCTTCATCTCTCTGTATGGAAAGGTTTTGGATGCACATTGAAGCGTATCCGTATGGAATTGAGTGAGGAAAGCTCAGGTCAAGAGCAGGAGAATCTGCGGTTCTCAGATAACACCATCCTGCCCTTTGTAAATCCCGAGCCATACACTGATGATTAAGATTTCAGTGTGATCGTCGCTGCCTGTTTGTCTATATGAGAGTGATAATATAAAACTCTGTGGCTCTTTATATAAACTGGAGTTTTTGACAGTAGTGTTTTTATGGCCATGTGTTTAATTTCAGTTTAATGCTTTAAGAAGAAAATGCAATTAATAAGGAGAGTCTGGCTTAGAATAGCCACATTAGTAGCAATGTCAGGCTTAATTAGCTATAATTAGTCATATCACATATGTAAATCTTGATCATTTCAATAGATTTTGTGATTAAGGCATTCAGAGCACATGACCTTCCTCAATGCCCACTTACCTTTTACCTTTTACCTGTTCAACTGATCACATTAATATGGTATATAGTTTAGTGATAAAAACTAGATATTTAATTACATTTTGTTTTGTTGCATAATTGTTCTATATAATAAATTTCATTAAGATAGAGGTGCCCAAATTTCTACCTACAAAGGTCCAAACCTGACTGAGGGCCATAGAACAATAAGAAAAGTTGAATTGTATCAAACAATATTGTATTGAAATGTAAATTTTTCCACTTATATTTTCTACATTTCAATGCAGAAATACAATCATAATTGTAAAAACAAAACGTAAAATTCAAGATGAAGATATTCTTCAATGTCATGTTCTTCCCCTCTTGTGATATGCAGGAAAATATGTGATATGGCCAAATAAAAGGGCATCTTTGCATTCTATAAACATGCAATAATTTCCTTAAACATGCAAATACACTCAATAAATCCTGCAGCAAGTGTTGGACAAAGACAGATTGGGAAAGAGCAACTGCAAAATAAAGGTATGTGATGATGAGATTTTTAAGTCCATTTCCATGGTTTTACATTTGGATTTGTTGGTTCACTGGTTTGTGTGTGTGTGTGTTTTATTCCTCTTCGCCATGTCCAGGTCTGCTCCCCAGTGTGCTTTTGCCAGTCTGTGCAAGCTGCCTACTGTGCCACCCCCAGAAGTGGGCATTAGTCCTCTAATTAAACTTCTTTATGGTTTGGGTGGCACAGAGCGCAGGCACATGCCATGCCAAGCCTTGTTTATACATGCCAGCCTCTGCTGTGCCCTGCCAAACTTTGCCATCTGACAGTATGCCAACCTCTACATCTGAAGCCAGATCTAAACCAGACTGTGCCAGTGAGGAAGGACCATGCCAAGCAGTGTCACTGTGTGCCAGCCATTACCATTCAACGCCAGTCTCACCATGCCTAGAGTGAGTTCTTCTAAAGCTGCTGCTAATTAGCAGGGAACTTCATGAGTGTATTCAGAAACACAAGACCAATGAGAAACCATTATTCTTATTCCAATTTCTCTGATTTGTATACACTACTTGTGTATACATTTATCATCTAGAATCTGGCAGTAAGGTGTGGGAGTTCATTTTTAGTCCATCTCCTATCCTGAAAATTCTGTCTTGCAGATATGGAATAAAAATGATCTTCCAAAACTTACTGCCAGATTCTGGAAGATAAATTCTTCAAACAGTGGTACAACAGGATGTGGTGTTGGTCCTTCAAGAGTCACTCTCAATCTGTCTGTCTATAAAGCCTGTAAAAACCAGTATTTGTGTATTTTACAACACTTCAGCTTCTGATTCTTATTAAATGGGGGTCATTTTTTAGGATTCTTTACCTAACCTAAGTCTCTGAGATCCTGACACCTTGCACTTCCGGAGACTCCAGGTAGGTTGCAGCTCTGGAAAATGGTGGCGCTGGAGACTAAAGGGTTCCTAATGGTTTCACACTTAATTCTTTATCTTAATTCTTAATTATTTTGCAGTTAACATGTGTCTTTTCTTCTCTGTTTTTGTCTGACCCTGCTGACCCAATGAGCATTTTGCTGTCCAATGATCATGCTTTCCCTTAAAAAAAAAAAAGTGTATTACTTCTTTTAAACTAAAAATAAGAAAGTATACTTTCAGTCTACTTTTTATATAGTTCTCAGAAATATGCTTAAAATTGCACTTAAGTATTTATACTGACAGAAAAGTCTAAGTATATTTGGCTTATACTTGTACTCAATCTTTTAAACGAGATATACTTAAAAGTATAATTAAGTATTCAAAATATATTTGGCTTGTAGTTGTTTTTAATCTTTTGACTGAGTAGTTGTACACAGTCTTATAAATGTACATTGTTTGAGAATATTACTTTATAAAGAAAACAGATATGTTCCTAATTCTAAATATCTGAATTTTTGTGTAGGCTAGTCTACTGGTAGTGTACATATGAATTTACTTCAAATCCGCCATTGACTGAATTTTTCAGCTATACGTTTTCATTGTTATACGGTAGGGAGCGCTATTACGCATCTTCTAGTAGAATCTCCAGATCAAAACAAAGGAGGAGAAGAAGCTGAAACAAGTGATAGATGATTGCTCACGCAAATGTAAAATAACGTGATCAGGATGGTTCCTGTGTTTGAACTGCTACAAGTTAGAAACAGATATGAGCACAGTGGACATGAAGCATAAGATCGAACTGAGAACTGATGATGAATACAAAACCCGTTAATACATTTGGCCGACTCATCTGAAAGCTGTTTCCCCACTGGACCTGCAAGCTGTTGCCACAGCAGCCAGATGAGAGAGACACCCCAAGGGCTCGGGGTAGTCCACCTGTTTTTAATGCAAGACATACAAGGGCCAGAGCTTACAAAAGCTTGACTGAGGTATATGAATTAAGATATTTTTGGATAATTGGCTGTCTTACAGTCAAATGTTGTTCCGGTGTTTGAAACACTTGCGCTGTCTTTAGTAGAGTGTGTATGTGTGCATGCTAATACACTCATGCACTCCTGTCTTCCTCTTGTATGAGTCTAAATATGGATGCCAGAAAAATGCAAATCTACCATAAGTTTACATAGCTAATGTGCATTAATATGCATTTCCATCCATGCTATGTTTTCTGGAGCAGGTGTTCAAACAGGCGGATGAATAATGAGATCTTTGCTGGTCTCCATCCAGATTTTAATATAAAGTATGCTGATATACAGCTGTCTCAAATCTAGCATTAACGCCTTTATTTTCTTATCCATACCATCATTTATTAGCACGTTTTCAAAACTATTTAAGTGTCTTGAATTGTAAATGTCAATGATTTTATTGGTGTTTTTGAACATGAAAACAAAGTTTTGTTTGGCTCTGAAACTAAAAATGGTTTTAAATAGTTTTGTGTATTAAACTTTGTTTATTGTAAATATCTGTCTATCTGACATGGCAGTTAGAAATTAATCTACACATTTATGTTCCACACAAGAAACATTAGTGTAAGTGAATATTATTCTAAATATTACTTGAAATGTTGGGTGAACTATTCCGTTTATGAGAAGGTTACACTGAATATCAAGCTAATAAATGTGTCTGTCTCTGCTTAAATGTGTCTCAGTGCTGTTTGTCTGCCTGCCTCATTAATTTCTGACTCTTCTATCATCTCTACATGGGACTTTAGAAAGTGTTTGCATGTCAAATTACTGAACGATAACCTGATCTGAGTAAACCACACAGAGACTGTGTACAGGTCCCCTTGATTAATGAACAAACTAAATAATGTTTAGATTACTATGAAAAACTGTGTGTGAGTGTATGGTAGCGTGAGTATGCATGTATCCATGCGTGCACATGTCCAAGGCCTTTATTTTTGCAAGCACACATGTACATATGTGAAGTGTGAACATGAACATGATGAACATGCTCCTGAACACTGAATGTTTCTCTTATTTTCAATCTCCTCCCTTATTTTCAATGTGTGTTCATTTTTTATCAATATAAGCTCAATGAGTGATCAATAAGTTTAAAAAATAAACACACAACCTGTCCTAATTAAATATATATATATATAATCCAATTATTTGGAGATATATCACAACAGGAAATTTATAGTTTTTTTTGTTGTGTGTGTGTGTGTGTGTGTGTGTGTGTCTTTGTGCTATTTTGTACAAGACAAAAGCATTTCAAAACAAACTTCCTGGTTAAACAATTTTTTTTCATATTTTATTTAATATTGACAAAATTATGCAATTTTTACATGATGAGGTTACATGAGCTTAGAACAATCAGTTCCAAAAAGAAATACAAAACCTGTGCTAACTGAAAGAAAACACACTGACAAAAAGATTGAATCCAGGATTTGCTGATAATATAGAATAACGAGGGATTTATAAGTTGTTGTTGTTTTGTTTTTGTTTTTTTTGTAGGCCAGTCATTGCAGTTAGCAGCTAAATGTACAGTATCTCATTCAGGTCAAAAGATTTAACAAGCTTTTGTTCTATCACAGATGTTTTCATTCTGTGTGTTTTTGTAGATTATGGGGCTGTGAGATGAGAGATAAAGGCTTGTTGTTATCTGGCTTCAGCTCTGCGTTCAAACCCCTCACACCTGAGAGAGCTGGATCTGAGATACAATCACCCGGGACAATCAGGACTCAAGATGCTCTATGATCTACTGAAAAATCCAAACTGCACACTGAACAAACTTGAGTGTATTCAGAAGATTCATCTCATCCTGTGAATGTTTGTATATGTATTTCAGTCTAACTATATAAAAGTGTTTTTTTCCCCTATACAATGTAAGTCGATGGTCACCAAACTGTTGTCACACATTCAGCAAAATGTCATCTGTCCTCGGCAGAAGAAAGAAATGTATGCAAGGTTGGAACAACATGAGGATGAGTAAACTATGACAAAAAAAAATATTTTTGGGTGAACTATCCCTTGAACAAAGGGTAGGTTTCAGTTGACTCAGAATTAATGAATTGCTTGGTCAGATATAGCCACACTTGTTGCAGGTTTGGCAAGTCTCTTTGAGTGGCCATATGTGATTTACTGGACAGGTTTAACATAGTTCTTATGATTGTGTTTCTTCAGTGTGTAAAACCAAAATACTCCTATTTAACTGAGGTACTTCCTTGTTTTAATACTGCTTCTACAGCTGCTGCAGTTTCATTGCTTTCATCATCAGGGGATTTATTTGGACAAGCTAAATATATATATATATATATATATATATATTAGGGGTGTAATGGTATACAAAAATGACGGTTCAGTACGTACCTCGGTTTTGAAGTCACGGTTCAGAAAACTAAACTTTTTTAAAATTTGTTAAACAGTGGTTTACTGAATAAACTGTGTCTCTTTCTTTAAATTCATTCAATTATACTTAAAATGCTCCTAAAAAAATCTATCTCTGCTAATGCTGTAAACTATATAGAGAGCCCTTACTTGCACATTACTATAATATTAAAGGTTACAATTAACAACAGAGTTCATACTATTAAATTCAGTTGCTATTTATTTTTTAGATATAATCATCAACACTATAAATAATATATAAATAAATATTATAAATAATAATACTAAAAATATTGTATGTAAACATAATCGGAATAATGTTTTTAGTATCGTGAGAAACCATTGATGCTTTTCGGAAACGCAGCCCAGAATGCTTAACAGAAGACAGAAAAATAAACAAAATGAAATAGTAGCCTACATTTGTGCAATTACATTTATTTAAATTGAAGGTCAAAAGTTCATGTTGATGTTCTGTCAGAACACAAATGTTTCATTTTATGGGTGCAACAGCCTGTCACTGGCAGCTTATGAAAATGAACCATTACTACAGTGACCATAGTTCAGCTAGGCATATAGTAGGGTTATTTGTAGATTTTCCATGGTTTACCAAGTAAACATTTTAACCACGTGTAAACAAAAATATAATCTAATAAACTGCAATTAAGGCATATTGAATTTTAAAATGCCTTTCAAATATAATGTTAAGTGGGTATCATAACCCATTTTACTCTTATATTATACTCAATAATTGAATAAACGTTCAAATCTAAGTTTATATTAGAGGTATCGCATCGGTATCGATATTGGCGATATTGGCCTTGAAAGTATCGGTATCGTATCGAAAACAAAATAAGTGGTATTGCCTATCCCTACTGTCTAGAGAGAATGCGAGTGTCTTGCTTGCTATAAACCCATTCAACATAACTGCATCGGCCACATTTTTTTTACATGATGCACCACCCAGCATACCGGTTAAAAAAGTCACCGCTCACCACTGATTATATATTACATTAATGCGTTAATTCAAAATCCTTAACGCACATTTTATTTATGCACAGACATATTTCAGTACATTCATGTTGTTTTCACACATTCAGGATAACATTTGAATTTGTCCTGTGTATGTTGCTGTGTACTTCATATATATGCAGGTCAAGGCGGTTGGTTTAGGGTTGTTTTTTTTTTTGGCATCTCCATGTGGTCCTGTTCAGTATCGCAACTTGACTTGACTAAAATGTAAACAAGCTCTTTGCTGTTGCACATACTATACACTGTGAATTCTACGGAGCCCCGGACATGACATGCAGGAAAAAAATAGTAGGCTAAATCGTGCGCACGATTTACTAATTCGTTCCCTCGATTTACTAAAACGTGCGCATGATTTCCTATTTCGTTCCCTCGATTTATAAATCATGCACATGATTTAGTAAATCGAGGGAACGAATTAGTAAATCGTGCGTACGATTTAATTTTTTTTCTTGCATGTCATGTGCGGGGCTCCGTAGAATTCTGAAACTTTATTTATTTATTTTTTTTTTTTTTGCTGTTATTTTTTTATGGGTGCTTTGGTTGTCACGAATGTGGCCTCTGTGGCTCCCTCCGATCGCCACCAGAGGGCTCCCTCACCCGAGTACTACCTTCATCATGGACTACATTTCCCATAACCCCATACCTGGTCTTAATTACCCACACACCTGATTCCCATCATCCTGACTATTTAAGCTCACTCACACATCCACCCATTGCGAAGTCTTGTTTTGCCCTGGCTAACACTACTGAGTGGTTTCCCTGTGATCTGTATTGTTGGGTATGACCTTAGACTGTTTATTCTCATCGTGTTTGTTTGCTGCCTGCCTGTTATTTGGATTACCCTGCCTTGTCTGCCGCCTGCCCTGACCCACTGCCTGTCCCTGTTTATGATTCATCTCTGCCTTGGATATTGTTATTGCTGGTGTTTGACCCTTGCCTGTACGACTACGATTGTTTTAATAAAGCTGCACATGGATCCTATCAAGTCTGACTCCTTGTTACATTGGTGTACATAAATGTATGAATTATATGAAAAAATATCATTTGGTAATTTGGTGTCCTTTTTTGGAAAGACATCTAAATTTACCTTGAAAAAAGCTGAAAAATACAGTTTTGTGAAAATCACACTTCAATCTGATGGTTTACTTTGCTGGATATAGGCAATGAAGGCAAAATGGACGTGTTAAACAAGATAAATAATGTATGCTTAATTTCACGATAAGTGTGCGAATAATCATGATTAAGGGTGCGGGATTAATCGCGATTACAAAAAATTAATCTATTGACAGCCCTAATTTATATATATATATATATATATATAAATGCATTATATATATATATATATATATATATATATTAATTATAGATATAGTTGAAATGTTCAAATGTGGCATTTTTTTTTATTTTATTTTTTTGGTTTTCTTTTTTTTTTTTGGACAGGTGGGTTTTTTGTTTTGGGTACAGATTTGTCCACTGTTAGGTTAATCTGACAAAAACTCCTTTTGCGGACATCTTTTTTTTTTTTTTTTAATTCATACATTCATACGTTTTGAAAATATTTATCAATGATAATATTTAACTCCAAAAATGCATTTCATTTTGGGGTGGGGTTTGGGTTACTCTGTCATTTAACATTTTATAAAAGCAAAATTCTATGGTATGTCCTCATTAAGTAAACATCTATGGCCTGGTTTCAGAGACAGGGTTTAGATTAAGCCAGGATTAGGCCTTAGTTAATTTAGGACATTTAAGTATTTTTTTTAATGTACCTTTGAAAAAAACATAACTGGTGTGAATCTTGATACAAATCAATTGTACTGACATATTTTAAGATATATCAGTCCAAGTTGCTTTCAGTTCAGACAGCTGAAACATGCATTTTAGTCTGGGACTAGGCTTAAGCTTTGTTTGTGAAACCGGGTATATGTGTTTTTATAGTGGAGATTAAGAAAGAGTTCAGGATTACCAAATGAAGACGAGAATGTGATCTGTTTTGTAATGTTAAATGTTCTCTCTTCTTATGTGCAGTGACTGACCTCACTGGATCCAAACGCAGCAAACACTCATCTTATTCTGTCTGAGGAGAACATCATTGGTCAGAGTAACAGTTGTATTCTAGTCATCCTGAGAGATTTGATGAGGATCCTCAGATTGGTGGGCTCAAGGCTTAACCATCATTTGTATGGAAAGGAAAGGGATGAGTAGTTACTGCAAATTTAGATTTAACAAAAAATCCTGGAGTCTGAACTGCTCTGATTACTGATTGACTGGCCATCACAATAATCTGAGAACCGTCCAATATGTCCATTTATTCTGATCTATCTGAGTGGGAGTGCTTCAGACCTGGGATACATTTCCCAAGCGAACTATGGTCGTAAGTTCCGTCGTTACCAATAGAGTTCAGTGGGATTTACAACCATAGTTGACTAACGATGCTTTCGGGAAACGCACCCCTGGCCAGCCGGTACTTTGTCTTTCAGCATCTCTGACACACTCACTCACACACACACACACACACACACACACACACACACACACACACACACAAACACACACAAACACACACACACATTCAACACCATGTTAACTGAACCAGTCTATGCTGGCTTCGGGGTTTCTCATCTTTCTTTAGTGTCTCTGTATCAAATTAAACCCTGTGTGAGGAACAGAAACACAAGCACAGACACAGGTGAAACAGGTGAAACAGGTTACATCCTAATGTCCAACAGCTCATTTCTCCATAGTGAATAAATTAGAGAGGGAGTGTTGAGTACAGCACCATTTAGAGCCCATGACTAGAGATATAAAGATCCATACAAAAAGACACAGATGTGATGCAGCAGGTGTATTTGTCTGAAACATGAATCAAGTTATGGATTTAAACCTCGTCTCATCAGGTTACTGCAGTGAAGTTATATGTACACTTATGAGTGATCTGGAGAATAAACCTGTTTTCATTACTCTTAAAGTGCTTTTAAACATTTCAGATATTTCTTTTATGTTTTTGTTTTCACTTCTGCTTCAAAAATTGGATCATTTCTGAGGTTAGTTATATGAAAGCACTATACAGGGACCTGAGAATAGCTTGTGCTGACAACCGTTAAATCATCCATTAGCCAGATACAGAGAATCATCTGTGTGTTTTTAACCAGAAAGTCTAAAGCATATTCATTCAAGCACTATGATGCTAATTTATGTCTTTAGCAAAACAATGACTTTTTTCCATTGATGTGATTATATTGGGTCAGACTCAGCAAATCACAAACGTCCATTTTTTCATTTGTCAGTTGTAATTATTCGTAGATGTTGAGATAATACTATTTAGATTCAGATGAGATGTAAAGATTTAAATATATGTTCATTATATATATTCACATTAAAACCTGAAGTCTGTGAAGTTTTTAAATTATCACCATTGAAAGTGATTACAAGTGAAAAATATCTAAATCAGCTAAAATTGTGACATTTGTCATCTAAAAATGATCTTGATCGAAGTCTAATAATCCAGTCTTGAAAATAACTGTCTTAATGTAATTAGTATGATCTATTCTGTAGCATTAATATCACTGGGTGATGCTCTCCTATTTCCACTGGACTAATGAAGTATCTGAACTGGGTCATTAGGCATGTAAGGATTCAGATGGTAATATTTTTAATTAAGAGATCATTTGAGGATACACTATTCTTCTACAATAAAAGCTAATAGTCCCTGTTTTTGGCCAGAGGAATATTTTGACAATATGCATTTTGACAGTCACACACTCATATCCACACAGACTGCGATTAATGACCCAAACATATACACTACCAGTCAAAAGTTTGGAATCGGTTTTTAGATTTTTAATGTTTTTAAAAGAAGTTTCGTCTGCTCACCAAGGCTGCATTTATTTAATTAAAAATCCAGTAAAAACAGTAATATTGTGAAATATTATTACAATTTAAAATAACTGTTTTCTGTTTGAATATATTTTATAAAGTAATTTATTCCTGTGATGGCAAAGCTGAATTTTCAGCATCATTACTCCAGTCTTCAGTGTCACATGATCCTTCAGAAATCATTATAATATGATGATCTGCTGCTCAAAAAACATTTATGATTATTATCAATGTTGAAAACATTGTGTACTTTTTTTTCAGGATTCCTTGATGAATAGAAAGTTCAAAAGAACAGCATTTATCTGAAATACAAAGCTTTTGTAACATTATACACTACCGTTCAAAAGTTTGGGGTCAGTAAGAATTTTTATTTTTTTTTTTTTTTAAAAGAAATTAAAGAAATTAATACTTTTATTCAGCAAGGATGCATTAAATCGATCAAAAGTGACAGTAAAGACATTTATAATGTTACAAAAGGTTATATTTCAAATAAATGCTGTTCTTTTGAACTTTCTATTCATCAAAGAATCCTGAAAAAAAAAAAATATTGTACACAAATATTTTGTACAAATATACACAATAATTTTTTCTTGAGCAGCAGATCATCATATTAGAATGATTTCTGAAGGATCATGTGACACTGAAGACTGGAGTAATGATGCTGAAAATTCAGCTTTGATCACAGGAATAAATTACTTTATAAAATATATTCAAACAGAAAACAGTTATTTTAAATTGTAATAATATTTCACAATATTACTGTTTTTACTGTATTTTTAATTAAATAAATGCAGCCTTCACAACGGTAAGCTTGTAATAATGTTTTATATTTCGGGTGCTACTGGTGGGTTTCTGTGGGAAATTCAAGCATGCAGCCATTCGTCTTTGTGTCATTACGTCACGTCTGTTTCCATAAAGAAGGAGTCCCAGCTAGTAGGCTATATGGCATGTGGAGGATGCTGCCAGTGGCGGATCATTTATAGCCTTTTCTCAAAGCAACTGCAATAATTAAAAATATTAATTTTATGGTGGATTGTAATCCAGAAAGGTCCAAATGACAATCATCAGTGACAACTTGAGATCCACCCGTAGTCAAAAGCAAAAGACTTCAGACTGCAGAGTGGCTACAGAAATTGAAATCTACAGGTAACGCTAATACACACTAAATACAGTCACGCAATGCTGATGTTGTTAACATTAACAATTTGAGAACAAAGTATTAAATGTAAACAATAATAATTATTTGCACTGTTTGACGTGGTCCGAGCTAGGCGATCGTTACATTTAATCACCATTGGAAGCGCAATTTATTGTAATGCTTTTTTCTCAGTTGGTCAGAACAAAAGTGGCACACATTTTACTTACTTGTTCAGATGACAGCAAACATTAGATTCATCCGCGCTGAGGAGCCATGCCAATGCACAACCCACATAAAGATAATAATTCCGCAAATAACTGCAATTGCAGGTTTCAAACAGAGATGGCAACAAAGAGGCAAAACTTACGGATTGCAGCTTTAAAGATTGATCAGAAAGTATTTTTCACACACAGTTAATTGCTGATCTTACTTACCCTTCTGCATTTCTCTCAGGGATGATTATCTTTATAAATGCACTTAGATTCAATGTAATGCTTGATGATACTATATTCTGTTTCTTAGAATTTAACTGTTAATATTTATTTGTGATGCTTATTTTTTCAGGATTCTTTGATTAATAGAAAGTTCAAAAGAACAGCACTTATTTGAAATAGAAATATTTTGTAACATTAAATTTGGCTTTTCTGTCACTTTTGATCAATTAAATGTATCCTTGCTGAATAAAAGTATTAATTTTTGTTTTAAATAAACTTTTGAATGGTAGTGTATATTTTCTATGTAGTAATACCTGTTAAAGTATAGCATCTTGTTTCATGAGATCTTTCAGCATTGAGTGGCTTTGAATCAGTGTCGTCTGTTCATATGTAACTATCATGGACCCTGTGTTTATAAATACATTTGCGCTGTACTGTATATTATCCATTATAATAAATACAAACAATATAGCATCAAGCAAGAATTACACAGCAGCAGATACTTTGTGAATCAATCATAATCCAGAGTGGACAGTGTAGCAAAGTTAAATGTTCAGGGAAGGAGGAGGCGGGAACCAGCAAACGTTCAACAATTATACTTGAATTATAAAAGAAACAACAGAACGAAAGTAAAGTGGCAGCCCCTCATGGAAGACTGACACATAAACTTTAACAAAACCCAATGTAAAATCCAGGCCTGGTCCTCTCTCATCCTTCACTGTTGTCACTCCTCTTTTTATCCTCCCGGTGCTCCTCCATGAGAAACTCGAAGCCAGTGTGGCACGCAGGTGACGCTCATTAGCATTCGTGCCACCAGCCCTGCCATGCTTGCCACATACCCCTATCGCCCCTCTCATGCCAGGGGGTACCCTCGAGACTGCGCTGTCCCCCACCCCGTCACGCCGGCTACAGCACCTGGACAGAAGGATGAGGAGAGACAGAGATGAGAGAGGGGGAAAACAAATCTTGGTCTGGTTCCCAAAACGCACTACCATCCGGTCCTCCACCAGCTAGGTGAACTCCTCCGCAATGCCTGGTGGTGGTGCTGGATATCCCTCGGTGGACGGCACTGTAGCTCCTCCGACGCCTGGTGGACAGCGACGGCTCCTCTGTGTTCGGGCAGCCAGCAGCTCCTCCCCCATTCCCTGCTCCTCCCCCATCATGGCTGACGGCAGCAGGCTTAGGCCTCAGCCAAACGGCAGCGACTCCTCCGCTCCCTCTCGGATGGTAGTCGCCCCTACACAACCCAGGCAGATGGCAGCAAGCTAGTCTGTCCCCCCGGCAAATCACTCCAGCCCACCACCTCGAGCGTCCATGGCGGTAGAGTCTGCTCTGTGTTCCCCCTTCCTACCGGGCTTCGGCACCAATGTAACAAAGTTAAAGTTTCAGGGAAGGAGGTGAGAACCGGTGAACATTCAACAATAATACTTTAAGGGGGACCTATTATGCAAAATTCACTTTTATAAGGTGTTTGAACACAGATGTGTGTCAACAGTGTGTGTAAACAACCAGCCTATAATGGTAAAAATCCATCCACTCCACAAACAATAGTGTAGTGATTTTACTTTTGCCCATCCAAGGACCTGAAGTAAAATAAGGATTGGTACTCACATCACCACTGACATTGTGATTTTTGGATCACACATCCCTTAAGGTTTGGTTATGAGTACATCAGATAACCACTTCCCCCTCTTTTCCTAGTTCCTAGGGCACCAGTCAAGGTCTTTTACCTTGGCAGTATGAGAACACTCTCAACAGGGGCTTTTCATTCATTTAGAATTAATGTAAAGTGGTCAACTGATTTCTTTGAAAGATTGGTGAGATTGCTAACTTGTAGAGCCTCTTCTGTATTATCAGCACAAGGAAGACACAAGTGTAATAAAATAAATTTTATTAACAAAAGATAAACAAGAATAACTAACACAACTACTAAATGAACACCATGAATGATAAAGGAATAAAGTGCATAAGATACATAGAATACAAGTGATTAAGTTGAGTGTGGCTATGGGAGAGTTACGTTATCTTATGGAAAGATAAACTGTTTCTCTGAAAATAATAAGGTGGAGAATCCTTATTATGCACTAAACAAATAAACGAAAGATTATTTGTTATTAACTAACATCAGCTATATTACATCTAATGGAAATTATATACTGATAATATACAACAATGCCAAGGTCTCTGGAAAGAGGTTTGGTTAAGTGATATTTACGTTCCACTTGGTTGAGTCCGATGATGGTGACGTCTTCCACTGGTTGTGCTGGGTGACAATGCAGTGGGGAGAGGAGCCGGAATCTGTTTCAACAGCCTTGAACATGAAGCTCTGTAGGATGCTGATCTCCTGGAGCACCAAAGGGTCCTAAAATCTGGAACACGCAGATGAGGCCCTGGCGTAGGTGCAGAAGGTCCTTAACAATCTGGAACACGCAGACTAATGTACCTTGAAGTGAACATTTGCTCTTCTGAGCTTAACCTTGTTGCAAATGTCTCTGTGTGTCTTCTTCCTCTTTGGACCAGACACTCAGAACTTAGTCAATCTGCTTTTGTCTCTCAGTAGTCGTTACTGTCACGCTGGACGAAAACAACGTAGTGTTTGTCAATGTCTCTTTCCTCACAGGCTGGAGGCTCAGAACATGGTCGTACCTGTTGCTGCCTCACTAGCTGTAGACTTAGATTATAGGATCTGTTGTTGTCTCTCTGGACGAACCAGAGGCTCAGAACGAGAATGTATCTGTCAATGTCTATCCCCGTACAGGACAGACTCAGAATGGGGTTGTATCTTTGCAAGCTGGGACTCAGAACGGTATATCTGTTATGTCTTTCCCCTTTGAAGGGCAGACTCAGAACGAGGAGTGTCTGTTGAAAGGGTACCTTTATCCCTTTGAGGAGGAGGAGATTGCAATTTGGCGCTTCTCCATTCGAGTGCTGTGATTGGCTGCTGGCATCAGAGGGGACACACACAGTGAGGCCCACCCTTCTTTCCCCTGTGGAACTCATTTGCATAAAGCACAAAGTTGGAAGTCTTTCCAGTGTCTTTAAAGTTTACCAATACATTTCTCACTTTCCAAACTACCACCAGAATACCTTTGGCAATATTCTAAAAAAAGAGACTAAACATGATGGAAAAAGATTGAACTGTCATGCACTCATTCAACCGGACATTAACAGCTGAATTTGTGTCTGATGTTGCATTACAAATAGCGGTCACTGAGAATACTTATTTCTGTGAATAGGTATGAAATGGATGTGTAGTTTGCATCTGTTCTAAGGTTTTCAAACATAGTTTTGAATGGATTTGGATAGATCTTTGTGATCTCTCTTTGTTTCACCCATTGCTGCTGAGGTCCCGAGGAATTTTTATGGCAGTCTCTGGCCAACCTTAGGAAGCAGTCTCTCGATGGGTGAAGGGCAGAAACTGCATGTGGACCAATGAGAAGTCCTGTCCTTCCCAGGCTTGGTACAAGAGATCTTCTTCTTGCCCTCTGAGAGGTGTCTGGATGTTGTTCTTACATCTTTATCTGATGGCGTTGGACAGTTTGTTTGTGTTAGTCCACCGAGATCCAATCAAAATGTAGCAAACCTTTGTCCGCTGTTACGGACAGAGAGGGGCTCGGCCATAAACTGGGCCCTGGAATGTACTGTTCCCTACAATAGCATCAAGCAGAAATTACACAGCAGCAGATACTTTGTGAATCAATCAAAATCCAGAGAGGACAGCAGAACTATGATTTTAAGATAATTTGTTCAATGGTTGTAAACAAGTGTAACCATTATTTACAAGATCACACTGTATTGCATGATAGGAATGACATTTACCAAGCACAGTACAGCCAGCTTGCATTGGATTCAGCCTGTATGTCACTCCTCTAAACCTCACAAAAGGAACACCTGTGTTTGTATCAGTGACCACAGAAAACTTACGATTCGATTACAGACCGAATTCAGCTCAAACTCATCCTCTGGAAGACTGAAATCCTCTTCCTCCCGGCTCTCCTGCCACTGTAAACCTCTTTCCATCCTATATTCGTTTTCACGTATTCTACAGAAAACCCAGTTGTTGTCCAGGAGGGCCAACTGAGCTTCACTGATTGAATTGCTGTGACTGCAGATGCTTTCTGTCTCCCTCATGAAATCAAGTCCTTCATTCATTCTCACCAGCTCCATGTTCAGACTAGTCACTTATCTGACTCACTTCTAGCTGATATACCACTCTGGGGCATTTCCTCCGAGGAGGCAAGGGAGGCAGTCCCTCCTCAAAAAAACTGGATGAGAAAATAATTGATATTACAAAAACAAAGCAAATATTACAAAATTGGACATTAAAAAGGGTAAAAGTAACTAATTTTTCAAAAGAAACACTGTCCAACAGCGACACCCACAGGTGAAGTTAAAGCGGGGAGTCCGAGTCTCGTGTCTCGCTTTAGCTTCATAGAGTTAAAGCAGAACCCCTAAAGGCAGGAACACACTAAGCCGACGCCGACTAACTAGTGCCAATGAAAGCAGACTGCGGGGTTGGCTCACGTCGGCAGCGTCTGGGTCCAAAGTTGCCCTAACACACCAAACCGATGCTCGACAGCTGACAGCCAAGTACCATGTCCATTCTGAGTCTGTGTAAGATGAAATGCCTTTCTGTACCAGCAGGTGGCAGTAGCTGAACAGCCAATCAGAATGATCAGATGGCCCAACGGACCGACGAGCTCCGACGCCGATTCAACATGTTGAATTGGCTGAAAAAAAGCCGAAAAGGACCAACTTCAGCCAACGGTGTGGAACACACTGAGAAAACTTAGTCGGCCAATGAACAAAAACTGCCCGACGGCCTAACGTCGGCTTGGTGTGTTCCTGCCTTAAAGCGTGCGGTGGGTTTAGTTGGGGGTAATTGAGAATGAATAGGGGAAAGTCACGTGAGAGGAGGCAGTGCCTCCATCGCGCTATGATTGGATATGATCGGTTTTGATTGGATATGATTGGTTCGTGCGATAAATCCCGCCTTTTGTTTTTTCGTGCTCATTCTCGTTGAATCGGCCTGAATGAAGACAACGATGGCGTTAATGGGGAGACTAATTAAAAAGTAAGTAAACAACTCACCCCCTAACCGCAATATGTCACGTCAAAATTGAACTTGAAATGGCAGAAAACATGATGACTGCGAGGTTTTTAGTTAGCAATCAGCTTGGGGAAAATAAAAAGGAACATCTTCGTGTCTGTGACCAATGTGTACAAGCTTGATGACTGCTGAAAATAAATTGACTATTAAAAAGAAAAGATGAACATTAGTTAACAAATAATATATATATTGTTTAAATTGTTATTGCCTTTAGTTAGCCTATTATTTGAGAATAAATGTAAAAATGCGTAAAAACACTAACTTGATGAAATTTATACTTGGTTTTAATAAATAGAACATTACATAGTGTAAAAATACAAATTAGAATTGTATTTGGTCTCTCTTTATATGTAATGTTTATTTAACCAGGAAAATTGTGTAACAATGACATAAATTTACATTTGATATATAAAAAAATTGAGGACTTTGCCTCCTCATTTTTAAACACCACCGCACACCACTGATACCACTATATGCTGTATGGACATTTTTATGTATCAATACTCTGTTTTCTCATGCTCTCGTCTCTCAGAGGAACTCTAAGTGGCTCCAAAAGCACTATGAGATACCTGTTTGGTTCAGCATGACAATAAATGCATTCATCGATAAGCTGCTGTCTGACTTGAAACTGTAAGTTTTCTTGTCCCTTAAAGAAACTTAGTCACTCCAAAAATATTTAAAGTGCTCTTGACTTGAACTTTCCTTGGTTCAACAGGACAATAGAAAGTCCAGTAGACTAAATAACATATAAGAAACACAATAGACAGATAGATAGATAGATAGATAGATAGATAGTAAAATCTGTTTACAATGTCTTGTATTAAAACGAAAGGCCGTTGTGCCTGTTTAGACTCATGCAGTATGTATATTGTCATAATAGTGTGTAATATGTAATTTGCCTTTAGGCTTCCATTATAAATACAGACCTGTTGCTCTGAGAAAAAAAAAAAAAAAACTCTTGCAAATGAAAATGGATTGCTGATTACTGCAGCCTAGAATGTATGTTAATCTACTTAAAAATTCAAGGCCAAACACAATAATCTATTAACAGGCTGTGTGTGTGTGTGTGTGTGTGTTCTTGTATACATGGTTTATGAAGTGTATAATGACATGGGTATTACAACGTAAACATGGTTTATAAGGACACTTCCTGTGTCCTTGTAAACCAAATGGCTTAAAAACCATACTAAACAGTGTTTTTTTAATTCAAAAAATGCAGACAGTTTTGTGTGATGGGTAGGTTTAGGGGTAGGGGTAGTGTAGGGGGATAGAATATACAGTTTGTACAGTATAAAAACCATTACGTCTATGGAGAGTCCCTGTAAACCACATATACAAGTGTGTGTGTGTGTGTGAGAGAGAGAGAGAGAGAGAGAGAGAGCTAAAATCACTACACACAGTTTTATAAAAAAGAAAAAAAAAGGAAAAAAAAAAAGCTGCTTAATTAGTAAAGGCTAATTTGTATGAAATAATTTTCATGCTGCAGTCAGTCCTGCCATGAATATTTAAATTGATTGTTGCCTGAGGTGCATTTCAGTAGCATGATTGTTTCTGTTCCGTGTGCAAATATTAATTTTGCAATTATCAATTAGTTGCATGGTTTTTAAAGCAGCATTTAAATGCTTGATATTATTGCCTGATTCTATAATTTACTTACAGGAAGGCTTTGTAACCAAATATCAGGTAATAATAGGGAATATTATAGTGACAGGGAAGTTGTCTGTCACAAGAGCTAATTTTGTTGAATTTAGTCAACAAAAAAATACATTCCCAATATCTATATTATTTATGTATGTTTGGTAATAAGTCAATACAAAATTACACTGACGAGTCAACAGTAATGAAAGTAGATTTGAACTTTATTCTCAGGACAAAGAAAATTTTTCATAAATGTCAGGTTGGGCAAGTTGTCACAATCATTAAAAATATTTAAAGTTATGCAATTTATTAAATATTTGTTGGACTTTTTTGATAATGCTGTACATTACCTTTTCCTGTTTCATTCATTCATTCATTTTTTACATTCATGATTGTCATAATCATGTGTTGACATTTTGCAGAAAAGCTCATAAGCTGTTTAACAGCAGGTTGTGACAACGTCCATGTAGTGCAACAATATGACCCTCTATTGTGTTCAATGTACTCAGTATCTTTGTTTCTGAAAGACATTTCAGATTTGTGAAAAAGAATTTGATTTTTTAACCATAAACCTACCTTTAGAAATATTTTCTGGAATAAAGAAGTGGTTAAATTACTCTTGGTCTCACAAACATTTTAATCTTTGGTTTCTTAAACTGCCAACCATCATTGTGCTCCATATGGTTCACAATGAGGACAAAAACACTGAGCATAACTGAACAAATGTTACAATATATTAAGCCCAATAAGCTTGATTGTTGTGAGATGTGGTAAATGGTCTTCCTTTGTTCCATTCCTCTGTTTTCTGGGGGTTTTATGTTATTGCATGTTCATTTGTCTCTGCGTGTCCCCCACATGGGTCTCCATTACGGAAACAAAAGGCACAGAAATATGGTTTCCCTTTTATTCCAGCGCCATGGAGTTTGAATGTGGCTTAAACAACCTACTGCTTTACTGTGTCCGTCTCAATGAAGAGTTTTTTTATTTATTTTTTTTGTCACAGCTCCTTTCAGAATCATATTTCTAAGTTCTATTCAGTAAGATGAACAAAAAAAAGGAAACTTGTCATAGAGCACAAGGGCTGCATTCAGATTTCTATTTGCATACTGTCTCTCTCCCTCTCTCTCTCGTCTTACTGTTATGGATATGTTGATAATTAAAACCGTGAGAAACAAAGTCTCCAGCTGTAAGTCTTAAAGGTGCAATATGTAATATTTTTGCAGTAAAATATCCAAAAACCACTAGGCCAGTGTTATATATTTTGTTCACTTGAGTACTTACAATATCCCAAATGTTTCCAACTATTTGTAAATCGTGAGAAAATTGCAATTTTAACCAAGGCTCCGGGACGTGTGAGGAGTCGCCTGTCAATTGTGTCATACCCGCGTTACCCTCGGTATTCGGTTTTATTTTGTAAAAACCATGGAAACACCAAAGATGCTTAAATATTTACATGTTTTAATAGGCAAGGGAACAACTGTTTTGATATATTTATAGACAGAAAACTAATTGTCGTTATATAACTCAACACGTTTAGTCTTATTGTTTAAATCTAATTTTCTTGATTTTTTTGCGAGTAGCATGCTTTACCACGCTTCAAAGAAAAACACTATTTTGTCAAGTATCTAACACAGCATAATCAGATGCAGCTTTATTTTTAGTAACAGTAATACAGACTTTTCTCCATCATACAATATATTTTAAAATTAATTGCATGCCATTTATCAACACAAGCCATCCAGCATTTAATATGATATTCTAAAATCAATCTTACTGCAGAGTGTCTCAAACAAGTGTCTCACAGCAGTCACCGAGTGAACGCACAGAGTAACGTTATAACATTTTCAACACACTCAAATGTATCTAATATGATAAACAGAGCTGTATTACCTCATACTCATGACCGGAAAAGCGGAAGCGGCGCCAGCGACTGTGGCATAATAAGAGCTCCGCTGCTCGTGAGGTGTTTGTTGCGCAATCGCTCCAGCGGCATCGTAAATTACTTCATAAAATATATTCAAACAGAAAAGTTATTTTAAATTGTAAATTGCCCAGACTAATCAGCCATGATTACATTCAGCTATTCCTCATTAGCTTGTTAGTTTCTGCCTATATAAACCTGGTTAATTCAGTCACTCTAGGTCTTGCATGTCTTTAATCACTGCATTTCTGAGCCTTAGGCCTAGTCCATGTGTACACATGTATTTTTATAAACTGAGTTTTTCCCACATGAAAACCAAGTGGCAAACTCCCCCAGTTTTTCTTGAAGACAATACAGAAGTGACTTAAACTGCAATTCATCGACTGGCCGCTAGGGACAGGCTTGAAAAGAGAGCAGAATCTCATTGAACCCCATGTTAAAATGCCCATCTTTACAGCAGAAAAAAACATGTTTATAAAAACTGTTATTCAGATACTGTTAAATGTACCATTTTTGGAAGAAAAAAAAAATCATCATATAATTTACAGTGACAAGCAATATACTGACATTCCCTGTATTCCCTGTGACACTTCACATTTGTTGGATTTTCATTTTAATTACTGATTCTTCTTAGTTTTCTTTTCCTGTTGGTTGGGGTGGGGGTGAGGGGGTAAATTATTTTTAAATTGTAAAATTCACAGGCTGTTCTTTAAATGTTTACATTTTTACTATATTTTTACAGAATTATTCTAGCAACCACAGCTGCCAGTGTTTTTTTTTTTTTTTTGAAGAAAGGACCATCTTTTTGTGTACATGAATACATAATATAATACATTATTATATTAAATGTAATTACTTTCCCAAACAGATTATTCAGTGATTCTGATATGTGATCATTTCTAATTCAGTGCGTAAAACATAATTGACAGAAACACCTTAAGTAAAGCGACTGGCGTCCTAATCTCAGTAGCCATCAGCTCGGCAGTGGAGACGATTTCATTTGATTGACAGCTGTTGTGAGAGTGTTAGGCTGTTATCAAGCTGATTAGATCATCAGACGAGTCCGGCCGTATGTTCATGATATCTCCAGCTTGCTTTATCTGACGGAACACACCTGCCTCTCTGACGTGTGTCCTCACACCCACATGAAAAAACCTAGCTCTCAATCGCTCTGAAGGAAACCCATTCTTCTCCGAGATATTTCAGCCAGCAGATAACTTGCTTATTTTGGTGCTTTTAACAGGTTTGTGAAGTAGTTCTGGAGGTATGTTGAAAGTTAGCCTATACACTATGCAGTAAGAAAATTCACACAAACTCAAACATGCATTTGCTCTCATCAACATGCATCATGGTTTGTTATAAGCTTTGTCAATTATAAAGGGCCCTGGAGGAAAGTTTGTTTAGTCAGATGATGAATGTGGGTTTTTGGGGGTGTATATGACGGGGTAACATAATGAGTATTCTTGATATATTTGTGATGATTTTGCTGATGATATAATGCATGAATATTGTGATGAATCTACTGCACTTCTTATTTGAAAATTGAAGGTTCTGTGTCGATAGTTTCACAATCCTTTTTTGTCTTCTCATGAGTAGGAGAATGTTATATAAGCTCAGTTAATTTCAGTGTATTCAAATTGCAAAATATATTTATATATTTTAAAAGTATATTAAATATTCTTTCTTGAATATTTTTAGTAAAATTTTAGTAATTTTTTAATTCACAATATACATTTTTACACATTTTGACATTTATAATAAATATTATTGAACGACTCAAAAATATCAAAACACAATATTTTAAGCTATATCACTCTGCCCTGATATGCATCTATGTTTATACTTCATGCTAGTCCAGATCAAGAGAGTTCAGCTCAAAAAGTCGACATTGTACACATTTTTTCCAGGTTTTACAATGAATTGTGTCGTTTGATGCCATGCTCATCTTTTGCATATTGCAATATCCATTATAGATGATCATTACTCATTCTCTCTCAAGTCTGTCAGAGAGAAACTACTGCAGATGCCACGTAAACAACAGCAGATATGATGTGACGATGCCACTAGAAATAGAAAAAAATTATCTTTCTTTTTCTTCATGTGGAATGGAGTGAAGCACCAGCACCTCTTAAAAAAAAACATCCAGCATTCACTGTTGTTTTCTTTGTCTGTGTGGAAACGCGACTGCAAACTGTCACGCAGTGAATCCTCAATGGAGTCAAATCTATTTGAGGATTTGCTGGGTCTGGTGTGGAAATAACAGCCGTGACTCTGAACGGTCTGAGAATGAGCTTGAGTAAAGCATCAAATATGCAGCAGCTCTGCAGCGTCGACGAATCGTGTGTCCCGCTATACTCGAAAACTTTTGTCACACACTTCACCAACTTGAATGCTGCTCTCATGCCCTTCCCCCTTTCTTGCCTCCTTTAATTTTTAAAAATGTTTCTTCAATTCTGGGTTGTTCTGAGTTATTCCTCATTTTTCCTTTCAGATACATTCAATAGCCTTCAAATAAACACTTGAAGTGTTAGGGTCTATATGTCTATATTTGGCTATGCAGATATTAAAGGGCTCAAATGCATTATTGCATGCTTAGTTCCACTTATACATTGTTAGTTGTTTTTTGTGACAAATGTGTCATTATTTAGTTTTATGTCAAAAGAGGAGTGACTGGGAAATAGTTAATGGATAGCTTACTTCAGATACTATTGATTACCAATCTCTTGTTTGAACAACAAAAGTTGACATTTTTACACAAAATTGCATTTTTAAATGCAAAAATAAATAAATAAACAGTAGAGCATACACTGTAAAACTTTACTGTAAATTTACAGGTAATTTCTAACAGTATTATACTGTATTTTCATAAAACAGTAACATGCTGTATATTTTACAGAATGTTTGTAAATTAACAACAGAAATTTAATTTTTGGGTGAACTAACCCTTAAAGATTAATTTAAATATTTAACATTGCTAAATGTCTTGAGGCAGGTACCACTTGTTTATTTAACTATTTTAAAAGACAAGATAAGAGCACCAACACACAAAAGCTTGTACTTATCCTTACTTTATCAAATTAATTTAAAATGTAAATTATAATGTAAAATATAAAATATGAGGAAAAACAGTAAGAGAAAAACAGTTAATGAGAAGACGAGGTTAGTGGTGTATGTAGGTGAGCTGAATGCTTTTACCAGAAACTCCTGAGATGTAGTACGACGTACAACGCGGAAGCAGTTGTGCATATAGTCCATTCAATGAATGAACGATTTCATTGAATACAATTATAAGCATTATTTTTTAGTTGCATCTTTTCTGAAGTGTTAATTGGACATTTTAACTTACTGCAATCAAATGCTTAGGCCGTTAGCCCTTGTGTTCACAAAAATGCTATGGTGCATATATTCACAATATTCATTACTGTTTTCTCTCTCTCCTTTTTTTTCTCTTTCTTTTCTGCTTTTTAGGCACTTTGACATCAACCATGAACACGGCTCAAGAAACAAAAAGGGAAAGTGACTTCCAAGCCTGGCAACACTGTGCAAAAAAAGAGCAGTACTGAAAAACTTGTAGGCCTACTATTTGTTTTTGGAAAAATGTTAAAAGTAAATAAGATTGCTGTATTGTTCATTGATAACTGTTGAGTGCAATTAAAATGTTGACCTTTTAACGTTGCAATTTTCTGCTTTTTTTGTTTTAAAAATCAGAGATTGTTGCTTTCCATTTTTTACTTTGCCATAACATAATAACAAAAGTATATTTTTAATTATTTAATAACAAATATAAGTGCATTATGAAAAGCTGTATAAATGCAGTTAATAGCTGTAGATAAACAGTATAATACTGTAAAAGTACATAATATTACAGCAGGATACTGTATTTGGCGATTAAAGTACTATACTGTAAATGTTGTTTACAGAAGTAGTCCTGTAAAAATACAGTAAGTGGCTGGCAACCCAGCTGCTAGTATTTTACTGTAAATTTACAGCGAAAAATTTTACAGTGTAGTGTTATTAACACGAAACCCAAAGGCAGTGAATGAACACGTAAAATGTGTAGTTTGAATGTAGTGTTGGATAAACGTCTCCACAAATGCATTAAATTGAACTGAATTAAATGTGCAACATAATGAGGTCATGTGACAACATATCATGCTCATTTTTGAATTACCATTGTAAAATGTGTATTGTTTCATATGCTGTTTTCTTTAAAAACATTTTAGTATATAGCGTGAGCTGTGCAGCATTCAGTGAACATTAGTATTCTGAACACTGTCAGGTTCACCTTGTTTTCAGACATACGTGTCCTGTGTTCTGGTCCAGGCAGTTCTAACTCAGGTCCAGATGGTTCTGAGCTCTTTCTCAGAAACAAGCCGGGAGTGTTACTGTTTTCAGTAACACTCCCGGGTCTTATAAGAACTGGCATTAGGCTCTATCTGGTTCAGGCTCTGGTATCATCTCAGACAGTTTTAGAGATGCTGCTGCTTCACATGGATGAATATAAGCTCCTGGAACAGCATTAGCTCTTCATTTCAACATACCAGTATGACCTGTTCCCAACGAAAGCCTTTAGCCAAGGCCTTAAATAATATTGTTAATTTTATTACAATATTATGTATTGTTTCTTGCAACTAAATTAATATCAGTTTTTCATTTCAAATAATACACGTAAATATGAACAAAAGGATAGAACAAAACATTATACATCATTCATGGAACTTTTTTCTAAAATGGTTTAGTTGGATATTTGTCTAAAATTTTTTAAATGTTAGGCCTATACTTGTTTTAGAATGTTCAGAGAACATTCAAAAGTAATATTCCAATTTAAAGAATGATAGAATGGAATGTTCTGAATTTTGAACATTCAGAAATAGCGTTTTCATAACTCAATTGGAACGTTAGCGAAATGTTCTTTAAACTTTTGTTACCTGATTATTCTACTACATGACTAAGTACATACCTTTTCTGTTTTATATTATAAACACCACTTTTGCACAACATTAGTGTTTAACACAGATCATTAGATCAGGAATAGGCACATCTTTTCTGCTCGTCATGTTTTAAGATACAGTAATCACACATGCTGCTGTAATGTGTACTAGATGGATAAAATGCAGAAGCAAATGCAGGAGCAAGAAAGAAGGTAAAACTAAAACAACTATAAGAATTCGTCAGCTGCAGTCGTGGCCATGGTGCTTGAGTGAGTGTGATCAAGAGACTCTTGAGTGATGTTTTATAGTCCAAAGGTTTCTCACACGTACCTGATTAGAGCTTTTCATCCGCTGACAGTGTTCAAATATGCAGCTACTTCTGTATAAGAATCATATCAGCAAGCTGCCAAGAGCAGTACAGGTTATCAGCCAACTAATATAATACAACAATTATACAGTCGCCACACAATACAGACGACAGCATATAGACTATCCCCCGCTTCATCTTTAATTCAGACTTCATTTAGTCTGGCAGTTAGTGTGTAGGCAGGCGAGCGATGCTCTTCTGGATGATAATAGCGCTGAACGAGACTCTGTGCAGCTAATTGAACATCAAACAGATTGTGTTGGAGTGAGATTAGTATTGGTCCAGAGAAGCTTCTCAGAACAAACGGGATCTTTCGCTTTCTTCTTGTTTCCCTTCATTCTCTAATCGCTTTTTCTGTAGGCAAATGTGCCGAATTTTAAATAAATATTTAATATCTCTATTTCAATATTGTTAGCCTCTTAAAGGGATAGTTCACTCAAAAATGAAAATTTTATGGTTTGTGCGAGAAACCGAACAGTATTTATATCATTATCATTTTTTACCTCTAATACCTCCAACTGCCTTGAGCGCGCGCACGGCATCCGGTGCGTGAGGTGTGTACGCGCTCTGGCGTAGTTTAAACATGGTGCCTGTTTTACAACAGTTGTTATACACATGGAAGTAAACCACTAAAAAACATGGTTTTATTACATCAAAACTTAATTTTATTTTGTTACTTTTCGTAAGGGCAGCTTTACAAATAAAAAGGACATATACAAAGATCTTGTTCACATACCTCAGTTGGATGTGGAAAAACCATAGGCACAGCTGATGGTTTAAGTCGTACGTGATCCTCTCCTGGGTATGTAAAATCATCAGGAGAAAAATGATCCCTGCAGACCCTCAACAACTTTAGTACGTTAATGGGTGTGTTGATATCCAGCCAAAGAGCAATCAACCATAACTGCAGGTGAGCAGGCTCAGAAGTTGGGAATACATGGAGTCACCACTCCCGAATGAGTTCGCGCATGAGAATGTAATCTTTTAGTTTTAAGTCGGTTTGAACAATCCGGATAAGCGCAAGTAAGTACCATTTTGATTAGCCGTTGTACCTACAATGTTTGTGCACTGTGTAAACAATGAATGACGTATACGCGCGAGAGATCACTTCCGGCGCTTGCGTAAACTACACCAGAGGGTGTACACACCTCACGTACCGGATGCCGTGCGCGCGCTCAAGGCAGTTGCACATAGTGGTGTATTAGAGGTAAAAAATGATATAAATACTGTTCGGTTTCTCGCACAAACCGATAGTTTCGTGTCTTAGGACATCAGTGTGTCGTCACGAGCCGCAGCGTTTAATTTGGATTTGTCTGTGCATGTTTTTTTTTTTTTTTTACTCTCATATATTTTTTGTTACCATTGACATGCATTATACGACTGACAGACTGCAACGGATGGAGTTAAAAATCATCATTTGTGTTCTAGTGAAGAAACAAAGTCACGTACATCTTGGATGCCCTGGGGGTAAGCAGATAAACATCAAATTTTTATTTTTGGGTGAACTATCCCTTTAAGATCGGGAACCATTTTGGGCATTTCCACCTGGATTTGGCCTACCCAAATTGAAAAGCTTCCCATACCCACATACAGTGGTCTAAATACAAAATATTGGTGTAATTTTACAGGAAACCCTTTGAAGTTACATAAAACACTAATGAAAGTGATAAAAAAAAATTATAGCATATGTTGTCTGTGCTGTAATAAAGCCAAAAAAGAGGTGTTTTTTTATTTTATTTTATTTTTTTTATAAATTCTTATTTGAAAGTGAATAACTGAGGCCCTGTGTGCTCTAGCACCCTGCAGACAGTTTTGATTGTTTCCACTAGATGTCTGCAAACACTGGAAAAAAGAATTTTGTCTCTATCATGTTGTATGCAAGAGTTAATCAAATGCAACTGAAGGGAGGAATATTACCTTTTTTATGTAATTTCTGCCTACCCAAACCTAAAGTCTCCCCATACCTTTACTAGTCACATTTACCTTTCTGACCACATAAAACTATTGGTTATGTCCCATTAAGGTCCCTTAGGTTGGTGGACTACATACTCCTGGCTGTACCTAGAGCAAGGATGAAGCATAGAGGTGATAGGGCCTTTGCAGTTTCTGGCCCTAAATTATGAAATAATTTAACATTGTCAGTGAGGCTGGCCCCAACACTCTCTGCTTTTAAATTGAATCTTACAACATTTTATTCTGTGGCATTTAATTCATTTTGAGAGTTGTATGTTTTGTTTTTGTATCTTTGTTGTTGTTTATTTTATGATTTTGGATGTACAGCAACAACTTCTCTTGTTTTAAATGTACTCTAGAAATAAACTTGACTTGACATACCCATATACAGTGGTATAAATGGAATACCCCAGTGTAATTTTACAGAAAACCCTTTGAAATTACATTGTTGTTACACTGTTGAAAGTGATAAATGTTATAGTATATGTTGTCTGTGCTATAATAAAAAAAAAGAGGCGCTTTTTGATTTTAATCAATTTTAATCTTTCAGGAGACACAAGACTCTATAAATGATAAAATCTACGTGGTCTATTACAATCTAGAACAGGATCTACATCCTCCAGATTTATATCATTCCTTATATGTGCATCATTTTTTTCACCTCTGTTGAGCATCACTTGAGCATCACCTCAGCATCACCCAGCTGCTGCTGCTGCTCACAAATCTTCAACAGAACCTGAAACAAAGAAATCACTGTTTATGCACTAATAATATCCATTTCACAATATCAAAATGTACAGAGAAAATGTACATGACATGCAAGAAAAAAAATTTAATCGTGCGCACAATTTTCTAATTCGTTCCTTCGAAATACTAAATTGTGCACACAATTTACCATTTCGTTACCTCGATTTACTAAAACTTGCACACGATTTACTATTTCGTTCCCTCGATTTACTAAAACGTGCGCACGATTAACTATTTCGTTCCCTCAATTTATAAATCATGCGCATGATTTATAAATCGAGGGAATGAAATAGTAAAGTAAAATTTCACACAGTGCGATGAGAAATGGCGTAGACTGCTCAGAAACAGTCGCAGAATACGCAGAGAGGTGGGGTTTGTTAATATTTAATTTAATGTATTATTAATACAATTAATTATATATTATTATATTAATTATATTAACTTAAAATTAATTTAAATATATTATCTCCAAGCCTCCCTGGAAGATCACTGGCCTACAGTCATTATGCTATACCACATCACCCTCCACTGGATGTATAATGAGCAGCAATAAACTACATTTTAGCATTTTATGCCATCATACTTCTGTGGTTATTTTGGTGAAAGTAACTCAAAAGTAACCCAAAAGTAGTGTAATGCATTACCATTCAGAGACAGTAATATTGTAATGTAACTAATTACTTTCAAATGACAGTAACTAGTAATATATAATGTATTACATTTTGAACTTGCCTAGCTCTGTTGGTGAGAAAGGGCTTTTACATTTGTCAAAAATAGAACTTTTTGTTGTTATTAAAAAAACAAACAAGCAAGCCCAGCCCAGGTGAGAAAAAAGTAAAGCAAAAGTAATGTAATGCATTACATTTCATAAAAAGTAACTAAGTAACGCAGTTATTACTTTTTTTAGGGAGTAACGCAATATTGTAATACATTACTTTTAAAAGTAACTTTCCCTAACACTGGCTAAACCTCACAACACCTCTTAGGGACATAATGTAATGCTTGTGTGCAGGCATACAGACGAAGACACGGATGAATAAAGTTCCAACACAAGTTTACTAATATAATCCAAACAGGTAGTGATCCAGACAGGCAAAAGTGTTCACACACATAACTGTTAAAGTCCCCCTGTGGTGAAAATCAAGTTTTTGATGACTATCTGGTGTTTTTAACCTTGCTTTAATACAAACCATGTGCAAATTCATAAGATAACACCATTGCTGAGTATTTTCTCTTTAAAACTGCAGTAAACTTTAGATTTATGACATCACAAACTACCTTGTAACCAATCACGTCAACGTGCCGGCGGGCTTTAGCATATCATTAACTGACTACTCAAGGGAGTCTCAAAAGAAGATTATCCAGGTATAGTTTTCTGTTGATATGAAAAATCGGGTAGGTTTAGCAATATGGTGGGTGTATGATGAATATTACGATGTTAGGATGAACTATATGCCTTTATACAACAGCTCTTCCTGCTTCTCGATTCTGATTGGGTAATAGCCGTGCAATATTCTAGTGATAACAGCACTCCTACCTTTTCACCGTTTGGTGGCCGAGCAAATACACCGTAATATTTGAGAATACTACACTTGTTGTACCACGAACTGTAGTTTTAAGAGTTTTTTAGGCAAGAATGTAGTTGTTTCTTTATTTGCTTTTGCATTGCAAAGAAGCAGAGATCTCCAAACTGCATGCTGCACTTCATTCATGATAGAGGTGGGGTGGATTTATGAGGTTTGACTGACAGTTTCAGGATCCAATGGAGTTACAAGGTTTTGTCACAAGCTCTTTAAAATCCTTTTCATTCGTTAAATATTTGTAAAAACCCACATACAGGCGTAAAGGGTGACCAATAGCATTTTTTTTTTTTAAATAAAATAAAACAACATTTAGGAAATATAGAGATACAAGGTTTCTGCCTGACACCAACGATATATTCCTAACTGTGTAGCATTTATTTTATTTATTTTTTGGCATTTGGTAATTATCCACGGCACACTTGACAACTGTCATTTATAATGGCTATTGTTGTTAATTTAAATATTGTTGTTCAATAAATATTATTTTATATATATATTGTATTTGGTATTGAGAAAGGGTCCATTAGGGCGTAATATGGATTGAGTGAAAGTTACATTAATACGCCATTAGATGGCGGCAAAACTTTGTGAATGAGACTCATTCAACGAGTCAGTCGCAAGAGATTTTTAAATTGAAAGGAACTTTTGCTAAGAAAGTTATGTATGTTATGGAAAATTCAATTAGCTGTAAAAAAAAAAAAAAAAAAAGGACAAAAAATGGCGTCATCTAATGGCGTGATAATTTAACTTATTTTGCTGTTCATGGTCAGGGACTATTTTTTCTGGTGGAAGGAAGGCTTTAGTAAGAGTTCTTCATGAAAGTTGCATTGTTACATATTTTTGGCTTTAATATTTGTATTGTGTGGTAACCACTTTATAAAAGCAATAAGGTACTCGAGGCTAGTGCTGTATCGTGAATAAGTCATAAGTTTCTCCTAACCCTTCAGCTGTGACTTATTCACGAAATGGCACAGCCTCTCGTACCTCACTGCTTACAAATACAATGAGTTTCAATGGAGGGACACAACATTCCTTCGTTACTAGTTCTAAAGTGATGTTTTAGAATTAGTAACGTAGGCTTTGTCAAACTGTCAATTTGAGATTTGAATCCGTGGCAGAAGGACATAGTGCTGCACAAAAGAGGGTTTTAAGGGGCTTTCGCACCGGAGGAACCTTTTCGTAGTTCGTTGGCTGAATCCCAAATGGCACACTTCTATGCACTTTCGGTCTTTCGTCCCATTCATCATTTTAGGTTTCAGAATGGTGCTCGCGAGTGTCATCTAGTCATCTAGTATATTACTTTCCATTCCTGTTGGTCTCTGGAATTGTCAATCTGCTGTAAACAAAGCAGACTTCATTACATCTATTGCTTCTCATTCAGGTCTCCATCTTGTGGCTCTGACTGAGACATGGATCAAACCAGAGGACACTGCCACACCCTCTCCTCTAAGTTCACTTTCTCTCAC
Organism: Hypophthalmichthys nobilis; assembly: GCA_037950665.1. Classification (NCBI taxonomy): domain Eukaryota; kingdom Metazoa; phylum Chordata; class Actinopteri; order Cypriniformes; family Xenocyprididae; genus Hypophthalmichthys; species Hypophthalmichthys nobilis. Next base: position 23,484,126 of record CM075471.1, on the reverse strand, counting down.
ACCCCATGCCAGACTGGGAGGGGTGGTGGTACTGGTCTGCTTATGTCCAATGAATGGATGTTCAATCCTTTACCATCTCTTGGTGACAATAGCTCATTTGAATCACATGCAATTACTATCACCTACCCTGCTAAAATCCATGTTGTAGTTGTTTATCATCCCTCAGGTCAGCTAGGTAACTTCTTGGAGGTGTTAGATGTGTTACTCTCATCCTTCCCTGAGGATGGTACACCTCTGGTAGTACTTGAAGATTTCAACATCCATCTAGACAAACCTCAGACTGCTGACTTCCACACTCTGTTTGCTTCATTTGACCCACAAATCAGGTAACCAATTGGACCTCATCTACACACCCTGTTGCTCCACTGATAATACACTGGTTACTCCACTACACACCTCAGACCATTTCCTCATCACTTTTAATCTCAACCTGACTCTTAACTCTACACACACTCCACCACGTCACTTTTCGGTGAAACCTACGCTCGCTCTCACCCTCCCGCCTATCCTCTTTGGTCTCATCCACACTTCCTCCCCCTAATCAGTTCTCATCACAGGACACTAACAATGCTACTGACATTCTTTGCACCACTCTAACATCTTGGATGACTTAGATGACTTCTGCCCCCTTTCATCCCACGCCACACCCTCTGCCCCCTGGCTATCCGATGTTCTCCGTGAACATCGGTCCAGGGCTGCAGAGAGGAGGTGGTGCAAATCTAAAGATCCTACTGATCTTAGCTTCTATCAGTCACTCCTCTCTTCTTTCTCTACAAATGTCTCCAATGCTAAAACCACATACTATCACAATAAAATTAACAATTCTACTGATTCCCGCACACTTTTCAAAACCTTCTCTTCTCTTTGAGTTTTTGGAGTGTTTAAAAAGATGAGACAGACATCAGAAATAAAGTAAATAAATAAAGTGTATTTACAATTTCCACATGGAACTTAAAACAACACAATAAATCTAGAATAACTTAAGCTGTTTAAAAGCGTGGAGTCCATTAGCACCATACCCTAAAACAGTCCTTAAGAGTCCTAGTAGCGTGCTGAAAGTCCCAATGTGAAAGTGTCCACCGGTGTATATACAAAGTCCACAGAAGTGATAATCCAAGTGAATGTGATGTGAAGCGCTGAAAAGGTAAGTCCATAAAAACAACTCCTCAATCCAGCTTGTGGTCGTTTGGCTTAATGACCCAGTTTGTTTGCCATGCTGCCTCCTTTATGCTGGCTTACTTCCTGATTCCTGTCATGTGATCAGTCACATGACAGGCAGACCCAGACTCATTTAAAGACATACACACATTAAAACTAATAAGAGGAAAAATGGACTAAAAAAACATGTAAACCAATTAAAACTCTGTTATACCTAAAATCATTGTAATAAATAGAGTGGTAAAACATGTATTTTATGTGACAGTGTCACACGGTATCCCTTCTTCCATTCATTGCAAAGACACTTGAGAGAGTTGTGTTCAACCAACTTACTTATCTCACACAGAACAACCTTCTTGACAACAACCAGTCTGGCTTCAAGAGTGGCCACTCAACTGAGACTGCCCTGCTCTCAGTTACTGAAGCCCTGAGACTGGCACAAGCAACTTCAAAATCATCAGTACTCATCTTGCTGGATCTGTCTGCTGCTTTTGACACAGTTAACCACCAGATCCTCCTGTCAACCCTCATGTCAAAGGGCATCTCAGGAACCGTACTCCAGTGGTTTAAGTCTTACCTCTCAGGTAGGTCCTTCAGGGTATCTTGGAGAGGTGAGATGTCTAAATTGCATCATCTTGCTACTGGGGTACCTCAGGGCTCAGTGCTTGGACCACTTCTCTTCTCCATCTACATGTCATCACTAGGATCTGTCATTCAGGAACATGGTTTTTCCTATCACTGCAAAAACGGAACTGCTTGTGGTCGGTGCCAACCCAACGCTTCATCATAACCTCTCCATTCAACTTGGTTCGTCAACCATAACTCCTTCCAGGACAGCCAGGAACCTTGGAGTGGTGATGGATGATTGTTTAAGCTTCACAGATCATATCACTACAACGGCCCAGTCCTGCAGATTTGCCTTGTACAACATTAGGAAGATTAGAACCTTTCTATCGGTGCATTCCACACAAATTCTTGTCCAAGCTCTTGTTCTATCCAGACTGGACTATTGCAATGCTCTCTTGGCAGGCCTTCCAGCATGCACTGTCAAGCCTCTACAACTGATCCAGAATGCAGCAGCAAGAGTGGTCTGTAACGAGCCAAAGAGAGCGCATGTCACACCTCTCTTCATCAGTTTGCATTGGCTGCCAATAGCCGCTCGCATCTAATTCAAGGCTCTAATGTTTGCCTACAGAACAACCACTGGCTCTGCACCACTATACCTAAACTCACTACTTCAGACTTATGTGCCCTCCAGAGGTTTGCGTTCTGAAAGTGAACGGTGCCTTGTGGTGCCATCCCAAAGGGGCACAAAATCACTCTCACAGACCTTCTCCTGGTCTGTTCCCTGCTGGTGGAATGACCTACCACGCTCTATCCGAGCAGCTGAGTCTTTAGCCATTTTCAAAAAACTGCTAAAGACATATCTTTTTCTGCAACACTTGACCCAGTAATATTAGCACTTACTTTTTATTTATAATTTTATTTTTATTTTTTCGATTTCTATAGAGGGTATGCACGAGACATCACAGTCGGCCGTTATGACTGTGGTTATGCCCATTGAGTGGTAAAAAGAGTGGCAGCATTGGTTTTCAGCTTGAATGCAGCAAAAAACACACAAAACGCATCCAAAATGGGAAAGAGCTTTGCAGTTAACTGTACAAATAGCTTTGACACAAAATCTGAGGTATATTTTTACAGACTGCCAAAAGCTACAGAAAAAAGAAGCAAATTGAATACTGCAATTCACAGAAACAACTGGACTCCAGGCAGAGAAACATGGATTTGCTGTTATCATTTTGTGTCAAATGTTGGATTTTGCAGTAAAATCATACCCTATATATTGTATTGTTATATATTGACAACTCATCGATTGAATATTTACCATCTTCTGCATAATTGGGTGTTTTTAAATAAACACTGACAAAAACTGCACAAGTTTTAGGGCTGGACGAAATGGCGATATACATTGATATAAGTCATTACTCCGATTTAGACCTACCTATATTGTAGTTAAAGCGTTCACAGGCAGATTTGCTTTATGTATTTCACCGGCGTCGAAATCAGGCCCATATAAATGTCCAGAAACATGATTCCTAGCTGCATGTCAATATCCATGGATTAGGTTTCTATGACATGTTATAAGGAACACTTTGAAGCCCAACCTTTAGTGTTATCGTTTGTTTTACACGCATTTTCGCAGTTTCCCTTATTAAATCCAGTCATGTAGCAGGTTCTTTTACCACTCAGTCCAGCCAAGGGAGTGTGTTCCGGCGGGAAAGTGACGTATGTGCATACCCTCTATTCTCTTTCTATTCTTTTTCTCCATCTATTTGTGTATATTTATAAAAAAAATAAATTAAAAAAAACCTTGCTACGAGCACTTTGCTGGTGAAACTGGGACTTGACACGGCACTTGCATTCTGTTGCACTCATGTTAATTTGATTGCTTCTACTATTCTCATTTGTTAATCGCTTTGGAGAAAAGCGTCTGCTAAATGACTAAATATAAATGATACAACTTTTGTAGAAAGGTGGGCGCTCACTTTTTGTTTCTGCAGCAGCAGTGAGGTTAAACCACGGATGGATTGATAAATAGATCAACAGAGCTGCAGACAGAGTGAGTAGTGCCATCAATTTAACTCCAGCAATGATCATCATGCATGTTGCTTTTTCAAGTCCGCCTACAGTAATGCTATGAAAAGACACGTCTGTGTTCCTCTCTCTTGGAGGTTGGTTGATTAAGATGAGTGTTTTGTGTGCAGTCGAATTGTGTGCCACTATATTTGTGTTTTACTGAATTAAATATATGCAATGAAGTCAGCAGGGAGCACATGGAGAACCGGATTAGAATAATTAAACATGCATGCAGTGCTGGCATGCACAAGCGTGTTCAGAAACAGATACATGCAGTGAAGAAGCAGAATTCAGCAAATGTAATCTGGAGTGTTGAATGAGGTGAATGTGTTTTATCTACATGTGTGACACTGAGGCGTGTTCATGCATGTAGATAATCTTGTTATAAAAGTGCACATAGATTTGGATTTCATAATGACCAAAGGGATGCTGAAGCACTGAATCCAACACTTTGTTTAGTTCTGGATGTGAGTGGCATGAGGCGTTTCTAACAAGATATCATGTCCAAAAATATACATTCATTTGAACTATACCTTCTGTGATTGTTCTGGTCTTGGTAACTGTAAGGCCCGCCCAATCGGCCCAACGGCGGTTTCCCACAGGACGGGGAAGGTTTCTTGCGCGTTCGGTCTTTTCAGTGTGGCAAAGTAGTTTAATTCCAATTAAACATTTATCTGACTCCATTTTATTATGACCTCGAATTTAGGTTAGAATGGCAATTGATTATTGATAGTTTATATGATAATTTATCTAGACATTTGATTATTCTATTTAACTCTTTACTCTTATTGTACTCGTTCATTCGGTTCTCAGAGTCGCACAGGGTCCTCGCACCAGCTGTTATGCAGGCCCACGATCACAAATTCGCCAGTCTGATAATAACCAGAGGTTATGGCTAAAGCAATTTAACAATGCTGCTTGCTATTGTGAAAAGGTACCCATGTAGCCCCATACAATCGCCTACATAACAACTTAGTTAAAGCTCAGACAATAATCAGGGGTTATGACCAGTACTATGAGGTAATGTCACCCCTCGATAGTAATTTATCTGGCCCCATATAGTTAATAATATAACTATATAACAACTTAATTAAAGCAGAGGCAATGACCAGAGGTTATGACCAGTACACCTTTGTCTAGCCCCATATAGTGAATGCAATTGCATAACAACATAGTTAAAGTCAAGCAGTTAGTCAGAAATCTAGAATCTCGCCAGATGTGCCCCATGCTCCATACAATCAGAGATCTAGTATGTACTTCACCCTACCCTGGTCATAGATTTGCAGTAACAATGGATACATTGCAATCTACTGAAGTCAATAATTTCAGAGTAAGTCAGAATAAAGCCAAATGTAACAATATTTATTAGTCAGGTAAATGTATCATGCCAATTACATAATCAATTCAAAGATGATCAATACAAAACATCAAATGCTCAGAAAAAGAGTAAAAAGATGCATACCTGACATTAGAAAAATACACATGTGGGCTGATTTGATTACAGAATTGCCCCGAGCCTCCTGCAACATCTCTTTAAATACTCAGACCAAGACAGAAACTTCTTTTAAATGGAAACATGAGTTCATAATGGGAATTTGCATTAATCAGGGTCCTAGACTGAGTACCTTTTGGGGACAGAAGGCCATTTGCATGAAAAACCCCGTGAAGGTGGACACACCCATTACAGAGAGCAAAATATCTCTAAAATCTTAAAACCTTTAATACCTTCTGGTTTACTTCTGTAGGAATGAGACCTTTGTACCAGTCGCACTGAGACATTTCAAATGATACCAAACATGTTTAGTGTTGTATGATAACTGTTCACATTCAGATTTTGGGTGAATTTCAGGTCATCTCTGCAAAGAGAGAAGAGATGGGGGAAGAGGGGGTGAAGGAAAGGAAATGTAGATTAAGGCAATGCTGAGGTGTGATCGACTAAGTGTGATTGAGTCTTGGATGGGGATGCTAATTTTGCAAGAGAGAGTTCAAATGTTAATTTCCTTTGTTTTCTCAAAGAGTAGCCCTCTCTTGGTCCAGACAGTCCAGCATCAGTCTTACAGTAACCATCTAAGGCCCAAAACATTTGCAAATACTTGAATACAGAGTGTTATAGCCTCACAATTTTGATTTCTAGCTCTTATTGCATTTTGAAATGTCAGAGTGCAATTCATAATGCAACATAAGCTTGCATATGTTGCATTCTTCTACCATCAATTTTCTTTTTTTTTTTGTCAACATGCTTATGTCTAATAACCTGAATAATAACAGCAAAACAATCTGCTTTAATGTCTCTGATATTCAAATGAGAGATTTGTTATGGAGTTTAAAATTCTAATAGATTGCTGACAACAATTGTGCCTTCAGAAATCATTCTAATATGCTGATTTGCTAAAACTAAAGATTGTCCGAGCTACAAAGAAAGACTTCTTTGCATAAAACAAGGTTCAGGGGGTTCTATAGAACTCTTGACTCAATTTTAAAGAACATCATGACAAAAGGGGAAGAATGTCTTCATGATTACATAATACTTTCATGTTTAATGGGGTTTTTCTTTTTCTTTTTTAGTGATAAAGTATGTTTACAAGCTGTTTAATTCATAAAATATAATTAAAAATTAAAAATTGGAACCCCTAAAAGGCTCTGTATATGAAGCGCCTGACAGAACCCTTTAAGATTCTGTATAGGAAGTTTTCTTCTAAGAATATCAATCTGAATTTGAAAGTATATTCATGCAGTTTGATTTAAGATGCTTTTAGAAGTCATTGATGCCGACGAACAGATCTCTGATCCGCAGGTAAATCCAGTAATGTTGATGACGTAATGTGCTTTTTTTAAAACTATGAAATCACAGGTGCTAATTGAAATGGAGCAGTAAAAGACAGTGTTTCATACATACAGTCAGCCAGGAATAATGTGTAAAATGAAGTCACACGTGCAAAGTGAAAGTTAACTACAAAAGACTGAAATCCAGTTCACTCTGTCCCTCAATATGGCTCTCATTCTGGAAATTTTGCACTTTTTGAAGACTGTTTTGAATTTATTGAGACTGTTTAATTAGTTGAGAAACTTTTACAAAGCACATTTTCTCTAAAATGTCCCTTTATCACACAATATAAAGGACTGTTTGGCTTTATTGTTCCGCTTTTCTTGCTCTGAGACAAAATAACTATCGACTTATCACAGCTGCATTGCATTTGTCTCTTCTCCTTTAAAAGATTATTTCATTTTCTGCTTTATGCAAACTCAATAAAGCAATACTTTGTATTTTGGACAAAAGGATTTTGCTTAAAGTGGATAAATAGGAATTGATTCATAAATACGCTGCTCAAATTTGAAATTGCAAAAGAATAAAAAACAAAGCTGACTTCTGTCGCAAGGAGTATGCAGAATAAATTACAGCGAACTGAGACAAAGTCTTTCATGAAACTTTCACAGAGAGAGTAAATCACTGACCACTATAAACAACAGCTGCAAGAAGCAAAACCAACAGAATATTTCTTCACAAAGAGTTAATAAACAGGTCACCATATTTTTTCCTGTGACACATGTAAGACAAATGTCAATATTTTTGATTGATTCACTAGCAAAGTTCAGATCATGTGTAATGTCCAGAGAAAGCAGGCTGAGGCGCGGATCTAAACGCAAGGGTTTTTTAATAAAGAAACTAACGTACAAACAATAAGACAAGAAACAAAAGCACAAAGGAAACTAAGACCATCACATTCAACAACTGACAGAGAACAAATGAAACACAAGGCCTATATATACACAGGGCAAACAAGATAACAAGGTAACGAGATAGACCTGGGAAGACTAATCAACATGAAAAACTACAATGAACTACAAACATGGCACTAGGACAGGAAATACAACAAAAGTCCAGACATGGGGAATATGTGACATGTCATTACATCACATTAAAACCACATTTCAATCACTAATCACTCTAATTTAATTAAAATGTTTCATCCTTATAACAAACATACAATTTACCTGTGGAGTCACATTTTATTGCTTTTATAAAATGAAATATCATCTGATGTTGAAAAAGAGACACTTTTGTTTTTATTAATGACACAAGATTGGCAAAATTCACCCGTTTTTATCTGTCCCCCTGAATGTTTAATTATTCAAATATTTGCCTGGTATGTAATTAGTCTCACAGGGAGTCTGTGTTCCATGTCTCATACAGAGTTCAACAGCACCTCTTAATGTTAGACTCAGGAACGACACACAGCCCTTAAAGGGTTAGTTTTCCCAAAAATGAAATTTCTGTCATTCATTACTCACCCTCATGTCGTTCCAAACCTGTAAGACCTTTGTTCATCTTTGGAACACAAATTAAGATATTTTTGATGAAATCTGAGAGGTTTCTGATCTCCCTATACACAGCAATGTCATTCCAAATTTCAAGGTCCAGAAAGGTAGTAAAACATTGTTAAAATAATCCATGTGACTACAGTGATTCAGCCTTAATGTTATGAAGTGACGAGAATACTTCTTGTGCGCATAAAACAAAACAAAAATAACAACTTTATTCAACAATTTCTTCTCTTCCTTGTGATGTAGTAAACACAGTGCAGCGTTCCCGGGTTCTACGTCAGAACGTCAGCTCATTGGCTAGCTCATGCATCAGCATCACATGCATATGTCGTGCTGCTCACGTGTACAGTGTCGGCCAATACTGAGCCGGTGTTCTGACATAGAACTTTATGTTGTTGATAACAAAGAATGGAATACATTTTCTTTCTCTTTGTCTTTTTATATATGGTACAAGATTATGAACAATTGGGTGGATCTGGTGTTGATGGCTGGATTGATGGTGTGACTGAGTCCATGACAGTACCCCGTCCTCCACGGGTGGCTCCTGATGGCTGGAAGCGGCGACGACAGGGACGATCCACGACCTCTGGGGGCAGGACAATCAGGATGGTCTAGATGGAACTGGGTTAGGAGCGATGGGTTGAGGACATCGTCTCGAGCTACCCAGGAGCATTCCTCAGGGCCGTATTCCTCCCAGACGATCAGGTACTCAAGGATATTTCCCCGTTGTCACAAGTTGAGGATGGGCCGGACCCGGTAGATGGATACCTCATCAGCGATTTCAGGAGGAGGAGGTACGCCATCATCACCAGATCCTGTGAGTGGAGACAACAGAGTTTCAGTGAAGGGTGAGATCCTGTACTGTGCAGGAAGGTTTGGCCTGATACTATGTCTTTGGGCAGACCGAAGTGGCAGAAGACATGTTGGAAGAGTGCTTCGGCTGCTTCAAAGGTGGTAGGTAGACCCTTCATAGGGATCAGCTTGCAGGATTTCGAGAATCGATATCCTGGGCTATGGATGGCCACCAGTAGCGTTGGTTGAGGTGGATGAGTGGATAGTGTCCACCTTCCTCTGGTCTATTTAGATGCCGTGCTGGTCTATGACATAACCGAGGAAATGGACAGAGGTGGTATGGAACTCACATTTCTCTAGCTTCAGGTACAGCAGGTCCTACAACGCGTAGGCGTTGTAGTACATGCTTCACGTGACTCGGTGTTCAGCTAGGGAACTGGAAGGCGGTCTTCCATTCATTTCCTTCTCGAATACGGATTAGATTATATGCGCTGCGCAAGCCCAGCTTTGAGAAAATGTGAGCTCCACGCAGCTGCTCCAAGGCTGCTGGGACCAGAGGAATGGGATAACTGAATTTGACTGTTTGGGAGTTGAGTGTATGGTAATCAATACACTGCCTCTAGCCTCCGTCCTTCTTGGCCACGAAGAAGAAGCTTGAAGCGGCAGGGGGCATAGATGGTGGAATTAACTCTTGTTGGAGTGCTTTTTAGATGTACTCCTCCATGGTCTTCTGCTCCGGGATGGACAAAGGGTAAACTCGACCTTTCAGCAGAGTCGAGTTTACCAGGTAGCAGGTCGATGACACAGTCCCATGGCCGATGAAGTGGTATGTTGGGTTGCCAACCGCTTGCTTCAGACATCCACGGGCATCCTAGGATGATGTCCGCGGTGGATCCTTCCAGCACCATGAACAATATTTCCTCAGATTGGAGGCAGACGATGCAAAGCGTAACAGTGTGGGAGAAATGGCAGATGCGACCATGGCCCAGCGGTTTCCCAGGATCATATGAACTCTTAGGTTTTGGGAACAGCTATCCTTTTGATGTTGAGTTCTTGAAGGAGGTGGTGAGATGAAATTCCCAGCTAAACCGGAATCAATGAGGGCTTGTGCTGAAACAGAAGTATTACGTGTTAAGATGTGTACAGTAATTCTCGATAAAGGAGCGATCTTAGGAGGGAGTTGTATGGTACTCACCGCGAACTATGTGCCCATCTCCCCCACAGTATAGACAAAGATTAAGGATCCTTCGTTGACGCTCTGCTGGCGTGAGGTGATAGAGTTGATTTGCATCGGTTCAGGTGCTGGAAAGGCAACAGGTGTTACGGTGGGCGGAGGATGCAGAGCGGGTTGATGTACTGTTCATGTAGAGAGACATTGTGATACTCGGATGGTTTTCTAGAAGAAGGTTTCAAATCCAATCTCATCATCATAAATCACCTTAAAATGACAAATGTCATAGTTGAGTCCTTGACGAAATGCGTTAAGAAGTTTCATTCCATCTGCTGGACACTGCCAGGGAGCGGAAACACAAGGTATAAGTGCTGACAGAATCCATGCCATGATGAAGGTTGAACAGCTGGTCATGGATGGATAGAGTAGAAACCATCTGACCGAAAACCTCCTTGAACTGAGTTGTAAAGGCTGATAATGAGTTGGTGATCTGAGCGTTTGATTGCCACAGTGATTAAGCCCACTGTAACGCTCGACTGGAGAGAAGGCTGATCATAAACGCCACTCGCGCTCTATCAGAGGTGAAGAGATGAGGCTGCATGTCGAAGTATAGTGAGCATTGCAGAAGAAACCCATTGCAATCCTCCGCCTCCCTGGCAGGGAGCGGAAACACAAGGTCGCTGGTCGGGCCATGGGACTGGCAGAGGCAGCTGGTGAAGAAGACGGTGTTGTGGGAAGCAGTGACTGGCGGACTGCATTAACCAAATCAGCAAATGGATCTGCTGGACGGTCTCCACTTGGGCCTGCAGTACTCTGCATCGTTAGTTAGGTCTGGTCTTCTGTCATGAACAGAAGAAGGCAGACAAGATGAGTACAAATTAATTTTTATTTCAGGAAAGCAGGCGAAGCTGAGCGGCAATGCAGAAAAGGTAAGGATAGCAGTCACTGACTACGTTTACATGGACAGCAGTAATCTAATTATTGACCTTATTCTGAATAAGACAATATTATGATTAAGGTGTTTACATGAGTTGCTTTTAGAATATTCCTTTCATGTTCCCGTTTTACTTGTTATAGAACATAGATCGATTGATGGCAAACGTCATTACATCCCCACGGCACGCCGTCCAACGTTCTCTACAGAATTTCACATATCACCACACAGTTCGTCTTTGTTATGGTACCATATACAGTTTTGGGTGTTTCATTTTTAATTTTACAAAAGCTTCAAGTGCAGTTAATTATTTGACATGCTATACGTGCAAATAGATAAGGAGCCCCGCATATGATATGCAAGAAAAATAAATAAATTGTGCGCACGATTTACTACAGTAGAATGCAAATATATACTAGAATGAGAGCATGAGATCAGGTTTTAAAAGCTGTGTTACAAGTGTGATCAGTTTGGATTTTTGTACTAAGAGTTTTGAAAATGTACACCTTACATGTGAAAATAAGTGAATAAAAAAACTGTAAAGCCCACAGGATTGGTCCAAATTACCAACATTCAGTTGCATCATTTTGCTGATGGAAGAACACTAAGATATGGCACTGTAACATAACTTGTTACAGTGGAGACAAACAAGGATGTCCATGTTACTTTCGTACTTAGCAAATCAAGAGTAGCACCACTGAAGCATGTAACAATTCCACGTCTTGAATTGACAGCTGATGTACTTGCTGTTTGAGTGGACAAAATGTTGAGGGCAGAGATATAGTTTCCATTGGTGGACTCAGTGTTTTGGACAGAGTACATCTGTGTTAAAATACATAATGAGGACAAAAGCTTTCTGACCTTTGTGGCCAACAGGATCTCTGCTATAAGAGAAATTACAAGAAATGAAGTCATCCAAAAAGATGGAAAAGGAGCTTCAAAAGCTAACATTCTCAGCAATTACACAGAACTTAACGTTGGGGGATCTGACTGAAGCTGAAACAGCTATTGTTGCTTTTAGTCAACAGCAACAGTTTGGAAAAGAAATTGCTGTTCTATTATCTATATCTGTTTTAAAAGTAAAACGAGACAGCAAGTTGTATAAGTTGGATCCTGTCTTTTAAGGGTTGGAGGACGATTGAGAAATGCCTCTATGCCTGAGGAAAGGAAGCATCCTACCATTCTTTCTAAGGATCAGCACATTGCCACACTCATCTTACGGCATAGTTATCAACAATTAGGTCACAGTGGAAGAAATCATATGCTTTCCAAGTTGAGAAAAAGATATTGGATCATTAAAGGTAATGCAGCTGCCAGGAAGATCATATCTAGTTGTGGCCATTGTAGACATCTTGGAGTTAAGGTGGGTGAGCAGAAGATGGCAGACTTGCCGAAAGAGTGACTTATTCCCGATAATTCTCCATTTACAAATGTAGAAGTGGATTATTTTGGTAGAGGTCAAAAGAGGACGTTCCATTGTGAAACGTTGTGGAGTCATCTTTACTTGCATGGCAAGTAGAGTAGTTCATCTGGAAGTTTTTTATTCCTTGGACACTTGATGCATGCATTAACATTCTACACAGATTTATTTGCAGATGAGGATAAGTTGTTCATATAAGATCAGACAATGGTACCAACTTTTTTGGATCAGAAAGAGAATTAAAAGAAACACAAGATTCAAAAGTTTCAATTCTCCAGGAGGCTCACATTATGGAAGAGAATAGTCAAGAAAGTTTTGAGTTCTATCTTACATCAGCAAACTTTGGATGATGAAGGATTTCATACCATGCTATGTGAAATTGAGGCCATTCTAAATTATCATCCAATAACAAAGCTGTCAGATGATGCTGATGACCTAGCGCCACTTACTCCAAATCACCTTCTTCAAATGAAAGGCAACCAGTTCTACAACCTGGACTGTTTGACCAATCAGAATTATGCAGCAAGAGGAGGTGGAAACAGGTCCAGTATATGTGTGACTCTGGAAAAGATGGACAAGTTAATAGTTGCCTTTGCTTTAAGAGCGACAGAAATGGTACAAGGAAAGGATGAGCTTTGTTCCTGGTGACATTGTTGTCATTGTGCACTCTATGGATCCTGGTTGATGGGACAAGTCTTGGAAGATTTTCCTGACAAAAATGGACTTGTATGTTCTGTGCAAGTACAAACTAAAACCAACATACTTGAGATACCTCTGACAAAGCTTTGTCTGACAGCATGGAAATGTAAAGGACTTTACTATTAGTTACAGAATAAAAATGAATGAACATCTGAAGGTATGTTTGAAGATACAGTGTAATCGCTCAATTAGTGTTTCAACGTCAGACGAATGAAAGACATCAATACAACAGATGTCATTAAAACAGCTTGTAAACAATGTCATGTAGCATTACATTTACTTCAGAAAAGCCATTCAGTCTCCACAACTTGTTAACCTGTTAGTGATGTCCTAATAATGTATGTTTTGAAAACATGTTATGACAGCCACTGTGCAAATGATTATATTATTAATGAATTGGAGAAACATAATTTTATAATTAGATATAGAAGTTATTGCAAAAACTGCCCTATGTGCAATTTACATGTTTACAAACATTTTTTTATAATTATTATTATTTGAGTGTTGATTATATCTAAAAATAAATAGCAACTGAATTTAATAGTTTGGGTTCTGTTTTTAATTGTAACCTTTAATATTATAGTAATGTGCAAGTAAGGGCTCCCTATATAGTTTACAGCATTAACAGAGATAGAGATAGAGACACAATTTGTTCAGTAAACCACTGTTTAAAAAAAAAACCCAACAACAATTGTTTAGTTTTCTCCCCCCTGCTGTACCGAACCATGACTTCAAAACCAAGGTACGTACCGAACCATCATTTTTGTGTACCATTACAACCCTGATGTGTGTGTGTATATATATTGCACATTTAAGCTTGTTTCAAAATTTGTAATATCAACAAATACTCTATTTGTGTTAATATTTATATTATATATATATATATATATATATATATATATATATATAATTATACTAATATAATATATATTAATTTAATAATGGTCAAAAAATGGTTTCATTTAATTTCTTTATCTTTATTTTCAGGTGAAATATGAGTCAGACATGTTCTTGACAGTTTTGTGAGATTCACTCATTCAGAACTAGCAGACTAATAATGATCTGTCAGACTCAATAACTCCATCTGACAGACTACAAATGGACCGTCCACCTCCGTCCGCTGCACTCGCCTCGTCAGTGACCACTTGAAGGCGTTTCCCTCTCCAGGGAGTAAATATAATATTTAATTGAAGGTCTAGCAAGGCCACATAAGGTAAAGTGCTGCTTCCTCCACCAGACAGCGCCACAGTTAAAACAGAATTTTGAAGATTTGATCACTGGGTGTGCCAAAGTTTGTAAGTTTAGTACTATGAAATGTTTGAAATGCATTCAGACTTTTTGAAGCACTTAGTAGCAAGAAATTCATAAGCAGAGTTATATGCTTTATTTTCTGATCAGAAAATCTGCACACATTTTCCATTATATTTCAGATTGCTGTACTATTGTTTGAATTATTTTTTCCCCATGCTGATATATTGTGCTGTAGCCTAAAACATTTAAGATAAACCCACGTCTAATTTAATGCACAACACAACAAAATTTAAAAAGCAAATAAGTTCACAAAAAAACGGAATCAAGCCACAACATAACGAAATCGAGCCACAACGCAACGAAAATGCTCCCGACCACTAGGGGGCTCTCAGAGCTCGGTAAGTTAGTTTTCCTGGCCAGTGTTCTATAGATTTGGCAGTTAAATCAATACCACGATTAGTTTTAACAGTATGTAACCACTGTATATCGACATGAAATATTCATTCAAAATCACCTACGTGCACAATAGCTTCATATTTATTATTTATAATTTGTAATAATTTGTATTCATTAAAAGAAAGTGAAAGTGAAAAGTGAATTGCAGTAAAAAACAAAAATAGTAAGTCAGTCTTACCAACAGGAGCTAACAAGCTTTGGAATTTGAACATGTCTGTTTTTAAATGTTAAAACAAAGTCATTGTAACGAATACAAATTATTCGTTTTAACGTTCCCTTTATCATGCGCCATGGTAGCACGTCAAATCATTCACAGGTATAAATATGAAGCTATTGTGCACGTAGTTGCTATAAAATAAAATTTCATGTCGATATACAATGTTTACATACTTAAAACTAATCATGGTATTGGTATCTTTGTAAGACTGTCGACTTTAAAGAACAGTGGCTCTGAGAGCCCCCTAGTGGTCGGGAGCATTTCCGTTGTGTTGTGGCTCGATTTCGTTGTGTTGTGAACTTATGTTTGCTTTTTTAATTTCGTTGCGTTGTGCACTACTGGGCCACCGTACTAATTTTACATAAAAACAAAAGGAACAGCAGTTGGTTGTTCTACATGCCAGACGTTAATAACCTGCAGTGTGAACCAGACCTATAATCAAAAGTCAGACTACTATGCGAGCATTTATTATTATCATTTCTCATTGAGCTAGTGTTTCTTAAAAATCCCTCAATATGATGCTGTCCTTAGCAAACACCACCAATACTGACTACACTAAATAAATGTTCTTTATTGGCATCCATGGTTCCATCAAGAACCTTTACATCCATGGAACATTTTCAGAGCACAAAAGATTATTCTTCTTTAAAAAAAAAGAAATATTTTAGGAACTGAAAGATTTTTGGTTGAAACTAAAATGGTTCTTATATGGAATCACTGCAAAAACGTGCAAAAAACCTTTGGAAGCTTTTTAAGTGTAGTACATAAAAAGTCTATAAGGTCCACCGTCCACATGTCAGTGAAATTCACTTTCTATTTGAATCTCGTGGAACACAGAAACAGGAGTCTGTTGTGAACGTCATCGGGCAGTTTGTTGTGAGTGAACTCAAGGACGGTGCGCTGCTTTCCTTCTGCTTTAAATTTGCATGAATCACTCTCAGATCAAAGGAGCGGCGGGGAGCCAGTCACTCACTGATAAAGTGGATAGGGCGGGAGCGCACGCGGACGCGAACCTGAAATATGATGGAATGTTTATTTTTGGGTCAGTGGGGGTGCTAATGAGAATGTATTCTAAGAACTAGAGAGCGAGAAAAACAGCGCGGGCGAATGCCTGAACAGCGGCTCTTGATTGGTTCGATTTGACAGCCGCTCACCGGGTAAGGACATTGACAATGACACGCTGCCTGACGACCGTGCGAGAGCTACACCTACCGAATATACAGCCAAAATAACAGAGAGAGAGAGCATTTCCCAATGTTTTATTTATGGGCTTGCTACCTGAGCTAGACTTGCACACAAAAATTTCGATACAGGAAAAAACTGTCGTATAGGCTATTCACAGAAATGACACACCAGAAATGTCAAGTTTACTGTCACTCTTCCCATTGCAGGCCAAGTGAGAGAAAAATAATCAAATACATCCTTGTGGGGGAAAAAAGTGCACTTCAATGTAGGCTATCCAATGTGCGCTTGTACAATGTGTATTGTACTGTTAAACGTGCAGATATTAATGAAATGAAACGCCACTTAAGTGTACTTTAAGAGAGCATACTTTCATGTTTCTTACACTTGTACACTTAACTTTTTTTTTTTTTTTTAATTTAAAGTACATTTTTAAATTGTTATGCTATGTTTAAATGTTTTGTCGTGCTTTAAAGGGTTAGTTCACCCAAAAATGAAAATGTCATTTATTTACACCCGTAAGACCTTCGTTCATCTTCGGAACATAAATTAAGATATTGTTGATGAAATCTGATGGCTCAGTGAGGCTTGCATTGCCAGCAATGTTACTGCACCTCTCAAGATCCATAAAGGTACTAAAAACATATTTAAAACAGTTCATGTGAGTGCAGTGGTTCTATCTTAACATTATAAAGCGATAAGAATACTTTTTGTGCGCCAAAAAAACAAAATAACGACTTTTCAACAATATCTAGTGATGGGCTGATTTCAAAACACTGCTTCATGAAGTTTCTGAGCTTTATGAATCTTTTGTTTCAAATTAGTGATTCAGATCTCCTATCAAACAGCTAAACTGCTGAAATCATGTGACTTTGGCTCTCCAAACAACTGATTCGATTCGTAAAGCTCCGAAGCAGTTTTTTTAACTCTGTCCATATATATATTGTTGAAAAGTCATTATTTTGTTTTTTTGGCGCACAAAAAGTATTCTTTTCGCTTTATAATATTAAGATAGAACCACTGAACTCACATGAACTGTTTTAAATATGTTTTTAGTACCTTTATGGATCTTGAGAGATGCAGTAACATTGCTGGCAATGAAGGCCTCACTGAGCCATCGGATTTCATGAACAATATCTTAATTTGTGTTTCGAAGATGAATGAAGGTCTTATGGGTGTAGAACAACATGAGGGTGAGTAATGACATTATTTTCATTTTTGGGTGAACTAACCCTTTAAAGTAGTGCACTTAGTGCTGACTAACATACTAAAGGACATGTAAAGTCCTTGATTATAATTAAACTGTATTGTTATTTAATACATTTAAAGTTAATATATTTTAAATGTATTAAATTTCAACTTTCATCATTACAAATCTGTAATTACAAATATATTTGTGTGTTAAGTACTCCTTTTAAAAGTATGCTAAGGAGTATGCTACTGTAATTCTGTCATCCATTAGTAATTGTGTCTAACGAGATGAACAGACCCGTGAAGGAAAGGTGAAGGTTAACCAATCGAAGATGTGTTTCTTTTGAAAACCACACAGTTGAGGTGATCCGTAAGAAAACACACAACCCCATGAAATCAAAGTGCTCCACAAACACAATCATCAGCAATGCAGTCATAGAGTGGAATACTATGTACTGAATACTGCGCAGTATGTCTACTATTTAAAAAAACACAGTATAAGAAACATTATACATTATGATTAACGTGTCAAATGCAGAATGTCATCACATAGTTTGTGTTATCACTTAGCATTTTTAATCCAATTTTTAAAAAAGCAGAGTGCATTGCATTGATACAGTACATGCTACATACTATTGCATACTATGCATGCTATTCCACATACAGTGATAATGTGGTTGGTATAGATGTGTGTGGTCAGAGACAATGTGCAGGAATCCATGTGTGCAGCGCTTCAGTCCATTTGCTCTTGTTGAGTGAAGTGTTCCTCAAACACAGGCTGTCAGTCTCAAGCAGAGCGTGACTGCTGACGGCTGTGAAGGGTTAGATTTCGAAATCCACTGCCGCTTCAATGTATATCCTTTGAGTGATTTATAATGAGTTATTAATCAATATTTATCCTACAAAATATCAGATGATTTGAATGGCTTCTTAAAGTTTATGAGATTTACCTAGTCCGTTTACTCGAATGTGCTCTCTCTCCATGTTTTTAAGAGAAGCACCCAACAAATGTTAAAACATAATTATATTTACTCTTCTAGCTGACCAGGACAGCCGAGGTCACTGGGGTCACTTCAGCTTGTTGCCTACGTGACCGCTTTTTAGTTAAAGCATTTACTTTACTTAGCATCTTCAATCACTAATGACAAATATTGTCTGTACCTCGTACTGTGAGAGAGAACGTGTTAGCAGTATGTTTTTGGAAAAGTATCCTGTGTAGAGCCAGAGCTCGACCAACTTTAACCTTGAAGAAGCTGTGTATCTGTGTATGTGTGCTGGTATTCTTTGTTACACATCAGTATTGGTGAGGTGAACAACTGGCACCCTGGGGAGTTGGAATGACTTGTTTTCCTGACAAGCTAGAGACTAGAAACGCAGTTCTGAGTTGCCTAAACCAGGGTCTTGGCATCATTCGGATAATCAATGTAGATATGTTTATGTCTATCAGTCCATACGTGCAGATTTTCTAAGTTTATCTATTTCTTAACCAATCAGAATCATTCAACCTAAAGTAATGACATAGCTTAGTGTAAAGTATAATTGCTGTGGTTTTGTGAATGTACAGCAGAGAGGCCTACAAACTCCTTGCTGAGTATTGAAGATGACTTCTACTGATGAAACTGCAAACTATTCTTCAGTAAAATTTTCTTCAGTTGATTGCATCTCTTGACTCCTGGTCTTCATTCATCATATCTGGTCCTTGGGTCTTTAACTATATAATTCCCTACAGCTGAGACACTTTCACATCTCACACACATATTAACATTAAGATCGCTCTTAATCACACACACACACACACAAAGGAGGGAATAGTGATTGATTACGTGTGCACAAATGACATCAACTCATGTATTAATGATCCATTGGCTGTGGCTTCATCAAAAGACATTTTCTTTCATCAGCCTGTTTTCAACCTTCAGCTAAACAAGTCGGGAGTTTCTGATCTCACAAATGCTGTAACAAGTTTCATGAGTCACAAAACACTTTGAGTTTTCTGTGAAGCGAGTGAATGCGCACTGATTCCTGAGTGCTGGGATAGAACTCAAAAAAGTCAATGTACCCATGAATTATTTTGGATTCATATTTGTTTTCCTTTCT
The DNA here is from genome assembly GCA_037950665.1 of Hypophthalmichthys nobilis. NCBI lineage: Eukaryota > Metazoa > Chordata > Actinopteri > Cypriniformes > Xenocyprididae > Hypophthalmichthys > Hypophthalmichthys nobilis. The sequence goes on along the minus strand of CM075471.1, from coordinate 23,464,598 downwards.
GTTTTCCCCCTTTAACTCATCAAGTTGTTTTTTATAAGTTATACAAGATTCAACTCATTTTTTAAAGTTAGTTAAATGCAATTTAAGTTGAAATGACTTAAACATCCAAGTTGATTGTACTTAAAAAATGTAAGGCAGCAACTTTTTTGTAGTGCATTTTTTTTTTTTTTTTTTTTTTTTTTTTTTTTTTTGCATTCATTTAGTTTTTCTGGTGTTGCAACAAAGATCTGCTAATGTAAAATGAGGAAGTTTTCTAAAAAAAAATCCTAAGCAATTTCTGTATAATTTGTATGATTGAGTTGATATAGTTGTGACAATTATAAGCATGAAAATAAATACATTTTTCATTCATTAATTTATTTAATAAACATAAATAATAGAGTTTGTGTGATGTTTTTCATATCAATCATACAATATGGAAAAAGCACTTTCAGGATGAAGACTGTCTTTGATGTTTGTTGATTTTATAAATGTTTTCATAAATATTTAGTGTTAACCGAAGTAGGAACACAGCTGGGAAATCTTGTATATATATTCTTTTAAAATTAACATCTTCCTTAAGTAGAATGTAGTATTAGTGTTTCTTTCATAGTGTTTCAGTATTTCATTATTTCGTGCGTGCGTGTGCGTGTGTGTTACATGTATAAAAAGACGCAGATGAATAACAGCATCAGTCTTCTGCAGCATCTGTGTGTGTTTAGTCACTTCTGATAATATTTGTCTCCATCTGAGAGACTCATTCCAGATAAATGAAGGAGAATTAGAGAAGAGGAGTGAACAGGAACTAAAGACAGATGTATGTGTGATTAGAGGAGCAGCTGATGAGGGACACGCTGTCATATCTGTTTCCTCTTGTTATTGGATTGGGTCACCATGGTAACAAATGCAGAAAGATTCCTCAATGGACATAAGGAGATCAATTTAGGGAAGGAGTGAATGAAGGAGGTGCACATGTTCATCTGGGTTTCTTTATATATGTCAACATGTATATGTCACACATTTTTCATTTGATGCCAGATATAATGAATTTGTCAGTAATGAAACAAAAGATAAACATTTGTATCATAAAATATTATATTAAATATGCAGAAACTGAAATGCAAATTTAGATTTTAGATTCTCAAATGAGCAGAATTTTGACACCAAAGTAACCCATTTCAGCTCGTTTCTCTGTTGCAGAAATATTTAAAATCGGATACGTGAAAGCAAATTATAATGAATATGACATTTCTTTTTCCAACACCCTGTAGATTTATTGCTTTCAAAGTTTCTAAAACTAATTAGATATACAGTAAAATAGATCCAGATTTTCCACAATGAACCAGAACACATTTGAGGATTCAGTACGATTGAGTCATTGTTTGCCAAAGAATAGGTCGTCTTCTCTTTGAATCTGTTGTGTATTTGCCAGGGAACAAAAGAGGGAACGGCGTTCAGTTTAAACCCTGTTGATCTGATCTGACAGTGAACTCAAAGTCTTCAGTTGTGAGATGATAACAGTGCTGATGATGTTCTCAGAGATAACAGCTCGACCTGCTTATCTGCTTTAACACACACTTTAAAACCATCGTTTACAACCTCAGAACTCGGTCAAATCACTGATCATTCATCCGGTCAGCGGCCTTTCAGAAGATTCATGCATTTAAGTGAACTGCAACAAAGCAAAAGAGATGATTGATTTCTCTCTCTCTCTCTCTCTCTCAAAAAGAAGCTCAAGTGTAATTGTTTTATATTTCTGGTCATAGGCTACATAATAGGCTACTTCCATTTCTGCAGTTTTATTTATTTATTTACTTTACTTTTTTACTTTAGTATTTTCTTTTTTACTTTAGTAAATAGTAATGTTTAAGAATAAGTAGGTGTGGTCTGATTTTGACTGCTCGTACACAAAAATATTGATGTTTAACAAAAGTTCAAGTAGTAGAAGTTACAATAGAAGAAATATATAGCACTGGCGCCATCTTGTGTTTAGTTGACATGCTATACTAGAAATACAACATAACGCAACTTAACACCAATAACACAAACTACTACAAAGTCAAATAAAGCGTCTATTAAATAATTTAGTTTTAAGTAGTGAATTTTATGCAAATCCATTGTAAATTAGTTGCAGATCTCTGCGCAGGTCGCGCTAGTCGGTTCCAGACACTAGATGGCGCATGTGTCTGTATCAAACATTATGAGGCGTCTACAAATACGGCCTGATTGTTTTTACACGTTTGTCTTTATTAAATAATATTAATAATAGTAAATCATAATACATTATCTTTCCATAAATTATCGATGTATTTATTCAGAGTTAGAGGTCTACAGTTTTCTGTAATGGCCTTTCCGCGTTTAATTTACTTTATAAATTATGGATCTTAGCAAGTGAAGAAGATGTGGGTTGATTTTGACTCAGGCGCGTGAGGGTCAGACTCGCGGGGTCTTATGTAAGAGGCGCGCGCACGGTGGAGCGTCATTCGGCGGCGGCGCGAGATGAAGTTGCAATAATGACTCGAGCGGTTTTAACCTCATTTGTCGTGTTAGTTAATGTCACATCATGAGTTTATTTTGAGATTACGCTTCACTTTAATCATAATCATCGACTCAGGAAGCAGAAGAGCTCGGAATATCGATCCGTGACCGATAATTGATCATCATGCCGCCCATCGAGAATGCCGCGGGTCGCGAGCAGATCCGATTGAAAATCAAAGAGCTTATCGATTCCAATCAAGTGCTGGTCTTCAGTAAGAGCTTCTGTCCTTACTGCGTCAAGGTGAGTAAAGATCCGTCCTCGTAAGCTTACTTCATAGCTCTTCAAACTGCCCTGTCATGTAAGAAGGTTTGTGAAAAAGATAAATATCGTGTGTTTTCAAGTCAGTTATTGGAAAGTACCTATGATTATGTGCTCCAATTGTATGTCTGTGGTCTCAAAACATTTTATTTTAGGATAGCTTTTTTTATTATAATTTTCATTTATAATTCTTTATTTTTGTGTTGTTTGTTCTTAAAATTATTTATTTTTGTTGTATGTGTTCTGTTTTATTCTGCTGTGTTTTGTCTTTGTTGTAAAGTCATTTGATAACGCAACAAAGTTGTTAAATTATTCTGTTTACATGTTTCTAAACTAGTTAGTTTTTGTGGAAATTTGCTCAAATATCTCGCAAATTCATATGGTAAGAAAAAACAAGAGTTTGTCAATGTCAAGTTCATAGTGATTTTAGGAATCACGGCGTTTATAATATACAGGGAGAAATATAGATAACTATTCGTTTTTGATCTTTAATAAACATAAGTATGTTTGAATTAAAAAAATAGATTTAAAGGTCTGATCTCTAATAAGAGAACTTTCAAGAAATAGAGTTCATAAAGGGTTAAATCTATGCTCTGTCGCCTTAATTTAACATTAAAAGGTGTCAAAAGTAACAAAATAGGTGGAATAGGTGGTAGACTGAACCAGGCAAGTGTTTGTTGAAGTGCTGTGATGTTCATAAGGAGACTAATTAGGTTTTTCATTTGCTGGGATTGTGTAGTAATTAATTTATGAATAACAGGGACCATCTGTTCAGCCAGGTAAGCATGCTGGTTTTGCCCTGTACTGTAGATCATGTCTGGTGATTTGATCTGACACTTTGAGTTCAAAATGAACTACTGATTGAACCACATTTGAACCAGCAGGTTGTGAATGACTAGGGTACAAAGTAGTTATAGATAACATGAAAGTACTTCACTGATGACCTGAGATTTCATGTTGTTTATTTAATGCTGTTACATGTGAGTTAGTAATTGCATGCATTTGAAAAGCTTAAATGGTTATTTTTCTTCTAAACTGTTGCTAAATGTTGTTAAGTTTGAATTGTCAGTCTTGTTGAATAACTAACACGTAGGGCTTTCTGTAATTTCAGGTGAAGGAACTCTTTAAAGAGCTGAATGTCAAGTGTAATACCATAGAGCTGGACTTGATGGGTAAGAGAGCAATCATTATGGATCATTTTGCATATCAGTAATCAAATGACTCTTATAATTCTTTTCTGAGAGTGAAATGAAAGACATGGAGGAAGTGCCAGGCTGTGCCAGTTACTGTCTCTTCTATTCTTCAGTCTATGAACTAATGGCAGATTATTACCATATGTACATGTATTTCCACCCATATGTACATCTTGTCAGAGCTCATTGTCTGTCAAACATATTTTATTTAATTTTTAAGAAACATGGGTCTTGAATATCTTTATTTTCTATTTTAAATTGTAATAACTCAAGTAGCGCTGCCCTTTAATATTCGACTAATCATTAGTCGACTAGAAGATGCTTAGTTTACCAAAAAGTCAGTCACAGAAAGAAAAAAAAAAACTTGTGGCGAAGTCATGCATTCCGTAAGGGACAGATCGTTAACGGCGGGTCCATGTGGTAATTGCAGTATGTCGGGCAGGAAATCCAAATGTTCGCCTATTGTCCATCGACTTCAAATATGGCTTATTTTATTTACTTTTATTTGTGTAAACTCACAATAACAAGAAAAGTTGTACCTTTGTAAAATAAAGAAATCAAACAGGATGCGCTTTCTGCCGTCTCGGTTTCCGTGAACTGGAACGCGTCATAAAAGTGAACCGAAACAGCGTATGAAGTACTTGCCTCACAGACATGAGAAATATATCTATAGAAAGTTGGAAATGTACACTTTTAGATTAACCAATTCAAATCGGAAAAAAAAAACTGTCCACTTATGTAATTTGTATGAAAGCTGCCTTTCTCCCTACAGGCACGTTACTGCAGAGATGGCGAGGCAGCATTGTTAACTTCATCTTTCATCGCATTTATTAATAAGTAATAAATGTCTCCTTGCTATTTTTTTTATTTTTTCCTGACACATTCATAATTATTTTTCCGGTGCTGTGCAGCAAGCTTTGTGTGCACTAGAGTGTGGAAAAGGCTATATTACGCCTATACTGTATATATTAAACCCTCATCATGGTTTAGTATTCTCCTCAGTATATATTGAAGTAATTAAATGAATATAAACATGCGTTTAGTTGACTAATGACTTAAATGAACGACTAATAGTCGGCTAGAAAAATCTTTAGTCTGGGGCAGTCCCAAACTATGGTTTTTGCCATCAAAATAACCAAAGAAGCTGCCATGGTGTTAAAAACAAAAAAAAAAAAAACAAATAAAAAACAAGTTTATATATATATATATATATATATATATATATATATATATATATATATATATATATAATGAGAAATTAAAGTTTTAGTTTAGGAGAAAATTACTACAAAAAAAACTGTCTTTATTTCACAATGTGAAATAAGCATTTCTGCACCCTACTCTGTATTTATTTATTTATTTATCAGGGCTATTCAACTTCAACAATTGGGCCAAATTAACAGTTGAGGTTATTTAAGCCTGAATATTTTTCTGTGATGGCTGTTGTCTGCAGATGCCAGTTCTGAGATTACAGTATACTCTTTGTTCACAGTATATTTAAAACAGTGTTTACTTTGTTTTGATAAACATGCAATTGCATAACATTTTTACCTGAAGCTCTTCCTGATATGCAAGATTACCAAATATTCATGTTTTCTGCATACTGCGATTCTGTAATGTCCACGTTTAATGTTACGAACTTTTACTACCTCACTGACTCGACCCATTGACATGTGCTGAAATACTTGTGCATGTGGTCTCTGAACATTGTGCTGATGCTGAACCTCTGAAGTTAATGTTTATGTGTTCAGGGCAGTGTTGGCTGTGACTGATGATCTGCTGAGTCACTCCAACTGCAGCGTTACAAACTCCTCTTCCCTTTATCGTTTTCATTCACTTAACTGCACCCCACCATGTCTCATTGATGTCTCATGCTTTATCTCACTGTACATGCACAGCTGTTCTCATGTTAGTAGCATCACCCTGATAATGGATTCTCTGCTGAACGGCTTTAAACCTGATTAGCTGCTGCTTTTTTCTCTCGGTGCGCTTGGAGCCAAACATTAGTTTCAGAAGCAAGCGTGCAGTGCCAGATCCGAACCCGATTAGATTATCAATCTTGGAGGGCCGCCCATGTGTAGATGTGAAACATGAGCGGTGATATCCTGACTGATCACATCTGATGTGTTTTAGAGGATGGAACCAACTACCAGGACTTACTGCACGAGATGACTGGGCAGAAAACGGTCCCCAACGTCTTCATCAACAAGAAACACATCGGCGGCTGTGACAACACTATGAAGGTACTGATTCATCTGTCTGATCTCTGCATGTGTACGGCAGTGATTCTTACTTGGTGTCACTGGCCAGACTTTTGTCTGTTTTCAGAAAGTCTATGTATTATTTATTTATTTATTTATTATGTCCATGTAGACAAGAAGGAACGTCTGACATGTGAAGTGACCAACCATAGTTTGATTAGTTTGCTCTGAAACACTGCACAGGTGCAGAAGTATTTATGAATGTCTGTTCACCAATGGAATTAGTTGTTTGTAGATATTAGGGACAGAATTTACCCCAGTTTTGTTAATTTACGGACATAAAAATGGCATTTTCTCAAACTTTATATTTAGTTTTTCACTTTAAATATGTCAGATATTTGATGGCATGAACCTCACTAAGTTTATAGAATGATGAATACCCATGTGACCTACTAAATTTGCTAAAAAGTATAAATTCTTGCATACTGTTCCAACACAATGCAGTGTGTAGAATTTGGAGTACGCTGGTTTTCCACTCTGAAGCCGTTCTTGCTTGACCTCATTGTCATGGGAGGTGATGGTCATTAGTAGTTGAGCTAGTGGACTTTCTGCTGCAGAAGCCTCATCCACACACACCCTTTCATTTTAATTGTTGAAGAAGATTAAAGAATAATTATAGGTAATTAAAAGGTAGTTAAAACATTTCTGACCATGCCACATGTCTGCTAGAAGGTATTTTTTTCCATTTAATTGACAAAATTGCTGTCATTGATTCAGGGCAGGACTTTCAGTTTCATTCTAAAATGTGTTTGTTTCACTCTGAAACTTCTTACTCATCCAATTTTGATTGGAGTGATGCAACCACTGTTATTATTAGGCTTGGAATTTCCATAGACCTCCCGAATATTATTTATCAGTATTACAACAATATCTAACTGGCGAATTATTTTTATTTTTTTTTTTTTCCCCTCAGTGGTCAGTCACACCTCTGAGTTGGAAAACTCTGTGAAAATGGGTGCATAAAGCTCTGGAAAAGTGGGAGTGTAGAGGGGTGGAAGAAGGGAGAGAACAACCAATGAAACACAGACCTACAACACACTCATTATGCAGAATAATGAATATTAATATATGAGCATGGAGAAAAATGACGACAAACTCCCAAACAACAAGCTCTCATGATAAACGACGCATAGTTTAACACCGAAAGAATAAAGACGGTTTATTTTTTGTCCATTATTCTTTGAATTTTCGATCTAAATCAGTCTTTTGTGTATCAGAATAATCGTGTTATCACGTTCAGATATGCCACTGTATCAGTGTCCAGTTTGCACATATTTCATTTGAAGAAGACATGATGAAATGTGTTCACACACCATGCTAGTTCATGTTTGGTGCAGGAGAGTGTGTGAAATACGTCTATAAACTTTAAACACATACATTATTCTGTATATGATCTATAATCCATGTGGTGAGTGTCTTGGATGACATGGGGGTGAGTAAATTATCAGGAAAATTTTATATGAAAGTGAACTAATCCTTTAAAGGGTTAGTTCACCCAAAAATGAATGTCATTTATTACTCACCCTCATGCCGTTCCACACCCACAAGACGTTCGTTAATCTTCGGAACACAAATTAAGATATTTTTGTTGAAATCCGATGACTCAGTGAGGCCTGCATAGCCAGCAATGACATTTCCTCTCTCTAGTTCCATTAATATACTAAAAACATATTTAAATCAGTTCATGTGAGTACAGTGGTTCAACTAACCCTTTAAACACCTGGAGCTCCGCGCTGAAACCGATCATATGTGCTCTCCACAGGTATAGCCTAACAATCGTATTTTTCACGTGTTCGTATTCAAACTCCAGTTCTGACCACATCGTGGGAAAAATACAAACCACACTCATGTGCTAGCTGTGCTGAGGGAAACATGGACACGACTCACATGTCCGAACGCAGAGCAGGCAGAGGTGAATGAGCCGCACTTTTGAATTCTCCACCGTAATGCGCTTTCATGCAAACATTTTAATTTGTGCTGGTAGATTACAGCAAAACAAACCACATGCACCCAAACTTCAGCTCTGGTCGCGTCGCAGGAAAACGCATTTGTGTTGTAGCACTGAGGAAACAAGCACCTACGACCCATGTCTCTGAATGACAAGAGACAGAGGCAAGAGAAGTGATACTTCCTCATGCATAATACCGCAATTATAATCTTATGCATACTACAGAACAGTGATTGGATTGAATGTGCTTTTTGTCATGAATAAATGCAGAGAACTGCTCGAAACTGTTGATTTCAGCATGTTCGACCAGCCCATACTGGAGCCAATCAGCACTCCGGATCTTGCCGGGATTACACGATGACGTCAGATTTTGTGACGTTGCTCTGACTTTGCTTTTCAAACTGGAAGACCGAAATCGCTCAAGTGCAAAAATAACTAATTTCAACATAAGAATAAAATTGAGTACCTTTTAGTGTTTTCAGTGATGTGCAGCTTATACATATCTGTTCACAGCTCAAATGTGTTCTGGGGTTTCATGACCCTTTAAAATGATTGAGAGCATTTTAGCATGTTGGTAGCATCCTTAAGTCCATTTGCTCTAATTGCATTGAAGTGTGCCATTCCGCAACCAGGACACACAAGCCATTTTGTGACACTTTGTTTTGGAGCTTTTTTTATGAGGGCTTTTGTATAGGGCTTTGACTGTGGCAGTTTTATACCACTACGTTCAAGTTGACTGGCACAGCCCAAGTTTTGTACTATCAACTGTTGGTTATATGTTGGTTACCCCCATCAGAGGACTGCTCTTGGCATTTACATATGAAATGTCTCATCAGTGCCTGTTTCTATCACTAATGTATCTGTCTGTAGATCTGTCAGCTGTCTATAAAAGCCCTTTCACAATTGTGTAAAGCAGCTCTGTGGGAAAGACCTTTGGTAATAGAGCTGAATAATGCACAAGTGCCTCTTCATAATGGCTCTTATCAGCATCGTTTTTATTCTCCTAATGATTGGTTGGTTGTCTTGGTAACAGGCACACAAAGATGGCATCTTGCAGAAGCTGTTGGGTGAAGAGAGTGAAGTGTACGAATATGATCTCATCGTCATCGGCGGTGGTTCTGGCGGTCTGGCTTGTTCAAAGGTGAGTCAAATTACACAAAGGCAGAAAGATCCTTTATCTATGATGCTGTTTAAATACTGCGTGTGTGTAGGGTAAATACACATCATTTGGGACTTTTTTTTTTTTTTTAATTAACTTTTTTTAAATGCATTGTTCAATATGCTTTCAGGGGCTTTTATGTAATTTAATGTGCATGGTTATATTTTATGGGTAAATGTTTCTTGCTTCTGAGAGCTGCCACTCTAAATTTCATTGTACTTGTACAACGACAATAATTTTTTTTATATACACACACACACACACACACACACACACACACACACACACACACACACACACAGGGCTTGACATTAACTTTTTTGCTCACCAGCCACTGTGGCTAGTGGTTTTCTAAAGTTACTAGCCACTCAGCATTTTCACTGGCCACAATTTTGCTGTTGGGAAATTACATTTTATATGATTAAAGTTGACTTTGGCATGCTTAAATTACTTGATTTTGAGTCATTTTACTTGATTTAGAAGATTTAAAACCTTTTCAAACTTTCAAATGCAGAGTGACCACCCAAATCAAGAGTACACTGTATATCAGCTGGTATGTACAGGTGGGCAACGGGTGGGCAATATGAGCATCTCTGCTAATACAGGGTATCCGCGGGGCATTAAAAAGCATTAAAAGTCATTAAATGGATTTTGCGAACATTAAGGCCTTAAATGGCATTAAAAAGCATTAAATTTTATTCCTACAGACATTACATTTTTTTAGGTAGTTTTGAAGAAAAATAGTACTACCAGTTTATTTTGAATATAGTCTTCATAATTAATAGCTGATTTGCTGTCGCAAAATATGTACACATTGGTGTGATACACACACGGAACCAGCTTGGTAATTGCCTCCGGCCGGTGCGAAATTGCCGTAACGCCGTTTTTGATAGCGGTTTACCGGCTTGGACCTGGAGACGGAAGGCTGCATCAGTGTTGCCAACTTTTTTCCAAGAAAGCACATTGTGACAAATATAGCGACTTGTTGAAACCTTATATAGCTTCCGAGAGCCCCAGTACTGCCGCAGGCGCACCTCTCTCTGCGTCTGTTCTGTTCAGTGAGTGACTGAGAGGAGCAGCACATTCAGTTGAGGATGTGTGCTCTGTCAGAGAACAAATAGGTTAGAAGCAATAGTATATATTCTGAGTGATCATTTTACATGTACGTATAGCCACAATCACAGCAACTGTCTTTATCTTATGTGTATGGTGATTTTTGTCAGACAACATCTCGATTACAAATCAGGATTATAACATGTCAGGGCTCGACACTAACGTTTGTCTATTAGTCCAGGATAAGTGGATTTTTTGAAGGGGCAAGTGAAAGAGAAGTTTACTTGCCCGGTCGGACAAGGAGCCTGATTTAAATCGTCAATAATAAAAATAAATAAATTAAATAAAAAAAAAACTTAGGAATCACCAAAACGCAAGAATGACAGATTTGATTAGTGTAAGTGGCGATCGATAGTGGATAATAATAGGCTGTATAATGGACTGACGGTTACAAGGGTGCTCGCGCAGCCTTGTTTTCATTAGCCTACTGAATGATTCAGCGTTTTGAACGAATCGGTTGAGTCAAAGATTCAATCCCTGCATCCCAATGTACATACCATCCACCCTATCCGCCCTAAATAGTATTGAATATTACTGTTACATACTATTTAGGATGGCTAGAATGCACATTGAGACGCAGGCAATGACTCATTCATAAACAACTGCCTCATTCTTGAATGAATCAGTCATTGGAATGAATCGTTTGAATGAATGACTCACTTATTAAGACGGTTACTTGCCACTACCTACTGGTGGTTTAGTTTCATTTTTAAAAGTATCACTTTCCCCCCAACATTTCTTATTTGAATTTTCAAAAAATATTTAAAGCAATCCAATAACATTATTTCATGCAGTTGTAATTTTTTTTATTGTAAATGATTTAATTTGATTAAATCAGCCCTTAGTGTCTTATTCTAATTGATTTTTTTTTTTAACAAATTTAAGAATTTAAAAATAAAAGATGAATCATACATTTTACATGAATCATACAGGATTGGGTGGGGGGAAATTGCCCCTTGTAAAGGTAAAAAAAAAAAAAAAAAAAATGCCCTCAGTGTAAATATCACAAATATGCAGATTTATATATGTCAAAGCTGGAATAATCTGAAAGGATATTGCTTCAGAATAAATTTATATTTACACCAAAAAAATAAAAATAGAAAAATTCTATTTTTTCCAGACAAGCAACTGTTTTACTCAGACAAGTGAATGACCGATTTACTTGTCCAAAGGACAAGCACATGACAAGGCTTAATGTCGAGCCCTGTATGTAGTCTTAATGGGCCACATTTCAGTCACCATTTCATATTGTCTGACAACAAAACAGAAAAATATATAGATGAAAAATTTTATTGGGAATTTGGCTGTATTAAAATACATTATGTGAGCACAAAGAGGTAGCAGCAGAGAAGCAAACAAATGTAAAGGGCTGACACTTGGCAGAATGCGAATGCAACTTAATGACATAATGAATCCATCACCTTCAACTCAACCTTGCAAAAACAGAACTGCTTGTGGTCGGTGCCAACCCAACACTTCATCATAACCTTTCCATTCAACTTGGGTCATCAACCATAACTCCTTCCAGGACAGTCAGGAACCTTGGAGTGGTGATGGATGATTGTTTAAGCTTCACAGATCATATCGCTACAACGGCCCGGTCCTGCAGATTTGCCTTGTACAACATTAGGAAGATTAGACCCTTCCTATCGGAGCATTCCACACAAATTCTTGTCCAAGCTCTTGTTCTATCCAGACTGGACTATTGTAATGCTCTCTTGGCAGGCCTTCCAGTACACACTGTCAAGCCTCTACAACGGATCCAGAATGCTGCAGCAAGACTGGTCTTTAACGAACTGAAGAGAGCACGTTACACCTCTCTTCATCAGTTTGCATTGGCTGCCAATAGCTGCTCGCATCCAATTCAAGGCTCTAATGTTTGCCTACAGAACAACCACTGGCTCTGCACCAACTATACCTAAACTCACTACTTCACACTTATGCGCCCTCCAGAAGCTTGCGTTCTGCAAGTGAACGGTGCCTTGTGGTGCCATCCCAAAGGGGCACAAAATCACTCTCACGGACCTTTTCTGGGTCTGTTCCCTGCTGGTGGAATGACCTACCACACTCTATCCAAGCAGCTGAGTCTTTAGCCATTTTCAAAAAACTGCTAAAGACATATCTTTTTCGTCAACACTTGACCCAGTAATATTAGCACTTACTTTCTATTTATACTTTACTTTTACTTTTTCGATTTCTATTCTTTCTTCTTCTATTTATTTATAAAAAAATTTTAAAAAAAAAAACCCTTGCTATGTGCACTTTACTGATGAAACTGTAACTTGACAAGGCACTTACATACTGTTGTACCCGTGTTGATTTGATTGTTTCAAATACTCTCATTTGTAAGTCGCTTTGGAGAAAAGCGTCTGCTAAATGACTAAATGTAAATGATCGCACGCGCGACAGAGCGCACGCAAGAGACCGCTTCTGTTGTGTGCCATTCAGCGCGATTCCACCTATCCCGCCTTCATTAACAGCAAGGTAATCGATAAAGAATTGTGATTTAAATTGTAATTTTGTGATACAGCGATCTTGGCATTTCATTTGGCTGTAAGCTGAAACTAAATTCAACCCGCCAAAGTGGTTAGTGGGAGTGGCTGTCTTACCCGCCACAGCTGAAATCTACCCACATTTGGCGGGTGTTAATGTCAAGCCCTGTGTATATGTGTGTGTGTGTGTGTATAAAATATATATATATATATATATATATATATATATATATATATATATATATATATATATATATATATATATATATATATTATTTAAAATCACTTACCACCTTTTTATTTACATATTTTATATATTTACCAAATTTTTTTCTGGGATTTTTCAGTTTTGAATTTGAGTTTAAAATGATTCACAGAACTGAATTTTTAGGTTGCTTAATTTTATGTTTCCAACAAAATCATAATGAATATTCAGTGGTACAAAGTAAAGCCTTGATACAGAATTTAACCTGGAAATTTTCATTTAACCAAACTCTGTTGGAACTCTTAACACATGAGCAGCTCTGTGGGTTTTGCACATGATTTTGATTTTAACACGTTCCCTTCCTGCCCAAACAGGAAGCAGCTGCCTTGGGCAAGAAGGTCATGGTTCTGGATTATGTTGTTCCCACACCAAAGGGCACAACCTGGGGTAAGACTCCTGGAATCATACATGGAAGTTCATAATAATCGCTTATTATTGGAGGATAATACAAGGTTTCTCTCCAGGTCTGGGTGGCACATGTGTGAATGTGGGCTGTATTCCTAAGAAACTGATGCATCAGACGGCCCTGCTGGGCACAGCCATGGAGGACGCACGCAAGTTCGGCTGGGAGTTCAGTGATCAAGGTCAGTCGTAACATTCCACACGGCTGGGAATATGAAGCTGTACATGGTGGTACATGATACGCTGGTTCTATGAACTGGATTGCAGACAAGAATTACAAATGCATTGCAGATACAAATTATTTTTTTAAAAAGTGCCTGTTTGGTAATGTTCAAAGAAACACAAGTTCATGTATTCATTTTCCATGAGTGGTTAAAGTTGTGATGCAATTTTGTGTTTTCTGCTCTGAAGACATTTCAGTTGCAAATTGATTTCCTCTTTAGTAGATTTCCATTTTAGTAGATTAATAATTTCATTAAACATTAAGTGACTGCAACCTTGTGAATGTTTTGAAATGGTTTGAAAGACTATAATGAGGGTCCACAGTTATATCTTTAATGAAAGAATTGTAAAGGAGTGATTTAACCCCAGACAACTTCCTAATACAAAGAGCAAGTGATAATTACAACATTCAATGTTTTTATACTGTTTTTGCTCTCAAGCATGTCTCCTTTTGCTCTTAATGTAGATTTCTTTTTGTTTCTATTTCACTTACTCATCAAATATTGTCTTTTTATTAAAGTGACACACAACTGGGAGACAATGAGGACTGCGGTGAATAACTACATCGGTTCATTGAACTGGGGCTACAGAGTTTCCCTACGGGACAAAAACGTCAATTATGTCAACGCCTACGCTGAGTTTGTGGAGCCGCACAAGATCAAGGTAAGCGTATTCAGATCTAGCTAGCCAGTTGTACTGAAGCTTTTACCGTATTCACTACAAAATGCATTGTAAATGCAAAGCCTTTTTCTTGGACTGAGCTAACAGTCACAGCTAAAGTGGACCAAAAAGAGAGCTGACTGCACTACAGGTCCAGGTACAATGTGAATGCAAAGAGTACTGGATTTTTTTTCACTTAGATTACTTTTAGGGGACTTAAAGAAGAGGTTCTTTTAGAGAGAACTTTAGTGTGAAGGGTAATTCATTCCTACTAATGTGCTCTAATGACATTGAGGAGCTGATGTTGCTGTGTGTGTTTGACTTTTCTTTTAGCTTTATTTAAATGCCAGTATCATGTGAGATGCCTAAAAGCTGCATATTGCAGTTCAAATCACAGTCACAGTATGCCTAAAGCTTCCCTCATCTTATTTTTGTTGACTCTTCTCAACAGGCCACAAACAAGCGTGGTAAAGAGACGTTCTACACTGCGGCTACGTTTGTCCTGGCGACAGGAGAGCGGCCTCGTTACCTGGGTGTCCCAGGAGACAAAGAGTACTGCATAACCAGGTAAGCTGAGATTCTGAGCTCACAGCGGTAAACTTCCTCTGGAGAGCCAGTTAAATGCAGCTGGACCTCTGAGGGTCGTTACAGGAGCCGTGCTGACTTATTTACAGGATTTATTGATTTAAAGCTGATTCATTCTCGGTCACCAAGGGAAGGAAAGCTTCCACTGAATGGTGTGTCAAATAAGAGGAGGATTTCCTTCTGATGATCATGTTGGTTCATGTTGCTGATTTAAAAATGGCACAATGTACACATAGGGGTCTGATTTCTGCGGCACGGAAAACACGGATGGAATTGCGAAATTCATTCAAAAATGGAATTGTATAATGTGGAATTTCACAGAATTTGGCAAGTTTTGGAAGAATAAATCAAAAGTAGGACTGTGCACTTAATCAAATCCTGATATGTATAGTGTCTGTAAATAATACTGTAAAAAAGACTGTATAAATATGAAGTCTGTGTGAATCCCTTTTCGTCAGCTACACATGCTCAAGCATGCATGACGCTTGTGGTGTTTTCAGCATTGTTTGCCAAAAAAAAGGAATTGTTTAATTTCCATTTTTTTTTTTTTTTTTTTTTTTTTCCCAATTGGTTACACATACTTTGATTTATTAAAGTTTGTTTAAATAATTAAAATGGAATTTGGAATTGGGTGGGAGGGCTTATTTGTTTTATTTTTATTTTTTTAAACCTTTTAATAAATTGCTGTTAAATTCTAATTATGAACATGCTTTTTTTTATGACTAACATTTAATTTAACCATTAAATTGGAATCCAGAAAAATTAAAACAGAAAAAAAATGGAATTTGGAGTCAGTACGGCATAGTGATGTTCACTTTCAAAATGGCAAGCCTTTAACCTGAATGCATGGTGTGCTCTTTTATGACTCAAGATTTCTTGATGGTTTGTTCATCTTTTATCTGAAGAGGAAGTGAACTGCAGGTGTTTGGCAAGACTCAAGCCTCTGTGGTTTTGACTTTATTGACTTTTCTCTTTGGCAGAGTTCATGATGTTTAACTGTATTTCTGAACTTTTGTCTACATTTTGGTGGAAAACATGATCCATCTATGTTGTGTCCTCATCAGTTTTGTTCGTTCTTCACAGTGATGACCTGTTTTCGTTGCCCTACTGTCCCGGGAAGACTCTTGTTGTCGGGGCGTCATATGTCGCTCTGGAGTGTGGGGGTTTTCTGGCCGGTTTGGGGCTGGACGTGACCGTCATGGTTCGCTCCATTCTGCTGCGAGGATTCGACCAGGACATGGCCAACCGTGCAGGAGATTACATGGAGACACATGGGGTCAAATTCCTCAGGAAGTTTGTTCCGACCAAGGTTGGTGCATGTGTGCTGTTAAACATTACTGAAATCTGAAATGATGCATTATCTATCGCAGCTGTGATTTATATAATGCTCTTTATGAGTATAATAATCATGGCCTCTTCACACACATTATCATGGTGATAAAGCATCACAGTGATTCTTTTTTCCACAGATCGAGGAGCTGGAAGCTGGAACTCCAGGCCGACTTAAAGTGACAGCCAAGTCAACCGAGAGTGATGAAATCTATGAAGGGGAATACAACACTGTGAGTGCCTGTGAGCCTTTCTATTGGCCAAAAACTGGAATTCCCTTCAGATATCTTCACAGCACGTCTGTTTTTATCTTGTCTGCTATTTTTGGCTCTGTTTCTGCTATTTATTTTAAGTGCAAACATTTTTCAAACATTTTATATTCTTTGCACTGAAATGAACATAGTCACTTTGTTATTGTCAAATGTTAATGGATCATGTCGATAGTTAATGTGGTGAACTGCACCTGTAGACACCGTGACACCATTTGCTTAAAAGTGGTTGGGAAATACGAGCAGCTGGAAAAAGATTGTAGTTACAGAGGGTTTAAAAGCAAAAATTGGTGTTAAAGCATTTGCATCAATTATTCAGTATAAACCTTCATTTGAGCTGTACAGTTGTCTAAGAGTGTGAGGCCTGAATACTGTTCAAGGTAAATGAACTTCTGGTCATGTGTTGATGTAATTCCTGTGGGTGGAGTTTGGTGCATGTAAACAATCCTTGGCCTCAATATTATTTTGTTGTTGTTGTTGTTGTGTAACCGAGGGTGGATTCAGTTGTTTCTGTGATAATCGGCATTGTCACATTCCTTTCATGTTTGCTGATGTTGATGTGGAACTGATGTGTGTCTCTCGCTGTCTCTCTCTCAGGTGTTGATCGCAGTGGGTCGTGATGCCTGTACAGGAAAGATCGGTCTTGACAAAGCTGGAGTTAAAGTCAATGCCAAGTATGTCTTTCTTTTGAATAGCTTATTTTGGTCATCTGTCCTCATAGTCCCTCCCCCAGCCCATAACAAAGTAATTGTTGTCACGGTAGCATTTGAGCAGGCGGGGCCAGAGCGAGTAGGGCAGGCGGGATCTGGAGTGTCATGGTGAATCAGCAGTATTTCCTCTGGGAACTTGGAAGCCTGTCCAGCGTCTGACCTCAATGACATGGAGAGTGTTTACGGAACACACTGTGGCATGTAGATGGGCGGGATGAATTAAGCAAAGTATTTTCATTGAAAAGCCTGGGAAAATGCATATTAATTCACACACAAACTGAAGCGTGTGGTTTGAGTCTATCTGAGAGATTAGATTAGTGCACCACAGAGGTTTTAGATCCGTTCTCAAGCGGAGTCATATGATTCCATATGACCCACACACATATGAGAATGATGCACGGCTCTTTTATGGTTCCTCTGTATGAGTGAATCACTGAGCACATATTTACAGCTCATCATTTCATTTGAACTGCTCATTTCAGTTTTGTAATGTGCATTTAACAATTTTAAAGTCGTTGTTCTTGTGCATTTGTTACATTATTGCTCCGTTCTGAATTTTCCTAAATTGCAAAAGGGAACTAATGATGTAATGTGCCTGATATTATTATAAAGCATTTTTCATTGATATTTTCTGTCCAGAGAGCAAATCTCAAGGTTTTATTTACCCTTTAGACAAACTGCTTTTTAGTTATTGAATTATGACATTTAATGTAAATATCTATACAAGGATCAATCTAAAGTCCTGGTAACACTTTAGTTTAGGGTTCAGTTCTTACTATTAACGAATTGCTTATTAGCATGCATATTACTAGGATATTGGCTGTTTATTAGTACTCATTAAGCACATATTAATGCCTTATTCTGTATGACCAAATTCTACATCCTTTAATCCTACCAATACCTAAACTTAACAACTACCTTACTAACTAATAAGCAGCAATTAGGAGTTTGAGGCAAAAGTCATAGTTGGTGAGAATTGGACCCTAAACTAAAGTGTGACCAAAGTTTTGATAGTTTGAGGAATAATTATTGTAAAATATGAGCATCTCATTGCAGTCCTGCTACTCATGATAAAGTAAACTAATGCAGATCAAGCATCAGAACCAAGTGTGAAATGGATTTTTAATGTGACTCCCTTCATACTTCACTGTTACCCCTTTTCCACCAACATGAACCAGGTGTTAATTCAGAGCCAGTGTTATTGCCGGTTCTAGAGAGCACCACAGAGCCAGGTCTTATGTCACTTTATATGTCTCATCTTTCACAGCAACGCTAGTACGAAATACAAACACACCAGGCTTGTTCAAGATGCATCCGCACCGCGCAGACCGATTGACGCCTGACACTAAAGCACTGCGAGAGCGATCCAAAGGCACAAGGAGTCGTATGCTCTACAAACGCTCCCGCGGCACTCAGATGTCACACGCCGATCAGTCCGCGCAGCTCTGAATCATCTCGAACAAGCCTTCCATCAACAATGGCCGACGTTGGGTTACTATTGATGTTCATGGCTTTGCAAACCTACATTGGCATCCAAACACGGCGAATCCAACATATTCGTGCAGGTCGCCGTAATTTGTATAGACTGAGATTGCAATCGAGCTGCTATTAGCTCGATTAGCTGCCATTTCAAAAATGGCGGTCACAGGTTTGTTCAGCCGCGGTAACCCTGCCCCCAGCCCCTGACACAAGCAGTTCTTACTTCTAGACCAGCAATGTTTTGGTGCTACTTACGAACCACTTTTCCTGGTTCAGAGCTGGTGCTTTGGGTGTCGAAAGAACTGTACTGATTTGAAACTAGGCTCTGGCTCTGAACCAGCACTCAAACTGCCTTGGTGGAAAAGAGGTATGTGTGCCATTCATGCGCACAAAGTCTTGAATTACAGTGAACTTTAGTCCTCAAGACAGAGTCAATATAAACATTGGGTTATCTGTTCCTCCATCCAGGAACGGGAAGATTCCAGTGAATGATGAGGAGCAGACCAACATTCCTCACATCTATGCTATTGGAGACATCCTGGAGGGGAAGTGGGAGCTCACGCCTGTGGCCATCCAGGCCGGGAAACTCCTGGCTCGCCGACTGTTCGCTGGATCATCTTTGAAGGTCTGGCATAGTCATAACCATCTGTCGTCTCCAGTAGATTTTCCAGGAAGACTAAAGTCTTATTATAAAGAGCAATTGAGCTGTTTTCTGTGATAAACCTTTTCAAAATCCAGTGCCTTTTCCTTACTGTGATGTGTGTTTGTGTCGCAGTGTGATTACGTGAACGTTCCCACCACTGTCTTCACTCCTATGGAATACGGCAGCTGTGGTCACCCAGAGGAGAAGGCCGTGGAGATCTACGGACAGGAGAACATCGAGGTGTGTGTTCACGAGCAGACCTCAGACTGGAAATATGAATAATCTATGATGATGAGTGTGGGTTTAATGAGTGCTGGGGATTGCTGTAATGATGTATGCGTGTCTCTGCAGGTCTATCACAGTCTGTTCTGGCCTCTGGAGTTCACTGTTCCCGGCCGAGACAACAACAGGTGCTATGCCAAGATCATCTGCAATAAACTTGACAACGTAAGACACACATAACAGTCAGCATCTTTTATAAATGTTGGCTTTTTATCAAAACTATGACTCCAAGTCAAGATTATACACTAGATTATATAATTATACACTTTTACAATAAGGTTTAATTTACCTTAGCTGACAATTTAACAATGAAGTGCTTTTACCAGTGTTGTTATTGTTAAAACTATTAGAAATAAAATTTTCAATAACTGAAATAGATGAAATAAATAAAATACAAAATTAGATTTAAAAACTTGAAACAAAAGTTGCCTTGGAAATGGATTGAAATAAGGTCAAGTTGAAGTACTAAAATAACTATAACTTAAAAAAAAAATTACGAAAGCACATAAAATTATTAACCTAAACTCAAAATATAAAAAATAAAAGCTAATTGAAAATATTAATAAATTCTGTCATTATTAAACATTCAACTAAATTTTTAGGTAATCGACTTCTCATTGCAACTTTTCATCTTTAATTCATTTCTTTCCTCACAATTCTGAGTTTATTCTCGCAATTGCAAGTTATAATTATAAAATCAGATTGTGAGAAACTTAATAGCAATGGCAAAGGAAAAAAGTGAATTGTGAGATTAAAAAAAAACGCAATTACTTTTTTTTTTTTTTTTTTTTTTTTTTTTCTGCGGCGTAAACAAGTTTCTATAGTTAACAATGGCTTCTACAGCATTTTAATTTCAATATTTTACTAATACATATAAATCAAAAGTTTCATCTGTTAACAATGTGAACAAACAATGAAAAATTGCATTAATAAATTACAATAACAAATGTGTGCATTCTCTGGGAAAAGAGAAAAAAACTTCTGAGCTGTACTTGTTCTTTTTACAGGCTTGTTTCCAACAAGCAGTGACCAATTTCTATTAAGAAATTTTGTTGTTTTTTTTTTTTTGTTTTTTTTTAATGAAATGCATTTGATTGCATTCTATTGGTAGTGTAAAAGACCCAATCCTATAACTCCTGTGTTGTGTGTGTGCAGGACCGTGTGATTGGCTTTCACTATCTGGGTCCTAATGCTGGAGAGGTCACACAGGGCTTTGGAGCTGCTATGAAGTGTGGGATTACCAAAGATCAGCTGGACAACACCATCGGGATACACCCCACCTGTGCCGAGGTGCGTTTCCTTTTACTCTACTACTTAAAAGGGGACCTATTATGCCCTTTTACAAAAAGGGGGCTTAATAGGACCCTTTTAATGTTATTTCTCTTTTCATGTTCTTGGCCATGAGCATAACGTGTACTTCCCTTCATTTGTTTCCAGATATTCACCACAATGGAGGTCACCAAAAGCTCTGGAGGTGACATTACTCAGTCAGGCTGCTGAGGTTAAACCCTGCTCGTTTAATAGGCTGTCAGTACTAGTTTAAACTGCTAGTTTATTCTAGTGATTTATCCCTCTCCTCTCAGCTTAAACACACTCGAGTCTCTTTCTAGGAATCTGGAGGTAGAACATCATGTTTCACTGCTTACAGAAGGCTTTTGTGTCTCGTTGTTCCCTTTCACCCTTTACAAACCATGTGATCGTTTCCACGTGTGCTAGAAGGGTCTAGTGGGGGCGGAGCAATAAGACATGACGGCTCTTCGGAAGCAGGGCTTCACTTGCAGTAGAGACCAATGAAAGGGAGAGGAATGATGATTGACAGCCTGTTAGACAGCGGGGTTACTCTGCTCAAAATCATTGTCCAAGTCAGAAATGCACCAAATGCGTCTGTGATTTATCTTTTCTTTCATACACACGCATGCGCACTTGGTGCTCTGTGACGTTTTAGCCCTTAACTCGCATTCAGTGGCGGACTACGACTGATGTCTTTCTGCACTTGGACTTTAAATAGGTGAACACGTTAACATGCGCACTCTGGACTGGACTGATCTGTGGCATTCAGGCTCACGAGGGCTGCATACTTTTGTTTCATTTGGTTGTAGAAGACTATTTTTCTATTTAATAGTGGGTTTGTCATCAGTTGCTCGTCAACATTCCACGTCAGGATTCTAGTAAGAGGGATTTCACTTCCCGCTCTCATTATTTTCTAATTTAGTGGTCGAGTAACTAAGAGACGTGATCGAAGTGCAAACCAAACGCAGCATGTAGATGCTTCCTCGTGAAAGTATTTAAACTAACGGGCGTCACTTTAATGGAATGGCAAACTCATGGTTTGTGATGCCTGTTAAAGCACTTAGAAATATCAATAAAATGTTTGTTCATATTTTTATAAATATATATATTTACATCACTGGATTCCATGTATCTGTATGGAGGTTTCATTCAAAAATGAATGCATGTCTATGTTTGACGTTTGCTGTTTTATTTGCTTTCTGGATTATTTGATGTCCTTCAGTCTCATGTTATTCACTCCCTTCTGCTTTCTCAAAGTTCTTACATTTACTGTCTCAGCACTTGTTGAATATCAATATTTCCATAGTATTGCTGTTCTGCTCTGTTCATGAACTTTAATAAAACTATGTACACAACCTCAATTTCTCACAGGTCTGTTTACGCTGATTTATCTAAAGCACATTAATCTTGTGTTATAATGAACATTCAAGATGTGCAATTTTTCAGTGTAGTTATGCATTCTTCTATCAGTTTAATGTTTATAATTATACATTTATAAGTATAACCTTAGTAAGTTCTGCTTGAAAGGGAGAGCAATATTTATATTTTTTTCTTTTTTTTTTTTTTTTTTTTTTTTAAAGCAAGTGAAAATAAATGTATGAGCCCATTGCATATCTATTGACCAGAATATGATAAAGCTGTTTTGTGGTTTTTCATGTTATTGCTTCAGCTCTTGCTTGTATATTTTATTTCATCTACAAAGGTTTGTTTTCAGGGATTTTAATGAAAAATATCTAAAAGCAGCTTTGAGATGATTTTACTGGAATTAAAAGATTGTTTTATCAAATAACATTTAATATCAGTCAGCAAAAGGAGGAACTGTTTTTAATTTAAGAAAACAACAGCTATTGTCTTGCTTTCCTAATGCATTTCTTCTTGTTCACGAGTCTCTAATCTGGAGTCCATGAACATTTATTTGCGAGTCTCGGACTGAAGTTTCTTTCCTGGTAAATTACACTGCAGCTTTTAAGATATTTTTAGATGATTGTATCAATGCAGAAATTGTATCTGGATTGAGAGCAGCTGATTGGCTGGAAACTCTTTATAAGTAGGAAATGTCAAAGCTCCATTTCCTTTAACAGGAATTCGTTCTTACGTACAGGATCTGTTTAGGCCACAAACATGACAAGTACACGACGGTCACTTCCTAGTGTTCCTAACTCGTCCTTTTGATGACAGTGTATGAATATTCACACATGCAGTGGCTTGAAACACTCATCCAATTCCTAGACAGCACACCTGTTCCTGTGAAGTGCAGGCGTATTCATCGGAGACTATAAACACCAGGCACCTGAGAAAAATGATAAAACGCCTAATTTTCATGCGTTCCATTCAGTGAGTGAATAATCAGGCCGACGGATCAAACGCGTCTGGGCAGAGATGTGTGTGAATCTAAAGGAGAGTTGGTGTCTCATTCTCTTTGGTTTTATATAATGGTGCTCTAGATAATTAAATCCAGCCTGCTGTGGACAGATATTGTAATGCGGGATGTTTCAGAAAGGAGGGAGAGTTGGATCCAAACACAACAAAACACTATTAACAAACATAAAAGTAAATCCGGGCAAAAGCAGTACATCCAGACACGGAGCAAGGCAGGCAAAAGAATACCAAACACTGAGAGGAACGGGTGAAGGTAATCAATCACTATAGCAACAAACAAGGGTAAGTATAGAAACAAAGTAATACAGGAACTAAACACAGGACGTGAACGATGGGAACAGAAAACACTTCAAAATAAAAGTCCAAAAACAAGAAACACAAACCAGGGAACATAACAGATATATTCAATAATTTTCTTTAAAAATGCATTGATATTCTTTGTTTAAAATATATTTGTATCTAAACTATTTACCACTGCCAGGTGAAGTGAATAACACTAATTATCTCTTCATCACAGCAGCTGTTAGTGGGTGGGATTTATTAGGCAACAAGTGAACATTTTGTCCTCAAAGTTGATGTGTTAGAAGCAGGAAAAATGGGCAAGCGTAAGGATTTGAGTGTGTTTGACAAGGGCCAGATTGTGATGGCTAGACAACTGGGTCAGAGCATCTCCAAAACTGCAGCTCTTGTGGGGTGTTCTCGGTCTGCAGTAGTCAGTATCTATCAAAAGTGGTCCATGGAATGAACAGTGGTGAACTGGCGATAGGGTCATGGGCGGCCAAGGCTTATTGATACACGTGGGGAGCGATGGCTGGCCCGTGTGGTGCGATCCAAC